>CM029457.1:16848938-17451210 GCA_017140185.1 Eucalyptus polyanthemos subsp. polyanthemos | reverse complement strand
GATGACAAGGTGCAAACGTGGTGCACAGGTTGATTTCATTCAGAAGCAACTTTTGTTGGGAAAAAAGAGGTCTGACTGACTGTATCATTAATCAAAAGGCTTCATGGACCTTAAGTCCAACTCCACAAGAGAATGCACATGCTTATGCATGGTCAGAGCTAATGGTAATGCTCAATCTCATTGCTCAGGCTCAAGTTTGATCTCAGGTATTGTGTTAAGATACATCAATATCAGTCCCTTTCCTAAAGAAGAAGTACACACCTGGATGCCACCATCTTCTCCAAACTGACCATGGATTACAGGGAAATATGTCTACAGAAGCTGCTAAATGCGCTGCAAAGTCAGACAGAGCGGAAACCCTGGGCTAGGCTACATAGACAGTAAATGAGGCGTGTCAACATTTTTCCTGTAGGTGAGCAACCCCTAATGATTTGCCAGCTTACCTTTCAAGTTTAAAATCAAAATCTGCAGGAGTGTTTGAGTATACCTGCATAAGGTATGCATGAGGAAATCAACACAACTTTGGCTATGGAAATCAAAGCTTGAATATAATTTCAGGGAGAGAGCGATTGAAGTATGCAGGCTAACTAGTAATTATGTAACCAAAATATGTACACGAAGCCAGAAGCAATTGCAAACAATGACCAGACGCTATATTTTCTATTAAAGGACAGCAACATAAATCAGACAAGGAGCAAACTTTAGTCGGAGGTGCATTTTCACTCACATATTTCAGTAAAATGACTAATCCTTAACCCAGTAAAAGTACACAACATTTAACTGGTCATCCTTGTGACAATATGCGACTATTGAAGCAATTCTGGTTAAAGCTTGTGGTCATACATCCTGGCCTCCTAGATGTCCGGCACCAGGTGAATGATGGCCCTGTGCTATCCTTTCAATTCTCAAGTCTCAAATAACAGCAACTGAAGTGTTTTTCCTACTTATTGTAATGAATCATCTTGATCTTTTCATCCACTGCATCTGATTTGAAAACATATTCACACAATCTTATGCTTCTAAGTAGCAAATAGAGACAAAATACATTAGACAAAGGTTTAGCAAACCTGGTTTAACCTGATATCCATTAATTGCCACACACAAGTGTGAGCCCAATCCATTAGCTGATAAGAAAGGAGCTTAAGATTACAGATAAGTGCATGTACAAACCTGAGCAGTTGATATAGCATATGCATTCAGGTCGCAGTCAATGTAATAGCAGCTAACATGCAAATCTTCCCCTGTCAAGAGAAAAAATCATCACTTCAATCACTGCTTTCACTCCTAAATCAAGAAAGAATAGAAGTATCACAAGGAAGTCCATAATTAATAAATTCATGCCCTACATCACTTGCTAGTGATGCTCAGAGGATTGATTGGTACAAGAAGATCAACATAAACGATTCCCTAACAACCAATTACGTTTATACTGGAGACGAAAATTTATTGACCTACATGATGTTGAACAACTTGGATGTTTCAAAACCCAACATTGTTGATAAGAAATTGTTTCATAGCAAGTAAATCCCAATGTTACTATCATTGGAAAGGAATTTTATTCTCTATACCGAATGCGTAGCACTGAAAAGATTCTCCCAAGAGCCTATAAACTCCAGAAACTTCTTTCTTCTCTATTACAGTAGTTCGAGTATACTATTTCCTAGCAGGGAAGACATTGACTGCAGGTCACTGAAACACCATGTTTTTCCACAAGTTGACGGGTTAATGTAGATTTTATATCGATAAGTTTTTAGATAACAATGGCATTGTTTCAGTATCACTAGTCATTGCAAACAGTAAATGATGTAATATAAACAATTAAATGCCTACTTCTTTTCAAAGTTTAAATCCGACTGGGAGCAACTGAACTTAACTTAAAAATAAGTAAAATATCATCTTTTTTCCGCTTAATTGATGAACCATCAGCACCAATTGTGCAGTCTAATGTTATACCAAGATAGCCATGCATGAGTCAATAGAATCCCAATGATCACCTGAATGTGATCAATCACCGATCGGGCGGAATTCATCGAAATCCCTCGCTCCGCGGATGGACCTCCGCAAATCACTCCAACCCTCAAAACCCCATCTCTCTCCTTCTCCCTCACGACTCCATCATCCACCGCAACCGCTGCGGCCGCTTCGGAAGCGGCCCACGCGGTTCCAACTTCACGGGAACACCCCGCCCTTAAGCTCCAGCTCTTCGAACCCGGGTTCGATTTGAGCAAGCCCAGCGAGTGAGCCAACGGCTTCGAAGCAGCAACCAGCGTTCTCAGGTCAACAGCATCATGTCCCCTGTTCTCAACCAGAGAGAAGTTGGAGCTGAAACCGAAGGACGCCATTGCAGAGAGCGAGAGAGAGCGAGAGAGAGAGAAGATGATGAACAGGAAGAGCGAACTCAGGAGAGCAAGTTTCAGAGTGTTATAGTGAATCGAAGTGCCACCAGGCGAGCCGTCAAGCCCACTCTGTTTTTGTCTCTGTCTCTCTGTCTCTCCCATTTTTGAAAATTAGTTTCAGACGGCAGAGCAACGCAACTGGAAGCGGCTGGGGGAAATTGACAGTTGTCGTTTTGGGACCGAACGACAAAAAATTAAATCAATCAAATGGATTGATAAAATTGATTATTTTTGCAATTATAGGTAATGGAAGATGGGGGATGAATCTGGGGAAACGACAATCGACCTGGGCTCTTCGATTGGTATACGGTTGGGTGGAATCTGCTTAGTGGAAAACAAGAGCTAAAAGACAGAGAGAAACGACATTAATTGAAGGACATTTTTTTTTTTTTTTTGATGAAATTAGAGAGAGGCTTTGGACCAACATTGTACTCCTTTTTTGTTCCGAAGATAGTTATGATGTTACGGTCAATACTTGCGTGGGTCAATACTTGCGTGGACTGGACCTACATTTGTTGATAAGTCACGACCGTTGCAAGCACAGAATTTCACGTGAAATCCATAATTCAATACAGTTGGCTCATCGTGAATTGACTTTATGTGATAGTTTGTCTTTATTAGGTGCTTTAAGGGTATTTTTTTCAAAATGATTTTACTTCCCATGAATACTTTAATTTCATTCCCAAGTCACATTCTTGCGTAAGACAAGATAGCCCAATTTTTTTCACTAAGCCAGGACTCTGTTCTTTTCTTAACCTTTTCTTCTAAGTCCCAACAGAACATTTTTCAAATGGGCTCTTCTTCCTAACACAATTTTTCCCTTATCTTTATTCTATAGACAGGACCGCCATGGACGCCAGGTGGAAGCAAACGAAGCGCGTCGTTCCTAGTGGAAATAAAGATGCCACTAACCCAAGCCGGCAGAGATAATGATTAACAAAATATCATCACGCCCGCCGTTAAGGCTTTGAGGCCATCCCTGCACAAAGCTGAGCACTCAGGGCAAAAGGGCCTGACTTGGTCCACTGCCTACGTGCCCTTTACGCCCTACAAACAATGTGGACTTCATAAACAAGGCGAACTTTAGTTTTCTAAAGGAAGAAGTGCTCATTTGGCCTTTCAAGTTCCAGCATTTTTCTATGCAGCCCTTGAGCTTAATAAACTTTTTCAAAGAAGGAAAGAATAGGAGGTAAAGGGTATGACGCGCATATAGGTCAAAGATAATCATTAATTTTTTTATATATATTATTAATGCTTTAAAGTAGTAATTGTTCTTGAATTTATCAATGTCACGGGTATTGATTGATGTATTTTGACTTCCTGTACTTTATATATATATATGTGTGTGTGTGTGTGTGTGTGTGTGTGTGTGTGTGTGTGTGTGTGTGATTAGTAGTTATTACAATAAAGTTCCAAGGAGATATGACTCACATATTTTATAGACTAAGTTTGTATTTATTGTTGTTGTAGAAGTATATTTAAACATTTTAAATGAAATAAACATATTATACCATTCGGAATGTGTAAGAGATAGGCTTTTCAAAGAAATAAAAGAAAAGGAAGAAAACCCAAACCCAAGTCCATATTCTTCCATAGTCAGCCCTAATCCACTTTCTTTTCTCTTTTAGTAGCTAATGCAAATGAAGTATAGCAGGAGAAAAGAGAACACCAGTCGACGAAAAATTAACAAGAACAAGAAAGGAATAGGAGGGAAAGACAAAGGGGCTACTTGCATGTGCACCTAAAAGGCCACGAGGAGTCGGAATAATTTCATTTCATAGCGCCCTGGTAAGGATTCAGACCATGTGTTCATATAATTTGAAGAGATTTCAAAATTGAGCTATACATGCAGGTTAGTGTTGATTTTAATTTGCTAGGTTCATTCTAAAACTTATTAGACTGTAAAAAATTATGTGGTAATGGAAGTTTAGGGTATTATAAAGTCATGGGATTATATAAAGGTTGATTCGAAGTTATAGATTGGTCATAAGAAACTTTTAAGTTGCTGGCCAATTATGAATTTCTAATTTTTGTGATGGTTTTTGCTCGTCTCCTGCCATCTTTTGAGTCAACAAAGCTTATACTCTATTAGTACTTCAAAAGAGATTTCTTTTGACAATTAACTTGCTTGAATCAACATTCAGTATATGGTATGACACAAAAAAATTTATAGATTGAGCACGGGTGGCCGTACGTCGCACAAGTGGCTATTCTAAGGTCATTTGTCAACCTATATTGAACGAGTCGACCCCAAAAATAGCATCGCCTAGGAGAGTTACTCGTAAGTTTGACATTCGATTAGCGTTTTTTATAGGATTTTGAAACTCTTTAAGCAATGTAGCTTCTAGTTTTGGCTGTTAGTTGGCGATGAGTGGTGTTTATGTCTTCTATGAATTTATATACTCACGAAGAGCATATTTATTACATAAACTAGATGAGGTGTTTACTACTTTTTAGTTAGCTATGAATGGTTTCAAAAGCATTTCATAAAAAGTATTATGAAAGGTTATACATATTGATTTAAAAACCTAGTTAATGAAATGAAATCTAAAATGACTTTAGAAATGCCTTATGAAGTGCATTTTGTTTTAAATGTTACACATTTTTGTTTATGGGTGTGGAGGATGATATTAGTAGTTTGATGCTCATTATCGCTATATTTTAAAATTATTAAAGGGTTTGTGAGTATGTATATTATTCTTAAATAGTCCTTATGGGCCGAGTCACCAATAATATAAGTGGAGACTTAGTCCAAGGGGAATTTTGACCACTGTTGTCACAAGACGGTAAATGTGACCTTATTTGGATGTTGAGTACTAGATTGACCGATGAAATTAACTATTTATGTTTATTTCAAGTACGAGATTGATTCAACGGATAGGATCATTAATATATGCTTTGATATATCAATTAATGAAATATTTGTTATATATATATTATATTTATATATATTTATGTTAAAGAGATATAACTCTTTTTAAACTTATATGTATATCATATACTAGATTTGAGGTAAATGAATTCAACATTGTCTTGTACATATGTATATTGGATGTTTGATCTACTTAGAAGAGATATATACTACTTTATATACTACTTACTCTATTAGGGCTAGATGGATCACCTAGAGGGGGTGAATAAGCGATCATGCAGAATATAATAAATTTAAAACGATATTGCCCGAATAACTATCAAATCTTACTAGTGTGCAGTTAACTCTATCACAAGTAAAATAAAGAGAGTAAAAGATAGAAAATTGCATACAAACGATTATAGTGGTATGATTTTTGCAAGCCTATGTCTACTCTCTCATGCTGACAGTTGATTGTCTGAATTCTATAAGATAAATATATTAGAGGTTAGAAAATCCGAGTAATGAATACTCAAACTCGTGTGAACAAACCCTCACACACTCTCAACCTTTAAAAGATTACACAGTATAGCTCACACAAACAAATGTATATAATTGAAGATCACTCAAGAATTAGGAATTATAAACTTCAGAATTTCAACTTGTTATTCCCTTTCAGCATCTCAACCTTCTTTTATAATCCTTATTATCCATTTTGACCGTTGGACATATCCTTAGAGGATCGCTCATCTAATCTACCCATTGGACTTGAACATCGTCGTAAGATCTGATTGCTTCAAGGTTACTGAAATTGAAGTCTCTTGTTAACTCTGTTGCTCATACAACAAATAGAGTTTCTATAGGAAGAGTGATTCACTTGGAAAGAATATTTCACCTATTGTAGATTGATTTATCCAAGACTCGCTTAATTCCATCTTGAGAAATTGGATTTGATATACTTTCCTTCTTGGATAGATTTTTTTTTTAATTATAGCAACGCATCCACCAAATATTTGGCCATTGCATGAAGATTATCTTCTTGATTAGTGTCCCCAAGTATCAAATATCAAGGATATGGATTTTATCATGACTTAAAGTTTGATTCTTTAAGTCTGATGAGTAACGTCTGATAGTGCTAATAATCAAAATCAAATGATGATTAAAGAAAGTTTTGTTAATCATCAAAACTAACAAAGGAATTTTCTTCAACATGCTCAACTGTGTTTACTCACTCCATTCAATTCAAATATCTTTGAGGTTCTTCAAGTTGTGGCAAGGAGGTCGAGAGCATTATCAATGAGGGAACTTTTGGTAGTTGAATTTTGGGTATGACTTGAGATAATTGAATTTATATGATGATAGTTTTGGTTTAGTTAAGTTGGAGATGTGTGTGTGTATGTGTATGCATGTGTGCATATATATGGATTTTAAAAATTCTTACTTGGTAACCAACTCACTATTTGATCATATATATAGATGGATACATATTTGGCATAATACCACAAAAATTCCCAAACCAATATACCAATGCCACATTGCCACATTTACTCAAATTAATTTTTGTGCAAGAAAAAACTCTCAAACTAGTATACCCGTGTCACATTCACCCCAAACTAATTTTTGTGGCACAAGTGTACTAATTTGAGTTTTTTTTTTTTTTTGTGACATAAAAATTAGTTTGAGATAAATGTGATATGGGTGCACCAATTTAGGATAAATATAGTATACATGTATATGCATATGTTTGGGTTGTTTATAGTATTAACCTTATATATTTTGATAATAGGTAATTACTTTGCGTTCGAGGCAGTGTCCTTTAGGTAGAAGGACGATTATGTCATTTCTCTTGTACTTGTAAAAGTTGAGATATGACATTCATTGATATGAGATATTATGAGATTGGGTTATAGTTTATTACATGTTAGCCTTTTGTAAGGTATTAATATATAGATATATATATATTGTCTAATGATCATGGATTTGACTCAAATATGCTTGTTTCGCTTCATAAAAGTTGTGGAGACAAGCAAGTCATTACCTCCAATGTCAAAAATGCATCTTAAGGTTATTGAGGGACGGTAATGATAAGGAGACAAGGGGATCATTATGATGGATGTCCCAACTTGCAAGAAGTAAGAGATGAGCCCCACCTACCTACCACCGAAGCTATTTTAGTTAGAATTTGTGAAATGATGACTGATATTCGTCATCAAGTGAAGGAATTCTGTAGAAGCAAAGCTATCAACTCCAAGAATGACAAATAATGCACTTCTACCCAATTTATACACACTTAATTAATTAACAAAGTAATAGGATGGACTAGTGATTAAGAGTTGAAGTTAGAAGAGAAATAGATGGACTATAAATGTAGAATTTAAGCTTAAGAGGAACTTTGTGAAATAGGATTGTGAAAGTATTAAGTTTTGGTCTTGCAAGTAACAAATTATTTTATAACTTATGATCTTTTAGAATTCTAATTTATAATTCTTGGAGCCATAAGAATCCTAGTATTTGATTTATACCAAAGCAACAATTTTAGAATTGTTAAGTTTGAACTTTGATCTCATGCATCAAGTGATGATCTCTTGAGCATTTGGATATTATTTACAGAGTCACAAGTTACTGTTTCTATCCAAGTAAATTTTAGTTTGAAAATAGTTGAGCTTCGATTATTGGTGCAATTAGGTGGATTTAGATGGAAAAGTTTAAGTTATGATTTTTCTTAGATAAAAGCTTCGATCCTTCATTAAAAAGTCATGATTATTTTTATGGATAAGTTATGATCTATGCAAAATAGTTGTAATTTTGATAATGATGTCATTATTGGTTGAGATAAATTATTATTTTCTAGTTAGAAAAGGGCAATTTCACATTGAAAATCTTAATGTTTATGTGGTGATATTTGACATAACATGAAATAATCTTCGAAGTCATAAGCAAGAATTGTGATGCATGACATATATTTACTTGTGATTTATAGGTTGGAATAATAGGTGCAACCTTCATAATCATAACTTGTGAATTTTCTGAGTAAAGGGTTATAATTTTATTATAAAGAACTTTGTGGAACCAGTAGACACTATCAATTCAATTGTAGTGTTTTTTAAAATGGAGAAGTATATTAAGAGTCTTAAAACTTGTAACGAAAGTGTAATTGAGTCCTAAAATTGATTAAAAAAATGCAATCAAGTTTTAAAACTTTTCGAACTAATGCAATTAAATCATTTTGTTAACTCTGTCCAATTTTTTTAACGACAAATTCTAACATGATTTTTTTATTATTTTCTCTCTCTTAGGTGACGTCAACTTGGCTAAGACATGAAGGATAAGGCTAAAAGGATGTCATCTTGGTTCAAATATGATTTTTTAAAATTTAAATATTATTTTAATTACATAAGAATAAATTATATTTAAAAAAAAGAAAATCAAACGAGGGAAGGGGAGGAAATGTTTAAATTTTAAAAAATTTGGGGGGGGGGGGGAGGAGGAGGAAGTAAAAACAGTGAGAGCCTATAAAGCCCTTGCCACCACTGTCCCACCATCACTAGAAATGGCTAGCGACTCTTCAAATGGATAATATGATATTCTTAGGCTAGGTATTTAATTGAAGTGAATGGACAATAAAAAGAATCAATTGATAGCGAATTTTCCAATTTTGATGACTATAGAAGATGCGAAACATTTTATTTTGATGGGTATTCTATTGATCAGATATCAAGGGTCAACGAATGCTAACGAATTTTATGAAGTTGGAGAAAATTTTAGTAAAGGTATTATGTAAATAGATGATACTTCGTGACTATTTAAGGCTATATAAGAATCTATATTTTTCCTTTAAAAAAAGAGTACTTAAATGTTAGATTGCTCCAATAATGTGATCCTTTAGGCTCGACAGATTCTAAGTACCAAATCTTGATGGATTGGATTGAGTATGAAAATGTAAAAATTAATAAACCGGACAATAATTTTGAATTAGAAAATGTCTAGAGGAAATAGATGGAAAAAAGAATTTCATACTCTAGTTTTGTAAAATGATAGAGTTGTGGCCTATGCCTTTAGAAACTTAAAATCGTATGAGAGAACTACCCCATTCATGATCTAGAGTTAGCAACCGTTGTGTTTGTTTTGAAAACATGATGACACTACTTGTTTGGTAAAAAATGCGAAGCTTTTTACAAATCATAAGAGCCTGAAGTATTTTCTTACTTAGAAAAAACTATACATGAGATAGACAAGGTGGTTAAAGATTATGAAAAATGATAATCTATCTATCACTTATCATCCAAGCAAGGCAAATGTGGTAGCAAATGCCTAAAGCATACGTCTTAAGAAAACATGGCAACATTTCTTACTATTTAGAAGTTTATTCTTTAGAATATACGAAAGTTTGACTTGGAGGTATTAATTCATTAGCTCAGTGCTTGACTAGGTAATCTTCATGTGCAACTAATCTTGATTAACTAAAACAGAATAAAGATTTTCAATTGAGGGAAATCGAAAAAGATGTAAAAGCTAAGGGGGGACAAGTAAATTTCAATATCCATGTAGATGGGAATTATTAAGGTTTTGTTGTAGATAATATGTCCCTGATAATTCAAAAATTAAAAAGGATATATTACAAGAAGTTTACAGCACTGGATTCTCAATTTATCCAGGGCACCAAAATGTATAAAGATTTGAGAGAAAGGCTACTTGGGAGCTTGAGGATGAGGCAAGATGCATCCCATATTCATTTGGAAGTTGTGATAAGTTCATATTTTGAAAAAGAATTTGTCTTAAAGAGGATATAATGTG
Source organism: Eucalyptus polyanthemos subsp. polyanthemos (assembly GCA_017140185.1). Classification (NCBI taxonomy): domain Eukaryota; kingdom Viridiplantae; phylum Streptophyta; class Magnoliopsida; order Myrtales; family Myrtaceae; genus Eucalyptus; species Eucalyptus polyanthemos. The sequence goes on along the minus strand of CM029457.1, from coordinate 17,441,169 downwards.
AGAGATGGGCCTTTAAAAGGAAAAAGAAGGAAAAGAAGAAGGTACAAACTCAAGTCCATATCTTTTTATAGTTATGCTCCAACCCACTTTCTTTTCTCCTTCGGCAACAACTGATGCAAATAAAATATAATAGAAGAAAAGAGAACATCGGTCTAGAAAAAAATAAGCAAGAAAGAAAAAAGGAAAACAAGAAGAAAACAAGAAAGAGGCAAGAAGGCCACGACATGTTGGATTAACTTTGTTTTGTAACACCCAATAAGGATTTGAACTTTTTGTTCATCTAATTCAAAGAAATTTTGAAATTGAATTGTACATTGGAACTAGTATAGATTTTCATTTGTTGGTTCATTCTAAAGTTTATTGGGTCATGAAATTATGTTGTAATAAAAGTTTAGCGGTGTTGTGGAGTTATGGGATTTTATAGAAGTTGATTTGGGATTACAATTTTGTGGAAATAAATTTTCAAAGTTTCACGCACGTTATTGGCTAGTTACAAATTTCTTTTTGTGCAATGGTTTTTGCTCATCTTTGGCTATCTTTTGAGTCAACAAAAATTGTGATCTTTTAATACTTCAAAAGAGCTTTTTTTTTTTTCAATTGTAAATTCGCTTGAATAAAATTTCGATAAAGAGTGATATGGCACGACAAAGTTTGTAACACGAGCGTAGCTAGCTATTTGTCACACAAGTTGTTGTCTTGCTTCTTTTGTTGACTCATAGTGAATGATTCTACCTTGAAAATAATGTCGCCTAGTGGAGTCTTAGTCATAGTTAGTTGATGCATTAATTTGACTTCAGTTAATGCTTCATTGATAGAATTTCAAAACTTTCTAGACAACATAACGTACAATTTGGGCTATTGGTTAGCGGTGCGTGATGCTTGTCTCTTCTATGAATTCATAAACTCATGTCTTGAAAGTAATGAAATTCCAATATAATATGGGTCATGAAAGAGTATATTTATTGTATAAAGCTAGATCAAGCTTTTACTACTTCTTGATTATATGTAAATAGTTTAAGAAATGTTTTAGGAAAAGTATTATGAAAGATTATATACTTATTTGTGAATCTGATTAATGAATTGAAATCTAAAATGATTTGAGAAATGCCTTATGAAGTGTAATCTACTTGATGAATTGATTTGTAAAAGGTACTATATTTTTTTTTTATGAAATTGATTTATGACATGAATTTATATAGGCTTTACGAGTGAATGAAAGGTGATGTTAGCAGTTTGACGCTCATTATCACTATATTCTAAACCTATTAAGGGGTTTGTGAGTATGCATATTATTATTAGGACAACCTTATGAGTCAATCCACTGGCAATGCAAGGTATATATGCATAGTGAATACTCGATCTACTCAAAAAAGATATGTATAATGAGTATTGTTACTCACACCATTTAGTTTAGAGTTTTTTGAAGTTCTTCAACTAATGGCAAATAGATCGAGGGTACTATTTGTGGGAGAACTTTTCATAGTTTTTGGGTATGAGTTGAGAATATTTTGATGTATGTATGTATGTCTCTGCGTGTGTGTGTGTGTGTGTGTGTGTGTGTGTAGTTTTTGATGGATTTCAGAAATTGTTATTGTGGCATATGGAATTTTCCATGTTCAGTACTAATGTTTAAGATGATTTTCAAGACTGTAGTCGGCCGAACTATGATGCTTTGAGATTACATTGATAGATGTCGCCGTGTATGTTGATGGTGTAGAGATGACCATAGCTAATTTACCTCCATATTAGTTGTAAAAAAGCACAGACAAATTACATATTTTATTATTTTAAGTTTAAATTTATTGAATTGAAAATTTTCCTAGCATTTGACATTACTTAACAATAATTTAAGTGTATTTGAGATATTTTTTGGATTTATAAATGTTTAGAATGGATGCTGGTTTCCTTATTTGCATAATGATTTAATAAATATTTTGGTAACTCGACAAAATATCTACTTTAAAAACCCTACAGTTGAGCCGTTAGCCATTTTTTTCAATTTTTGCACATCTATTTCCATTAACCCTAAGTGTTTTAACCCTCCCCCCAAAATGCTCTTAATTTGAGACATTAAACTCAGGCTAGTAATGATTTCATGCAATCACATCATCTATTTCAACTATTACTAATTAATCTCTTGATGGCTCATTCATTTACTTGATCAAAAAGCTCTCTCTCAAAATATCTCTCATTTAGCTTTTCATATTGAATCACTTGTCACTTTTGGGTTAGAACATTTATCTCTTAATAAATCGTGGTCTTCTAAATTCATTCCCCTAGGCTGCATCATCATAAAGAACCATATGATTTTGCCATTTGTAATATTCTAACTTGAACACATCTCTTGCGTCCTCACCTAACAATTTTTAATCTCAAATTATCATTTCTTTTAACCTTAGTTACTTACTTTTATTCCCCTAGGCCTTTAAATAGGTCTACTTATGTCTTCAAACTTCAAAAAAAAAAAAAAAATACCAACTTATTCTCCCAAAGGAAAAAAGATCTCTTGTCACTTTCCTCTTCTATTCTCATTTGCTATTTCTTCAATTTGAAAGTAAAGATTTCATCTTTTGAGAATTACAAGGTAATTTGATGATTGTATTCTCATTTCCTAATAAGTTTTATTAAAAGATTGAAGGGATAAGTGCTGCATAAGTCTTAAAACTTGTCACGAAAACGCAATTGAGTCCTAAAACTTGCAAAAAGTGCAATCAAGTCCTAAAACTTATCAAATTGTTTCAATCGAGTCCTAAAATTAACATCGTTAGCCTTTTTAACGGAAAATACTAACGTGGTGCTGACATGGCCTCTTTAATAATTTTTCTTTTTTCAAATGGTTTTTTAAATTATTTTTTATTCAATTTTTTTTAAATAGGTTTAAAAACTATAAAAGTTAAAATGTAGTTTTAAAAATTGTTTCAAAAAATAAAAATAAAATCAGCGGCTTCGCCGCCGCCACCGCCCATTGCTGGAGGGGTTGATGACCGTCCTGGGTGGGGGTGGGCGGGCGTTGTCAACTCTCGCTCGACCCCAAGCGAGCGAGGGCTGACAAGGCCTCGCCCAAGTCGGGTGACGGTCGTTAGCCCCTCGTGAGGGCTAGCGACGACTCGTCCAGGGTGGGTGACGACCGCCAGCCCCCCGCGAGGGCCAACAAGTGACAATCACCAGCCCTTGCCTGGGGTCGAAGAGGCCTACCAAGATCTGGTGAGCCTCGCCAGCCCCGAACGAGGGCCGACAAGGCCTCGCCTAGTCTCTCCGGCAATGGGTGGCAAGGGAGAGGAGCCGCTGATTTTTTTAAAACAATTTTTAAAATAAATTTTTAACTTTTCTTTTTAGTTTTTGGTGAAAATAAGATAAAATGAATAAATCTAATTTTTTATTTTTTAAATCTAATTTTAAAAAATGGATAAAAATAATTAAAAAAATCCATGTGGAAAATAAAAATTATTTAAATTGCCACGTCAGCATTTTTAACAGAAAAGGCTAACGGTGTTAACTTTAGGACTCAATTGAAACAATTTAACAAGTTTTAGGACTTGATTGCACTTTTTGCAAGTTTTAGGACTCAATTGCATTTTCGTGACAAGTTTTAAGACTTCTACAGCATTTATCCCAAGATTGAAAGATGTTAATCTTGTTCTTACTTATCTTGCTTTGAAGGAGATTAAAGCTTTAGTTTGTTCAAGTTTTGTTCACAGTAAGTGAAAACTCAATAGGCCAAATTAGGTTGATATACTTAGTACTCTTGACATGGTTGGTTGACATTTGTTAAATTTAGTTTTGGTTAAATTTAATTGTACGTGTTAGTAAATCTCAACAATGGTGTGTTGAAGTGTTGTGATGATGTGATTTGTTTTGATGGGTTTTTACATGCCTAAAAGGAGTATGATTGATTTCCGTGTGGTATGATAATTTGTTAGATGTTTAAAATGTGAAAATGACGAAACTGAGCTTGAAACGTTCTTTTAGTAAATTATGATTCACTAGCCATTGTTCATTACCAGTTGCTGCTCATATTCACTTTATATTTATCTGTCGATGCTCAAATCCACTTTCTGATTATAATCACTTTTAAGTATCACTACTTGTTGCTAATATTGACTTGCTAAGTATAGTTACACACTGCTCATATGCACTTACTGAGTATAGTCACATACTCCTCATATTCAGTTTTTGAGTATAACCACATATTGTTTATATCCACTTATTTGAGCATATCCATTTGCCTAGTATATCCAATTTCTAAGTATATCCACTTGCCTAGTATATCCGCTTAACGATTATACTCGCTTGTCAATTGCACCTTAAGTGAGTTAACTTAAGGATGTCAAAATGAAACATCTCTAGTAAGTGTGTGATTTGGAAACAAATTAGGCGGAAGCTAGTAATTTTGTAACAACTCGATCTAGTGATAGCGAGAAGTGGTCACAAGGGCCAGAGGGCTCGAATAAGGAACAGCTCTTGGCAGACCTATAGGAAAACAAAAGGAGTAAGAATGAATTGAATTGTGTATCGAACAAATTCAAATGACATGTAAGTTAGGATGCCTCGAGCATATTTGGGATGCCTCATGAGTCAAGATGAGTCATAGCTAGTGACAAGTATGAACTCACATGTATATATTAGTGAACTTCATTACTAATGTGAACTCACCATATGTATTGGTAAGCTTCATGACAAGTATGAACTTACCTTCGCATGTCGGTGAGCTTCATGATTAGTGAAGAATACATACTCCCTATATATAGGGATGAGCCATAATATAATATATGTGCGTCATAACATAATATATTGTTTGCTTGCATTTGAGCAAATGATCCTACACAATATTGTTAATAGTTTCCATTGACATATCGTGATAGTAAAGATAGAACATTTGCTTATACATTTGATATATATGATTATTTTGCACCATTTGAACTCATTGCATTTGTTGATATTAAGTTAAGTGGGAAGATGATCTCCTACTTTAGATGTAACATCCTCAATTTCGGGCCATGAGAATAGGGCCTCTTGATGAACTAAATCCAAGAACCATCATTAGGATAGGTGACTCACATGCTTATGTTTAAGCTTAGGCTATAGTGGCATTAATATGAGACTTGGAAGATAAGTTTTACCCAAACTCAAGAAAATGTGTTACATGTCTATTTGAAGGGTAAAGAGACCAAAGACCAAGATTGGTCTTAAATATTTTTGGAAGCTAATTATTTAATGTCATTTAATGCATTTTGATGAATCATAAGTTTATGTGTTCCTCTAGCCTTAGGTCATCATGATACTAATTTGAGAATTGGGAGTTAATTTTTTGCCAAGCTTAGATAACTTAGTGGAACATGGTCTCATTTTCATGTTTAGCTTATACTTTAGAAGAGACAAAAGAGAAGACTCTAAAAGGCTTGGCTTAGTTTTGATAGCAAGTTAGGGATAAGAGCAAATCCAAACCTCATGATGGCATAAATCTAAGCATTAAATGAGAGAAAGTGAGTCATGCACTTGTTCAGCTATTGGACATAGCCATCTTTAGGGTTATATTGAGACTTGGAGAAAGATTCTAGAGAGGCTAAACTTGGAGAGCAAGTTTTGTTTAGGCATGTGATAACTATCTTGGCCTAATGATTACACCAAATCTAAACATTAAATGAAAGGGGCTGAGGTGTTTGCTTAAGTGTCATTTAATAGAATAGGCCATAATTATATCTAAACTAAGTCTTGGAGAGTAAGTTAGCCATTTCATCATCACAAGACTTAGGTGGCCCAATGAGGAAGAGCACAAGTATCTTTCTAAGAGTCTAGTCTTGCCACCTCTTCTTCCATAGCATTGCCACCCCTCAATCTACGTTTGCCACCTAAAGATATCCTATTTGTTCAATTGATAAGATAATGATGAGAGATTTGCCTATAAATAGAGGCATCCTCCCCTCATTTCCTCACCCCATCTCTTCTCCCTCACTCTCTCTTTTTCTCCCAAGCCCTCTCACTATCACCCCCTCTCCCTCTCTCGGCCACTACCTCATCAAACGACCCTCTCTTGGTAAAAACCACATATAGTTCTTTGAGATTTATCAAAGGCAAGTAGAATTACTACTCCTTGTCTAGGGTGATATGCTAGATCATCGAGTTTAGTCATATGCTTACCCTAAGTGGTCGTTTATATATCGCATGTCTACTTTGTATGGTTTGCTCATGTGTAGGTTAAGATGGAAGACAATGAGCCAACTTGTGCAACACATGGTATGTGATCATTAAATGAAAGAAGAAGACAATCGTCATATAATGTTGGTGGCAATGCCTCATTCATGAGAACATGATACCTAGTTAAGCTAGGATGCTTGGATTAAGCTCAAATGTCTCGAGTGAGCTAACCCCCGAAATGCCTCAGTTGAGCTGGGATGTATGTTAATTAACCTTTTATGCATGTCAATATGTTTATTACTATGTGACTTGGTGTGTTCATAGATAAACTAAAGATAATTATGCATAGAAGTTACGCCGAAGAGATGCATATATGTAGTCGTGGTGAAGTAGTAATATTGTTATCGATTTGCCATTGATATTACAATACGAGTATTGTACATGCTAAATTTGATGACAAGATGTCATCTTGGTAGAGGATTAAGGGTTTTTACTTACTGAGTCATCAACTCACTCATTGTTTTTCCGACTTGTAGGCATAGAAACCTCACACCAGTTTTGGGAGCTGCAGTAGTGTTAAAGGAGATAAAAATTCCCTTGGCCTACACAAATATATAAGAATGATGTAAAAAAGAGAGGCCCATAGAAAGGACTTGTAAATATACTAATGTAATATAGTAGCAATATGCTTTGAGTAGTGTTTTCTTGACTACTTGTTTGTTGCGTTGTGGTCAAGTGTTGATGTTGTAATGCTTTCGCATGTGCTTAAATATATATATATATATATATATATATATATCAAGTCAACGATGCGCCTGGGACGTCGCAACGATAACCCGCGACCTAGATCCGAGGTCATTACATTTTTGGTATCAAAGCGAGGTTATTACTTAAAATGATAAGGGGCATTGAGAGTTATGGGATAGTTAGCTAGGAAAAAACTTTGTGTATGTAGTTTACTGTTTGACTAGTGTTCACAATGGTAGTCCATGATCATTAACCTCTTATTGTGTTATAGAAAAGCTTTCATAGAATTCATGTAATTGTAACATGAATAATTGGGTTTAGGTGGCCACGAGAGGAAAGTTGACTCAAGGCCAGTCGAGTTCTAAAGGAAATTTAAAGGAGGACACCCAATTAGATGAAATTCTACAAGCTCTTGAGACTATTGGAAGCATAATGGGGTAGCAAGCACAACATCAAGTGGCTTCTACTTTTGGAAGTACCTCTGTGGCTAGAAATTGAAGTGGAAATGACAAACATCTTATGCAGGAACTGGTGGAGTAGTTCCTAATGTTGCGACCCCAAAAGTTTGCCGAAGTAGGAGATCTCGAAGAAGCCGAATGATGGGTCAATAAGTTAGAAAAGATATTCGCACTTTTAAAGTGCTCTGATCAAGATAAGGTGACCTTGGCAATATAGCAGCTAGAAGGTAATACTAGTCACTGATGAAAGGCAAAGCAAGGAATGGTGTTTCCTCTTGATATTGCCATAAATTGGAATGTGTTTATTGAGGCATTCAATAAAAAATATTTTTATGAATGTGCTCGTGACAAGAAGATGGTGGAGTTTCTACGATTCCAACAAAACAATATGACCATTGATCAGTACAAAGCAAAATTTGCTGAACTATCAAGATACACCCCCAAGTTGATTGAGGATCCAATGGATAAGGTCAAGAGATTTATGGATGACCTAGAATCTAGAGTTTATTGGTGTCACTAAATCTCAAGAACTAAAGTGAGTTGTATGAACAAGCCCAGCTATTAGAAAGAGATTCTCTAGAGCGAGTTGCATGGCAACTTATCAAGGAAGACCTTATCATCCAACCTCTCAAATCAAACAGCATCGCCACAAGAGGCCAATACAAGAGAAAAAATGTCCATTTGCTTCCAACAAGAAGAATAAGACCCTAAGGCCAACCTTTGCTTCAAGTGGTGTATGTCGCAATTGTGAAAAACAACATGGCAATGCTCCTACTTGACTCGAACAAGAGCTTGTTTCGGTTGTGGTTAGCAAGGCCACATTATTAGAGATTGCTCATAATGGCAGCAAATGATGCTACTACAACAACCACAAACAATGTTACAAAATGAAGGGAGAAGTATACTATCAATGCTATAAGTTACATACGGCCCTCACTTTGGTGCCAAAAGTTTCAGTCAGATCACTTAAGTGCCAAAAATTTTGAAAAACTCTCATTTCAGTGCCAACGCTGATTTGGTTGGTCGGAAATCTGACGTGGCGGTTTTTTTATTAATATTTGAAGCCAACGTGGATCATCGAAGAGTACAATCAATATGCAAACAACAAAACGATGCCGTTTAGCGTCTTTTCCCCCAAATAAGAAACCATAAATCCCCAAATTCGAGTAGAATCGGAAATTGAAAACCCTAAATCCCCAATTCGACAAATTCGAGTGCATACTTCGATTTTCTCCCAAAGTTATCTGCTTGCTATTGCAAATGGAGGGCAGAAACTTCAACAACGACTCACATTCCTATATAAAAAAAAAAAAAGCAAATTAGATGGTGAGTGTTACTGTTATTATGGGTTACCGAGTCTGAGAAGAACATCTGGGACTTGATTGAATCTCATGAGAAAATTTCATGGGTGCGATAGATATAGAGAAAGCTTGAAGTGCAAATATTTCAAATGGGTTGATAGGAAATTTTCTGATCGAGCGACAGAGGTGATCTTGGAATTATTTGAAGGCCAAAATCAACCTCCATCTACGTTAATGAATGAATTGGAGAATGTCGACTCAATGCAAGCTTAAATGAAGGGTTTAACATTTCTGGTCGACCATTTGAAGAGTGAGGTTTCAAGGCTGAAAATTAAAAGAAACTTTTATCAAGCGTTGATTGTGTTCTTATTCTCTTAGGTAGTTTATTTAAATGCGAAGTGAGTAATGAGAAGAATTTTATATGTCTATCATAGTCGAAGACATGGAATATGCACTTGTATTGGATTATTTATAAGTAAAATGTGTTTTTAGTTAGTTTTTACTTCATATATAATGGTTTGCTTGCTACATTTTTTATTTGATAATGGTTTGCTAGTTTGCCGGTTTGCTGCAACTGCAAACCATGGCAAAATGGAAGGTTGGAGTTGGAATGCATTAGTTCTGAGTACTTAAAAGGTTTAGTGCTTAGTTGTGTATTGTCAATGTTTGTTTTGGTTAATTTTTGCTTCAAATAGAATTATTGCTTCATTTTTATTGTTGTAATGGTTTGCTGGTTTGTTGGTTTGCTACAACTGCAAACCAATGTGAAATTAAGGAATGGTGGCAAATTCATGATTGACTATTTTAGTGCCAAAAGTTGTGAATAGTGATCGCTTGAGTGCCAAGTTTTTATAAAACTGATCATTTAAGTACTAGTTGTGATTATAAAGTGATCACTTTTATTGCACAAGTTGTAAATAGTGATCGCTTGAATGCCAAGTTTCAAACTTACACCAGTCGTAGTGTATCTTGCATCTTGTTGCACAAGGGCATCTTGTTCTTACACCAGTTTGGTTGCTGGTGCATCTTCTTGCACTAGCCCATATAAGTGTTGATGCAACAAAATGCACCAGCACCCAAAATTATATCTTGTTCTTGCACCAACACATACGACCAGAACTCCACAAATAGCATCAACAACTTCAACCAACAATACTATATGCACACATCTAAATCTAAAAATAATATCAACATCATAAGAACATTACACCAATAGCAAAAAAATATATAGCATAATCGATAACTCTCTGCTAGCATTACTAGTCGAAACCAAGTCAAGAGAAAATAACAGAAACAGCTATTGTTGTTTACAAAAGAAAAAGAAAAACATGTCTAACTTCACTCCCCAATCACGGAAGGTTCAGCATCCTTTAAAAAAAAAAACAATGGTAATATGCAGGCAACAACTATCATCAATAATATAATATCCAGTAATCTCCTAAAAAAAAAGAAAACATAAAAAGAGAGACCATGTCCAGCACCCTTCCATCAGCCAATATGGATAACACCCCGATCTCATTTTCGTCTTAGAGTTTTGAATTAATTCATAATCCGAGCACTATTTTGAATTGGATATGCAAGTTCTTTAACTGGGCTTTCTGTCATCTTATTTTCTTTATTCTTGACAGCGGCTATTTTTGTTCTACACATGTCATGTGTTGGTCCATATCATCACTATTGCTCACAATCGTTGGTTGAGATGGAACTAGTGCCGGGTTCTTTTTGGATGGCTGTTTTGTAGCTATACTCATTGTCTTCTTCTTTGGAGCACTCTTCTTTGACTGCACCCTTGATTCTTGAGTTGGCCCACCCTAAGAAAGAAGTACCTCCGAAGTTCTCTCAAGTTACAAGAATATAGCAATATTGTCAACCAAATGAATTGAAGTATAACAAATTAAATGCATAAAGCCTACAAATCTTACATTCAAAATAGTCATCTCAGTACGTTCATTTGTGTAAATCCCATAACCATATTACCTTAATCTTTTTCCAATAGCCCCTCTTGTTCGTTGTGGTACATTATTTTCAGCAGCAACTAGGAGAACAATCTCTGCAACTTGTGCAGTTGCTCGTCTTCTCACCTGAAAAACACATAACAAATTTAAATTTCAGTCCATAAAAGATAAACACAGCGATGTACAACTTACATGATATTTTTTTTCTGGTTTGTTCAATAGCAGACTCAGTTGTTGTTGTTGTTGTTGTCCCACCCGCTCCAGTCTCTATTCTTGCACTTGAGACTACAACATAGCCTATTTATGGCCTTTTAATATGCCTTCCAACAATGTACTATATCATGATTATGACCAACTATAATGATTTGAATAATTAGACATTTGCTCATTTTCATAGTGAGAAACAAATAGAGAAAACTTCTCAAATTACAAATGCATAACAGAGGAAAAGCATAAGAGAAGCCAATACACCTGGTCAACCATCAAACTCTATCGAATATGAACTGAAAAGTTACTAAGGCAAAGAGGATACTTACCTTACAGCAGGGCTTTCTGTTTGCCATTCAGTAGTCATTACAGTAGGGCCTTCTGTCATCCCTTCAATAGGCCTAAGAAGAAGCTCTTCAGTAGGTTTTGTCCCTGGCACTAAATCAGCTTGCTGTTGATGCTGTTTTTTTAGCTCACAACCTTTCTTATTGTGTCATTTCTTGCGGTAATAGGATCATTTTATCTTTGCCCTAGTCCTACTCATCCTCTGACTTGATGCATCTTCCTATTGCATTCTTCGTCTCCTCTTTGGCCTTCTTATCTGCTTCTTCAATGGAAAAGGTAGAGAGTTTTCATGATTTGTTGGCTCCCAAAATTTGCTGCTTTTGATAAGCTGCATCATGAATTGGTTTAAAGTAATGTATAAGCTTTTTTTGTACCGATCATCTAGGTAATCATCTAGGTTTTATTGCTTCATCCAAATAGCACAAATGGCATGGGCACAGGAAATTCCATTCAGTTGCCAGGCTCAGCATGAACATTTTCTTCTATACAGGTTGACAACATACTTATCTTGATTTTAAATAATCTCATATACATTATCTCCATTTCAAACTGGATGGCAGAACCTACTAGCAGCAATGTTTGCATCTAATCTCTTCACAATCCTAGGGCCACAGTTTCTAGTCCATTTCGTAGCCTCATCTCTTTGCCTATGCAGTCTAGTCATCACCATAACTCGAATATCATCAAGCATGTTGATAATTGGTTTGCACCTAGCCTCTAAAATTTTGTCACTGAAAGCTTCACTAAGGTTGTTATCAAAGATATCGAATTTGAACTCTTCGCTAAAGAAAGCTCGACATCAGTGCTTGGCTTCTATCTGGAAGAGTGCATCAAAACCTTCATTTGTTAACTGCAACAATCCTTGTTTAGCTAATTTGAAATCAGTCATGTTGGTACTCTTTGCTATCTACCAAAACTGCTTCTGCAGCCTATCTCCTTTGAAGTTCCTTGACCAGTTTGCATATATATATGCCTCGTATACATTCTATGCCCAGCATGTGGCATCAACTCAGCCAATACAGGAATAAGTCCCTACAAAAATTCAAACCAATAAATACAAGCCAAGGAAAATATGTAAGTGATTAATATTAAAATTGAGTGAATTAATTGACAATGAAATTACCTTCTGTTGGTCGTTCATGAATGTCCATCCTCCCCCATCGGTTATCTTAAGGTCAGCCATTAAATTTTTGAGGAACTAAGACCAAATATCATTATTCTCTATCTTCACCACCGCCCAAGCTATCGGAAACATTTGATTATTAGCACATCTCCCAACAGTAGCCAACGACTCCCCCTTGCATAAACCTTTTAGAAAGCATCCATCCAATCTTATAATTTTTCTACAACCAGCCAAAAAGCTTCGTTTGCATGCATCAAAACAAACATAAAATCTATCAAATCTAAGCCAAAGAATAGAGAGTGGCCTCTTCACAATCTCTACATATACCCTATTAGATGGGTTTTGAAATATGCATTCGTCAGCATAATCTCATACTTGCACATATTCTTCCTTATACCCACCATTCAACATTTTCATCACCCTCATCTTAGCTTTTTTGCATTGATTCCTGGACACATTAACCCCTACTTGCTCATTCACTAACTGTTGAAATTGAGGACTCTTGATCTTGGGCATTGCTTTGATAATGTCAAAAAAAAAATGTTTCGATAACCACACACTTGTTACCCTTTTATTGTTAAAGATAATTGGACAAGTATGCTCCTCTTGGAATGACCTAATCTGGAATGACCATTTCTTAGAAATTGCAAGTTTTTTTCTCAGAAATTCCCTTTGCTTTTGTCTTGACTATTCAAGTTCATCATCTTCCGATTCACTATATAAAGCAATTTCTCTTTCTAATCCAATGAAGACATCATCGCCCACATCTTCACCCGAGATTTTAGGACATCTCCCTATTTGTTCATTTATATTGTCGCGACCAAATTTTTCGGGTGTGAACCACCTAGGGTTTGGCTAATGGATTGTTAAGCCTAGACTTAACTCGGGCTCTCCCAAGCCCATACCAATTCGCGACTTAGGTTTGAATTGTTAACATGCAATTGAATTTTAACTAGGAGTCGCCACTAATCTATTTTTGGTGGGTCGATTAGAAACCCTAGTAAAGCAACGGGAGATTTACTTTACTCCTACGAACCAGAGATTATGGGTACGGGGACTTGGTTACGTTAGATTTCTCTAACGCCCTTTCGGTACCTTTCTTTTTATTTTTGAAAAATGTTTGGCAAGCAATTTGAATTGATTTTAAATCTAATTTTCCTAACATGTGAGGTGTTCATGCAGGTGCGCAAACCACCAATTTAACACCCAAGAAAGCAATTAAATGATGCAGAACTTACCTCAAAGTAACGAAAGCATCTGCAGTGTTAAATTAAAATCCACATCAACAATCCTAGATATGGTTCCTAATTAACACGCAATTTCTTTTCTTTTTGTTTTCACTTATTAAACGAGACTATAATCCATATGCAATGCAATGCTTTTAATCTAATATGAAATGATATGGCATGGCAACATGTCCTAAACATATGAATAAAAATTTTATGATCTCTTAATGAACATGCAATTGCAACCTAAATTAACCAAAATGACTTAATTCTAATGACGTGCAATGCAATGCAACGACGTACAAAATTATTTTAAATAAAATGACATGCAACATTGCAATTTAATATGCGAGCTATATGTCACGCGACATTTATTAAATGACCTAATCTAATGACGGATAATTTCTAATTAGAAATGAACCTAACAATAATCACTAAATGACGTGCATTTCATGAACCTAAATCTATATGACATGCAAATGACATTTTTTATTTTAAAAATGCAATATGTCCTAGAAATTGCAACTAATTTATCCTAAGACAAATTTTATTTTTTATGAAATGCAAAACATAACTATCTAGATTAAAATTCTATCTAGCTTATATTAGGGATTGGGTCAAACTAAATCCTAATTTAAACTAAGATACTGTCTTAACCTAGCAAGCTCTAACCTAAGATGCAAAAATCAATCTAAACTTAATATGCAATTTTATCCTAATATGTCATGACATGCCAAGGATTCCCTAATTCTACATGACGTATGCATGATGATTTTTTTGTGTTTTTCTATTAATTTCGAAATTAAAACTAATACATAATTAACATGCAATTCAAATAAAAACCTAACAACCTAAATGAATGCACTTTCTTTATTTTTTATTTTTTATTTAATAATTCGAAATAAGATTGCAATCCTAAATATGCAAGATAATAAAAACAAACCTAATCCTTATTCAAATTTTTTATTTAAAATTCGAAATAAGATTGAGATTTTAAACCTAACACTAGGAATATTCTAAAGCAAATCCATTCCTAACTTAAGTATTTTTTGGATTTTTCTTTTACGAAAAATAAGATTGACTCAACTAACAAATCAAACAAGATAAAATTGATATCCAAAAATTAGCGAACCATATCTCGCACATGAGATCGGGTTGGCCAATTTTAAATTAAATCGCGAATCGAATCTCGGGCTTGAGATTGGATTGTCGATTTTTGTAAGGAATTGCGAGTCGGATTTGGTATAAAATCGGACTGTCAATCCTACTTGAGGGACTATTTCATATTGGGATGTCAATAACGTATTAAGGAACAAATCCACTAAAACAGAATATTTAAAAAAAGGTAAAAAAAAAAAAAACCACCTAATCAGATTTTCTTTTTGTTTTTCTGTTTTTCTTCTTTTCCAATCTTCTTTTCCAAGCACCGCTCGTGGATCTCCAAGGGGAGAGGATCGATCAATCCGGCAAAGGGGCTCCGGCGAAGGAAAATTCCGGCAGCAGCAGGCGGCGGAGCACGGGAATGGAACTCGGAGCAAGACTGGCAACTGGATCGGCAACGGCAGCAGCTTCGAAGGCGGAGCAGAGATGGTGCGGGTGGTGCTCGGGCTTGGTTGCAGACGGATGCACAGCGTCGACGATCAAGTGCGAGCGCGACGGGTCGGGCTCCTGCGGGTCGCTTGGAGGTGCGGAGGGAGCGGTGCTGCAGAGGCGGAGTTGTGGCAGCTGAGGCGCGACGACGTCAGGCTTCGGCGAAGGGGAAAACCGACGTTGCAGCGAGTTTGGGTTATGGCGAACGGGCGGAGGCGAACGGTGGCCGGATCAACGGGTAGATCGCTCGGCCTGCGGCGGGGTAGCAGCGTCGGGCTGAGGGCGGAGATGCGCTGGCGGGGCGCGGCGGTAGCTGCAAGCGTCGGCCTTGCAGCTTCTGAGCAGAAGGGGTCACCGGCGGAATCGAAGAAGAAGAAGAAGAACCCCTGTTCTTCTTTTTCCCTTTTTTTATATTTTCTCCTTTTCTCTCTCTACCTCACGTCTCCTCCCTCTGACACACTCTCAGCAGAAGACTTTTCTTGACTTCTTCTCAATCGAAGGGGAAATTTCTTTTTTTTGATTTTCTCCCTTCACCCTTTTGAGAAAAGAACCCCGCATTCTGTACCGTACACGGCCCTTTTATAAGCAAGAACAAATGTAATCTTTATGGGATATTTCGAAGATTTCTATAATCTCTTGATAACAAAAATCTTTTTATTCTCCTTATCTCCTAAATATTCCCAACGATCTTATCACCTAAAGACTAAAGATCAGATTGCAACATGATTCCAAAAACCACCGTAATATCGCCTAAAATCTCGATTTCCCACGAGATAATTTTTAATCAATAAAAAACACGGGCTTGGGGCAACTTGCTCGCTTTGTGGGCTTAGCCCAACTAATTTGAACCCATCCGCACCGATCCAATAGATAAAATGCAAATTAAAATGCACCTAAACCTATATGTTATGCAATTAATAAAATTAACCCATAATTTCCTATGCAATAAATAAATAAACTAAATTATCAAAATTTAGGTGTCAACATATATCAACATGACTTCTCTCCCTCTCATTTTGCCCTACGCCTACCTGATCCGTGTCCATGTCGATGTTGCACCCAATGCAAAAGAAAAAAAAAAGAGTCGTTACTTTTTGGGACCACATGATAGAATCAACTTCACATGCAAGTCATTGTCGTTTTGTTGTCAAGAAACAAATGAGACTAATCTCCCCAATTCAGTGCCTTTACAGAAACAAACGAAACTGAATTGAATAAATGAAGTGAGGTCCTCACCATCCATTTTTCAATTCAATCACATTCGGTCCCCCACAAAAGCAGTCCAATTAATTAAACAAATTTGGTCCCACCACTGTTTCCCTCTTAGTCGAGCCCCCATTTTCCCCTCCACTCCCTATTTTTCTATTCAATCCCCACAACAGAAAGTGAACGAACGGCAGAACCCTCAATTTTTCTATTCCGTCCCCATAAAAGTGAGATCCTCACCACTTTCCCCACTACTTTCTCCCGAGCTGAGCCTTCGATTTGCCCTCCGCAGCTTAATTTGCCCATCGGAACACTAAATTTTTCAATAAATTGACTCACGTAGAGAACATGACAAACTTGAGTGAGCGAGAGTTGAGGATGCAGCCAGCAAACAACCATGAACAACAGCGCAACTACAGCGGTGGTCAAGCAACATCGAGCAAGCGAACGACGGTGGGTGAGTGAGCTACAGCTAGCGTCGAGCGAGAATCGTATACGAACCCTATTTTACTCCCTCTTCAGCGACACCGTTTTTGGCTGTAGAGCAATACGACATCATTTCTTATGTGAATCCACGTTGAATGGTATAAAACGACGTTGTTTCCTACGAAGAAATGAAAACGGCATTATTTTATGCCATCCACCGTGGACAATCTTAAGCCATATTGACTTTTAAAAATATATATAAGTCACGTAATCATTTTGGCCGGAATCTCTCGCCGGTGGCACCAAAGTGATCGTTTTTTCTCCTATTTGGCACTTAAGTGATCTGATGAAAACTTTTGGCACCAAAATGAGTATCGTACACAACTTATGGCACTGATAGTCTCCTTCTCCCCAAAACGAAGCAGTACAATATGACATTTTCTAACGTCCGCCAATTTAAGGAAAGGTTTATGCGGTCACTCAAAAGGAAGTAGAAAACTACAATACTGCTATTACATAATGAAGTACTATTCAACATAGAATGTAATGAGTGTGGGATTGTTATAAGTGAATGAGAGGAAATAGTAAATCTAATTGTGTTGGCCATGTATGGCATTGACATCATTATAAAAATAAATTATCTTTAAGGAATGCCTTATTTTATCATAATACACAGCGAAAGCGTGATTGAGTAAGAAATAGTACCCAAAATTAAGACACTACAATAGACAGATGGTCAAATAAAAGAACCTCTAAATGCTGGAAGAAATGTTACAAGCTTGTGTTATTGACTTTAGGAGAAGTGGGGGATGAGCCCCCACATCTCGCCGAGTTCGTCTATAATAGTAGTTTCAAGCAGAGCATTGACATGAGTCCATTTGAGGCACTGTATGGTCGATCTTGCAGAAGCCCAGTTTGTTGGAACAAGGTCGGGGAAAGGAAGATCACTAGTATAGAGTTGACCCAACTTACAACAGATGTCGTGTAGGTAATTAGGGAAAGGCTTAGGATAGCTCAAAGTAGGTAGAAAATGTATATTAATAGGCGGAGAAAACCTTTAGAGTTTCAAGTAGGCGACCATGTCTTTCTTAAGTTGCCACCTATGAGAGGAGTATCACACTTAGGAAATAAAGGGGAGTTAAGCTCTAGATACATAAAACCTTTTGAAATCCTAGAACAGATAGGGAATTTGGCCTATTGGCTCGCTTTGCTGCCAAAACTTGCTTAGGTACATAATGGCATTCATGTATCGATGTTGAAAAAGTATAAGTCCAATCCGGCACATGTACTAAATTTCAAAGAAATCGAAGTAGATGACATAATGTCGTATTCGGAGGAGTTGGTGTGAATCATGAATAGGAAAGAGCAAGTGTTGCGGAATAAGGTCATTCCCTTAGTTAAGGTCATTTTGCAAAATCATGGAACGTAAGAAGCAACCTAGGAAAGTGAGGAATCGATGAGGCGTCACTACTCACATTTATTCGAGCAATCAGGTATGTACTTAAATTTGGAGGGAGAACTTTCTTTTTTGGGGGAAGAATTGTAGCATCCTTAGTTTTGGGCCATAAGAATAGGGTTTCTTGATGAACTAAATCCAAGAACCATCATTAGGATAGGTGACTTACATTAGGGATGAGCATGGTTTGGTTCCCGGTTCTAGGGAGAGAGGTTCTGGTTCCTGGTTCCTTTTTTTAGGAACTGGGTTCCTGAACCCAAAAGTAAAATCCCTAATTTCTTTTTTATTTCTCTCTCCCCATCCCCAATTCCCCCTAAGTCTTATCTTCCCTCGGTGACACCCCCGACAACGACTTGACTTCCCTTGTGGCCCTTAACATCGACGTCTCGACCCATGACATTGCTGTTGATGCTGCTGCTACTTCGTTTGATCTCACCGCCCTTGACGTCGCCGTCCCAACCCACGACTCCACTGCTACTCCATTCTTCCTCTCGCCATCAATTCCACTTGTCTCACCACTAGTCATCTCCTCCGACTTGCTTGATCCTCAGGTATCTCTCTCTCTCTCTCTCTCTCTCTCTCTCTCTCTCTCTCTCTCTCTCTCTCTCTTGCAAACTCTGCTTGGTTGGTTCATGTCGCCGCTCTTTCTTTTTCTTTATTTTTCTGGGCTTTCGGTTTCCTTGTTGCTCTGGTTCGTTTTTCGACACTGCTCTTTTCTTTCCAAGTGAAATGCTAAGGTTAGTTTTTGGTAAGCGGGTGGAGAAGTTCGACGATTTTTCTCTGGTTTGTTTTGCTTTGATTTGGGTGGAGAAGTTCAACGGTTTTACTATGATCTTTTTTAAACCCAAGTGATATTGTTAACAATATAAAAAAATTTATTTTTATAAATTTCATTTGTTTTTGTTTCGTTTCATTTTAAGTCTCCTGGTGATTTTGCTTCTACACTGGGGTCACTTTGACTTCTTGAAGTTGTAAATGCATGCTTGCATAGTTTCTTGATTAATATTGTTCTTTACTGAATACTTTACATAGATCATGAAGCTTTTGAATTCATTTTTGTTTATTTACACAATCAGCATGCGCATCCAATCAATGAGTCCTTATTCTCAGAGAGAGTGCTTTTGAATGTTATTCTTGACCTTTCTTGTTATCTTCTTTGGACAGATTCTATGATGAACTCTGACAAAGGAACATCTTATGACTATTGAAGATATCTACTTATTGGAAGGTGCAAAACACTGTTAGTATCAGTTTATTGCTTCAACCTTAAACTTAATAAGGAAAACCTTTGTAGAGCATTTGCAAAGGTTTCTTTATTAATTTACCCAATGAGTTGGTGCAACATGATGGCACAATGTTACCGATGTATGCAATATTCCCAATGCTCTGAAAGAAGCTCCTCATTGATGTTGTCTTTGTGCAAACAATAGCCTAGAAGGAAGCACAGGATGAAATCAAAATCTTCATATGTAGACTTTCAGACTTTGAGATTATAAGAAGCTTACATTGTAGTTGATATGGGAGCTTGCATGAGGATAAAATATAAAATAGGTGGAAAGAAAGGAAAATGGCTTTCAAACTTCAAGATTATAAGAAATCTTCATGCTGTCTTGCTGTTGCCAGTTGGATGAAATCAAAATCTTCATGGCATCTGTCTAGATAAGTTGAGTATTGTCTTGCTGTTGCCAGTTGGGCTTAATTGTGTGATGACACCACTGCTATTTAGACTTCGACGACAAGTAGCCCGCATGTCGACAAGCTACCATGGAAAAGAGTCCCGCGTGCTGACGCCATCGTTGTTGTTCAAGTTTGTTCATTTTGTATTCTCTTTGATGAATAACATGCTTGTTTATTATTATTGTGTGACATCCTAAATTTCGAGTTCTAGTTTCAATCGAATAAGTTGGGTTTTTCATCGACGCGTCTATAGTTCTTTTCTCTAAGTTGGCCACTCACGAGATAACTAGCCTATCAAGTGAAGCCATTAAGGGATTTTAACGCAATAGACTTGAGAATTCGACTAGGAATCGACTGCTCGACCGTGCTAGTCTGAAAGGATCATTACGGTATTGTCAAAATCGATTAGAAATCAGAGATAGGTCGATTCGACTAAAATATGTTATCAAAGTGTGGCTGATTCCACCTGGTTGCAAAATTTCCGTCGATTGGCACTATACCAATTTTTCTGTCGTCTTGGGTACCCTATGTCCGTATTTGAAATCTTGAAATTTTCAAAAAGTTGCCAATGTGTCGAAAATGTATAATGTGGCTCGAAAATAATCGATCACAAGTCAATTGCACTAAAAATTCCTAAAAGCTACCCGGTAGGTTAGGTCACGCTAAAATCGCGCCAAATTGAAATTAACTATAAATTTGAATCTGATTTCAGAAATTGAAAGTCTTGTCAAGTCACGATTCATTTTAGGAACGTTAACTCATCCTCTGAAGATTTTTCTACAAACCGAGATTTTTTCCGAATATACAAAATAATGCCATTTTTGTTCGGAAAATTCAAGAGATCGTTTTTTACCACGTTTTTGGGATGCAAGTTAGTTCTATTGGTGAGAAAAAATGTCAATTTTGTCAAGGACATCTTGGTGGAATTTATGGGGATCGATTTGAGTCCAATTGAAGAGAAATTGAATCCAAATTGGGGAAAATGGCACCAAATTCTTAGGTCCCTTGGTCCACTTTTGGACCACTTCATTAGCTTGCAAAGGAAGCTTGGTGGCTGCCAATGAGCCACGGAAGACAGCCAAGGGCTATGGGGCCTTGTCTTGGGAACAAAGGGATAGAATGGAAACAAAATGGCCCCCTCCAAGCCTTTGTTGTCCCATTTCTTCTTCAGCACAACTTGCTTTCTCCATTGGAAGAGTCTTTGAAGCTTAGAATTTGTAGAGAAAACCAAGCAGCCCCTCCCTTAGCCGTCGCCAAACCGTCCACCCGAAGCCGTTGTGTCACCATCGCACCGTTCACGAGCCCTACGCATGCCACGCCTGTTCCGTGTCAATCCGCCATCCATTCCACTCCAACCGCAACTCCAGCTCGTCTCCTGAGCCCATCGAGCTCAACTGAAGCCCCGTCGTCGCCGTTCTATCATCGTCTGCCTCTACCGTGCATTGCTGCAGCCGTCCGCCAGCCATCCTCGCCATTTCCAACCCAAGCCAACCTCCATTCCAACCTCTCGGCCCACCCACCAGAAGCCGAAGCTAGCAAGCCATCATGGGCTTCGAGGCCCATTTCGGATCGCTTCCAGGCCCTGTAGGGTGCTCTTGCTTCGAAGTTTGCCACCCATATCCACGTTGCCATCGCCGCGAACTCATCAGATTTCAAAATCGGTGAGTTTACTCACTAAACTCTGCTTATGTAGTTAATCATGCTTAAGAGTTGATTAGTTTAGGCTAAGTATGGTTTAGGCAGTTAGTTAGAACAGATTAGCGATTTAATTACTCGTTATTGCATATTAGGTGGTTAGATTGGATTAATTAACAACTAGATAGGTTGTATTATTTATCTAGATAGGTTCAAAAAAATTTTGGGCTCGTTTCGGTATTTAATTAAGCTTTTCCGGCCCAAGTCTCTATTTATGGAATTTATTTGTATTTATTTAATTAATTTTGGTATTTATTTAATTATTTATTATTTTCCAGAAATTATACTGGGTTAGTCGGTGATCATAATTTCGTGTTGATTACAATGGTATGCTTGATTTATTTAATTGAATGCTAGATTGTGCAAACTGAGTGGAATTAGTAAATTTGGGTATTTATCCCCAAATTGTATGATTTTGATATTTTATTCAGAAAATACCAGACGTCGGTTTACAACACCAAAAATCTATTTATGGACTACTATGATTAGTGGGAATTTCTAAAAGAAAGATATTGAAATTTTGGCTCAGGCCAACCGTGTACCCACACGCGATTATTTTATCGAGTATTTTCAATGTGGTGATTTATCAGCATGTGTGAGCCCCTTTGCACGTCAGCTTGAGTGAGCTAAGATCGTCCTATTAACTTGAGTGAGCACGATATATATATATATATATATATCTCAGTTATGATCATTTTATCAGCTTGAGTGAGCTAAAATCGTTTTATCAACTTAAGTGAGCATGATCTATATATTTATCAACTTGAACGAGCTATCTATCTATATATTTATTAGCTTGAGTGAGATATATATCAGCTTAAGCGAGCTATGACCATATATTGCAACTATGGCATTGAATTGATAGATAGTATTGATTGACAAATGGTATCAATTACGTTGAATTGAGCTGATTGACTGAGGGGATTGGTGATTTAAACTGAATTAAGTGTGTGAATTATACTAACTTGCAGGAAGGAGTTGAAACGAGGTAAGTCCTCTACCTTGTGTGTGTATAGGTAGCCTTTAGGCGTATTTCCTTTCTAGTTGGAGTTTAGGGGGTGAACTTGCTGAGATATTGTCTCACCCCGTCATGGGCTAATATTTTCAGGTCCTTAAATGGCAAATCCTCCTGAGCGTTTTGGTCGGCTGATGAGGTCACTGAGCGAGTTTATAACTATCCCAATCTCGGAAGTCACTGGGTTTATGAACTTGTAGTGACCACTGTCTAGGTCGAAGAGATTCCACGTTATGTGATACCTCATCAATTTAGAGCGTGGTTTCGCTACGGACCCAATGGTTTCAGGGTGAGTCCCCTCAGGTGTTTTGAAATCCCCACTAGGATAATTGATGTCACTCTAGGGGAGAGTATAGTTGACCCTCCAGATGGTGTGGTGGAAGACCCAACGCACCTGGAGCCTGTGGAAACTGAAGAATCGGCAAATGAGTCAGTTTAGCTAGTCATAAGATAGCATTGTTTTGAGGACCAATCTTTTGTAGACCTATAAATATAGACTAGTGATGTTTATGACCTAGTCTGCTGTGTATAAATGTGTGTTGTGGTTTTCAAAAGTTTGGCCTTACTTTTATATCTCATCTGTGTGTTGTCTGGGGATTTATTTATTCGCTTCCACATGCGCATTAAAATGAATGGGTCGGCGACACTCCTGGGACGTCGCAATTTAATCGACCACCAAGGGATGGGCACGCGCTCAAGGATCGAGGAGTGACATATTGCGTTCATTTTCATTTTGTTTAACTAGAAATGAAAAAAAAAAAAACATGTTGGACCTTGGAACCAACCCTAAAACCCGTGATAGGTAGGTTCTAGGTTCTCAAAAATGAGGAACCTATACTCGAGGGTAGGTTCTAGGTTCCAGGTGGAATATGTAAGGAACTTGAAACCACTCACCCCTAACTCACATACTTTTGTGTCCTTTTAGACTTAGGCTATAAGACACTAATATGAAACTTGGAAGATAAGTTTTATCCAAGCTCAGGGACGGGGTTACATGCCTATTTTAACGGTAAGGAGACCAAAGACCAGGTTGTCTTGAAACCAAGATTGGTCTTAAATATTTTTGGAAGCTAATTATTTAATGTCATTTAATGCACATTAATGAATCATAACCTTATGTGTTTCTTTAACCTTAGGCCATCATGATACTAATTTGAGCCTTGGGAGTTAAGTTTTTGCTAAGCTTAGATAACTTAGTGACACATGGTCTCATTTTCATGTTTAGCTTATTCTTTAGAATAGACAAAAGAGAAGACTTTAGAAGGCTTGGCTTAACTTTGTGAGTAAGTTAGGGATAAGAACAAATCCAAACCTCATAATGGCACAAATCTAAGCATTAAATGAGGGGAAATGAGTCACACTTATGTGTCACCTATTAGACATAGTCATCATTAGGGTTATATTGAGACTTGGAGGAAGATTCTAAAGAGGCTAAACTTGAAGAGCAAGTTTTGTTTAGGCATTTGATGAATATCTTGGCTTAATGAAGGGGGCTGAGGTGTATGCTTAAGTGCCATCCAATATAATTGGCCATAATTATGCCTAAACTAAGCCTTGGAGAGTAAGCTGGTTATATTTCTTTATTACAAGACTTAGGTGGCCCAATGAGGAAGAGCACAAGTGTCTTCTTACGAATCTAGTCTTGCCACCTCTTCTTTCATAGTCTTGCCACCTCCTCTACCTAGGTTTACCACCCAAAGAGATCCTATTGGTATAATTAGAAAGATAATGATAAAAGATTCGCCTATAAATAGAGGCATTTCCTCTCATTTCCTCACCCTATCTCTTCTCTCTCATGCCCTCTCACCATCGCCCCCTCTCCCTCTCCCAGCCTTACTCACCTATCATGTCACGGAACAACCCTCTCTTGGTAAAAACTATCTATAAATCCTTAAGATTCATTAAAAGTAAATAGAATTCCTAACCCTTGGCTAGGGTGATATGCTACATCATCGAGTTTAGTTATGTGCTTACCATGAGTAGTCGTTTATATGTTGTAGGTCTACTTTGTATAGTTTGCTCATGTGTGGGTTAAGATGGAAGATAATAAACCGGCTTGTGTGACACAAAATATATGATCATTAAATGAAAGAAGATGACCGCCGTCACATTGCGTTGGTGGTGATGCCTCATTCATGAGAATGAGATGCCTGGGTTGAGCTAGAATGCTTGAGTTGAGTCCGGATGCCTCGAGCAAGTTAGCTCCCGAGATGCCACAATTGAGCTAGGATGCTCTGGTTGAGCTGAGATACCTAGCTTAAAGCTAGAAGCCTCGGTTGAGCTAAGATGCCCTAATTGAGCTAGGATGTATGTTAATGAGCCTTTTATACACGTTGGTATATTTATTACTATGCGACTTGGTGTGTTTAGAAATAAACCAAAGGTAATTATGCATGTTAGTTACGCTGAAGGGACACATATATGTAGTTGAGGTGAAATAGTAATATTATTATTGATCCGCCATCGATATTGTAATACGAGCACTATACATGCTAAATTTGATGACGAGATATTATCCTAGTAAAGGATTATGGGCTTTTACTTATTGAGTCTTGGACTCACTCTTTGTTTTTCAGACTTGTAGGCATAGAGGCCTCACACCAGTTTTGGGAGTCACAATCACATCAGAGAATATAGGAAATCTCTTGGCCTACACAAATAGTTAAGCATGATGGAAAAAGGAGAGGCCCGTAGAAAGGGCTTGTAAATATACCGGTGTAATATAATAGCAGTATGCTTTATGTAGTGTTTTCCCGGCTGCTTGTTTGTTATGTTGTGGTCAAGGGTCCATGTTGTAACGCTTAAGCATACGCTTAAATCGAAAATTTAAAAAGGTCAACGACGCACTTGGGACATCGCAATGATAACATCACGACTTGGATTTGAGGTTGTTACATTAGACTTAGAGATTTCATTTATTGGCGTTTCGGCTCATCCCTTATTTTTTCAATTTTGTAGGATAGATCATCCTCCATCATTGCGATTTGAAGTTCCTACATATTTTGATTGTGAATACTAAGTTGTGCTTATATCTAAAGCAATGGCAATGTATATTAAGTGTAGTTCCACCGTATAAGTCGAAGGGGAGTTTGTTGGACCACTTAAGGGTTTCAATGGTCCCCTTAGTTTTAACGACAACAGCTTGTCGATGAGCAACATTCTTTATCTGTCGTTTAGAAGTGTTACCTTGTGCAGGCAAGTTTTTGGTTATGGATTGGTGTGATGGTCTTAGGTAACTCGCAGGCAAGTTTTTGGTGCAGGATTGGCGCATGATGGTTTTAGGTAGCTCGACCCTTCCCAATACTTTTATAATTGTGTTTTGCTTGGACATTGTAATAAACAAGAAACATATGTATATTAATTAAACTCATGCAATTTTCCTGTAGGGGACGTTTTGAATGTTTAATTGTGTTTCCACATGCGTAATTATAATTCTGAGTTATAATAGGAAAGGACATATGTCGCGCGTGACTTTCTTAGGTGTCACACTTTGTCTGATGGATATATATTTTGATAACAATTTTATGTTGGTTTTTGTTCAAGGTTGCCTTCTTCAAGTAGAAAGACGGTCATATCATTTTTTTTTTTTAATATAATTATAGAGTTAGGGTTTGACAAAATCCAAAATCACTAGAAGCGCCAGTAGGTTAAGGACACTGGGAACATAAACTTAGCATAAGATTTAGTTTGAGTTTTAACTTGCTTTCTTCATATGTAAGTCTTTAGCGTTGACAATTAGATTCTTTTTGCTCAAAATGATGTTTGCCAAGGTGGAATGCTAATGACTTTTTTGAAAGACAACAATAAATTTCGATGCCTAAGAAACCTCCTAACCCACGTTTGCAGGAACTTGTAAGCTTTTATGGCTAAATCATCGGGATAAAGACATCACAAATGCTATAATTTTCATACGGTTCACGTTTGAGTACCATAACTTGTTTTCCGATCACGTGAGTACTATTGATTAAAAATAATTCATTTAAGTGCCATTGCTGATTTGTATAGTTGAAAAATCCGACATGTCATTAAATTATTATAAATCGACTAAAGTGGCTCACTGACAAAGTGAAGTTAGCAAAACTAGCGCTAATTGACATTGTTTAACACATCTACTTCCCCAAAATGACGAATTGGAGCAAAATTTGAATGTAGAAACACTAAATCTAATTTTAAAAGGCACAAGCAGCAACTTTTTGCCCTTCCTTGCGTTCTTCAAAGTGACAAGCCCCTTTCTCCAACATTGGCTCTTTGAATCGCCATTTTCTGTGTCTACAGACCTGTGTCTATTAGCCATCTCTACAATGTCGACAACTTCTCCATAGAGTTGATTTCGCATCCTCAAGGGATTCTCTATGTCTTCGAGGTTTTCTGTGGCAAATATGGTTGATTAGTTGCAAACACTAAGCAAATTATTGTCGTCGACGAGAGTGAGGGACAAGGCATGAAGCTAGAGCAAGATTTAGGCGCTTTGCTATGGACTGGAGAAAAGGATGGGAAGAGTGAAGTTTGGTAGATTCTTCAAGCAGCTACTCCTGTACATGACCTTCATTCCATCTTATCAATTAGGGTTTCAATCTGAAATAGATTTATGGCAACAAAAAGGCCAACATGATGCCCTTTTTTGTCCTTCTTTATCACCGCAACTGAAGATTGTCCACATTGGACTCGAATTTATCTTTAAAAGCCACATAGAGTCCCAATTAGTTTTTAAAAAGCCATGTAGGATGAATTTTCAGAATAAGCACTCAAGTGAATAATTTTTCATCAATTTGAAACTCAAGTGATTTAAAAAATAATTAGGATACTCAAGTAAGTACAATACAAAAGTTATGACATTTATGACGTCATAAATATCTAAATCATTGTAAAAAAAAGAGAACAATGAAAGTTTCACTTTCCAAATATCATTCCGATAAAACCAATGGCAGAACTTGGAGAGAAAGGAGAAGCACATACCTGCGGAGTGATCTGGAACACAAGTAGAAGTGGCATCAAGAAAAGAAGCTAGTAAGTATATATTTTTAGTAAGATACCATTAACTTGGTTCCATGCATAAGGGCTGGTGTTGGGAGTCTAGGGTTTGGACAAAATGCAAAAAGGGCCGATTTCTCACAAGGTATAGCCGATTAATAAGCAGTGCCCAATAGTATAATAAGCTTGTCGTCCAGTGCCTTCCCACTAAGCATGGCCATTGCCGAAGTAGAAACCCATAGAAGGAAGTTGGAGGAGAATGCTATTTTTATGAGCGGATTGGGTCTCGATGATCACTGTTAAAGTCTATAATTTGGTAGAGATAAAATATCCGTAAATGCAACGCATCATATCGAAGTCTTTATCTTACTTTAATTTTAGACGGAACCAGGAAAAAAATCGAAAAGATTGCTTGTGAAGACTTTTGGTAGAAAAACATCTATTATGAGGTACTAATTCACCTCATGCCATCATTCAACATTCACTTCACATCAAATCACTCCTTCAATATTCCAAACTACAGTCCTTCATGAAGGAGGTTTTTGATCTGAAATGAAATGAACATGAGGTAATGAAATTACAGCCAGGTTTCAACGTGATATGATTCACATTTGTTGGAGACTAAATTTGAAATGTGTTCTTGTTGCAAAGTGTATTTAGAGTTACCCATTGAAATTATATAAACATATAAAACAAATAAAAAATCTGAAATGATATCACGAGAAAGGCCAATAAGGTTGGGGAGCTGGGAACATAATCTTAAACGCAGTGATTTCTTTATTTTTTATTTTTGAGTTTTAATAAGCTTCTTCTTACCAACATGCCTCTGAGATTGACAATTAAAAGTGAACCTTATCTTCTAGTAAATATAGAATTTCCAGATAACCTTTTTTTTTTGTTTGAGCATTCACAAGCAGGTCCCGCACATGCTTCAATTGGGGCTCGTTTTTGTTCCATGAGCTCAAACTCGAAATATATTTCAGCATCTTCCTCCATCATCCCCTTGATACATGTTGTACACCCCACTCAATAAGGATTATCACATCACCCAATATATCAATTTAACAAAATCATTCTTAGTACACTCAATATCATCTCATGTCTCAATAATGTATTTAAGGTAAGATTGTAAAAGTCCAAACAATGCCATCCCGAGTTATCGACCACCATCGAACCGAAACAACACAATCTCTATTATCTAGCCTTGCAGTAACGACATATTTTGTGGTTACGCATTTCTTGTTGAAGTGACTTCGCCGTACGTAGCCATTCCCCTGCGCAAAACCGGTTCAAGAAACTCAGTCTCGTATGACCGAGAAACAGCGACAACAACTAATTAGCTTGCTATCCTAGCATCAATCTTCAGAGTCCATTTTCAGGATCTCCTGTTCCATCACGGCACGCAAGACCACGATAATTGCGGCGGAGATTGATAAGCACAAGGATCACATTGCCGCCAGAATTGCCAACATATGGACCAAGCTGCCCAGCGGCATGCATGTGTTGTAAGGCGGGAAACTATTTAGTGGGTATATTACATGTACTGAAGTGCATGTCAGATTTGGTGGAACCATGTAGGATCGACCAGATCTTACGACCCTTAAAATGTCGTCCCAATTCGCGTTGTTCTGCACGTATAGATACACACTTGAGAACTTGCAAGTCTGCATAACCCTTTTTATCCCCCAAATTGCCAGTGGATCCACAAAATGGTCCATTTAGGTTGGGTAGGCTTCATCACAATTGAGCCAATGCACTTGTAATAGTTTAGCCTGCCAAGCACTTTCCTCTTGTACCTCATGTTTTTTCTTAAGCAACTACTTTTATGAGTTACTAAGTTCTTTTATGAGTAAAAAGGATGGAGAGTGGCAACTAGCGCTACAGACCCCCTTTGGGCGTTGTCATAAGTGCTCCAAGGCTGCTACAAAATGTCGGATTGAGCCATAGCAACTCCGTGTTACTCACAACTCAAAAGTTTGAGATTAGGGAATCCATCACTACATTCTCATCAAGATAAGTGAGGGAATCCTCACCAAACGAAATATGCCACAACTAAACAACAACGCATCATGAGCCATTTGTGTAGAGTTTCACTTATAACGGGAATTTAACTCATAATCTCATAAAAAAAATTGATCTGTCTACCATTGGGCCAACCACTTGGTGGAAATAATTCAATAAGTTAATCATGTGAATTTCTTAGAAAAAGATGCACCACCTAAATTTATTTGGCTGATTACCATCATTTTTAAAAAGCGTTCTCATGCAGTATTTTGAGAAGTCTATTCATTTATATCGTTGAAATCTGCTGATAATATGATTGTGTCTCAAATCATCAAATTGTGTAAAGCAGTAATAACTAGACCATTACACAAAAGTTTCATTTCAAAGGGGCAAAATAGAAGTTGTATTCCATCCAAAATGTATTGTACGTAACAGGAATACCACGTGTTACACGATCAAATTCAACTAATCAAGCATGAAACTTCTCCAAAAACATGATTAATCGATTGTAAAACGTCAATTACGTAATTGATGCGCAAAATTCACTTTCTTATCCTCAACCCAATATGTGACTTTCCAATAACTTCTTTCTCTCCTCAATCGAGACCCGACCCCATATATTCTCTCTCCTCCGTTTGTTCCGCTAATCAGACAAAACAAGATTCCACGCTTGTCTTGTCAGTACCGACAAATAGTGCTCTGACACTGCTTCCCTAAAGTTTAGAAGATAATAGGGCTTAACCAGACTTGACCTAATTAACCGGAGCTTGGCCACAGAGGCTGAAAACCCCTTGAGAACTAATGAAGACTTCCAGGCCGAGATCCCGTCCCAATAAGCTTGCGGTAGCATGACTCTTGCGTGATGGACACAATCTCAAAGAATCGTCCACACAGAAAGATTCCTGCACATAAGATAAGAGACCACTACATAGTGGACATTATATCTAAAGCTATTAAAATGTCTACTGATGACAAGAAACCACTACATTGGCTCCATAATTTCACAAAAAGCTTGATATTGTTGCTGAAGTCACTAACATAATTACAAGAGGTATTTGGATTTGTTCTAGTTAATATTACACATTAAGTGGACAAGCTTGAAGAACATAAGTCCTCTAGGGTTAGACAAGCAAAGCTCATCTTAAACTGGTATCAAAAATTGAGCTTCGGACCTTGGCACTTCCTCTCGTATTCGTGATCTCTGTTGCTCATACGAATCTACCTATTCTTATCTCCAGTTATATGTTCAATGCAATCAAGTCCACATCCCACGTGGCGTCATATTAATAAATCTTCTGTATAGACATTGCATATTTGATGATTTTTAATAGGATTAGAATTCACTGTTGATTCATGATGATCTACAAAATGATATTGTCACCATATCTCTTTATTGAAATGACCCAAAGAGAATGCACTGAATAAAATACTCGAATTTATCAAATATTGAGAGCAAGATATCTTTATATTTGTGATCATAATGAAACCAATCATTCTTGAAGAGACCTAACTTGCCATTCATTTTTCTTGAAGAAACACAAAGTGCACTTTGTTCTTGATTAATCCGTCAGGTGGACCTATAAACTTCGAATAAAAAACATTCCCTTTGCAGAGATTAGGAAGCCTATAGGAGGACTTCGCTACCCTGTATTAGTTCGTTGTAGATGGAATTCCTCAAATTACGGAGGAAAAAGGGCCAAAAAGAAGGGGGAAAAGACCAGGAAAATACCCAAAAACCTAATGTGATCAAGTCTTCATCGATCATTGACTTTATAGACTAGAGACAGGAAATCACCCACGAAATGAAGGAGGAAGACCTTAATCATTCCGACGTTGGACTAAACCCTAATGGACAAGGCAATTCGTGCACCATCGATCTGAAAGGCATCCAATCGAATTCGATGCCATTTAATTAATCGGGAGACCCATCATTATCTTCCTCCACTGGTGTTATGCATAGATTATGCTTTTGGGTGATATGTCCATTGCATGTGTAAGCGTGCCTAATGGACAACCTTTACCTAAACTTCATGCCTGTGCTCTCCACCAAATTTAATTATCACATAATTGTAATTAATTACCACCTTACCAACCACTAAATCGAACCTGTTTCCCATTACCCTTTTTTCCTCCTCCCCTCTGATGTCAAGCATGGCTTGTGAATTGACATCTCTCGATATTATAGTGTTTGTAACATAAAGGCATTCTGAAATGTTAGCTTGCTTCTTTTTCATGGGTTGGGGTTTTGTTAAATGAAAGTGCGGACAGTAGAGATTGTCTCCTACTCAAGTCATAATCGCTGTCTGTCAGTGGAATGCCAGGTCGTATAGGCCGTGTCGAGCGAGTTTGAATGCATACGAGATCAAAGTCCCACCATCCAAAAATAAAGGCCACCACTATGCCATATTTTTAGTTAAATCCAATCTGCACTAATCTAATAGTACAAAGAAACCTATAGATTAAATGTTAGATGATTGAGAGCCCATGCCCTCCATTCACTTTGGTTGCTATTCATAAATGCTTGCCACTTTTCGCTTTCTCCGTTGTCCAAAAAGTGGAAGCCCTACCCCCGAGAAGAAATTACTTTTTAACTTACTAACATCAAATCAAGTCAATCACATTTGACTAGGCAATGCGGTTCACACTAGATTAAAAGAATATATATCTAAACATATTAGTTGATAGTGGTGTTGTGGCTATCACATTATCAATTAAACGAATGTATCATACAATATTTTTCCTTTATGCAAGTAACAAGTCCTATTTATGCTCCTCCCGTAGGCTAGGGTTTGGCCAATGTGTTTATTTAACCCCAAAACATGTAGTACTCCGCTACTGAGTGAAAATCAAGCTCACTTGAAGGGCATGCACATTGGCAATTCTCGTTTCCATTTGGGAGCATTAACAAGACTATCTTTTGTGAGGTCTAATTAATGAGTGCCCTTGAGACACTGGTTAAACATGTTTAATTAAGAGTATTTTAATTTTTAAATAAGTGGTTACTCATAAAAATGATAAAAGCAATCCACAAACAAAAACTTAATTTTCTTAATTGCTTGGTTATCATGCCTATGCTCATTAATATAATCCTAATTGACATAGTAAATCATGTCAAATACACGTCACATTCACATACTAAGTAGGGTTTTTGGCGCCGTGCGACTTTAGCATGGAATTGTTTCTTTCACGTTCACCGAAACCCCAGTTTCCACCATTTTTACCGTACAAAGGGCTTCTCCCGAATCATCTTGTTGAGAAAGAATTGAGATTGGGACAAATATATGGCGGGCCAAAGGAATCAAACGAAATTGTGTGAAAAGGGGGCGTTTGCATGTTTATATGCCTTTGCCTATGCTTTGTGCTTTTCCGCAAATCTGGACCATGCAATTGCTGAAAGATATTTGATAATTGCACTATTGTCGTCTCATAGGCCGGGGGAGATTTCCTCAATCTCTAGGAGAGAGACAGAATGTGGATGTCTATTCATAAGTTGTTTTCATCTCTTCCCCATCTCTCGTGCGCGCAAACGCGGAAGATCTTCAAATAAATATCGTACATGCACTATCTTTATATAATACTCATGCGGAGTACCAGGACTGCTGGAGTCCACCACTCATACAGATCATATGGATATCAATTTGTGTTACAAAGGCAGCTTACAAAGCTACCGGGTGGGGGAAGAGTAGGTCCGTACGACCGAATTGGTTCTAAAAGAATCTGGTCGAATCAACTTGAAAACAGTTCGGTTATCCATTTCCATTGGAACTAGTCTAGTTCTTGATTTCAAATTTTTGGAATTGATAGGAACTGGAGCAATTCCTAGTTTTAAGTGAAAAATTACTCGAAAACCAGAATGACCAAACCAAATTTAGAACCAGTTTCATAATGTTCAAAAGTCCTAATATTTCTATTGACATCTTTTTCTCTATATTTCTATTTTACTCTGTTCTCTCTAATCACACTCAAACACTTCACGACTCAATCTCTCTCACTCGCGACTCATTCTCGTCCTTGCTCGCCCTCGCGAGTTCAAGACTCACAAGCCTCACTTGTTCCTAATTTGCTTTTGCTCACTCCCCATCATTCAATTTTTACTTTGAACCGTTTTTTTATTTATAGTATTTTACTGTAAACAATGAAAAAAGAAGGACGGCTTACAAAATAAAACTAACGCACCACCACCACCTAATCGATTCAAGGTCCACGTTATCTAGATGAGGCTAGAGGGTGTGCCGCAGGAATGAACTGCCGGAAATGACAGCTCAGCTTGAGAAAGCACCAGTGACGGCGACTGAAAGGTTGGGGGAAGAGGGAGGAGGAGGAGGAGGAAACGGGGAGGGATATTAGAGCTTCAAAGTACCCATGGGAGGAGTGAACGAGCGATGCGAGCAATTTGGAAATGAAAATGACAGTTTGGTGAATAAGTGGACGAAGATCATTTTGACGAGAGATGTGAGTAGATATCCAATCACGAGAAAAATAAGATGCATAATATAAATTTCCCAAAACCAGAAAATAAAGTTAATAAAGTTAATGAAACATGTGATGAGGCCGAGTGACAAGCGTAATCGTGAAACGTGGCTCAGGTTCTTAGAGAACGACGGGCGTGCATGGCCAGTACCATGTTGTTTAGAGTACCTAATCATGGTGATTTTGAAATTCGATTTGAAACATATGGCTAGTAATTTGATGTCTGTCTACCGTGGGGAGACGGCCTATCAATCGATTGCCATATGTCACAAGAACAAGGGGGTGACAAGAACACTCGAAAAGTAGCTAGGTACAACTCTAATTCGGAGCTCACTGGCCGAATTCTCCATGACACTCCGGTAGGACAGATTGTCAAATAATTTTGAGTCGACATTGTATGAGCAGCATCCGGAGGCATAATACTTGCATAAGATCCCTAGACGAATAATTGTCATTTCAATTATTATAAGAAACAGCATATTCACTTAGTATAAAAACTATAAATAAGTGCACTAAAAGTTCTACAGTATATTTGAATTCTAAATTTTTTTAAAATATAATCAAATTTTATAACTTATCATGAAAGTCCAATTGAATGCTGAAATTTTCAAAAAAAAAAAATGTAATCATTGAAATAACTTAATTGAATAAATTTGACCAATTTTATGATTTGATCATACTTTTTAAAAATTTTAAGATTCAATTATACATGACAAGTTTTAAATTTTTAGATTTAATTAAAATTTTTAAAACTCAATAACACTTTCATTACAAATTTTAGCATTTCAAATACATTTATCCTTTAAACTTAGATGACTAATTATGTTTTTTACGTTATGTAAAACTTATCTGGGAGCTGGGTGCATTCGTGATGGAATGACTTGAGGAAAAATATTGGCCACACGTTCTTTTTTTTTTTTTTTTAATAATTCTTGAAACTTTCATCCTTAACATGACTTTAAAAAATTTCTTGGAGATTACAAAAGACCAGACCCTATTCGTTCCCTGTTTTAAGACATGACAAGCATTAAAGGACCCTTCACTGTGGTTGGGGGAAGTGGACGTTGGAAAGGGGGACCCGGGAAACCCCATCGAAAGAGGAGGTGGGTCTAGTAAAAACGACATTGAGTACGATCATAAAGATTTCCGGACCACTTTAAAATCAAAAAAAGAATTTTTAACCTTAATATTCAATGCAAAATAAGGAAAATAATTATTGAGTACACTAAAAATTCTAAAATTATTATGAAAGTACAATTAAAAATTAAAACTTTCAAATATTAGCAATTATATCCTCAAACTTTAAAAAAAAATGCTTTCAATAAAAATACTTGGTTGGATTAATTTGACAAATTTTAAGACTCAATTGTACTTTTCAAAAAAGTTAAAATTTAATTGCTTTTTCATAACAAATTTTAAAACTATTCAATCACCTCATCCACGTATCCTACAAAAAAGTTGGTTTTAGGAATAAAGGTTGATATTACGAAAAACTTCAAACTAATACATTTATGACAAATTTATTCCAAATTAATTTTTTATCATAAAATGCTTCAAATCAATACACCTATGAAAAATTTGTCTTTCGTTAAGTGACAAGTATATTAGTTTGAGGTTTTATCATCCGTTTGTTACATGTGTACCATTGTGGTTTTTTATGATATTAATCAAATTTAATGGAAACTAACCAATGGTAAATTGATCATATATATTAATTTAGGATTTTTGGTGATACAAAAATTAAGTTTGAAGTAAATTTGTCATATGTATATCAATTTAGAATATTTCATAATATTAACCCTATGAATAATTGAGATAAGGTGTTAAGATTTTCAATCCTTTCCATTTCGTAATCTCCCCGTATATTAGCATGCATGCACACACGCTGCGTGTACGCAAAGAAAGCAACGTTTTGAAAGATCAAGTAAAACCGCCCTATTAAGAAATACTTGAAGAAAAGATATTGATAGAAATATTTTGTAAAAAATTACAATAAATTCAATTTAAGTAAATAATATGAGGACTTTATACACCTAAAGTGGAAATAGAAATGATTTCGTGATTTGAACTTTTTAAGGTTGTTGTAAGATAGAAAAGATTCGAGCAATTGTAAAGACGTGAATTATTCATATCGCATACAACCACAAGGACCTAAAATTGTTAACCAGTGAAATTTTATAAAAACTAATTCTCAATGTATTATGTAAAATAAGGATCCCCGCTGTTTGGTTTCTCGACAAGATCAAATAAATACTCTATAAACCCTAGGCTACCCGAAATTAACCTCAAGCGACAAAGGAATTCAGAATACTAAATGGGCTACAATAGTGCAAAAAAATTCACCTAAAAATGAAAAGGTATCCCAATGATAGATTTTAAGATTCACAACAACAATAGTAAAGTTCCTTGGTTTGGATATAGCATACTGTTTAGAACGAATTTTCCGAATAGGTCTTACAAGTCCTGTAGGTTCTCTTGCATCGAAAGTTATTGTCCGTTTGCTAAAAAGTTAGGTGAATTCTTGGTGCGGAATCACAATTTGATTTTATGATGCTCCAGAAACTCTTCAGTATAGTTGCGTCGACGTCAAGAAGCCTCTTTATAAGATGGAGCTAAGACAGGAAGGACAGGACAACGTCGGCGGATAGGACCACGATGTCAATGGCGTAGACCGGAAAAGATCGAGTGCAAGTGACGCGATGGCAAAAGGGTAGAAATGAGTAAACCGGCAAATGCACACCAAAAGTGTTTAAAAACAAGCGCGATAGGATCTCAATATTTTCATTAATTAATCAAAGAATAGAAACATAATGGATATGTATAGCTGAAAATTCCTCACGAAATTCTAATTTAGAAATGGGAAATAGATAAATTAATGAGAAATTCCATCATGCTAAGTCCCCAATATCTAAATGGTAACACTAACAAACGAGTAACCTAAAAAAATAATAAGTAATAAATAAATTTCATAGTTCTTAAAACTCTTTATCATGTTCGAAAAGACTTGATCATGCACTTTAGAATACTTGATAATTGAATTCATTAGGGGCATCCTGATGGAAATTAATTTGAACTTCAAGATACTCTTACCTACTTCCCTCCAGAAAATCTTGAAAATCACAAAATCAATTTGTTTATTATTGTCAAGACAAAATGCGTCGGATTTACCCCTTTCTGTTTATTTTTCCATGGGTGAAAAGTCTTTTTATGGGTGAAAAGTCTTTTTCTTTTTGTCTTTTTTGATATTCTCCCTGTATATTTTCCTCAGACAGTAATGTCTTCACCCACATCTCCAGCTCCAGATGCTTTTCCCAGAAATCGAACTTTATTTAGCATAGTAAAATCAAAAAACATATTTTATCTTGCAAGATATAAATCAAGGAATTGGCAGTATCCTCGTAGGCCTCCCAAATAAAGCACTGAACACGCGCAAATCTGTCCAATATCTCGTACATTTCACGAGCATTCTCTTTTTCTTCTTCTCCCCGCTTTTTCTTTTTGACTGTAACAGTCATTAAATTGTTCGCAAGAGCGTGGATAGCAACTTCTCGAGACAGGACATTTAAGTATCACGCATGTTCTGTGGCGATCGGCAGCCTTCGACGCAGACTGGGATTTGGACGGGACGATGATACCAGTGGTTCATGTTTCATTTTTCTCTTCTGGTGCTTCTGATATTTTTGGCCATGCAAGTTGTCTAATGTTGACCCATTTGAAAACTACCCTCCTCCGCAGGATTCTACAACCATTTCTTTGCTGATATTGGTCAATCTCATCATCATTGCTTTCTTATTCCCGAAGATATACTTCCCTAGAATGTTGAGTCTGCTCTTGTTCTTGTAGGAACGTGTTTGACAAACACACGAAGAGAGAGAGAGAGAGAGAGAGAGAGAACTTGATTCCAAAGTAAAGCAGCCCAAATTATAAAATTTTCATGTGAAAACAAAGGTTCCCAATTCCACTATGTTTAATCAACCGATTCTTTTGTAGCCAGCTTTGACCTAAGAATAGCTTTTACATGTGTGTTTTGGTCGCGAATGGTATCATGAGCAAAGACGCACCAGTCATTCTCTAGCCGAAAGGAATCTGACCATGGAAGTCAGATTAATCTTATATTTGCTAATCTATGTGGCTTTTCTTTGCTCTATTGTTATTTTCGTGGGAAGGTTGACATCCCCTTTGGCCAGAAGATCTCACCTCAGCTCTTCTAATTTAACAAAGAATAAAGATCCATAAGCTGTAGGCCCTTTTACAAGAGTTTGAGGGTTAGAGGTGCCATGAGGAAAGTACCTAATCACGATGATTCGAACATAGGTGTGGAGTGCGGAAAACGATCATATTTGTATATAATAAACATATTCCCTTGGAATTCGCCATGGTGCATGTTCCTCTAGCTTTTACCTAATCAAAAAAGCAGAAAGGCATAATGTTTTTGATTCATTCTTTGAGTTTTGACTTGAATATAATCGGCATTTCTTTTTTATGCACGTTAACACTAAGTACGGATAGAGCAAATTTTAGATGGGAGAGGGGGTGTTGCTCCCAACAACCATCCCCACCAGATACACCACTCCATACACAATCAAATTCACGTCACGTGGAAAAAAGAAATTAATCCTCCATGTCTCCCTCCCTCATGCTCTCTTTCTGCTGCCTCCCTCCCTCTCATTTACGTAGTTGACCGACAGGTCTTCACTGGTGTAGCTCGCTGCCTCCCAAGAGTGTGAGGGATGCAGGTATCAAGAAGAAAATACGCAAGCGCAATGATTCAAACTTAGGTGTCGAGTGAGGAAAACGATAATATTTGTATATGATAAACATATTCCCTTTGAATTCGACATCGTACATGTTCCCCTTGCTATTGCCTACTTAAAGACGCAAAAAGGCATAATGTTTTGGATTCATTCTCTGAATTTGACTTTAATATAATTGGTATTTCTTTTCAATTCATATTAACACTAAGTATGGATATAACAATTTTTAGACGGAAGAGGGAGTGCTGTTCCCAACAAGCATTCACACCGGATATCACCACTCCACCCACAATCGAAGTCATGTCACATGGTAATTCAACACTCACCGAGGGGAAAAGAAAACCCTCCATGTCTCCCTCCCATGTGCTCTCTTTCTGCCCCCTCCCTCCTTGTCGATCGCTGGCTCTTCACCGTTGTAGCTCGCCGCCGACAGCCCCATGAACCTTGCAGCAGACCTCCAACTGCAATGATGCCATCGAGCCGCCTCCATATCTCTCTCTCTCTCTCTCTCTACCAAACCAAATCAAAGCCGATGTCTCTACGAAAACCAAATATGAAGCCGATGTCTCGATTCGAAAATTTGGAGATTGAAAAACCTACTCCGGATATCATCTTTTGAACGGGAGAAATGAAACAAAAAAAAAAAATCAAACTTTAGGAACTTCTAGTCTAAGTTTTCCTTCTAATTCTTCCCTAAATTAATAAAAAAGAAGGTAAAAAGGCGAAGGTTCCTGGAATGATTTCCGGAGCCCTTCGTTGAATCGAAAGGGAAAACAATAGGAATGGGGATACGTGTGGTCCGCTCTAATTCTGCGACAAACGTCAACGGTCCCACGAACCAACAAAAGCTTTGATCGGTACATTCCTCAAGTTGTATGCTTTCTACCAAAAAAAAGAAAAAAGAACATTAACATAACGATGGTTTCATTAAAATTACGAGATGAGACCAATTCTCATTTCCGAAATTAATTAGGGTTTGCGTTTTTTTTTTCACTTAAACCTAATGAAATCTCATTGGCTTTTGATGTGGTATTATCATCATTTATTAGACTAAATCTCACATATTACCTGCCTCATCCTTCTCTTTGCTATATATTCATGAGGCCAAAGCAGTACCAACATTGTTATACACTCCTCTCTCTCTCTCTCTCTCTCTCTCTCTCTCTCTCAGAGAAACTTGAGAAGGTGTGCAAAGAGCACGATGGACAAGCTCCCTCGCTTTGTTTCTCTCGCCTGCGTAGGTGAGAAGGTGTGCGAAGAGCACGATGGAGAAGCAGGGCACGTGCATTACCGACTCATGCCGTACGTAACTGGAGAGAAACCAAGAAATTGGCTGAACCATGAAGGGTTTCTTGTATCATTGATGGCTCCAACTGTGGTGAACCATGAGTGGGTTCTTCATGTGCCCTTCTTCCCCATCATGACCAGCCCACCTCTAAAATCATCCATGAAAGCTTCTCTTAGCATTACCTCCGGAATGCTTGGTGAGTTGTTTATTCTCTGTCTCTCTGTCTCTCTCTGTCTCTCTCTCTCTCTCTCTTCCCCCCCCCCCCCCCCACGCACCACATATACACAAAAAGACATATACGTATAATGTATGTATGAGGAATCAGGATATTCATATACGCAATTCGTACAAAAAGGTGTGAATGACCCGCTTTGACATGATAAGAGAGATGAATATCTACTTCATTCTAATGTGCGAAAGCTGGGCATATGGCATCTATGGATAAAAAGGAAGCCTTAGAATAATTTGGAGCCATCAATTTACTGTAGATTTAATGTTTGACAAAAGCATACGGTACATTACTGTAGGTAAATATCAACGTATGTATTACGTATGTTTCTTTAAGTAGGTATTTTATTGCGCGAATTGCTGATTAACTATGAGATTATTCGAAGGATTAAGCTATCAAAAGCAGCGGAGGTTCTTAGACTGGAGAAGATCTTCAATCCTTTTCTTTTTATTTGGGAAGTGGGATTTATCAGTAGGACATCTGAAAATATTGCTTCCCTCTCTGTCTCCTGTACCCCATTCTTCAATGAATTGGGGTTATTTTATACATCCTTTCTCGTATATAGAACCTGAAAATTGCCATTTTCAGCACTCGTAAAGCTCTTGCCTACTGAGTAATTGACTGAGCAAAACACTTATTACACTCTTCACGCCAAAAGAATGATCGCCTGAGATTCTTCTTGTAGTGGCCACTTTGTACACCTTTTCTTCTTAGGTCTTATTTTTAATCTATACGAGTTTTATTTTTATTTTTTTGATAAAAGTAATATATGTATTAACTTTAACTCAAAACGGAACTATACAAAAAAGGGGGACCTAACACCAATATAAGGACTTGCACTTCTAGTGACATTAGGAAATGTTAATAGGAGTGTAAGGACATCATGGTAACCCAAATGAAAAGAGGGGCTAATAAACCTCAGCCCAAAGAAAAGAAACTAAGGCAAACCAAAGCTCAACCTGAGAAGATAGAAGGGCTAAGGTTCCAGCATTGTTGCATCCTCCTATTGGTAGAGTATTCAGGACTTGTTGAAAGGTCATAACTTTGTCCACTAACGACCTTATCTAGGCGTTTCTTCAAAGCCGGCAAAAAGAGTTCATGATCATGGAAGAGGATATTATTCTATGAGTTTTATTTTTTATTTATTATTTTAGTAAGAATCCATGGTTTGGGTGTATTGGACCATGGCAAATAAAGAGTAATATATGCAGCACTTTTGCGCCATATACAGTGTAAAGATCTTGAAGCGGCCAGCACATTCATGTTCAAGCTTCAAGAAGTTGCTGATACATGTTTTTTTTTTTTTTTTATGGGCTTGTTTTGCCGACAAATGGTTTCTTTTCGTGATATCAGAGCACGAGTTCCTTCATAATGCTTCTGTCTCCAGCTACTTTGTTCACGTGGCTATACGACGTCATACATTTCCCTCGTAAATTCCATCTTAGGTACTGGAAAAAAAATGTTGACAAATAGGTATACTTGAAATACATAAAGCATTGCTTTCCTTTTGTTTGAGACTTCTGTTCTTTACTTCAACAGATGCTAATGCCCTTATGGAGTTAATGGGGAAAACTAGAGAATCATTATCATCCCAAAACTTAGAAATTGAAAACCCCTCCAATGTCCAGGCTGACCTAACTTCGTTTCTTCCTGTAAGTGCATCCATTATTATAATTTGCCTCTAACCATAGTCAGCAACGTACCCCCACGAACATTGGAATCGATTAGAATCAAGACCCAACCACACTGTGCTTGCTAAGTATCATTTGACAACTTATATTGGGCGCTCAAGATAGGTTGTAACAGAGATCATCCAAGTTTCTTATCAAAATGGATCCATAGATTGAATATCAAAATGGTTGCTTTTCAAAGTATAGCACTTGAGAGAGAGCATTATCCTTTCTATTTAGGCTATTTCTTTGGCATTCTATTGAACAATCTCTCTTTATATTCATAGATGATGGGATCAATTTGTAACATCCGGAAGGATTAGTCAAGCCAAAAGGTCGGATATCCTATATTTGAGAGATCAGAATTGTCACATAGAAAATGCGTAAGCGCAGACGTCACATTGAGATGCTAATAACGTCTGATTGTTTTGAGGGCATCGGTGGCTACACATGTTAAGTCATCATGGTGGATGCATTGTCAAGAGATAATTAAGCCGCAAGGACATAATAGAAGGCGACCGATTGACGTTTCTTTAAAGCTGGAGAATTTATATAAAAACTAATGGGGTCTTCTTGCAAAATTGGTACCTACCAACCAATGTTCGGATATCAAGAAAACTACCATCTCACTTGCACAAATATAGAAAACTTGAGAAGGGCGTTAAATCGATCCTTCACTAATGATTCTTAGTCATATGTCAGTGATATGCGGCAACAGAATCGAAGTATAAGGACATTGACATTTTGCCTAAGAGCTCCGGGAATTGATCTCTCGATTCTTCGCTCTTC
The DNA here is from genome assembly GCA_017140185.1 of Eucalyptus polyanthemos subsp. polyanthemos. NCBI lineage: Eukaryota > Viridiplantae > Streptophyta > Magnoliopsida > Myrtales > Myrtaceae > Eucalyptus > Eucalyptus polyanthemos. The sequence goes on along the minus strand of CM029457.1, from coordinate 17,398,432 downwards.
CCTTCGCATGTTCGGATTCAATCTTTCTTTCACTCGTCCATGCCGCCTTCGCATCCTTTAGGCAGCTGTCGCCATAGGCAACAGCCTTGCAGGAGACGACCCAATGGAATAGGCAGCTCAATGTCACCGAATTCCAATCATTCCTTTACCCACACAGCGCATGTCAGCATTCATGTCCTTCGTGCTTTCGTCCTCCTATTAGCTTTACGTTAAGAGGAAGTATTAAGAGATAAAATGTCCACACAGATACAGATCACGAGCAATATAAGGCAGAGGAAGTGTTAAGAGAGAAAATGTCCACATACATGCATATCACAAGCAATATAAGGTGAAACACGCATGACTAAATCGGTCAATCAATAACAAGTTTAGGAAGCTTTGAGAACAAGGAAGGTGTCAGGTGATGATAAATTAGCAGTCCTCAACATGTACACAACATAAAGAGAAACACTGACAAATTTATTTACTTTCTTTGGCCAATATATATATTGCATTGACTTCGGCTACAACTGTACAAGAAGGGACATACATGTAAGACCTAGAAAATAACCTCTAAAATCTAATTAAATGTATGCCCCAACCACCTGATCCCATCTGCTAACCACCTACATTAATACAGATGTCGATGATATCCCTAACATTGCATTCACATTCCAAGACATGATACCATGTCATCCCTGACCGTGCAGTTAGACTCAGAGTCTTCAAGAATAAACTTAAGCCACCATGTTTTGTAACTAGCATTTAATGTTTTGCCAAACGTTTAGAAAGATCAATCCAAGAAAGCACCCACCAAAACCCAAATGGAATGACAGAGTTCAGTTGAATGATCTTACAACTTTCAAGTATGAATTAGAAAGGCCCTTTCAACAGTAAAAGCGCAAAATGCAGTAGATATCCTTTATTTGATCCTCAGACAACTTTATGAAGATTAAATGATCACTTTGATGTTGCAGACAAATCACATTGCAGAGTACTCTGGGCACCAAGAGAAATTCTAGAGTGCATTTTCCTTCCCAACATTCTGAACCTTGTATTTATCACCGCTGTGACCTGAGGAGCAGCTTTATGGAGGGTGTAGAGACCGTTTAGAAGTAGTCAGATCACTCATCTTATAAATTTCATCACTAATGAGAATTGATGAAAACTTGTTACCGATTCCTGCAACCACATGCGTATTCTGCAAAATAAAGACCCAGAAAGTCCAATTATAGAACAATTGGAAGTACTTTAATAGATTTTTTTGGATAGGAAATAAAGGAATTCGTCAAAATAAAAATTTAAGAATGTCAGAAATGTCCTAGGAAAGAAAGAATGAGATGCCCAAAGCCGAATAACAGTGTATAACGCAGAAGAAACCAACGATTCTAAATTCCCAAGGAAAAATACTTTCATAGATAGGAGATTGCAGACTTAATGCATTCATGATATCAGAGCTCAGGAAGTGAGTGTTAGTTGCTTTTTGCCACTATATACTGTATTAGATGGCTTAACTGCATTTAGAAACTCTTGCATAGATGAGTGAAACCTCTGAGAATATTTTAGTTCATCCACCAATTGAAAGGAACGATTCAAATCTGCAGATTCAATAACTTGAGATACAAGCCAGCAAATGTCAAATTTATGGATTATTTGACTATGATTATTCATGGACTGAGTAAAAATAGAAGTGGACAATGAGGCTTGAACCAAGAACCTAGCTCTTAAAGCAAATGGATCAACCCCAGGACTCTGATAGTTAATGGCCCTAATAATTCCTGAATGAACTTGGAATATAATGGAAGATACTCATGTTGATGCAAGTTTGGCCAAGTAATTTGCCTCACAGACAATTTCAGACTGATAAGATAATGAGAAATTTCACTATCTTTTCAAATTAGAAAATTTCAGGCATTTCAATGCAAAACATGTATTTAGTTCATAATACCACAAAACTATTTGTTGAAGACTTCATATTGTCCTCTTCCGGACAATTGATAGTTAAGCTCCAAATACTGACCCAAAAGCAGTGAAGGGTGCACTTCATCAATTTCAATACTTATACCATATCATGCCATGCAGAAGCACATATGAATCTTGACAAGGAAAGAGATATGCCAGTGACAAATGCAAAAGATTTAAATGCAATTTCCATGAGCAAACACAGTTTGACCACCAATCAAATAGCAGATCAGTGGGAGTCAATTACCTCCTCAATAGGTGGAAAGAGAGTTTCACACTGCCACATTGTTGGCCAAGTAGGCATTCATCTACAGGGTATCATATCATCTACAGCTTGCCTTCTTCATGGATTCTAAACATTCTATGAACTGGGTTTCCAACAAGGTCACCATACAGCAAAAGCAAGTGCACTTCATTCAACTCGGATAGAATTTACCAACTCAATTAGACTACTCTCCAACGATTTGATTTCAGATCCACAGTCATTAATGAGCGCTTCCCAAGTCAAGACTCCTGGAATGATACCCTTCCTGACAATTGCCTCAAGTAATTCTGGCACTTTTGAGAATAATCTTCTCTTGCACAAACTACATACTATCGCATCAACTGTAAAACATTCAAATTGTGAACTCTTAACCAACAATTCATCCACTAAATCACAAGCTTCAGTAATTTTACCATTACCACCGAATCCTTCCAGCAGAGGCATATATAACTTTAACATTAGCCCAAAACTCTTCACTCCTATTTCTCTCACAAGCTGCCTTGCCCTATTCAGCTCCCCAATTTGACATGATCTCTCAACTATCATGACGTAAGTAGCATCATTAGGTCTGCAGCCAAGTTCTTTCATGCAAGCTACCATTTCAACGGCTGCTTCAAGTTTATTCTGCTTACACAAACCATCTATATACACGTTGTAGGTATACACATCAGGGACCAAACCCAGAACAAGCATTTCATCAAATAACTCCTCTGCCTTCTCATAATCATCCTCAGCAATGACCCCACTTAAAACCATTGTGTAGCAAACAGTATCAGGTTTAATGCCACTGACCTTCGTCTGATTCAAGACATCCAAAGCATCATTAACTCTTCTATTCTTCACCAAATACTTTATCACATTCGCATAGTCTATTAGCCCAGGGGAAAAACCCATTTTCCTCAATTCTTCCATAAGGCCCAAAACCTCAACACTAGAAAAGTTCCTCTGTCCACAGAATGACGAAAGTATCAATGAGCAGATTCTCCCATCAACTGTGAATCCATCACTTATCAGTGTATTCAATATGTCAATAGCAAAATTCACCTTTCTCAACCGACAAAGTGCACCAATCATTATTCTAAAAGTCGATTCATCTATCCTGATATTCATCTGTTGACTCTTCAGCAAAATCTGAGGCACCATCTTCAAGTGATCTCTGCTATAACAAAGTACTGACAGTAGAGCATTCAGTGAGCAGACAGTAGGGACACACCTGAACTTGGGTATATCAAGAAACAAACCAACAGCATCTTCAATTTTGTTAAAATCACCATAGAACTTGATAAGATCGCTGAAAATGTACTCGGGAGTTTCGAATTTCTCGACCCTTCGAATGTGATCGAGGACTGGTGGAATCAGGTGGAACTGTGAGATTTCACATAGAATCTGGATGACAAAGCGGTAGGCATTTGGGGTTGGTTCACAGTTGTAAGCACTAAATGAGTCTACCAGAGTGCTAACAAGATTGGGTTCGGTAGGATTTTGCGGGAGATGTTTATTACCGCGGTGACACAATGGCTCTACGATGGTTCTGACTGCGTCTCTTAGAGTTCGCATGGCTTGTTCTTCACAGAAAGTTTGGTGCCACTTGGTTTTGTATGGAGACAATGGCCACCTCCTGTTCCTCCTCAAAAATTGGTTCGCACCCTTTAGAGAAGACAGCCTCTTCATAATGAAATCCGGACGGAACAGCCTCGGAACAACGACTTCAAATCTTCCCAAACAGCAGCTGCTCTAACTACCATGTAGGCCCGAATTCACCTGTAATTCATTCAGGCATTCCGTCGAACATCAAGAAGGCAATCATCAGCCAATCATCAGCAACGACCCGCGCACTCCATTTACTGCTTAATGGGTCAAACAATCTTTGCCCATTAACCATAAACAGTCAATCTATCTGCATCAATTCAAGATTGTACAGAGACCAACCAAAGCACGCTCCTTTCAAGCATCACCTTAGACTATGACCATGACAACTTTTCTGGCAAAATGTTTATGAAAGAACAAACATTGTCAAGAACCCGTAAATGGGAAGCTTCATGACAACATTTCTATCAACATGGGTCCGCCAAAAAACAATGCCACTCTGCCGCGTTCTTCTCCCTGACTCGTTCCTCAGACCAAAAAAGTGCGTTCTTTCCACAAACGCGGTCGCCCACGGCGCCATTTATAATGTCTCGTTATTAATTTTGCCAGATTCAACCTGGAGGATTAAGATAATTCTTCCACTTCTCATGTCGCGATTTCTTTTAAATTCCGTTTGTTTTAAATAAATGATTTGTAAAATAATTTTTAGAAAATATGATCATTTATATTGCATAAAATAATTAGTTATAAGAAAAAGTAATTGTTGTCGATGATAATTTATGTCTAAAATTGTTTTATGAACTAAACTTTAGACAAATTATTCTTGATAACCAAAAAAAAAAATATATTCACTAATTATTTTAAGCGGTATAAGCAATCATTTTATAAGAAAATGTTTTCTAAATGAGTTGATGAAACTATTGCTTTCCCTTTAGGCATATGTGGAGTTCACATTATTATTTGAGAAAATTTCAAATAAAAGTCTAAAATGCAAATATTTTTTTTTAAGAGTGCCTAAAGTAGATCTCGGCTCAAATATAAACCTGAAATGGCCAATTTTGTTTTAAATAAAGATCCGAGCTCACTGGCTTGCCAACCTATCATACCATGATGCTCGAAATAGAACATTAGGGCCACTAACAAATTTCTCTCTAAAAGAAAGAAGTTCAGGTTTTTAGAATATGAGAATAAGATAAACATGAAAACTTCTTTCTTTTAGAGAGAAATTTGTTAGTGGCCCTAATGTTCTATATGCCTGAAATGAGTCAAAATACGAATTTAGGAAGCTTTGGGACTATTAACATATTTCATTTTATGTTATTCTCATATTCTGAAAAATACGAATGCACAAATTTGAATGGGCAATGGACCAATTTGACAAATTTCAACTCAATTACATTTTTTTTTTTTTTTGAAAGTTTTAGAACTTCTGATTAGGGATGATTAATTCCAAAATGGGTGGTGCTTACCCTGAATTAGGAACCATGCATTAAGGATCGATTCCAAATTTAGAACCGGGAACCACCTGTTAGGTCCATAGACCCATTTGGAAAAACGGACCGCCATTCCAAACTAGTTCTTGGGTGGGTTCATGGAACTAATCAACATGTCGCAATTTGGAAGAGGTGTGAGACTGAGAGCGAGCAACAAGATCGGAGGCCAAAGGCAATCTAAAGTGAAAGTGAGAGAGCGATCAATGAGGTGAGGCCACCTAGAGGAAGAGTGAGAGGGAGGCGAGGCTATGAGATGAGTGAAGCGAAAGGCAGAAAGAGACAAAGAGGAAATAAAAGTTTTGATTTGAAAGGTTGAGACTTAAATATTTAAAAAAAAATTATATAGATATGTACCGGTCCGATCTACAAGCGATTCTGCACCTAAAATCAAGATTCAGATTGGTACTCATCGATTCTAATAAATTGGAATTGACAACCAGACCAATCGCATGAGAATCGCATGATCTGTGCTAGACAAGTCCGGTTTTAGGCAATTCCCAATTTTTGCACACGTATACTTCTAATACACTTTTGTGATAAGTTATAAGATTTAAGATGCATTTTTTAAGCCCGTGCTAGAGTGTGCATCGATTGGTCTTTCATTTTAAGATGTGAAAAAACTATGCGTTCAATTCTCCTTCTTCTAACTCTACAATCAACCGACCAAAAAAAAAAAAGAACTCTACAATCAATGAAAGTTAAGAAACATTAAAAGAATACGACGTACGGAGGTTACATGTCACTGAAACACGTGTATATATAATTTTATCTACTTATATACATATCATATATATATAGTAGTTGCCTCCATTTTTGTTTTAATACCAATTAATGTTTTTTTTTTTTTGTCGAAAAAGCTTCATTTCATTTCACTTCAGGTAGGTAAAGTAGAAAACGAGCCCAACTAGGCTTCAGAACAAAGAACATCGAACAACGGTTGGGGTGGGCTTGAGACCCAGTTCGGAGAGAGGGACTGATCTAGTTGAGCTTTAACGACCCAATCTACTACTTTGTTTTGTTCTCTAAAACAGTGGGTTAAGCTTAAATGAGGCAAAGAGGAAATTGAGGCCCAGCCTTTCTTGAGTAGTTTAGAGACTTCCCACGATGCTTGACTCTCCCCAATAGTGCCTGAACTAAACTAAAACAGTCAAACTCAAGAGTTGTACTTACACTTTTCCCTTTTTCCTTCTCCCACTCATGTACGAATGCCACTCCCTCCAACAGAGCTAGGGTTTCTACTTGAAGTGCAGATTGCACTCTCACCTGGCACACAAATCCTCTAATTAAAGATCCAGCGCCGTCTCTACATACTCTAGCAATCACGCCTATTGTTGTGCCTGGTTTGAATGTGCCGTCAACGTTGATTTTCAGCAACTTCGGGGTAGGGGGACGCCATTTCAATGACAAGGTACGGTCTCTCTCCAACCATTTTTTCTGATTTGAGTTCTAGATGTTGAAATTTTCGTGCTTTGTGAGTGTTTCAGTGACTACTCCGTGCAAATCTAGTGTCTTCTCTCGAAAGATGGCCCCATTCCTCTCTTTCCACACAAACCAAAGCGTTTCAGCAACTAGTTCGAGGGAAGGTGCTTCTGGTAAGTCGATCATGTGATGAAGGAGCCACCGATCTATGCTTGTTAGTCCCTTGCTCTAATTCAAATGCTGATTCGTGGATCCGACCACACTTTAGTTGTCCAAGGGCAAAGCAGAAACAAGTGCTCTGCTGTTTCGGGCTTCATTTTGCACAATTGGCATGTTAGATCAGGTATGATTTTTTGTCTGAATAAATTCTCCTTCGTGGGGAGGGCATTTTGACATAGATTCCATGTAAAGACTTTGATTTTTGGTAGGATATACATACTCCATATATTGCACCATAGCACTCGAGGCTTTTGGTATGATGGTGATGCTTCATTGTGTGTTGGGTTTATATTGGTTTTCCTTAATTGATTATAGCCACTTTTCATTGTATAGTTGCTTGATATTGTTTCTGTCCAAATAAGTTTGTCTTTTTCGCGTGTGGACGGGATAGGAATTGCCAATATTTCATTTGCAATTCTATCTTTGAACATGTTCTGTACTATGTCTTCTTTCCATGAGAGAGTCTGCTTGTTAATCAACTCAGTTACACACTCGGGTTCTTCTCGATAAGCTGGTCTTATAAGGGCGCGTTTGATAATGTTTCTGTTCAAAAATTGTTCCACGGAATAGAAATAGAAAAAAGTGTTTCTGTTCCGGAGAACAATTTTTGACCAAAAAGACACGTTTGGTAAACTTGTTCCGGGAATAAAAAATGAATAGAAACACGTTTGGTACATTTATATTATTTTTTTGTTTCTTTTAATTTTTTAATATTTTTAATATATTTTTCCTTTTTTCCTTTCTTTTTTATTTTTTCTTCCACGGCGACGCTCGGCCTCGCCGAGGGCTAGCGACGCTCGGCAAGGTCGCCGACCCTCAACAAGCGTCGCCGGCCAAAGAAAAAGAAGAAGAAAAGAGAAGAGAGAGAAATGTTTCTTCAAAAGTGTTTCCGGAAAAAACAACTTTTTTTTTGTTTCTCATTTCTGTTCTTTTTTTTGTTCCGGGAACAAAAAAACAAATTTTGAACAAAAACACAAACAAACGCGTTTCTGTTCTTTTTTTGTTCCCGGGAACAAAAAAAAAAAGAACATTACCATGCAGCCCCTAAGTGTACCCAACTTTAACCATTTATCTTCATGTATTCTAATTGATGGTCCATCCTTCACTGCCCATTAAACCGAATCTGATATAGCATCCCTCCCAACTAGTAAGCTTTTCCATCCCCACGAAGATCATTGCCCCTTCCTTGCATGCCAAAAATCGGTATTGGGAAAGTATAACCCTTTAAAGAGCTGACTCCATAGTGTGGGAGAATTTTCGACCATTCATCATGCTTGCTTGCCTAGCATGGCCTTATTAAAAGTAATTAGGTCTTCGAAACCCATCCCTCCATTATCTTTTCTCATCTTCATTACATTCCAGTTTTTCCAGTGAATGCCAGCTTTCACCTCATTATTTTTCCACCAAAAGGAAGCGATCTTTTGCTCAATAGCTTTACAAATAGATATTGGGATTTTAAATATGGACATTGCATATTGTGGTAAGACCTGAACCACTACTTTCAACAAAATTCCCTTCCCAGCTTTTGACAGCAAATTTTCCTTCCATCCTTCCAACTTCATGTTTACCCGAGCCAAAATCTATGCAAACATCTGTTTTTTTGAACTGCCCCAATCAGAAAGGATGCCCAAATATTTCCCAGTTTTCTCAATCTCTGGGACTCTCGACTCCCTTGCCATATTCCTTCTTAGACTCTAAGGGCAGCCCGTACTGAAAAGGATCCTTGATTTGTTCAAATTTACAACTTGTCCAGTTACTACACAATATTGATTTAGCACCTAAGCTAGATTTTGGCATTCACTAATTTTGCCATCCAAAAAGAAAATCAAGTTGTCTGCAAACAATAGATGAGATAATGTGGGGCAATGTCTGTTCAGCTTAATGCCTTTTAATCTCCCTTCCTCAACTGCTTTTTTCATCAATAAAGATAAGACATTTGCAACAAGTATGAACAAGTAAGTGGATAGAGGGTCTCCTTGTCTAATACCTCGACCTGGTTGAAAATGAGGTAGAGATGCTCCATTGAATTTCACGCTGAAAGATACGGTAGTCACACCTTGCATGATCCATGATACTCATTTAGTGCTAAACCCCATCTTCAGCATACAAGCTTTTAGGAAATCACATTCAACTCTATCATAAGCCTTCTTCATGTCTAGTTTTAGCACACCTAGAACTTTTTCTTTCATTTCCTGATTCTAAGTTGGTGGAGAACCTCTTGAACTATGAGAATGTTGTCTTGTATTTGTCTTTCACCCACAAAAGCGCTTTGTTCTATTTCAATCAGCTTCAGTAACCATTTTTTCAGTCGATTTGCCAGCACCTTCGAAATGATTTTATAAGTAAAGTTGCAAAAGCTAATCGGCCGAAATTGATCTAATTTTTCTGGATTATGAGTTTTAGGAACAAGTGTGATTTGGGTTCTATTCATAATCGGATTGAGGCATCCTTTCTCCATGAAATCCTCTACCATTTCCAGAATATCTTTTTGAATGTCGTTCCAATGATGTTAATAAAACTAACCATTCAAACCATCTGATCCTGGAGCTTTGATTGCATCAAGTTGAAAGACAACTTCTTTGACTTCCTATAGTGTAATTTTAGATATTAGAGTTGTATTCATTTCATCAATCACCACAATAAGGCATTGATCGATGATGGGTTGGAAATTTCGAGGTCCAACCGAGCTATATAATTCTGTAAAGAAGGCTAATGTTTTCTTTTTTAGTCTTCCCTCATCCTTGCTCCACTCACTATCCGAAACTTGGAGCATGGATATTCTATTTCTTTGCCTACGCTGAATCGTGGTAGCATGAAAGTATTTAGTATTCATATCCTCACATTTCAACCAAGTAATTCTCAATCTCATCCCCCAAAACATTTCTTCTTGCTTCCATAACAGCTCAATATTTTCTTTTACTTCTTTGACCCTCTTCTTATTGTGCTCGACCTCTTTGCTATTTGTGATGGATTCAAGTTCTCTTTTTAAAGATCTAATTTGCCTCTGGGCATTTGAGAATTTTTTACTCCAAACCTCCAATGATGTTGTGACTTTTTGTAATTTTGTCCACCAACTCAGATTTGTCACACCCGGATCATTCAAAACTACATGTATTATGTCCTCATATTCCGTATCCTCCAACCAAAAGGCTTCAAACTTGAAATTCCTTTTCCACTTCAACCTTTTAGCCAAGAGAGACACCAACAAGGGGCAGTGATCAGAACCTATCGCCGGCAAGGTAAATACTAAAGCTTATGGGAACGAAACCCTCCATTCAATAGTACATAAAACTCTGTCAAGTTTTTCTTTAATAAAGTCATCTCCCTCTTGGTTATTTGCCCAGGTGAAAGCGCAACATTTTCCTTCTAATTCCATAAAAGAACAATCATTCAGGAATTCTTGGAATGCTACCATTTGATAATATTCAACTAATCTCCCTCCAACCTTTTCCCAGTGGTAGAGAATTTCATTAAAATCTCCAAGACAAATCCACAGAAGAGAATTGTGGGACTTGATATATTTCTATTCCACCCATAACATCACCCTTCTTTGGAAGGTATATGGTGCATGCACAAAAGTGCTTCTCATAACTATCCAGTTGCCCTCCCATTTACAAGTGGCATTTATATACTCAGCCAAGTACGAGTCAATTGATACCTGAATTTCTTCATTCCACATTAGAGCTAGCCCCCCTGCTGTCCCAATTGGGTCTGCCACAAAATGATTCTAGAACTTCAACATCTTCTTTATCCTAACAACCAACTGTTCTTTGTTCTTTGTCTCCATTAGAAACACTAAACTGGGCCTATTATGAGCCATTAAGGCTCTTAGTTCCTGAATTGTAAGGGGTTGCCCAACCCCTGACAATTCCAACTTAAAAAGTTCATTGGTACCCTAGTGGCTTATTAGGGCTAGCCACCAAAGCCCATGTACTCCCTCCCTTTTCAACTTGGATTGGGATTTCTAAGAGTTGTGTCTCGTCCAATAGCTCCCAGTCTATCTTCTCACAACCATAAGGGCTGAATCTTTTTTGTTTCTTGCTTGTATGCCTTGTTGTTTTCCCTTCTTCTTTTTTTGATTTAATCCTTCCTTGGGGGTCTGTTTCTGGGTAGAAAGAGATTTTCCTTTGTCTAGCCACGTTAATAACAGGAACAGGGGGTTGGATTTATCCGGTGTGTCTCTTTGCCTGTCATAATCCATATCTTTTCTTTTTTCAAGTCTATTCATATGGCTACTATTAGGGGGGTCTGTTGAACAATCTCCATTTGATTTGGAGCTTCTTGAGTTTCCAGTCCTTCACAATCCTCCTTATAGCTTCATCATTTCGCCATTCCACCGGGAGGCCAAAGATGTGTACCTAGAAAGCCCCTTTTGAGAAGTTGTAACAGCGAGGGGGAGTGTTCGGTTCCCAGGGTTTTAGTAGTAGGCAGTGATTAGCAAAAGACCACGTGAGATAGCTAGTATAAGCACCTAGAGGGGGGTGAATAGGTGTAAAAATAATTTCTCGAGATAAGAAAGCAATACTATACAGACAATAAAATGGAAGTTCCCCTCCAGTTAACAAAACGAATTATGATAAAAGTAAAGCAGAGAGTAAGGAAGAGAAAATTGAACACAAGGTTTATAGTGGTTCGGCTTATTCCAAGCCTACGTCCACTCTTCCGCACTGACAGCCCACCGGCTGGATTTCACTATGAACAAAAGAGATGTTACAACAAAGCTTTCCCTTGATTCCACAGTGTAGATATTCTACTACACTTCCTCAAGGTTTCTCACAAATATAGACTCTCTTTTGCGTACAAGATTTCGCTCAGCAAATGAACTGACTAAGAACAAAGAGCTTCAGACTTTGGAATTCTTCTATCGCGCACACACTCGAACAACTGGAACGTCTTCCTTATATACTCCTTAATGCCATCATACCCGTTGGCACTTACCAAAGGAATTCCTCAAATCTACCCGTTAGACGAAATCAATTAGAAAGATCATTCGAGCTATTAAAGGAACATGTCGATAGCCCATCAATCCTGCTCGCCCATATAATCAGGATCTCGGTTTCCATAAGTAGAACCTTCCAAGTATACTTCGCCAATCATCGGATCCTTAATCTCCGAATCAATCATGATCAAATAAAGGATTCCATTATGTCATATCCAGCCAAGAGATCTTCTCCAGTCGATAAGGTCACATCCTTAATGAAACATCCAATTCTGGATAGCCTTTCTTCAACGGATTAGAAACTGTCAATGAGAATAGACTTTGAGTCTTGAGTCTGGCAGTCCGGAGGTCTTCAGACTTTAAATAGTAGAGTCTGCAAATCTTCCGACTAGACTGATGGAAACGTTTTGTCAGCTTCAAAACACTTCACAAAGATTTCTCCAACAATCTCCCCCTTTTTTATGGTGACAAAACTTTCCTGCAGATTTGGATAACTTTGACCTGCAAAATATTACTCAAACAAATATGGATATCTTATAAAGATAAATGGCTTAATGAATGATAACACTAGAATCTGCAACCACAGAAAATAGGTTAGTCTTGCATGTGAGTAAAGCCATCCATAAGATATCAATAGTACTTAATATAAGCAATCAAATCCAAATCCCAAATTCAGTCCACATCCAGACACAAAAGTCAAGTCAAACATTAAAACAATCCAAAAGTTCAAAAAAGTTTAAGGTTCAAAGTTTTCAAATCTTGCATCTCTCCCCCTTTTTGTCATCATAAAAAAAAGGTTGAGATGGAAATGGAAAAGAGTCAAGATTGCTTGGGAACACGAACAAGCTGGAAATCTCCCATTGACTGGACGATGCCTTCCAGCTTTTTCAATTCTTCCTTCAGTTGAGCTACATCTTCACCCTTAGCATTTGCTTGAATTTGAAGAGCAAGGGCTTGGATATGATCATTCAAAGAAACTGAAGAAACTTGTCCTGCATTCTGCAAATTCTGAACTTCGCATCCTAGAGCATATATCTGACCCCGCATTTCCAAGAGAACATCAAGAATTCTGCGAAAATCTGCTGAATTATCGGTCTGCATATTGGCTTATGCACGATCAGATGGAGTAAAGGCAGACGATGGTAAATCAGCATAGTCACGCAGATTGGGCGATGAAACATCATGTCCTTCTTCAAGAAATTGAGAGGCATAAATGTCCTCTGGATCTGCTGGAGAGCGACTGACTCCCTCACTGGTAGCAGGATATGAGGACATTCCTCTTTTCTCACGGTCTCCCCCTATTTCCATGCCTTCAGGTGGAGAAGAGTGTTCCTCATGCTCTCCTTCCTCTTGATTTCTTTTCTCCTCTGCATCTCCTTTTTCAGCTTCTCTCTCCTCTGTTTCTTTCTTCTCTGCTTCTTTCTCTTCATCTTCTCTTTCTCTAGTCCTCTGTTCTGAGTCTTTCTTTGAAACATAACGACTCAGGTTCTTCAATGCCATTGCAGAAATGGTGATGTCTTCCTCATCATCTTCATCCTCAACAATGAGAGCTCTTCTTTTTTTGGATGGAGCAACCATGGGCTCCTTCCCTTTTCTCTTTGCAGCCGAAGAGATTTGATGAGTTTTGACAGGGGTTTTCTCCTTTAATTTCTCCAACTCCTTGCTAAGTTCCTTCAGACGCATTTTAATCACCATTTTCAGTCCCACCACCATATGATCACAAGATCGAATACAGATAATTCGTGGAGGCTGAATATTTAAATGTCTGAATAACTTCGTCACAAGACCTAGATAAGGAAGTTGACATTTGTCCTTCACCACTGCTCTATACATGTGGAACATAATAGTGTGAGGAAGAGAAAACTTTTTCCCAGTGATGATGGCATACATCAGCTTTGCCTCTGAATTTGAAACATCAGTCTTTGAAGTAGATTTTGGTCTGAGGCAATTAATGACAATCTTGTGAAGCAGAATGTTAAATGCGCTCATCCTCAAGTAGGAAATATTTTCCTCTGTTCTTCTATCCTTAACAAGTTCCAATGTAGCACGAGCAATAGAGACATTAATGGGTTGATATCTCCCTCTCTCAACTCCAATGACATCAGCCAACATATCTACATCCACTACATAGTCCTGATCTCAGACACTAAGAGAGAATCTATTCGCATCCAAGAAACTGAGATTCGAATAGAAATATGCAGTGAGTTCAGCATAGGCTTCTGTAGAGTCAGAACAGAATTGTTCAAGTTGAAGAAGATTGAATTTTTCCCTCAAATTAACATTCACAGCATTAAGGAAATCAAAATCCACACTTCTAGGGTTTTTCACCCCACGCTTCACAACTTAGAGTATAAAAGCTTTTGTTCCTTCGATCGAAACAAGTCGGTCCTCTTTCCCCGAATTTTTGCCGCAACACCCATTCTCGGTTGAAACTGACTGTACAACTTATCATCATCATTCCCATTTGGCTGATTCAACCCTCCAACACGCGGATCACTTGGGATATTAGCAAGGGTTTCTTCTGCCAACCCCGCAGGGGCAATTCCCAAACGCTCCATATTTAGTAAAAAGATGTACTCATTTCCATACCCTTTGTCCTTAAGAAACTCATCGATGTAGTTCAATGGAGTTCCACCTCTTTTCAAAGCACGATAAAGCTTGTAAATAAAAGAGGGCTTTTGAATTCTTACAGGATCTGCGCCTTCGATGATTTCTTCATTTTCTTGATGAACAACATCCTGTGGACTAGATGGAGGAGAATAACGCTACTGAGAATGTTGTGGGCTCTGCTGCTGACTAGGAGACTCTTCTTCCTCGATGAGATCGAAGTACGTAGGCCCCTCACGCATTTGCAGTCCCCTGCTTGCAATCCTCGAAGACTTCCTTTGAGACGACATCTTTCACAGTCTTTGAAAGATTCCAAACTTGACTTTCCCAAGAAAGATGACAACTTTTTCGAAGATTAAACAAGAGAAGAAAACATAAATGGAAGATCGGTGCTTTCTTAGGGTTTTTGGAGAGTAAAGCGAAGAAGAAACAACAGTGTATAAACAGTCGAAGAGAGGCATACGGAACGTCATAAAAGAAAGTAAAAAGATGCCTTTTTTAAAAAATAACTGCCTTTTTCGAGAAATTAGATAATAGTCATTTCAAAAATAACTCATTTTTCGAAAAGGAAACGTTGCAATAATCACGTCAATTAAAGATAGCAATAATCAAACACGGTTGATGATCGTACATTTTCAAGATGAGATTCGAGATATAACTTACGAAAGTCAAAATCTTGATTTGTCGAGTCTGGGTGTCTTTAGACTTTAGTCTTCAAACCTCAAAATGTTGAGTCCGGAACGAATGATTTCAAATTGATTTTTCTCCAAAGGCTTTGTGAATATATCCGCATGTTGGTTCTTTGAGTCAACAAACTGAATCGAAACTTCTCCATTTTGAACATGATCTCTAATGAAGTGATGTCGAATCTCTATATGCTTTGCTCTTGAGTGAAGAATTGGATTTTTGGTGAGATTGATTGCGCTGGTATTGTCACATTTAATCTCCGTGCATGAATCTTCAATTCCAAAGTCTCTTAGCTGTTGTTTTATCCACAGAATTTGTGAACAACAACTTCCGAGAGCTACATACTCTGCTTCTGCTATAGAAAGGGCTACTGTATTTTGCTTTCTTGAAAACCAAGACATTGTCCTGCTTCCAAGTAGTTGACATGTACCCGAGGTGCTCTTTCTATCAACTCTGCAACCGGCTAGATCTGCGTCTGAGTATCCAAGAAGAGTAAAGTCTCCATTTTTAGGATACCAAAGACCAAGACTTGAAGTTGAAGCAATGTATTTGATAATACGCTTTGCAGCACTTAGATGAGATTCTTTAGGGTTTGTTTGAAATCTAGCACAAATGCAAACACTAAACAAAATGTCAGGTCTAGAAGCAGTAAGATAAAGAAGTGAACCAATGATACTCTTGTATAACTTCTGGTCAACTTTCTTTCCTCCTTCATCTTTGTCTATCTTCAAAGAACTTGACATTGGTATGTCAGTCTTTTTGCAATTTTCCAGTCCAAACTTTTTGACAAGATCATTAACATATTTTTCTTGATGAATAAAAGTCCTTCCTTCAATTGTTTCACTTGAAGTCCAAGAAAGAAGGTTAGTTCACCCATCATGCTCATTTCAAATTCATCATGCATAGACTTAGAGAATTTCTTGCACAAACTTTCATTAGAGGATCCAAAAATAATATCATCTACATATATTTGAACAAGCAGAAAACTTTTGTTTTCTCTTTTAATAAATAGAGTAGTGTCTACTTTACCTTTAACAAAGCCATTTTGAATTAAAAACTTACTCAGCATGTCATACCAAGCTCGAGATGCTTGTTTTAGACCATATAAAGCCTTTTTGAGTCTGAATACTGAGTGCCAGGTTTCCTTGGGTCTTCAAACCCAGGTGGTTGTTCCACATAGACTTCCTCATGGATAAATCCATTTAGGAAAGCACTTTTGACGTCCATTTGGAATAACCTGAAATTCTTATAACAAGCAAAAGCAAGTAATAATCTAATTGCTTCTAACCTTGCTATTGGTGCGTAAGTCTTGTCATAGTCTATCCCTTCTTCTTGCGTATATCCCTTGGCCACGAGTCTTGCTTTGTTTCTAACGACTTTTCCTTTCTCGTTCATCTTGTTCCTGAAAACCCATTTAGCTCCAATAATAGATTTACCTTTTGGTTTATGAGTCAATTCCCAGACATCATTAATGCTGAATTGCCTGAGTTCTTCTTGCATAGCTTCAATCTAGCTTTCATCAGATAAAGCTTCTTCTATGCTTTTGGGTTTTATTTCATAAATAAGAGCCACAGCACTAGACTCTTCGCGCCTTTTGGATCTTGTGCGAATTCCTTCATTAATGTTGCCAATAATGAGATCTTTGGGATGACTGGACTTATGCTTCCAGTTACTGGTTGATTTGTCAGATTGATGATCACTTTCTTCATTTGAATCTTTAATATTTACTTGTTGCTGATCTTCCAAAATCTGAGCTACTTCTTGAGATTTAGACTTTGTAGAGTCTGGAGCAGGCTCAGATTCTTCAAGATGAGTCTGAATAGATTCATTTTGCATAGAATCTTGGAATTTGACATTCATTGATTCCTCCACAGATTGAGTCTTTTTGTTGTAGACTCTGTAGGCTTTGCTTGAAGTTGAATATCCAAGGAAGATGCCTTCATCTGATCTTTCTTCAAACTTGCCAACTCGATCATTTGCATTTTTCAATATAAAGCATTTGCATTCAAACACATAAAAATATGAAACAATAGGCTTCTTTTCTTTGAATAACTCATAGGGGTTTTTTTTCTAGAATAGGCCTTAGAAAAACTATATTAATGATATAACATGCTGTAGAAACTGCTTCAGCCCAAAAACGTGAAAAGATGTTACTTTCAATTAAAAGAGTTCTAGTCATTTCTTGGAGCGACCTATTCTTTCTTTCCACAACTCCATTTTGCTCTAGAGTATATGGAGAGAAGAACATATGCTGAAAACCAGATTCATCACAAAATTTTATGAAATCTTGATTTTCAAATTCACCTCCATGGTTTGTTCTTATACTTGAAATAACATACCATTTTTCGTTTTGAACCTTTTAGCAAACTTTTCAAAGTAAGAAAATGTTTCAGACTTACTTGCTAGGAAATATACTCAGGTAAATCGTGAGTAGTCATCCACAATTACTAGGCAATATTTCTTACCTCTAATGCTTTGAGTTCTGGTTGGTCTAAAGAGATTCATATGCAAAAGCTGCAGTACACGATTAATGGAAACTTGATTTATTGGTTTTAAATAATTTCTTACATGTTTTCCCAATATGCATGGTGTACATAGATCAGACTTTTGGTATGATAGATTGGGTAAATCACGAACAAGCTTCTTTGCTGAAATTTTGGCTATCTGCTTCATATTGATGTGCCCAAGCTTTCTGTGCCAAAAGTTTGCTTCGTCTTGAATTGAGATTAGGCATTGCGATTTATCTGGTTTCACATCCAAGAGGTAGATATTTCCATGTCTTCGACCCATGAATGATTGAGTAGAATCTTTACTAGTTCCTGAACATATTCCCTCTTGAAAGTTGATTTTGAAACCGGTATCACACAACTGACTGATACTGAGCAGATTGTAGTTGAGTCCTTCAACTAAAGAAACATTGCTTATTGTGAGGTTTCCAATCTTTACAGTTCCAAATCCCACAATTCTTCCTTTGTTATTTCCACCAAATGAGACTTTTCCACCATTTACTTGAACAAGCTTTATGAAGCAATTTGAATCTCTTGTCATATGTCTTGAGCATCCACTATCCATATACCATTTTACATTTTTCTTGATAGTGACCTGCATTTAAAAAAGAAACTCAAACTTTATTTGGTACCCATATTTTCTTGGGTCAATTGTTTCCAAACCATAGGACATTCTTTTTCAAAGTGATCTGCATTATTGCACTTTGAACATCTAAGAGCATTGCGACCTACTGGTTTTACAAAGATCTTTTTGAAATGATTTTTGTAAGCATCTCTTGTGGGTCTTTACTTAATTCTTTCCTTAACTTTAGGAAATCAATTAAAGGAATGGTTTCCATGAGTCATTCCCAAACCAGATTTATTGAAATAATGTCTTTGAATAGAAAGAATTTTTTCCAGTTTCTTAGATCCTATAGAAAATCTTTTAGAAATATTTGAGATCTCATTTTTCAAGAATACATTTTCTTTTGAAAGATTACCTTCACTTTCTCTAAGAGAAGAAACATTTATGTCTAAACATTTCACCTTTTCTTTCAAAACATTTTCTTGTTGTTTTAGAGCAGAATTTTCTCTTTTGAGTTCGGAAATCCTTTTAAGAGAAGTCTTAAGACTAAAACACAACTCATCAATGTATTTAGAAACTTTAATAGGGATTTTGAAGTTACTCACCTCAAATTCACTGTCTGAATTTGAGTCTATCTCGGAGTTTGAATCTGAATCCGATTGTGCCATCAGACATATATTGGCATAATCATCATCACTTTCTTCACACTTTGTATCACTCCAGGTTTCTACTTTAAGAGCCTTTCGATACTTTTCAGCTTTTCCTTTCTTCTTTCTCAAAAGAGGACAGTTGGGTCTGATGTGTCCCTTTTTCTTACATTCAAAGCAGACTACATCTCTGTTTGATTCATCATCTTCAACAAACTTAGTCTATTGCTTTTGAAAACTTTGTTTCTTTGGATTGAATCTTCTTCTTTTTCTATTCAGCTTTCTGAATCTTCTTATCATGAGAGCAAGCTCCTCATCATCCATATCATCTTCAAAATCTGTAACATCAAAATCATCATTGGATTTTAATTCAATGGATTTCTTACCTTTAGGATCTTCGTCTTCATTGATTCGTTCCACTTCATAAGACTGAAGAGTTCCAACCAACTCATCGACATATAGTGGCATGATTCTTTGTGTCTCTCTTATTGAGATCTTTATGTGATTCCAATCCTTGGATAGTCCACACAGAAGCTTGTTTACCTTCATGGGATCAGAAATTGGTTGACATTGATTTTCAAGACCATTCACGATTTATGTAAAATGACAAAACATGTTAGTTATAGATTCTCCTGATTTCATTTTGAAGGCTTCGTATTGACCGAGGAGAATGTTGATTCTAGTCTCTTTCACTCAATCGGTTCCTTCATAGGTAATATGTAATCTATCCCAGACTTCTTTCGCTGTAACACAAGAAGATATTCTGTTATATTCAGTAGGTGACAAAGCACAATATAAAGAATAAATTGCTTTTGCATCAAGAGCTTGTCTCTTGATTATATCTTCCTGAGTTATACTAAACTCAACATAATATTTTCCTCTCTCTGAGACAGGTGCAGCTGTAGGAATGATTCCTTTTTCTACAATGTCTCATTCCAGAAGATCCTTTGATCTTAGGAACACCTTCATCTTGTTTTTCCATATGTTGTAATCATTTCCATCAAAGTAAGGCGGTCTGGTATTGTTTTGCCCTTCTACCAGCCCTGGAGCCAACATACTAGTCATTGATCTTTAACTCTGAAGTAAAACACTTCAAACAAAGTGAGTACACAGGCTCTGATACCAATTGAAATAGCTAGTATAAGCACCTAGAGGGGGGTGAATAGGTGTAAAAATAATTTCTCGAGATAAGAAAGCAATACTACACAGACAATAAAATGGAAGTTATCCTCCGGTTAACAAAACGAATTATGATAAAAGTAAAGTAGAGAGTAAGGAAGAGAAAATTGAACACAAGGTTAATAGTGGTTCGGCTTATTCCAAGCCTACGTCCACTCTTCCGCACTGACAGCCTACCGGCTAGATTTCACTATGAACAAAAGAGATGTTACAGCAAAGCTTTCCCTTGATTCCACAGTGTAGATATTCTACTACACTTCCTTAAGGTTTCTCACAAATATAGACTCTCTTTTGCGTATAAGATTTCGCTCAGCAAATGAATTGACTAAGAACAAGGAGCTTCAGACTTTGGAATTTTTCTATCGCGCACACACTCGAACAACTGGAATGACTTCCTTATATACTCTTTCATGCCATCATACCCGTTGGCACTTACCAAAGGAATTCCTCCAATTTATCCGTTGGACGAAATCAATTAGGAAGATCATTCGAGCTATTAAAGGAACATGTCAATAGCCCATCAATCATGCTCGCCCATACAATCTAGATCTCAGTTTCCATAAGTAGAACCTTCCAGATATACTTCGCCAATCATCGGATCCTTAATCTCCGAATCAATCATGATCAAATAAAGGATTCCGTTATGTCATATCTAGCCAAGAGATCTTCTCCAATCGATATGGTCACATCCTTAATGAAACATCCAGTTCTGGATAGCCTTTCATCAACGGATTAGAAACTGTCAATGAGAATAGACTTTGAGTCTTGAGTCTGGCAATCTAGAGGTCTTCAGACTTTAAATAGTAGAGTCTGCAAATATTCAAACTAGACTGATGGAAACATTTTGTCAACTTCAAAACACTTCACGAAGATTTCTCCAACACCACGGACCTCCATTCAGCACGCATCTATATTTCCCTTTTGTTTTAAAAGCAAATAAGAAACGTCCCTGCTCCAAAGGGGTTATATCAACACTATCTGTTTTCCAAGCCTTCTTCATAGTACTTTGGAAGGCTTGAAAACTGACATATGGGTTCATAAATAACTTCCCTATCAACATAGCGCAACAATCCTTTTCATGCTATATCCTTCAGATCAATTATATTATCTATTGACCCCATATCACCCAATTTTCTGTAGAGAAGTTCCAGACGAGGATCTGCTCCTGAGTTTTCCATGTAGGCCAGCCAACCCAATAGTATGACGAGAGATGTAATAGACTGGACAGCAAGCGTAGTAGCAGAAACCCTAAAGGCGATTCATAACCCTGAAGGCAAAGAAGCAAACCTGGAGCAAGGGGAAGCCAGTGATACCGTGAACTGGATAACGATTGTACTAATGCTGAATGAATGTGGAGGTGTGGATTTTATATTAAGCGTTCAGCTCTCCTGAACACCTTACAAGGAAACTGGGTTTTAGCTAGATGACGGAAAAAGGAGTGAGATCAGGGTTTTGGGTAATTTGTGATAGATGAAAAAGAGCGGGGATTTTTAGAAGGGAAGGCATGGCTATTTGAGAGATATTACGTGGAGGTGTGGATTTTATTTTAGTGGATCTTGGTAAAAGTGGTTCATTTGGTGAAAAGGACAGGCTTAAGCACCATTGAAAATGCTCGCGGAAGAATGGAACGGTTTTCGAAAGGAAAATATGATCAACGGAATGGAACCATAATGGTTATCGAAAGGGGCAGAGACACAAAGAGGAGGAGGGTTGGGTGTTTCAATTTAGGGTTGGGATTAGAGATGAGCAGAGCCATTACCATGCCAGGTGTCAAGGACACTCTTCCTGCGAGAGAGAAACCCAGAAAACGGGAGAAAAACGCTTGATTCCTTTCGCACATTATATACCGGTTATATGTTGGTACGTACTAAAAATGAGATAAAATGTAGTTTTTGTAGTTTTTTCCCTAGAAGCTTCTGCAACGCTATTTTCCCAACAGCTTGCAATTAAAATCAGTTCCATTGGGGAGGAAGCATCATTAGCCCACATAATTTGGAAAATTAACGTTTTTCATTTTCAACCAAAAGAGGGAAAAATAATGAAAAAGAGGGGAAAAAGACAAATTCCTTTAACTGTCCATGTCTCGTCGTTAACCATCCGCTCGTTGTCTAGCTGGTGCTTGTTCGAAAAAATAACGTCCGAGCCTGCCTTAACCATCTTCATAAACAGCAGCGATCAACCCCCTCTCATTTGCAACCCCCACCTCCCTCTCATGCCCTCGCCAGCTCGCCATGGCCACGCCGCTCCAACCCCCACCGCCGCTCCAACCCCCGCCGCCGCCCCCTGCCCCCGTCATCGGGCCCCAGTATTGCGTCCCTTTCCCGATCGACCTCGGGATGGTGAAGAAGCTCATCTCGATCACTGAGGGGAACTTCGCCGTCTCCGACTCCTCCGGCAACGAGATCTTCAAGGTCAAGCACGTGTTCAACTTGATCCACACAAAGCGCGCCCTCGTCGACGCGGCTGGGAACACGATCCTAACCTTCAAACAAAAGGTTCTCATCTTAAATCAGGATCTGTCACTCATCCTCACGAAGCAACCGACGAGAGAATAGAAACGCATTTTCTTTTTCTATCATGATATGGTATTAATCTCCAACAAAACTTACTCATCACCCTCTCATGTCTAGAATAATCCTTCGGTGAGGTCTATCGCGTTCTAACAATAATAAGATGATAACGACGACAATGGCGATTCTCTAAATAATGCGATGCCGAGACTGAACTTTAGTTACGATATGATGATTCAATGTCTTTTCTGCACGTCGATTAGTCTCTTCGATATGTTTTTTTTTTCCCAAGTGCGTTTGCAATAATTCATATCTTGATGAAACCCTCTTGCTTCGGCGCTGACCATTTCGTATGCAGAAAATCACTGCACATTCGAGATGGCAAGTCTTCAGAGGGGCGAGCACCAAGCCGGATGATCTGGTGTTTACCGCTCGAACATCGTCAATGTTCCAGCTCAAGACCAGGCTGCATGTCTTCCTAGCGGGCAACAAATCCGAAAGAACCTGCGACTATCGGGTTGAAGGAAGCTGGGCGGCCCGATCTTGCTCGATCTATGTCGGAGAGAGTAACTACATGATTGCCCAGGTGTGTTGTTCTCCTACCCTAACGTTGGAACATCCTCAGATGATGGATTCAACGATAGCTCATAAGCATTATCATCTGTCACTTACTCCCGAATTAGCAGATTCAGATACAGATTGTTCATTCATCATTCCATTTCCATATCTTCAATTCCGACTGACCAAACAGAACCGCAAAGCAAATTAGTGAGGATAAAGAAGAGAAAAGCTTGGTTGGTCATCGAACTAAAGCTAACTATCGGCCGGTGTTCCGGTATTGTATGGCCATGCAGATGCACACGAAGCACACGATCCAAAGCATGGCGATCGGAAGGGACACCTACGCGGTGACTGTCTATCCCAACATCGACCACGCTTTTATAGTCGCGCTCGTCGCAATTCTTAACGAGATCGATCACGACAAGAGAGACAAGGAGTAACCGCGACGAGAAAGTACAGAGGAGTAATCGCTGCTAGGAAAGGAAGAGGCGACGTTTGGTCACTTACCTTGGTGCCACAGCTTTTTTTTTATAGCTGTCCCTCCCACCAGGCCTGCAATAAAGTTTTATTTCGGGCCAATTCGGGTCATTCGGGCTTCAAAGAGTATATTAAATGCATAATTTATGTATGTATGTATTTGAAAAGCCTAATGAGCGAAACGTTCTCTCCTCTTTATTTCATTCTTTAAAGATTGTCTCTTATTCTGTTCTCCCACGTAACCTTGAGTTTAGGGCATGATAGCAATATTTATGAGATTTGCCGCATCTCTCTATATCTCTTTTTAATATTGTACATTTCCTTTGATTATTTATGATCACAATTGATTGTATAGATCAGGATAGGATGGTATGGATATTGCGTTACCTTAAATAGTCCCCTTGTACTGTCTATAAGCACCTATGTACTCTCTACTGAACATATCGGGATGACATAGTTCTATCTTTTGCATATTATATCTTTATCTACTTTGCCAATGAAAGAAAAAGTACTTTAAAGATTGGAGAAACACTACCAAATTTGCAGGTTTTAATTCGACCCGATTGATCCCTATCAAAGATGTAAATTTTACTTAATGGGAATCCAATTTGATAATGCCTGATATATTGAAATGGATCCTTTAATTGGTACCCGATAAGACAAAAAATAGAGTGATGAAAATTTAAGCAACGGGCTTTCTGTTTTGACTGTTTCAAATGCTGAAAATATAATTACAAGGCTATTTGATAGTAACTCGAAATTGATTAGTGAACATTATTAATTTCTCACTACACATGAAATTATGATCAATACTGATAGGACTTGACAACATTTGACAAGACCTAATCGTCATCACTTACTTTTTCTATATGGTGAATTAAGGCATTGTTCGGATGGTTACTAAACAGTGCCTAATTCTAATTTTTTGTTCCTGAGATCAATTTGGGAACAGAATCGCGTTTGGTAAAATTTTGTTCCGGAAACAAATTTCTATTTTTTTGTTCCTAGAAGTAAATTTGGAACAGAATCAAGAAAAAAAAAAAGTTAATTCTTGTTCCGAGAACAAATCTAAGAATCAAAACCAATTCTTCTTCTTCTATTTTCTCTTCTTATTCTCTTTTCTTCTTCTTCATCGACCACCATCCCGCGGTTGTTGCCCGCCACTGTCCGCAGCCGCCCGCCACCGTCCGCTGTCGGTCGCCACCGTCCACTGCAATCGCCGCACTATTTGCCAACAACTGGTCCAACAAGCTCGTCGAAGGCAAGCCCAGCCACCGGCAAGACCCCCGGAGGCTCGCCTGGCCACCTACGAGCTCACCGAAGGACTAGGCGAGGCCCGCCTGGCCCCGGAAAGGCTCGCCCAGCCTCGATGGTGGCTAAGTGAGCCTCACCCAACCTCGGTGAGGCCTGCCTCGCCAAGGCTGGGCAAGCCCCTCGCCCAACCCTGGCGAAGCTCACCCAGCCCCGACGAGGCCAAGCCTCGATAGGGCTGGGCAAGCCTCACCGGTGGCCAGGTGAGTCTCGCCCAGCCCCAACGAGACTCGCCCAGCCTCGATGAGGCCAGCTTGGCCACCGGTGAGGCCGAGCCTCGGTGGGGCTAGGCAAGCCCTACCCAACTACCGGTGAGGCTTGGCTGACGAGGAGGCCTCACCGAGGGCCGGCAACGCTCCAATGAGGTTGCCGACCCTCGTCTAGCTGATCACTGGACCAGCAACCGGCCACCGAAAGAAGAAGAATATGAGAGAGAAAGGAAAAAAAAAAAAAAGGAAAAAAAAATTAAAATTAAAAAAAAATTGAATTTGGAACCGAATTAATGAACACAGTGCCAAACGCAATTCTATTCCAGAATCAAAAATTTTGGACAGTTACCAAACGGCTAAAAATGCTTGGAAATTGTTTCGGGAAACAAAATAAAAAATAATCATTTTTTTGTCAGAATTTCTTCCTAAAAATAAAATCGTTACCAAATACGCCCTAAGTAACCCATTTTTATTGACCTTATCAAGGGAATGAGAAAAAGAGCAATGCACCCTCCTTGCTGTTATGTACGTTGACCTTGACTTGCTAGGTTCCTTCAATTGAATCCCCGCTCAAAGAGCATCACAAGCTCCTGGCTCGAATGAAGAGAAAAAGTATCAACATTGATGAACTTCTTGGGATTAGCAATGAAAGAAAGAGCCCATTACTCTTTTTTTTTTAATTAAAAAATATTTATTCATTTCTCAAAATAACAGAGGTACATAGAATATTTTCAAATCTAGTAAATTTCTTATAACTATCGACCAAAGCAAATGCTAAAATGCAAATAACAAAGCACAATATGCAAGTAAAAGTATATTCTCATCTCTCAAGAATATATCTATCACCATAAAGGTTCGATAGCCGAATACTAAATTCTATGATGAGCACTCGTCGAGATCCCTCACTCCATTTGCAATGACTTGCAGTGCACGTCTAGGTTTATTGTCCTCATCATTAGCGCCATATAGATACACCAACATTAATATGTTGAAAAAACACATATCAAATACCTACAAGGAACTCCTAAAACTAGACCTTAATCTAAATAGGGAGAGTAAAACCCCTAGATCTGAATGTAAATTTACATCGGGAGAGGAGAGAGGCCTAATTTCAAAGAGGTTGTGGAATCAAACATCTCGCAAGTCCATTACTTAAATTGACTTTCAAATCATTGTAAAGTTAACATGTTAAAAAAAGGTTCATCTCATCCGGTGCTGATTTTTTTTTTTTTTTTTTTTGGAAATTTTCAGCACTTAATTGTCAAAATGTAGTAAATGTGAAGGATGATCCCCTTATTCAAAGGCTCATTTAATAACCCAATTAGGTGTGGAAACTTGAAAAATTGTAGCAACTTAAATTTTGAACTGTTTCCTCTCTGACTAATCAATGGCAAGAATAAGGTACCTGTACTTGTCTTTCCCTGTCTTGACGAGTCCACTTCGGGACTTGCGTGACAGACCTACGAAACCGGCGGTCCAGCCCACGAAACCGGCGGTCCAGCCCATGATGCACCCACTGCTCAGGGCAATTTCCGGGAAAACACAAGGCTCGTGAAATTCGCACGTTATTGAAGATCCATTTATTTAAAGAAAAATTGCTTTCAAGAAATTATTTTCTGACTTGCGTGACAGACCTACGAAACCGGCGGCCAGCCCATGATGCACCCACTGCTCAGGGCAATTTCCGGGAAAACACAAGGCTCGTGAAATTCGCACGTTATTGAAGATCCATTTATTTAAAGAAAAATTGCTTTCAAGAAATTATTTTCTGACTATGAAAAATGTTTTTTTATGAATTGAAAATGACGGTTGATTTTGAATCACAAATTTTTTTTGCGATTAGGTAACAATGCCCAAGATTGTTTAAGATATAGGCAGAACGGGACGATGCCCGAGATTGACCGAGACGTAGGCCAAGCCAGAACTTCACCTGACTAGCTTTTTGCATAACGCGTCGTCTGACCAAGACCTAGGCAGAGCAACAAGCTTATTGATGACCTTTTCCAATGAATGAATCTGACCCAACACGTCGAACAAGCTGGTTTCCAGGTTGACGCTTTCTGCAACTGGACGTCCTGACATGTACAAGAAGCCCTAACATAGAAAGCCATAAGTTTTCTCGAGAGAGATAGAGAGAGACTGTTCTCAAAAGGCATAACCAGCTGAGGCGATGCAACTTGCTCCTCCGCCCGTCGTGGGGTCTCAATATTGCTGCACTTACGCAGCAGATGTGGCCATTTTAAGGAAGGCGATGACCCTCAGCAGCGGCAACTTCGTGGTCACCGACAGCAGCGGCGACCTCATCTTCAAAGTGAAGGGAGCTTTACTCACCCTTCATGACCGCAGGGTCTTGATCGACGCCACCGGGCAGCCGGTTCTCACGCTCAGGCGAGAGGTTTGCTCTTTAACATCACTCTACGCTGTTCATACTGAATTCTTTTATACTCGGGAACAATCACAACCACCATCGGTTCCAGAATTAGATATCCACCCTTCGCTTTTCACAGGTTCTAGAGCTAGACACCCAATTATTCCTTTTCTTTTTTTCTTTTTTTGGTACTGTATTAACTTGGCAGCCAAAGAAACTGAAGTTCAACGAACTGGTTAAGCGAAATCAAGGTTCAGCTCGATCCTTTTGCAAACTATCACGAGCGGAATCCATGCAAAAGATAAGGTTTTAGTGGATGATTGGTGCAGATAAGGGCTGATCACAGTCGATGGCGAGCGTTCAGAGGGAAGAGCTCGACCATGAGCGACCTTGTCTTCACCGCCAAGATGAGTTCAGTGATCCAACTCAAGACCGAGTTAGACGTTTTCTTAGCAAATAACAGGAACGAGGATCTCCGCGACTTCAATGTCAAAGATTTCGAGCGGTCTTGTGTCATCTATGCCGGACAGCCTCCCTGTATCATTGCCCAGGTAACATACTCTTTTCCAAAGGCTGCTTCTTGTTCTTTAAAATTATTCA
The DNA here is from genome assembly GCA_017140185.1 of Eucalyptus polyanthemos subsp. polyanthemos. Lineage (NCBI taxonomy): Eukaryota > Viridiplantae > Streptophyta > Magnoliopsida > Myrtales > Myrtaceae > Eucalyptus > Eucalyptus polyanthemos. The sequence goes on along the minus strand of CM029457.1, from coordinate 17,370,341 downwards.
TTCAAGCCTCTAATCAGTTCAGTTCCAAACCTATTGTACATTTGGCAGTTCAATTTTAGACATTTCGGTTTTTCTAATGTTATTTTGAACCTTTGCTCGATATTTCAACATAATCCGTTCTATTAATTGCTGCTGGAAATTGTTAGCGTGGCAATTTGTAGGTTGTCTATATCAACATGCCACATAAGATGGCCGATTATGATTAGATGCAATGTTAACAATTTCTAACAGCAATTAGCTTGGAATGACTATATTGGAATTTCAAATAAAGGTTATTGATTGTATTGTCATCCATACAGTAACTTTAGAATTGAATTGTTAATTTCCAAGGAAAAAAAAAATACATATATATGCCTGTGTACGTTGGTCCACCTAAAAGTTGAAATTAGTAGTGAGACGTGACAATTGGTATTTGAGAGCATCACAATACTCACCTTTAGTTATCAGTACCCAGGTTAACATTTTTATCAAAGTTCAAGATGTAAGAAATTAAAAATTGTTTGTGCGTAAAGCGAAGATGAGCGGCGTGGGATCTTCAAATCCAAACTTGCAATTTGACAATTTACTATAGGGAACAAGAAAGCTGATGATAACAATATAAAGTTTGTGATTCGATATACAAATAACCTAATCTGTTGCCTACAAAATATCGAATCACATAAATTTTTTATTGTCATCATCAGCTTTCTTGTTCTTTTTAATAATTTGTCAAATTGCAAGTTGGGATTTGTATCTCGACCGCCCATCTATTTTTGAAGTGATTCAAATAAGTGAATTGGTATTCAAATCGATTTATAGAATACGAACCAGCCTACAGAATATATCTCGACTGCCCATCTATTTTTGAAGTGATTCGATTAAGTAAATTGGTATTCTTATCGACTTATGGGATAAGAACCATTCGGTAACTAGCCATATATACACACATCAAAAAGGAATAGAATCATCAATTTCTGACTATATCATAATGGTACAGATGCAAAAGGAGACTTGCATCCAAACTCAAAGTGTGCTTCTGGGAAAGGACAAGTTTATGGTCACGGTCTATCCGAACATCGACTGTGCATTCATCGTCGCCCTCATTGTGATCTTTGATGAAATAAAAAGGGGGATTGGTGACCACCGCTACATTGTCGACTCAAGTGGGAAAGTTTGTGTGCTGGTGTAATTTTTAGTGAAACAGCTCATTTCTTCGTCTGTGTGCATTTTCATGATGAAATATCATGCAATCAATCTAGTCTAGATTTGGGGTTTTTTGCGTATATATTTTTGAGGTTTCACTTCCCTCAAGTTTCATTTCTGTATAAGTCCAATTTCAAAGAAAATAAGAGAAGTTTCACGAAGGTTTCGCTCTCATAGATGTCAGGTCTACATACATTTAACATTGTTACTCTGAACAGCGATGGTATTGAAGACATCAAACCTAGGCTTCCCTCGGGTTTCGTTTATGTACAAGTCCAATTTCAAAGAAAATCGGAGAAGTTTCATGAAGATTTCGCTCTCACAGTGTCAAGTCTACATATGTTCAACCTTGTTACTCTTAACTGTAATGGTGTTTAAGACGTCAAACCTAGACGCCTACCATTGAAAGGCAAAGCTGTGGCAACAAATGGAGATCTTAGTGTATGCTCATTGCTGAAGATGTATTCGGTGATTAGTCGTCAATTTTAATTTGAAGAAGTCACAAATCTGTTCTTTGAACATGTAACCCCTAATTTTGTTCTAATAATTTATCTTATTATTAGGAGCTTGTTTTATTTTCAATATATAAGATTTGTCATGGTTTGCAGTCGGATTGCATTTCTCTAGTATATATCCGTAAAAATGAATGAATTTTTCTTTGACAATAAAAAAAAAAAAAAAAAGGTACTTGGTTGCTTATTTTCAAAACGTATCAATGAGCAACCTCTTATTTTACGGGAAAATTACAAAAAAAAAAAAAAAATCTTAAACCTATTGTAATTATATCAATTCAATCTTAAACTTTTTTGTACCATTTCAATTCTAAACATTTTGCAATTATATCAGTTTAGTCTATCCGGCTAATTGGCCGGACGGCACTAACATAGATGCCAATTGGCACCAACAGACATTTTTTTTAATAATTTTTTAATTTTTTGAATTTTTGAATTAATTTTTTTTTTTTTTTTTATCTTTTCTTCTTTCAATGACCGGCTCGAGGGGAGGGCCAATCGCTGGACTTAGGCAACCGACCAATGGTGAGCTCGCCTTGCCTTCACTAGGCGAAGGCGAACCTTGTCGTCGCTGGGCAAGCTACACATAGAGAGAGACAGGGATGGGGAGTTTGAAGAAGAATCAAACAAGGGCTTCTTCACCACCATGAGCTCGAGGCTGTCCATGTTTAGCAACACCATCCACAAATCCGTCCCTTTCTTTGTCTTCTTCATGTCTTGCCCAACAATGATGAGGCGAGCTCACCATTGGTCGGTCGCTTGAGTCCGGCGATTGGCCCTCCCCTCGAGCTAGTCACTGAAAGAAGGAGAAAGGAGGGGGAGGAAGGAAAAAAAGAAGAAAAGATTTTAAAAAATTAATTTAAAAATCGAAAAAATAGAAAATTATTTTTAAAAAATTGTCTCCCGACATCAATTAGCATCCACGTTAGCGCTGACCGGTCAAATTTAGTCAGATGGACTGAATTGATATAATTACAAAAAGTTTAGGACTCAATTGGCCAAAAAAATAAGTTTCGAATTGAATCGACACAATTACAATAGATGCAAAACTTTTTGGTAATTTTCCCCTTATTTTCTCTCCATCTCACTTTGCATCACCTTTTTCATAACTCATACTTTATATCTTGAAGTAACACAAGGAATAAATACTCTTTACCAAAAGAAACCTTCTCCTCCCTCTCTTCCACCACCTTCTCTAGCAAAGGTACCGTGGTCTGACATTTTTAGAATGATGACCCAACGAAAGAGAGTGACCCAATTGACAAATGTCATTGGAACAGAGAAGTTATCATATGGTCTATATATATATATATATATTTCATAGTCGTGGATAGTGGTAATTGTCATCGTGCTACCGGTGGCTATAAGCGGGTGGGTGGTTCAAAGGTTGAAGAAGAATTGATACTTTGACGATATTTCTAGCAAAACTTCTAATGAGGGATTAGACATCTTGATATTCCAAAACAAAGATAGATGTATGGCGAATTTCTACTGTTATCGACAACATCATATGGTTATACGAAACAATCGGTGTAATAAAGTGCTTAGTGCCATTGCGTATGTTACACATAAATATATGTATGTCGATTAAAGACATCTTCCCTACACATTTTCTAAACTTGTGGAGAAGTATTCGTTCTTTTTCAATAAAATGACTTTAAAACCTATTTCAGATTCTAATTACTATTAAACCTATATTGTACCAATATGAAATGGGGAAACAATATTATAACAATATCACATAAATCATATTATAAACAAGAAAAGCTTACATAGAATCGGTTACACGATTTTAAAAAAATGCCTTATACATCTACTCAATTTGTTGCCAATATGTTATTATACTTCTTTGTTAGCAAAAGATCGCTTCAAGTGCCAAAAGTTTGTACAAATGGACACTTAAGTACCAAAAGTTATTAAAGTGACACTTAGGGTGCATTTGGTAACGATTCTATTCCAATGAGCTAATTCTGACTAGAAATGATTATTTTTTATTCTCTTCCCGGGAACTGATTCTGAGTAAAAAAACGCGTTTGATAACTGCCTAAAATTTTTTATTCTGGAATAGAATTGCGTTTGATACCGTGCTAATTGATTATGTTCCAAATTAATTTTTTTTAATTTTTAAATAATTTTAAATACTTTTAAATACTTTTTTTCTACTTTTTTCCTTTTTTCCTTTTCTTTTTTTTTTTTTTTTTTTTTTTTTCCCTTTTCTCCTATTCTTCTTCTTCTTCATTTGGCCATTCATCGAACAGCCCTCGGCGAGGTCGAACCTCGTCGGCGAAGCCTCGCCGGTGGCCGAGCGAGCCTCGCCGGGCTGGGCGAGGCCCGCCTGGCCACCACCAAGGCTCGGCCTCGCCCAATTTGGCGAGGCCAAGACTCGCCCAATCTAGCAAGGCCGAGCCTTGGCGAGGCTGGCTGAGCCTCGCCTAGCTGCCCGCGAGGCTCGCCCAAGCCCCGCCGATGGCTAGGCCGGCATCGCCGGGGCTAGGCGAGCCGGCCTGGCCACCGGCGAGCTCGCCGAACCTTGCCCTAGCCTGGCGAGCTCGCCGGACCGGCGACCGACGGCGGACGGCGGCGACCGGCGGTGGCGAACGGCAACGGGCGACAGTGGCGAACGGCAACGGGCAATGGTGGACGACAATCGCGAGATGTCGGAAGGAAAGAATGAGACTTTTATTGTTTTGATTCTCAGACGGAGAATCATATTTTTTTATTCTCAATTCTCTTCCCAATCTATTCTCGGAAACAAAAATTTTACCAAACGCGATTCTCGTCTTAAACTAATTCTGGGAACAAAAAATCAGAATCAAGCACTGTTTGGCACGTTGCCAAATAGGCCCTATCGCGACCTCTTTTTCTCAACGCACGTGATCGGGTACGAGCGCTTAAGGAGGTTAATGGCTTGGCTGAAATTAGTTATGCCCAAACTCTCCCAAGTCCACCAATTCACGACTTTAATAATCTAAGTTTTTAACCTGCAAGTCAATTTTTAAAATGGAGTCGCCACTAATCAATTTCAGGTGGGTTGATTAGAAACCCAAGCGAAGTATCGGGAGAAATACTCGCTCTTGCGCAACCAGAGAAATTAGGATCGAAAGCTTGATTACATTAGTTAATCACTAATGCCCTTTCGGTACCTAACCTTATTTAAACCTTAGGGTTTTTGGATGTTCGAGGGATTTTCCATGCATTTTTCGAGATAAACATTTTTTGGGCCTTTTTCTGATTTTTTTTTTTTGGCTTTTTCATGAAATTTTGGCTTTTTTTTTTTTGGCATTTTTTGGAAAATATGAATATTTTTTATTTTTTTGATTTTTCAGAAAATAAAATATATATATATATAACATCTTTAAATTTTTGGAAAATAAATTATTTTTTATTTTTCTCGATTTTTTTGGAAAATAAAACATTTTTTAACATTTTTTAAATATTTTTTGAAAATAAAACATTTTTTGATTTTTTTGAAAATAAATTATTTATTATTTATTAATTTTAAATATTATTTAAAATAAAAACCGGCCTGAGTCGGATCCACGGGTTGTGTCGACCCGGGCCACCCCAAAACGCTTGAAGGGCCACTACGCGTAGGGGTGAGCGGTTCCGGTTCCTTACGGAGTTCCGCTTGGAACCTGGAAACCTCGGGTACTGGGTTCCTCATTTTTGGAACCGGAACCTACCCGTGAGAACCAAGAACACGGAACCTACCCTGTCACAGGTTCCGGGGTCGGTTCCAGGTTCCAACGGGTTTTTTTTTTTTTTTTTCATTTTTAGTTTTAAAAAATGCTTCTATTGGAACTTACCGAATGATTAATTAGCCAAGCTATATTCCCTTTATTTGTGGCATCGATTACAAGTTCTTCACTGATCTTGAAGAGCTGCACAATGTCTCAGCATGTTTAGAAGACAACCGACGAGATAATGCAGATCATGATTTCAATGCTAATCAATGAACCTGATGAGCCAAAGAGACAAAGCTTTGGGAGGGAAAATCATGAAGAAACACACTTCCTAAACTCCACTCTTTATGGTAATGAAAAAACGAAAAACATTTGAGAATATAAATCACTGTACTTGTCTCTTTTTATCATGTCCTCCATTTCCAAGAATAAATAAAAAGTATAATGACAAATGCAGCATTTCCGTCCAACTAAAGCATAACTTGCAAATAATGAGGTAGTTTTTAGAAGAAGGTACCATTTCTCCTTCCTGAATATTTCTTCGAGCAAAGGGTCCCCATCCATGTATATTGGATTTACCGAAACATATTCGATGCTTTTCTCGTCTCTCCGAAACAGTAATTTAATATTAGCCATTATGAAAGACACATCAAGCAAAATGCGATGATAAAAATTGGAGGAGCAAACGTACTTGTTAATGACCATGACATAGTTATAATCAACCTCTTGGCTGTCGAACCTTCTGCATAATCATCCAAGTAAAATCATATTTTTCCAGGACAAGGCAGCATGCACCATATAGTTTTTAGTCAATGGATCATAGTTGTTAAATCTTCTAGGCAATAGACTTAACAAAACGGCTCTGGACATGAGATTGAAGCAGAGAATTAAAACATGTAGACAAGGGGAACCAATCTAACCTATGATCAGCGCAATATATCAACTTCTTTGTTATTTGACTCCCACTCTTCTCCAGGCAGTGTAACTGAAAACAAAGATATAGAATCAGTGTAAACTTACATGAGTATCAATCTAACATATCCTTCCTTGAAATCCAACGCCAAAGAAAATAGAAAGAAAGCAAGAGCGAGCGTCGAATAGATTAAAAAATCCAGCTCAAGAAATTCTACCAATGTTAGTTCCGATAAAAGTCATGAAAATAATATATATCTATATAAGGACTTACTTCCATGCTGTGTCCCGCTCTTGCAGCACACATAACTTGAAAATAAGTAGGACATCTGCTGCATTGAGTGCGGGAACCATGAGTCCGCTTACATATTACACAACTCTGCACCACAAGCAAAGAAAAGCATTTGAAAAGAAGCACCGAGCATCTAGAAGTTAATGGCAAATAAACTAAGCAAGTAGACAACAAACAAAATCAACACATCAAACTCAAATACTCAAGCGAACAGTAAGCTGCTATAAAGCTATTATGAAATCAGGTTCTCCTCTATTGCTAAACGCTTTTATCATTCCCACAATAAGTACAATCCACCACATCAAAGAAACAGCAATCTTCAAAACTGTAAATCTAAATAAGTATGGATTACCTTCAAAAAAGAAGTTGGAGGAATTCTAAGTATTCCAGTGGCTGGTTCCATTTTCTCATGATTCAGAAAGCCAACTTTAGGGAAAAACCACGCGCATGTGACATGAACCCAGAGCGGCTCGATATCCGTTGGCTTCAAAGAACCCCCTAGAGACCAGCATTTAAGCTAGTCAAAATAATTTCAAGCAAGAAAATACTAACTCACACAACACCAAGACAAATTTAGAGCAAAAGTCAGACAACTGTGATAATGAATTTCATATGATACGGCTTCCTCAAAATCCCATTAGTAATATTTCTAAAAAATCAAAAGTGATATATCTAATATTGTCACCATGAACGTCATATAATTTAAAAGTATAAGAAACAACATATGAGGACAAAAGCACCTCCTCCCATGAAAACACCTCGAACCCTAGCTTGGTGCGGCGCCAGTGCCTGCGCTTCGCGTGGTACCTGAACGATTTCGGCGACAAAAATTAGGCCACAAAAAAATAAAATAAAATAAGAACACGGCTTTTTTTGGACAAAATGTGAAGGAATTGGATATGAACCTGATGGTGTTGTCGGTCCGCATGCGAATCCAGTGAGGGATGGGCCTGTTTTGCCTCATCTTCTTCACCAGCTTCTTCTTGATCTGGCGACGGCGAGCACGCGGCGACGGTGGCGCGACATCGACGAAGGCATGAGTCTCACAGCACCAACGGCGGCATGAACGGTGCACCGAAGACGGCGGCAACCGCGGCTCAACCCACGGCCAAGGGGGGAAGAGCTCAGTTCGGGCGGAGGTGGTGATGGTTCGGAGCAACGATGGCCCGAACGGCTGAGCAAGCGGCAGCAAGAGGTGGTGATGGTGGCTTGGGGACGGCGGCGGCGCCTCACGGTGGCGCGGACGGTAAGACAGCTCGTCGGGCTCAACGGTGAGACGGCTTGTTGGACGAGCAGTGGGTGGTGGGGGTTCGGTGGCCAAGAGGTGGTGGTGAGTAGGGCGTGTGGCGGCGGTGTGGTGGTGGGTGAAGAAGCAACCGGCGAGAGAGAGGAAGGAAGAAGAAGAAGAAGAAGAAGAAGAGGTGGGGGGGGGGGGTTTCGGCCGAGAGAGGGGGAAAAAAGAGAGAGAGAGAGAGAGAGAGAGAGAGGAAAAGAAAAAAGTGGGGGGCAGGAAGTGACGTGAGAGGAAAAAGTGGAGAAAAAGAAAGGGAAAGGGGGGAAAGTTAAACAGAGGGGGGGGGGGAAATTGCGTAGAAGGAATTTCGGTTTTTTACTTTTTACTTTGCCGGTTCCGGTTCCTCAGGTTCCGGTTCCTATGGGAACCGGAATCGGAACCGAGAACTGCCGGTTCCCGGAAAAAGAGAACCGGGAACCGGAACCGGTCCCCTTAGAACCGGGAACCGAACCGGAACCTCCTCCGGTTCGGTTCCGGTTCCCGGTTCTACCCGGAACCACGCTCACCCCTAACTACGCGGGCCCGACCTTTGTTTTTTTTTTATAAAACGATGCCGTGGCCGGGCGTTTGGGGACGCCCAGCCCGGCCTGAAAAACCGGCTCCGCGACCCGACTCCCCGCGAACCCTACCCGACTCGGCTCCAATTCACGACCCAACCTCCACCGCCCCCAAAAAATGCGGAATCCCTACCCGGTTCCTGACCCGAGTCCGACCCGATAAACCGAGGTCGCGACCCGAAAAATCGAGAACCCTAGGGTTTTCGAATCGCGACGCCGAGGAGGGAGAGGACCGAGGTGCGGCGGCGATGACGATAGCAATAGCAGCGATGACGAGGCTACGATGAACGGCAGGGACGACGGCTACGGGCTTTTTACCTTTTCTTGAATGGGGGCGACGACGGCGACGGCAGGGGGACGATTTGCGACGGTGGAGGCCACGACGGTGACGGTGAGGCCTGGGTTTGGTCAGATCTGGCCGAGGCTCTCTCTCTCAAGCTCGGGCTCGCCCTTCGAGCTCCCCGAAGTCTCTCGGGGACCCTTCTAAGCTCACCTTGCCTCAGCCGGCCTTGTACTCGAGCTCCCGAAGTCTCTCAAGGGATCTCGAGCTCCGGTGGCCTCTCTCTTTCTCCTTCCTCCGCCTGTTTGTACTCTCAAAATAAATGAATGGTTTTTGCTCAAAAAAGACTTTGTTGGTAGCTTTAAGGGTCAACGGAATAGTGTTTCCAAATATGTTGAACCTTGAATATTAAAAGGGTTATTCACAAAGGGGTATTCACAAATGGGTGTCGATAGATTGCTCCTATTGGTTAGAGACATGACATACGAAAGATCAGCCAGGGATTGGGAATCTGATCAAGAATTTCTGCTCTTGCCTCTTGTAGAAGAGAAGCTGTACAAGTAGATCAACTAGTCTAGCCAAAATCAAATGTGAGTTGAGGCCTGAAGATTTTCTGTCATTTGCTTTGGCGATTACTCAGGACGCCATTTCGTTTATGAGAGTTTGTCATGCCTCTCATTGATTTGTTATCCTTGTTTTTGATAGTCAAGTGATCCTAAAAAAGATAGGAAAGAACGTGTCAGTCACGAATTCTCTTAAAAGCTGAACAACTGGAAACGATACAACGTTACCCTTCATTGGTTTGCAATTGATTGGATAGACCTTATGCATCAGGACGATATGAAGTTCATTAGGCTAAGGCGCCAATGGTGTCCATAGGGAGTTTTCTTTTTCATTTAACCGAACCGGCTTCTGGACGACATGCCTTTTGATACCAAGTTAGGTAAATTGATATGAGTCTCTTGATTTGCTCAAATTAACCATTAAGCTTGGTTCTTGAACCCCAATGCTTCCTGTCGATAGGGAAAATATGTCAAAAGCAGGTTCAAATAGTGGGGTTATTGGAAACGATACCAAGTTACCCTTCCCCAGAGTTTGTATTTGCTGACTCCTAGGAATATTTGAATGTTGATGATAGCCTCTTCATCTTGACTCAGTTCTACATCTCTTTCGATTGGCATTTCTCATTTGTGGCCATGCATGCATGATTGATGGTTGTCGATTTATCTTCAACGCCTTCCTTTTGTGGAATTTTTCTTATGTCTTTGACTATGGCAACATTGAGCAAAGTCATGTACCTCAAGCTTCTATGGAATTTGAGATAAAAAATCGTAAGCTTTCTTATGGCAATTACTCCTTGGAAGAATATGCGTCTGGAGTGAAGCTTCTAGATTCCAAAGTCATTGTCCAGGGTGTGGGGCTATAGATCGCCTTGACTATCTGGATTTTCTCCATGTTGACACTAATCACTTTAAAGGAAGAGAAGGAACTTCTTCCTTATGTTTCTAGGCTCGTCGAAGTTGAAATTGTAACATCTAGCTGTTTGGGCGCGTCGTGCAACAAGATAGTTCTTTGGCTTAGGATGGAGCTAGGCAGGAGTGAGGCATGTCATGGATGCTTCGATTTCAACTGTATGCATGTACCTATTACGTCTCACCTTTGGTGTCCTGTAAATAGAAGAGAGGGGATGTCATTTTCGACATAATGTTCGGGGAATAGGACTTACTCTTTTGAAACGTGATGATCCTTTCTGTTTGCCCCCGCTTTCTCGAAAGGGTGCTTTTGAATTTGGAGAGCTTACACAATGTGCCAACTTTAAATGCCTCCTGGTCACACTAAGTCAAAGGGGATGATATTCTAAGACACGAAGTAAGTGAGTCAGAAAGACAAATGTGCTTAAATTTATCATCTTGTTTTGACAAAAGCTTTTGGGTGATGAAACATTTTTTGTTTTCAAAAGTATATATCTTTGGGGGAAAGAAAGCATGAGGAAGCCCAGCCCTCAGTATTCTCCTTGAATAATACTTTTTTTCATGGTTGGATAGCATCACTAGGCCGGTTTAGGATACCGCCTCATGCTCTCAAAACAAAATATTAGAACTGTACAATAAAGTACTTGAATGGAAAATACAACAGTAGCACACTAGACAGGATGGGAAACATGAAATTATAAGCACAAGTAAAACTCATGAAAACCCCTATGTAAAGGAGCGCTTTGATAGTGCTGGTATTGAAGCTAAGCGTTTTTTAATTCCTCGCCTTCAGTAGACTCAAAGTATTCGCATGCGATGACTAACTCGTTGAAGCTACGGAAGTGTAACCCATGCAGCCAACGGTGATGCTTGCAGGACAAAGCTTCTATGAACTGCTTCATTAACTCCTCTTCAACTAGTTGAGGGTGGGTTTGCATCATGAAAGCTCTCCACCTCCTTGCATATGCTTGGAAATCCTCCATTGGTCTTCTTGTGAAGTGAGCCAAATTCTCACGAGGCAATTCAGTTCCGATCTGGTTTTGGTACTGATGCAAAAATGTGGAAGTCAACTCATTCCAATCCTTTAAGAGATAAATATTTGCTGTTATGAACCATTGCAATGCAGACCCCGTAAGAATTTCTTGGAATGCCTGAGTTGTGAAAGACGTCGGGCCATAGTACCGACTCATTTCCGCATGGAGATACTGCAAGTGAGCCACGGGGCAAGTCGTGCCATTGCGGAGATTAGGTATCCATATTTCTACGGGGGTTAGGATCCTACGAGGGCAATACGAACCTAATATGTCTTGGTTAGGCCACTGATTTTCCTACTGCATGTTCATCGTAGTGGTGAATTTTTCTACTTCAGGGAAGCTGGACTCTATCGAAATTACCCCATTGCTTTCTTTTGGGTCAAAATTACCGAAAGAGAATGAGGCATATCGCTGATGATATATATCATAGCTCGGACATCCATTTCAAATGCATATCCCATTTTTGCACAGCAGGGTTATGAAAATCCACGAGAAGCAACCGAACGTATTGTATGTGCCAATTGCCATTTAGCTAATAAGCCCATGGATATTGAGGTTCCGCAAGCGGTACTTCCTGATATTGTATTTGAAGCAGTTGTTCGAATTCCTTATGATATGCAAGTTAAACAAGTTCTTGCTAATGGTAAAAGTAGAGGTTTGAATGTGGGGGCTGTTCTTATTTTACCTGAGGGATTTGAATTAGTGCCTCCCGATCGTATTTCGCCCGAGATGAAAGAAAAGATAGGCAATCTGTCTTTTCAGAGCTATCGCCCTAATAAAAAAAATATTCTTGTGATAGGTCCTGTTTCTGGTCAGAAATATAGTGAAGTCACATTTCCTATTCTTTCCCCGGACCCCACTACTAATAAAGATGTTCTTTAAGTTATCCTCATGGTCAAGTGACGAGCTTAGTACTTCGTTAGGATCGTAGCGAATAAAGACGTATGTTTCCTCTTCTGACAAGCCTTCATCCCCGGGTGAGAGTAGGAAACAGTTATCTGACAAATCATCAGTTTCATTATCGAAATAATGCTGGAAGTCCTTGGGATTGTATTCTAGGGACGGGAAGTCTTCAGGGTTGTATTCTAGGGGATAGTAGCCTTTAGGATTGTATTTAAAGGGGTGGTCGAAGCTCTGGTGCAGTGGCTCACCGGTAGATGCTGCATTGATCTGCTTAGGCTTTCTTTTCTTGGCTTATGGTCCAGACCTTTTGAGTAGGGTCCTTCGTTTTGCCAGCTCGATTCTGTTAAGGGAAGTGAGAAACATTAGAGTTTCACTGTCTGATTCACTTTCCAGGTTGATAGGGGTTGGTATTATTTGGACCCTAGCTCTTGGAGTAAGCTTGTGGAGTTGTCCAGTCGTGCCCCACTCTTGAACAGGTTCTGTGTCTTTGATCTCATACAAAGGCTCATTACCTTTCCTAGTGGAAAATTTTCCAGTAACAGGATGTTGCTCAGCTGCCCATTTATTATGCAAGGCTTCATTGACATGCTCTTCTCCTATCTCAGTGACTAACAGCTCCTCGTGCTCCGCGATCATCAGCTCTTCGTAGGGCAAGGTGATGTCGGGGGTGATGTCAATATTATACTCTTGGTGAAAAACATGAATTAGTTCCTTCCAGGTTTTAAGGGGACTAATCTTCCTGACAATATACCATCGCAAGGCATGGCCAATCAAGCTTGATTGGTACGATTGAATCATCATTTAAACTAGGTAGGCCTGCAAGTAGGTCTCTGGGTGGGAGGTATCAACATACTTTTCGCATTCAGGTGCTTTGAGTTTTTCAGGGATCTCAATGCCGGCGTAATTGGATAGGTCCATGGGATTCTGCTCCTGCAGCTAGCTTAACTTTTTCATGATCCTTTCAAATTGTCTATGGTACTAGCTATTTTCTGGCAAATTTTCGGGTGTCATGATGGTGTTTAAGGTAACTACAGAGTTGGGCTCAGCTTGAGTGGATTTCATTTGTCTCGAGAGTTGTTGAAGGACAATAGACATATGTCCTACGTCGTCTTCAATGTTAATGAGGTGATTTTGTACATCATTATGATCGGGCCCTATTGCCTATGTAGCACCGACACGGACACGTGACACGTGACACGACACGACACGACACATTGACACGTCATTTCTTAAAAATAGAGAATTTCGACACGTTCCGACACGTTATATATTAAATATATTTTTATATATAAATACATAAGTAAATAATAATAAAAATAGCCTAGAATTAATTTACACAAAAATATTAAATAATATCATTCGCTATTTTAATTTGTTACAATAATACACAAAACTTAGAGGAAAAAAAAACATTGTTTAAATAAAAATGCTGAAATGATATTTTTAAATATATTTATTTATCATATATAGCATTTTTTATTACTTCTTTCAGAGTAAAAGACTTTAAAAAAAAATAAAACTGAAAAAAAAAATTGACCTCTTGTGTGTATATTTATAGCAATTTTATTACTTCTTTTATTACTTCTTTTGTGTATATTTATATTTTGACCCCTCAAGTATTAGAAATTTTTAAAATTGACCCCGTGCGTGTCAGAATTTTGGACTCGCGTGTCGGAGCATGTCGGAAAGAGTTGACCACGTGTCGGATTTTTCGATACTCGTTGACCGTGTGTCGGAGCGTGTCGGGACGTGTCGGAGCGTGTCGGACACGTGTCGGAGTGTCGGACATGACACGAAGGCTTCCGGAGAGTATCCATGCTATATAGCCTATTGCATGAGGCCATTCGCGGGCGATTGGTGGCCGGTGATTCATAATTACCTGTCGTTGCGAAAACAATGAATGAGCACGAAAGTAAACAAAGATTGACCCATGGCAACGGCCTAACTACTTTTTTATTTATCAAAAGAGGATTTTATAGACCGCAGACTTTTGACATCTAAAACTTGAAATTGAAATGACAGAATAAAATACTAGATATTAAACAAAATTCCCTAAACAATGGGACAAAACTTTCACACTATTAATACTAAGGGGCACATGATTGCCAATTTATATGCGACGGGGAGTCTTGCGCTTGCACAGATGCTTGCTTTCTTGGACCGGCTCTGAGGTGTGTATCCAGTCCATTCCCAAATTCCTCTCCATGAGCTCTACTTGCTCATGCTGGCTGCTCTCACTGATTGAGTGAGGGACTGACGGCTTCCATTTTGTCGGAATACGATGGTTATGGATGTAGGACATGGAGCCATGGTGGGCTTTTTCTTCTCCCTCAAGCCCTTCAAGTACCTCAATCCTTTTGCGATGGCACCTGCTCCATGCTTCCTCGATAATGTCAATCTCGAATGTGTATTCAAAACTTTGATGGGTGAAAAGGAGTGGAGGGACTCTCTTCTTGAAAGATGGCGGGATCTCCTAAAGGGCTCCATATTGTCGTGCCACCCCATGTGGGAAATAGGAAATGGCACTGGTGAGGCCAAGTAACTGAATTGGATAGCGGCGCTTGAAAGCAAAGCGAGCTCTCTTTTCATGGAACCAACCAGCACACCATTGGAATGCCTCAGGAGCTGGGTTTCTTAGGAAATTTATCCAATTTAAACAGCTTTGGTTGGGAATGTATGGTCCTAAAACCATAAATTTTTGTAATGGATTTTCAAAATCATTCATTTCAAACGATCGCATGAAGCCTCGGAATTCACTTAGGTGAGAAAAGAACCAGACTTATAAAATTTCCAGAGAGACCTGCATGATTTTTTCTATGTTTTCTTTAAAACGATTAAAGGACAAAAATGTTTCAGTTAAAATCATGTTGACATAATTTTGCCCTCTTGAGATCTAATCAACTATCCATGCCATCTTAGGACTTGTGACATTTCTTTGATGAAGGAAAGTGATGAACCCAAAAAAGGCCAGGAGGAAAATCTCGCCTTTTTGGGTCATAGGCTGATTTTGAATACATGCATTCATGAATTCTAAGTGGGCAGGCATTATGGTTGTTTTTCAAGAATTTGCCTCATAATGTGGATTTCAGTTCCTAAAAGTCGTGCTAACCCACCCAACGGGATAATGCTTGTTGATGGCCTAACAAGCTTTTTCTCGAGAGACATTCTAGTGATGAAGCTGTATTCTTCCAGTGTTAGGGTTAGCTCAAACCCACCAAACATAAAAGTAGTCGTCTTTGGGCACCAGAAATGTGTTATGGCCTGTATGACTTCGAGACAAATAATGATTTGAATCAACGATATGAGATAACCGACTTGGGCTTTTACGCGCTCTTGGGCATACTGGTCCAATTGACCCCACCATCTGAAGAGTTCTGCTTTGGAAGTGGGAATAAACTGGATATCGTCTTATCACATCGCATATAAACTAGGACTCGAAAAACCTATCCTAAATTGCCATGGGCCAATAAAAAAGATTGAGTAAAAGTAAAGAAATTACTTTGCTTTTAAAGAAAAATGACAAGCACAAAGACATGCGCATGAGATGAGTGGCTTGATTTCTAACTGAGAATGCTTGTTGAAATTAAAAAGGTATCCGCCCATCCCAGTCTCGCGTTGCAACATACCCCCTTTAACCTTGGCTAAGAAATTTGGGGAAAAGAAAGGTAACCTCTACATCGCAGTCTTGCGTTCGAGGTCGTATCTTTCTTAACACCATCTTAGAAATCCTATGGCGGCCCAAGTCCGGCGACCAGGTTGTGTATGCCATGTGTAGTGTTTAAAACAGTAAAGCATGTGCAACAGTTTATAATCACAAAATAATCTATTTTAAGCAAAATTAAAATAAACTTCTAAGCTACTGACCTACATAAAAAAAAAAACAAAATCAAGTCAATAAAGTGCTTAAACAAGATAAAAATGGCCTAAGTCCTCAAATTCCCCAACAGAGTCACCAAGCTGTCGCGCGCAACCTCTTTTTTTCGGTGCCCGCGATCGGGTATGAGCGCCTAAGGAGGCTAATGGCTCAATTGAAATTAGTTATGCCCAGACTCTCCTAAGTCCACCAATTCACGACTTTAATAATCTAAGTTTTTAACCTGCAAGTCAATTTTTAAAATGAAGTCACCACTAATCGATTTGGGGTGGGTTGATTAGAAACCCAAACGAAGTATCAAGAGAAATACTCGCTCCTGCGCAACCAGAGAAATTAAGATCGAGGACTTGATTACATTAGTTAATCACTAATGCCCTTTCGATACCTAACTTTGTTTAAACCTTTGGGTTTTTTGGATGTTCGAGGGATTTTCCATGCATTTTTGGAGAAAAACATTTTTTGGGTCTTTTTCTGAATTTTTTTGGCTTTTTCATGAAATTTTGGCCTTTTTTGGATTTTTGGCATTTTTTGGAAAATATGGAATATTTTTTTTATTTTTCTGATTTTTCGTAAAATAAAATTTTTTTATAAAACATTTTAAAATTTTTGGAAAATAAATTATTTTTTATTTTTCTCGATTTTTTTGGAAAATAAAACATTTTTAACATTTTTTAACATTTTTTAAATATTTTTTGAAAATAAAACATTTTTTTATTTTTTTGAAAATAAATTATTTATTTATTATTTATTAATTTTAAATATTATTTAAAATAAAAAAACCGGCCCGAGTCGAATCCATGAGTTGTGTCCGGCTCGAGCTAGCCCAAAACGCGAGATGGGCCCGCTATGCGGGCCCGACCTTTTTTTTAATAAAACGACATCGTGACCAGGCGTTTGGGGACACCCGACTTGGCTCGAAAAACTGGCTCTGCAACCCGACTCCCCGCAAACCCTACCCGACCCGGCTCCAATTCATGACTCGACCTCCGCCGCCCCCAGAAAATGCGGAATCCCTACCCGGTTCCCGATCCGGGTCCGACTCGATAACCCGGGGTCGCGACCCGGAAAATTGGGAACCCTAGGGTTTTCAAATCACGACGCCGAGGAGGGAGAGGACTGAGGTGCAACGGCGATGACGGTGGCAATGGCAGCGGTGACGGGGCTACGATGACGGCAGGGACGATGGCTACGGAGTTTTTACCTTTTCTTGAAAGGGGGCGACGACGGCGACGACAGGGGGACGATTTGCGATGGTGGAGGCCACGACGGTAACGGCGAGGCCTGGGTTTGGTCAGATCTGGCCGGGGCTCTCTCTCTCAGGCTCGGGCTCGCCCTTTTAGTTCCCCCAAGTCTCTCGGGGACCCTTCTAAGCTCACCTTGCCTCGGCCGGCCTTGCACTCGAGCTCCCCGAAGTCTCTCAGGGGATCTCGAGCTCCGATGGCCTCTCTCTTTCTCCTTCCTCCGCCTGTTTCGACGATGGAAATAGAGGCCTATTTATAGGCCGAGGGGCAACCGGTTGACGAAGCTCGACCGACGGCTGCCACAGCCCTCGCCGACCGAACCGGCGTCCCATCCGATGCCAACCACCCCCCTGCTTCACGTGCGCCATCGTTGTCCGTCCACTCCCTTCCCCTCCGTCGCGCCCCATGCGCATGCGCTATAGAGGCACGAGGAAGAAGATGACCTGGCGGGGCCGGGCTGAGGCGGAAATGGGCCTTACGGGCCCATGCGAGGACTTTTCCACTTTTTTCTGTTTTTTCTTTTTTTCTGAAACAGACAAAATAAAATAAAATAAAATCCTTTTTTTTAAATAAAATAAAATAACCTAATTAAAAACAAATAATTTAGGCGTCAACAGGCCCTTAAGTGCTAAAATCGGAACAAAATGGATCACTTAGGTCCTATTTGTTAACGTTCTTTTTTTTCTTAATGAACAAAATTTCTGTTTTTTTGTTCTAGTGAACCAAAAAAAGAAGAGAAGCGCGTTTGTTTGTGTTTTTGTTCCAAATCTCTTTTTTTGTTCCTAGTAACACATTTGGAACAAAAACGAGAAACAAGAAAAACATGTTTCTTGTTTCGGAATAATTTTTAAGAACACATTTTCTCTCTCCTCTCTTTTTCTTCTCTTTTTTTTTTTTTTTTTTTTTTTTTTTTATTTTTTATTTGGCCGATCGCCGGCCTCAACCATGGCCGTGATCGGCCGTCGAGGGCCGGCTACCGGCCGTCGAGGGCCGGCGACCTCGCCGGAGTGTCGCCGGCCCTTGGCGAGCCTCGTCATGGTGGCCCTCATCGGCCGGTCACCGGTCATGGCTAAGGCCGGCGACTTGCCAAAAGAAGAAAAAAAGAAACAAAAAAGAACACAATGTAAAAATGATGTTGGAATAGAAATAGTTTTTTCTATTTTTTATTCCCGGAACAAGTTTACCAAACACCTTTTTCTGTTCAAAAATTGTTCCCCGGAGTAAAAATATTTTTTTTTTCTATTTCTATTCCCTATAACAATTTTTTAACATAAACATTACCAAACGCGCTCTTTAATTGCCAAAGTTACGAATGTGACATTTTAGAGTGCGTTTGGTAACGTTTCTATTTAAAAATTGTTCCAAGAAACAAAAATAGAAAAAAATGTTTCTGTTCTAGGGAATAATTTTTTAACAAAACAACGCGTTTGGTAACTGTGTAAAATTTTTATTTCTGGAATAGAAAAGAACATAAACACGTTTGGTAACTGCACAATACAAGAATTAACAGTATTAGGATGCATCCACCTATGCATCAAGCTCTCCTAGTTGCAACACAATCCAAAGATCTTCAAGAAGTTCAATAATCAATATCATTAGGCACTCGCTGCTCCGCTCGCTCGAGCGTGAGCAACTCGCTGCTCTGTTTGCTTGAGCGTGAGCAGCGAGCAGAGAAGCAAGTTTGCTCGCTCGAGCGTGAGCAGCAATGAGTGAGCAAAGCAACAAGCAAAGAAGCAAGTCTGCTCGCTCGAGCGTGAGCAAAAACGAGCGAGCAGACGCTCGCTACTCTACTCGCTCGAGCGTGAGCAATAGCAAGCAAGCAAAGCAGCGAGCAAAGAAGCAAGTGAGCAAATGCTCACTACTCTACTCGCTCGAGCATGAGCAGCAGCAAACGAGCAGGGCAGGGCTCGCTGCAAGCAAACACTCGAGCGAGCTGCTCATTTGGGCAAGCGTGCTCATCCAAATCTCAAGCAGCATCTGCTCGTCCAGATCTCGAGCGAGCAAACGAGCCGCTGCCATAGATCTAGCGAGCAACGGTGCCCTAGATCTGAGCAAGCGCTGGCTCGAGCGAGCCCTCATGCTCAAGCTCCGAGTAGCCATCGCCCAGATCTGCGAGGGGTGGCTCTCTCCGAAGCCCTGGTGAAAGAGCAATAGCTGTCGATGCTGGAGAGGACGACGGTGGAGAAGCCGAATGGTCTCGAGACAGAGGCGGTTGTCGACGCCGGAGAGTGGGAGGCATCGAAGAAGACGACGGTGGAGAAGATGCAGGAGGAGAGGCGGTGTTCGAACGATTGAGCAAGAAATAGAAAAGAAACACGAAAGTTGATATTTTTGTTCCTTTTTTGTTCTTAAAATGTGTTCCAGAAACAAGAAACAAAATTTTTTTGTTTCTTGTTTCTATTTCAGATGTGTTTCTAGGAACAAAAAAATAATTTTGGAACAAAAACGCAAACAAACGCGTTTTTGTTCCTTTTTTGTTCCAAGGAACAAAAAAACAAAAAAAAATGTTTAAAACAGAAAAAAGAAATCAAAACAAACAGACCCTTAAGTGCCAAAATCGAAGCAAAGTGGATCACTTAGGGTGCATTTGATAACATTTCTGTTTAAAAATTATTCTAGAGAACGAGAAATAGAAAAAAGTGTTTCTGTTCTAAGAATAATTTTTTAATAAAAAACGTGTTTAGTAAAATTGTTCTGGGAATAAAAAATGAACAGAGTACGATTGGTAAATTTGTGTTCTTTTTTTGTTTCTTTTAATTTTTTAATATTTTATTTTATTTTTCTTATTTATTTTTCTTTTTTCTTTTTTCTTTTTTTTTTCTTCTTTTGGTCGGTTCGCCGGCCTCGGCCATGGCCGGCGACCAGCCGATAAGGGCCAGCGGCCTCGCCTTGGCTAGGCGAGCTCGGGCAAACCCGAGCTCGCTCAACCACCGATGAGGCTCGGACTCACTAGGCCACCGCCAGGCCGGTGAGCCTCGCCGGTGGCTGGGCGAGCTCGAGCTCGCTGGGGGCCAGCGACGCTCCGACAAGGTCTCCGGCCCTCGATGGCGTCACCGGCCCTCGACGGCCGGTCGTAGGCCATGGCCGAGGCCGGCGACTGGCCAAAGAAAAAAGAAAAAGAAAAGAAGAAAAAGAGAGGAGAGAGAAAATTTGCTCTTGTTTCTTGTTTCTATTCCAAATGTTTTCCTATGAACAAAAAAAATAGATTTGGAACAAAAACGCAAACAAACACGTTTTTGTTATTTTTTTGTTCCCTAAAACAAAAAAAAAAATAAAAATTTTGTTCATAAACAAAAACAAAGAGCATTAACAAACAGGCCCCACTTAAATGTTTATTTGTCCCAACTTTTGGCACTCCAGGGGTCCGGGTGTCCTTCTTTGTTAATACAAAAAAAAATAAAGATGTTTTGGTCATATAAATAATTCATCAAATCTTTCTTTGACTAAAGAAATTACATAAAATAGGTTCAATTTTAAAGTATTTTCATCGGAGTATGATATCATGTGTGCTTAACACCTGTAATTCCATTACTCCAAAGGAACAGATATTTTTCCCTAAATTTAACAGGTGAATGAGAAATCGAAGTAAGGTTTACCACGAAAAATCTTAAATTGATATACCTATGACAAATTTATCTCAAATTAATATTTTACCAAAAAAAAAAAAACCCAAATTGGTATACTTGTGGCAAATTAAGTCTTCGTTAATTTTTGTTAGATTTTATCATCAAATTATTGAGTTGGACGACGCGTAACAGTTGACAAATATATCAGTTTAGGATTTTTCCTTTTGTTTGTCATAAGTATACCATTTTGTGATTTTCCATGGAATTAATTCATTTTAATGGAAATTAAAAAAAGGATAACTTTGTCACAAAAGTACTAATTTGGGATTTTCATTGATCAAAAAGTTAGTTTGCGATAATTTTATCATACAGATATTAGTTTGTGGTTTTTTTCATGATTAAAAAATTAGTTTTGGATAAATTTGTTATATTTATATCAATTTAGGGTTTTCTTCGTATTAACCCATCAAAATTTTATCGAAAATCACATACATACCGTTATTTAACGTAAAAGCACCAACGTTTTACTAACACGCTTTTGCTATTTTTGCATTTTTTAGGAGGATTGCTTCAATGTACAAGTGGGCCGATGGCCCATTTTGGCTGCTATGATTCAGCATGGCCTCATTTTTGGGCCTGCAAGGGCCTACTAAAATGTTTATGTCCATGGAGATGTGTTTATGTCATAATGATGTGCACAATATCATGGGATTAGCATCTAAATAACATATGGTACCCAAGCAGGTCATGTTTTCCAAAAATTGGAAGGGCACGGGGGCAGGGCGGGACAAGGATCACATTTCTATTCCTTTTCTACTTCTATGAACAAAGAAACTTTGCCCCCATCGCCACCCTATGCCCTAGGAGGGGCTGAGCCGAGGTGGTTTTCCCTTTATAGGGTGGCGGACACTACTTTATCATATGAAAAGTATTTTGTTATCATTGTTATTTTATTATCAAAAAATGTAAAGATAGCCTCATGGGTTCATCTAATGATAAAGGGGTTATCTATCTTTTACAAGATCAAGAGTTTTATTCACTTGTGAGTGAATCTTTAAATAATTCATGTTATATTACCTAATTGCAACATATCTTCTAGAGAGACTTCCTAACTGATAGCATATTTATAGGGTTATGGTGAGGAGCTAGTCAAAATGGTGTAAAGTAGTTATATCTTAATCCAAATAATTCATAATAGGTGTGGTACCCTTATAATAACGGCCTATAAGAAATTGCTACCATGTGTTGCCACTCTCCACACTTTAACTCATAAAAGATATATACTTGGAAGACTTTACATCTTATATACCATAGAGTAATTCTACCGTACATATAGCCATGCCTTTATGATTAGGTAAATCCTACTATCCTAGCCAACCATTGATCAAAACTCTCTCTCACATTATCATATAACAAAATTTATCCAATGTCCATTAACATGCGTCGAATAAGGTTCCACTCACATAATGACAAGTATGGCTCCTATAGGTCATCCTTAGCAAAAGACACTTTGACTCTAGTAAGAGATCAATCAAATTCAAACCAAGTGTCCGAACATTGAATCAACGTACGAACGAAGGATTAATCATTGATTATACAGTCAATTCCTTATGTAAATCTAATTCACCAACAGATCCATGAGACCTCTGAAATGCGCGAAAAGAATAGTAACACAAATATATATATCACCCATCTTGGACATGTAAGATTGTCTCACGTAATTTGTGTTATATATATGGGTATATCAAATGGGTGATTCATGCATCTAAAATTTCAGAGTACATTATTTTATAAAATGTTGACCATGGCATTTTCGTTATGACTCGCCTATGTGGTCTCCACATCATATGCCTATGTGACCTGAAAAATGAACGGGTGGCCGGCTTTTATCGAACTTCGCTTTTAAGTGGACTGACGTCACAATGCCTTATCTAAGTGGGGATTATATTGATAACCAATGTTGCCTGCCCGAGTCAAAGGGACAACAGATTGCAACGCTTTTTAATTGGGCCAAAGTGGATATCCACATGTCTGCTCAATTCGTGGAAAATGACAAAAACATCTTTTTCTAACCCCCTCCCCCCAACTCTTGTAAATACCGGCATCGCCGTGTTCATGTTTTCTCATTAATATTGGGAGAATGTGCGGGTGTAAAGTGGTTTGACTAGAATATACAAAACGAGATAATTTTTATACATCCATTTGAGTGTTTGGTTTTTTCTTTTTTTCCCCTTTCTGAAATTTTTTTTTGTTATTTTATTTCTTTAATTACATATACATAGCTAACCACAAATAAGTTGTATCATATGTTAATAATTTTCACATCACTCGTTTACGGAATTTATATACTTGTTATGTATGTGTGGCGTCACCTTGCCCATAAGCTTAGGCCGTTTGGGGTTTACAACATTCTAACATGGGCATGTCCAATTCCCATTCGTCAAATTTCACGTTTCATTTCTAATCCATTTTGTACATTAAATGAAATTTATATGCTCTTTCTATACGCATAGTTTTCCTCCATTCATGACATGAGAAATTATAGGCATTGATGCCTTGAAGTCAAATTTACAGTCTACTTGGATTCCAAAAAGATGCCTACAGAAGTCATATCATCGAAATATCATCAACTAGAGTAGAACAACAAACAATTCTAATCGGGTAATTTGTCCTCCTAAACAAGCGACAATATGGTGAATGAGGACAACAAGAAAAGAGCTGTCATCAACTATGACCAAACTTAGGATGCACCGTTTTGGCTCTCATGCCCTAATGAGATAAGTAGAATATGCCAAGAAGTTGTAGGGATTCACGTGCCAAAGAAATGACATGTATTTAAAGAAGCAGCTGGTCGCCTAATGGGTTTCTAGATGAGACTCGATATTTTTTTTCTTTGAATGAAGACAAGAGTAATCATCAAAGTTTGAATTGGATTTTTCAGTTTGGAAATTGTGAACTTTCAATTTTGCACTAGTGGAGAAGGCTTCCGTAAGTTCCTTTAA
Organism: Eucalyptus polyanthemos subsp. polyanthemos; assembly: GCA_017140185.1. Lineage (NCBI taxonomy): Eukaryota > Viridiplantae > Streptophyta > Magnoliopsida > Myrtales > Myrtaceae > Eucalyptus > Eucalyptus polyanthemos. The sequence goes on along the minus strand of CM029457.1, from coordinate 17,346,537 downwards.
AGTTTGGAGAAATAATACCAAACTTCATGATTTTAATTTGACCCAATTGATCCTCATAAGAAATGTAAAATTTTATTTGAGGGGAAACCAATTTAGTAATGCTTGATATATTAAAATTGATCCGTTAAATTGATACTATCAAGTCTCATTTGATAAAACCGAAGAATGAGTGCTGAAAATAAAAACAAAAATAATGCATTCGACTTAAGTTTTGACCATTTGAAATGCTAAAAATAGAAATCATAAGCTACTTTAAATTAATTGAAAATTGACCATTGCTTTTTAACAATTTCTTGCCTTACATTTTTTGGTCAATCCTACTCTATTCTTATACTACACTCACTCACAGACTTTTGCCCTGCCTCTTACAGGGCGTGGGAATCGAAACCCACTCCTGAAACTTACGCGTCCCCATCCTATCCCTCCCTGAGAAGGTGGGGATTTGAACCCATTACCTTCCCCTTCCATGTTGGAAGAATGGCCCCAGTGGTTTCTTGCCTTACATGAAACTATGGATTGTTATTAGTAGGTTTTAAATCAATGCTGGTTAAGTTGTCGGATAAGGTTAATCTCATTAAATGCTGACATTTTATATATATATAATTCAACACCTAATTAGGTATAAAAACAAGTCCTATGTGAAGTGACCAAATCTAGTAGATGTTAAAGACTATTCACTTATTCAAAATCCCATTTAGGCATTTAGAGCACTACAAATCACTAAGGCCGTTTAACAACCCAATTAAGTAGCGCAAAATTGAAAAAATCTGAAGTGAACAAGATTAAACTTGTTTGACAAACTTAACCAATATTGAATTAAAAAAAATTCAACTGAGTTAAGATATCACCAAAATGCAATAAGTAAAAAGAGGCTACATAATTCACTCAACAAAAAAAAAAAGAAAAAAAAAGCAATTGCTAAAATTTATACCGATAACGATCATCATTCTATATTATGTAGGAAAATAAGGATATCTAGCCATTTATTTTAAATCATCATCAATCGATGTTTTTATTTTAGGTTTTCGATATTCAGACTTGTCAACGCTTCCAATTCAATAATTATGCCAATTCCTGTCCTGGGGATTATATATTGATAACCAATGTTGCCTGCCCGCATCGAAGTGACAACAGATTGCAACTCTTTTTAGTTGGGCCAAAGAGGATGTCCACATCTCTCTGCTCAATTCGTGGAAGATGATAAAAAAAATATCATTTTCTAAGCTCCCCCAACTCTCGTAAATACCGGCATCCGTTCGAGGGTTTGTGTTTTTTCTTTTTTTCCCCTTTCAGAAAAGCCTTTTGTTATTTTGTTTTTTTAGTTGTGTATACACAGCTAACCACAATCAGCTATATCATATGTTAATGAATCTCACATCACTTGTCTATGGAATTTATATACTTGCTATGTATGCGTGGCCTCGCCTTGACTATAAGCTTAGGCCTTTGGGGTTTATAACATTCTAACATGGTATCAAGAAAAGGTCGTGCCCCAATTTATTTGGCATGTCCAATTCCCATTCATCAAATTTCAAGTTTCATTTGTAATCCATTTTGTACAAGAGAGGAAGTTTATATGCTCTTTGTATACAAATAATTTTCCTCTCATTCGTGGCATAAAAAATTGTAGGCATTGGTGCCTTGAAGTCAAATTTCCATTCTACTTGGATTCCAAAAAGATTGCCTGCGGAGGTCGTATCATCGAAATATCATCAAATACAGTAGACCAAACAATTCTAATCGGGTAACTTGTCCTCCTAAACAATTGACAATGGTGAATGAGGACAACAAGAAAAGAATTGTCATCACCTATGACCAAACGTAGGATGCACCGGTTTGGCTCTCATGCCCTAATGAGATAAGTAGAATATGCCAAGAAGTTGGGGGGATTCACGTGCCAAAGAAACGACGTACGATTAAAGAAGCAACTAGTCACCTAATGAGTTTCTAGACAAGACTTGATTTTGTTTTCCTTTGAATGAAGACAAGAGTAATAATCAAAGTTTGAATTGGATTTTTCAGTTTGGAAATTGTGAACTTTTAATTTTGCATTGGTGGAGAAGGCTTCCGTAAGTTCCTTTAAGGTTTGGAGAACCAGTATCAAACTTCATGATTTTAATTTGACCCGATTGATCCTCATAAGAAATGTAAAATTTTACTTGAGGGGAAACCAATTTAGTAATGCTTGATATATTAAAATTGATCCGTTAAATTGGTACTACCAAGTCTCGTTTGATAAAACTGAAGAATGAGTGCTGAAAAGAAAAACAAAAATAATGCATTTGACTTACCATTTGAAATGCTAAAAATAGAAATAAGAAGCTACTCAAAATTAATTGAAAATTGATCATTGCTTTTTATTAATTTCTTACCATACATGAAACTATGGATTGTTATTAATAGGTTTTAAATCGATGTTGGTTAAGTTGTTAAATGCTTTTTAAAAAAAAATTCAAAACATAATTAGGTATAAAAACATGTCCTATGTGAAGTGACAAAATTGATAGATGTTAAAGAGGATTCACTTATTCAAAAGCCCATTTAGGCATTTAGAGCACTGTGAATCACTAAGGCTGTTTAACAACCCAATTAAGTGGTGGAAAATTGAAAAAAATTTGAAGTGAACAAGATTAAGCTCGTTTGATAAACTTAACCAATATCAAATTGAAAAACTCAATCAAGTTAAGATATCACAGTGATAAGTAAAAAAGAGGTTACGTAATTCACTCAACGAAATAAAAAAAAAGAAAAATCTTGATTGCTAAAACTTATACCAATCACGATCATCGTTCTATATTACGTAGGAAAATAACAATACCCAGCCATCTATTTTCAATCATCATCAACCCATGCTTTTATTTTAGGTTGTTGATATTTAGACTTGTCAACGCTTCCGATTCAATAATTACAAGCATGCTTCCAATTGCGATGGTCACCCTTTTTTGACTAAGGCCGAAATGGAATGAGGAAATTTCTGAACTCCTTCCTCGTGACACTTTACTCAAGGGGCCACCTCCCCACTTGGGTCATGATTCTATACCACGTGTTTGCGTCTCATAAAAACAGTCCCTCGTCCGTCTGACCGTTGGGTTTGATGTTGAAAGACTCGTCCATAGCAAACTAAATATTTTTTTTTTTTTTTAAAGGCCCTAATTTCTTTTTTTAAAATCTCGATTTTAGGTTTAATTACCCTTCATTTTTCGATTTAGTCAGAAGTCTACCCGAACTCTTCTTCTTCTTTTTTTTTTTAAAACAAAAAATGGAACCAACTTTAAGGCTTCATTTATTCCTCGAAAAAAAAATTATTTACCAAAATATCATTTGTATCACTTAAAATGATTAACTAATGAAAAAAAAAAAATTATCGACAATAATTTCTTATTCGTTCATTTTTGTAAACAATATGAACAATTGTTTTTCATTTGTTTTCGAAACAAATGGACCCTAACTCTAATCCAAAATCTACTCTAGTTAGCCTTCCATCCAAAGATAGCCATCAATCATCCTTAATTTTCCTAATTTTCGTAATAAAGAATGGTTTCGTTTTAGAAATAATTTATCAAATTGCCTTACTGATATGGATTGTTACTGACGTGAAAATGACACATCGAACAATTAGTTGACAAATAAATCTGAAATTAAATTGATAGTCAGTGATTCATTTATTTGACAAAAGAAATTTTGAAACAGATTTGACATTGATTTTAAATTTAAGGGGCACATCTAGGGTTCGACCTAAAGTTTGGGAATGTTCGAGGGAATTATGCCAATGTAAATTGGCGATGTCTACCGTGCTAACGAAGGGGCCGTCTCTGCAAAGGGCGAGCCCCTTCTTCAATGTGAATCTTTCCGCAGCCGATCCCTTTCTTGCCCCCTCAATTTCTCCTCTTCTTCCTGGCAATTTGAGAATCCGATGGCAAGCCAAAAAATCTAGGAAAGAGACGAGGGTAATTAGGTAAATTTCATCTTTTTGAGGGGGTTGTCTGCAAAACCAAAGCAAGGGCGAGAAAATCGCGGTTATGGATAGACCTGGTGGCGATCTATATCCCAGACAAAAATTGCAAGACCACCCCAGAAAAAGAAAAACCAAAAAAAAAAACCAAAAAAAAACCAAAAAAAAACCAAAAAAAAAAAACCCAAAAAAAAAAAATAAAGAAAAAACAGGAACATACGACAGAAAAATCGATGCTTTTTTCTCGACTTTTTCCCTGTTATCTTGCTTTGGGGGTGGGGGCTGGACTCTTAAAAATGTCTTTTTTAGTTGCTTTTCCCAGTTGTTCCTCATCATCTTTCGCCTCGCCTCGCGTTGGAAGTGCTTTTCTCGGAAATTAAGCCCCTACCCTCTTCCCTTCCTTCCCTTTTCTCTGCAAAACCAGGGAAAATTCTTTGCCCCCTTTCGAAACGGGCGGTACCCATCTCGAAGACCAGCCCAGCCAAAGTCGAGCGCAAGAGCCAGAGCCAGAGCCACAGAGAGAGAGAGGGAGAGAGAGAGAGAGAGACAGGATGATGTCTGCATCGTCTTCTTCGGCCACGGTTCGGGTGGAGAAGGCGACGAGCGATCTCCTGATGAACCCCGATTGGACCATGAACATCGACATCTGCGATTATGTCAACTCCTATCCTGGGTACCCCAGTTTTCTCTATTTGTTCTTTCTTTCTTTCTCCCCACGAATTCTTTTGTGGGAAATTTTGCTTTTTTCGTTTGTGGGTCGGTTGACTTTGGCCTCGGTGCGTTGGTGGGAGGTTTTCAGCGGCTGATGATTGTGATCGTCGCGCTTGCATGTCGCCCTTTTGAACCTTTTGCTGGCTCTTTGCGTGTTGCGTGAGAAGGAAGAGATATGTATTGGGGGGGGGGGGGGGGGGGGGGGGGATTTTGTCATGGGAGAAAAGGAAAAATTTTAGTCATGAGGACGAGGGGGAAATTGGGTTGTTCTTTTCACGGTATTCGACGGGAATTTTCGTCTCTGATTGAGCAGAAAGGCTGATGGCAACTGTTATTTTTTATTCGAGGGATTGGTTGGCGAGTGATGCCTATGGAAAACTTGATAATTATCGCTGTAGACACTGATGATATGAATCTATAGTTACATGATATTAGAATTGAAGTTTATTGAAGAAGAATGGAATTTGATGATACAGGAAACAAAACTTGTAAAAATTGCCTTTTTACCTTTCGAAAGCAGGGTAGTCGAAGCGTGACTAGTTATATGAGAGCAGTAGTTAACAAATCCTTCTTTTAAACCTTGATCCTGCATCATTTTTGGGTATGCACAAGAGCACGCTAGAGAGACAGGGAGGGAGGGAGGGAGGGAGGGGAAGATGGTTTTTTGATTGCATGCTGATTTTTACTTCTTCTGGATTGCTCAGACAGGCTAAAGAAGTTATTAAAGCAGTGAAGAAAAGATTGCAGCACAAGAGCCCGCAAGTCCAATTCCTTGCTTTGACGGTATTTTTGCTCTTCAGATACATTACACTATACATGGCATAACTACTTCAAGATATGCTTCTTAACATGAAAATTGAATTTTAACATGCAGAAAACATGCCACTTTCTGTTTGCTGTGAGAATTTGATAGAAATCTGATTTCTGTTTTCTACTACTGTAGCTTTTGGAGACAATGGTGAAGAACTGCGGTGATTATGTGCACTTTCAAATTGCAGAGAAGAATATACTTGGGGAGATGGTCAAAATTGTTAAGAAGAAGGTAAGTGCTTGATGGACTGCTGTATAAGCTATGAGATGTTTTCACACAGCATCACTTGAATGGTCACTAGTTTGATGTCTTGAAGCTGTTTTTCTTTCATCAGAATTTTGGTAACTTTTTTGGCGTCCTTTGGATATGTAAATTTTTTCCTTGTTCTGAGAAGCATTTGGTTCATTGAGTCGGACGAACTTTGTGGGTAGTAGTTGTGGTAAGGTTCTTGATCCACGCCAGTTTTGATCTGTACACTGCTCTTTGATATCCTCATAAAATTTCATGATGATTCATGCTCAAGATGTTAGAGAATCCTGAAATGTATGGTTGTGAAATAGTAGGACGAGTGAGATTTGACCCTTTCTAAGGATAGGAACTCCGGGCTTGTACTGAAGACTGAAGACTTCATTTCATACCTACTGCAGTTTTTAGTATTTAAGTCTTTTCTCTTATATCAAATGTTCTATTATGTTTAGGTACTAAAATGTCACGTGCTAGTGATCTGGCTTTTAATGATCTGTAAGTTGTTATTTTAGATTAAGGGTTGAGAAATCATCTGTTGTCTGTAACCCCTAGTCTAAATTGGTCTTTTAAGTCTTTGTCATTAGTTTTTCCTCATTCCTTAAATTTCATTGGTTTTTATAAAGCTTAACATCTGATCCATCTTCAATTCAACTCTGTTTTAGCAGTGGTTTTGGTCTTTTTGCTATCTTTTACTTCTCCAATTATGTCAAATTGGTAACAGAGTCTTTTTAGCATTTTTTCCTACATCAATTTGGTATTAGAGTGAAAAAGGTCCTAACTTGTTATCAAGATTTTCATTTCAACGAGATGGTTGTGCATTGAAGAGGCAATCAAGCCCAAAAGAACCGAGATGACTGAGAGGCATATAATTGAAAACTTGTCATGGGCTGTTCAAGCTTTGGAGTGATACGAATTTGTGGTAGTCTGTATGGAGAATGGCAAGGCAACTGCAATCCCTTGGACATCAAACCACTTTCATGATGCTGGACTGATAATGTCGTAGGAGGTTCGAAGAGTGATTGTGTTATGCCTTTTGATCTTGATGAAGAGATATATCCTTTTCATGAAGATTTTGAAGATGAAACAACAACAATTAATTGGGATGATCATGAAGTCATGCCAACAGTTGTATGGGATGACTATGGTGATGAAGACAAAGTATTTATGGCAAATATACTGGCAGAAGATGAAATAGTCGAAATTATTGATGATTAAAACTAGATAGGAAGAAGATTCCTGAAGATTGTGATCTGGCTAAATATGCAGTAGGTATTAAGGAACAAGACGAGTAAGCACATGGAGGAGATGCTAGCCAATTTAAAGTTGAAGAAAGAGTATTGATCATGTCAAGGATTGATTTTGTTATTTCAGATCAACTTGAAGGTTCAATTGACAAATACAATTGGCGAGCTTTCGTGAAGCTATAAATCTTTGATTATTTGCATGTTGCAATGCAAATGTAGATGATGATTGGAAGGAATTTGCCATATATCTCAATAATTAGCATTTAAAACTTGAGGTTGAGTTTTCTCCAGTTGGAGAAGAAGTAAGCTGACTAGGAAAGAAAACATGGCTAGGAAGTTCATATTGAAATGTTCGGATAATTCAGCTTTCGAAGGACATGTATTTGTGGAGATAAGATAGAAAAGATTGATCAAAAGACATCCTGAGCTCATCAAAGTTATTGATGCTAAGCTTGATTCCTTCCAATCTGTGGAGAGTGATGCAGTGGCATAATTCAGCTTTTAGTATTTGAAGTGTTTTTTCTTTGGGTAAATCTTTTATTATGTTTTAGGTCACCAAATAGTTAGGTGCCAGTCTTGTGACTTTTAATGAACTCCAATGGTTGAGATTAGAAGATTTTATTTTAATTAAGGGTGGAGATCATCTTTCATCAGTAATCCTAGTATGGATAGGTCTTTAAGTCTCTTTGTCATTGAATATTTCCTCATTCCATAAACTTCATTTATTTTGTGAACCCAAGAATGACCTTTCCTTGCTCCATCTTTAATTCAACTCTATTTATCACCCTGTGTTTGTTCTTTTTGCTATCTTTTACTTCTCTGACTACATCAAATTGGTATCAGAGTCTTCGTGAGGGTTTTTCCTACCCCATATTTTTATCTTGCTTGCCTTTATTGAGCTTCTTTTGGGTAGTTGTGTTTAGTTGGAAAAATTTAAAGCTGTCGGCCTTGATTGGTTTGCTTTGGCTATATATAATTGGTTTGCTTTGGCTATATATAATTCTGAGAGTGAGATCTTGATGGGGCTTGTTTCCAATAGTTTAGAGTCACTTTTTATATGTTAATCACCCTACTCCATGCTGTAGCAGATTAAGTTTGCATTGTTTGATTCATCACTTTTCATGGTTGATGAGGCGTGATAGTTACCTCTATACTTAGACTCAAGAATATCTAGTGCTTCAGCTGCTTTCCTTTTATTTTATGATTGTTGCTTACTTCTTCTGTTAATAATTCTGCAATTCTTTGGAGCACTTAAAGCATGTGGATACCTTATGCAGACAGATATGAATGTCCGCAACAAAATTTTAGCATTGTTAGATGCTTGGCAAGAGGCTTTTGGTGGACCAAGTGGAAAACATCCGCAGTACTACTATGCATATGAGGAACTTAGAGTAAGTATCCATCTGATGAGTGGCAAGTGTTTCTGGATCCAATCAAATTGCTTTCTTTTTAGTTCTTTTCTGCCTGAAAGACTGATGATAGGCTGTTTGTTACTAAAAAAAAAAAAAGTTTTGAATGCTATTATCTATTATTTTCAGCTTATGGTTGGTGGTATGACTAGGTCCCTCTAAAATATGCCTATTTTTCATTGAGAAATATTGTGAATCTGACTGTAACAATCCTCTAACATTTGTGCTTAGTGCTCTGCTGAGGATTCCATCTTCTGCAAAATTGAATGATAAAGGCATCTTTAGTTATCTTGTATGTGCTGGGAATTATAGTTGGGTATCACCAAAGCATAAAGCAGGACTGGTGAAGAAGAAATGGTGGTTGTTCAACCGTGTAGAGGCATTGTGTAGAAATTACTATTTTCAAGTGAAAGACAATGTTTATGTGTTTTTCATTTTCATAATTCCAGCGTTCTGGCGTTCAATTTCCCCGGCGCTCATTGGATGCAGCACCAATATTTACTCCGCCAGTGACCCATCCAACTGAGAGGGATCCTCAAGCTGGATATGGCATGCCAAGCAATTCCACGAGAAGACTTGATGAAGCAATGGCAACTGAGATAGAATCTCTCAGGTCAGGGTTTTGCCTTTGTAAAAAGCCATATGTAGTTTCGTTATTTTCTTACTTTCTTTAGTGCTCGTCCCTGTCATGTTGCCTTTTTTGACTTCTATTCCCTGCCAATTCCCTTTGATCATCCAGTCTGTCTACCATGGATTCAATGCGGAACATCATGGAGCTGTTAAGTGAGATGCTGCAAGCTGTGAACCCGGGTAGTCGTGAGGTAAGTGGCATGATAAGCTGCAATGATCGAGAGTTAACTGAGTTCTGAGTCTCTGACTCTTATTTATTGTTGCTGCAGTCGGTGAAAGATGAAATTATAGTCGATCTTGTGAATCAGTGTCGTTCCAACCAAAAGAAGCTTATGCAGATGCTTACTACAACTAGGTAACCTACATCAGTGCGTCATGTCTCCTCTATGTCTCATTCGATGGACTTCATGAATTTATCTATCTACTTTAGTCTTGAGGAACTTTCAGTTTACTTGGGTTCTATTTTTTAGCCCGTTTACTGCTATGTTTTCCTCTCCATTGGCATTATTTCCCCTGCTATTCGGGATTTGCTTGTAATTCTTCAGTGGGTGTATCACAGACGTTGCTTTTGTCACAGTGATGAAGAACTTCTTGCACAAGGTCTTGAATTGAATGATGGTCTGCAAATTGTATTGTCAAAACATGATTCTATAGCTTCTGGGTCCCCATTGCCAAATCAAATATCAAACTTCAACTCTCAATTGGACAAAGCTGGTGCTCCTGGTGTTAAACAGGGTGAAGTTAACCAGAGGGAGATGAAAAGAGATGCTAGCCCAGGAGCAAGTGCAGCACCCTCTACACCTCCTGCTACTGTTGCAAGCCGCTTTGTGGATGAAGAGGATGAAGAAGAAGATGACTTTGCTCAACTAGCACGAAGGTCAGTAGATTCTGGAACCCTGAACAATAGATGGGACAAAATTGTTTTCTCAAAAGTTGTTCTGTTTCATAGTTGAACTAGTATGTAAATCAGTGCATCAGCAGATTTTTGCAAGCACACCATAAATAAAAGAAGATTTTATGTATCTGATCACATAATAAAATCAATATTGAAATTTCATTCTGTGTTTTGAGGAGTTTTGTACTGACTTACATGGAGCTAAATCTGTGTTTCGAAGTTAGTAATTTCCATTTGCTAGTCTTGGATAGTTCTTTGGGTGACTCCATTCTCTGAAGCATGAGATGACAAGTTATGTGGAGGCTCGTCTGTGCCATCACACTAATGTGTATCCCCAAAATGCAGGCATTCGAAACCGCAAAATGTTCCTGGAAGCACAACTGCTGTTGGGAATGCCGGTCTTGCATCAATGAACAACCCAAGCAGCACAACTTCATCTGCTCCATCTACATCCGCTGCCATTCCAGCTGATGCTTTGGCTTTAGCTTTGCCTGACCCGCCTGCTCCTGTTAAGACTACAAAAGACCAAGACATGATTGACTTCCTGAGTCTTGCCCTGACGACCACGTCTCCTCCACCCCAAACCCCTCACACTCCGTCCTTGGATAAAAATATGAATCAAGTACCTGTTTCTCCTATTATGGAGGCCAATCCTTATGCTACCCAAAATAATTTTGGATCTCAAGGACAGTCGACATATAATAGTTATGTGGTTCCATGGGCCCAGCAGCAGCCGCAGCTGCAGCCTCAGCCTCAGCCTCAGCCTCAGCTCCAATCATACCGACCATTTCCTTCCCAAATGCAACCTCAATATCCATCGCCCTACCCTCCACCACCATGGGCATCTGGCAATGGTTACTCCAATCACCAAAACCAAGTCCCCACATCAAATGCTGGCGCATTTTGGACTCCTCGAGCTGAGACCCCTGCATCTTACACGCCTCCACAAGGAATCAGACCATTGCAGTCGTTTAACTCGTTCCCTGCTAGAGGAAGCAATGGACCTGCCCCATCTTCAGTTCCTAGTAATATCTCTGCGCCTCCACCTGGACAGAAGCCTTTTGTTCCTTCTTACAGGTTGTTTGAAGATCTAAACGTCCTCGGCAATGCTAATGGAAGGCTGAAGACGACAAACAGCGGATCTTCCACGCTCTCCGGGAGTCCTGGTCCCAGCATGGTTGGTGGGAGGAAGTGAAGTGCATATAACAAAGCTTTGCTTTGCTTCTTATAGGATGTAAATATGGGGCAATTTGTCTTTAGGTTTTGAGTGTATCTAGACTCTTATTTGACACAAAGTCACATTTTATCAATTTCTCATACCGGGGTGGCTTTCTTCATCGTAAAATTCTTCTTAATAAGGCTTCGGAGAGCTGTGCAGACAGGCTCTTGATGGCGAGCTATCGATTAAGATTTGTTCTGCAAAATGAAACTTCCGAGACTTGTAAGCTGATTGTGATGGTTGATGGCGTGGGCCAATTGATTACTGTGTTGTAGCGTTTTACCTCTTTCCCTATCTTTCTTCAGAGTCTTTACTAATGGCTGCTCTGTCGTTTTCAAAGCTGGGGCGGCCAGCTATTGCCTGCTTGTTCAAGTTTGTGATGCCTGTGTTGTGATAAAAATTTTGGCATTGCAAGTGCCCTTTTGGAAAATAAGGTTTACCGGTAAGCCATCTGTGCACAAAAGACTAAAGATTTGAGGGGTTCCCTGGATGATTCACTCCAGTTTTCTGAAAATTCAGGCATTACAGGATTCCGGGTTGGTCTCATTGGCAGAACCAAATTGCTTTTGCAAGTGAAAAAGTTATATTGCCTACAGTGAAAAAGTAATCAAAGTGCAAATCATGAACCTCATAGTTGAATTCCGAGACCTGAACTTGTCAAGAACTTCTATTACATGCACGTGTCAAAGTGCTTAAAGCACCGCAGTTGCAACTTGCAAGCATGGTTTGATTTCAAAATGCAAGGCTATGGCGATTCTTGCATACTGCCGTCACACATCTCCAAAGTTCTCACAACCGTGCGCATCTCATCAAATTTTTCCAGATGAATTGGAAAACCATCACTTGATATGAAGATATATGACAAAAGGTACAGCTCAAAATCATAAAACCGAGTGTCAAGAACCTGTCAGCAGAACATTGTTGAATGCCTTTCCTATAGTGATATCACTGATATTTTACAGCCTCAACCTTTGTATTAACCAGGCATTAGTACAACATGCGTTCAAGTTAAATAATTGGTGCAAGAAATTACCATCAATCTGGGCCGCTTCAACAAATTCAGTAGCACAATACTCCTCTCGCATGACATACCTCACAGTCTACAAACCAAAATTCCGTGTTACAGGTACTAGTGTCCAACATTGTTTCATTAGCTGGTGCCATGGAAATTAAAGAGAAGTCATCAGAAAAACGATCAATTCGAAACTTGATGGAAAAATATATTAACAGACCTTGGATGTAAGCTTAAACTAAAGACTGCCATCACTAAATATCGTTAAGCACATTTAAGAGTTACTAGAAAAAACAGATAAAACACATCATTTCAATGAGCTTCCATTTGGCAAAGATTACAATACTCAACATTCCCAGAACAAAGTGCATGCTTGTGTCTCAAGAACTATTCCAACCCTAATGCCAAAGGTTAAGAGTCTGCTACCACTTCTTTTTACTGAGTTCAAATATTTGAGTCTCGAGTATCGTAGGCTGCAACATCAAGCGTTCCTATCAATTAATACCTCTCTAATCTAGACAACATGCTACATGGACTAGGAGCCACTTAAAAACATATCATCATCTGCCATATTTAAACCCAAGACAGTCCTAGGTATCAGACTATAGACAGAAAAGGCACTTTCAAACTCCAGCTTAAACAGAGTATAGCCAAACATTAAGGCTCAAAGGAAAGAAAACTAGAAGAAATGCCATATTAAAATCAGGACACCATGACACAATGCATTCATAAAAGAGTGGTTAAGAAAGTTTAATGTAAACCATTTTAATATAGATCAGCAAAAAGACCAACAAGGAGGAATATAGGAGAGGACCCAATGTATATCTCAGTGGGTGAAATAGGAAGGGAAATAGCATTTTGAGTGAATCTACCTTAAGAAAGTACAACGATCTCTGCCACTCAATTCAAACAATTGTTCATGTCTATCTCCTGGAAGTATTTCCAGATGTTTCATAAAGCACGAAGACCCTAGTTTGACTTGAATTCCACTCAGCCCCATTCCCAATCCAGCCACTATAATTAGCTTTCCACTATTCTCCAACCGCAACAGTCAAAATGTCATGATGATTATATGTGATTATAATGACTTATTTCACTCTTAGCCTTGCCTCTGTATAAAAGGCAGTATATCAAAATGCACCCTAGTGGGAGGAGGATTCTGCACGCAGTGGGACTGGTGTTCTAGGCTTTATAATTCCAGAATGACCAAAAGCAAATGGGACTAGAAGGATGGTGGGAGGATAGGGTTAGAATCTAGTTGAAAGATGCATAATCAAGCCAAGGGCCAATCAAGATGTGAGGATTACCTGAAAGGCCAGTATTAATTTCTCTGCTTGGGTATTTGGGGTCTGTTGAGATCAAGAAAGTTATTATCTTCTTTAGCTTTCTCATCTTTCTGCCACAGATACTGTAGAATTAGATGCCGTTGATGATTCCAAGTCATTGACCGCTTCACTCTCTAGTTGACTGTCCAGAATTTCCATGACATTCTCAGGTGGACACTTATCAGCAGGATTATTTGTTGACATCTGGCAGAAACATTCAGGCCAAGAATTTGTGTAAAAGGACTCAGGAGATACACGCTTGTGGGGCCCGCCAAAATTCGTTTTAAGCATGGCTCGCCTGACAGCTTCTTCAAAGCCAGCTACATGTCCCTTCTCTCGATTGAGGAAGATCGGTGCAAGAGCTTTTCTGTCAGGTCGGATTGTAGTCCTAAAGCCATAATATAGGCGGTGACCCAGAAGATTGTTTGCAAAGTTGCTTGGGCCATCATATGTTGGCATAAAAATATCTGAAAGGAGACAGACCATGTAATCCACAGCAGAGCCTGCCAATCCTCTGGCATTCGCCACTAACTCTTCAGATGAATCCACTGAACTGTGGTTCTCAAGGCGAGGAAATAAAGCCCTGAAGGGTCTCATGAATCTTTCACCCCCAAATAGTTCACCAGCTGCTAAATATATTCTCGTGGAGTTGTCAAATCCCATAGCTCGTAGGACCAGACCAACCTGCAACGTGGCACAAGAAAACAGGGCATTCATTACAAACTACAAGACTACAACTACTCAAGAAAAGGTACCAAATCAATATGAAGTGGTTACTAGGAAACCTTCCGATAACATTTACTAAAAGTTCTTTTCTATAAGATGCTTAATCAAGGTTTACCTCTTCAGGGGTTAAAGGACATTTGCCAATTGCCCTCCTTTCACTCGGGACAAGTCTTTTCTCAGCAAAATTTTCTTCTCGATACTTCTGCAATATTTGCTGCTCTGCAGGGGTAAATATATCGAAGCACCTGTAGAGATGCATAACATCAAAGAAAGCAGCAGCAATCAATGAAAAGCAATTGCACTCAATCTCGATAACTTTCCAGTATGGGGAGCATGAGAATCTTCCTTTAAGTAAAAAGGCCCCAATAATTAGCCAGTCTTTCATTTTCAGTGTAACATAAGGTCTTCTCGAAAATTAGCATACAATAAAACCAGTAACAGGATTCTGTTAACTTTCTTTTTGTTTTTGGCCATAAGTCAAAAGATTTTGTCATACTTCCCCAAAACTACACATTGCCTGACAACTATATCATAGATGAAAGACTATATATAGCAACATCAATAGACTACAGCCCAGAACAATCTCAGCCACTCCAATAGTCTGTTTGCAACTATCTTCCAGAGTTGACTGACACCAAGGCAAGTAAATCTATTAACCGTGTTCTGAAAGATCCATTGCATGCAAGTAGATAAAGCAACAAATTTCTTATGAATCAACTAATGCAGTTCTTAACCTTATTCTGACAAGCACTCTAACTATATCACTAACCCCAACACAAATGCATTCTGTCATCAGGTTTGACTCTAAAACCCTTCATAAGTTGAAAAAGTCTTGGGAAGCACAAGACATACCCAGCAAATGCCAGCATATCCTTCTCAAAGCGAAGATGTATTGACATGAAGTGACCTTGTGATCGGAGTTTTTCCACAATGCCTTTGCTTAACTTCATAATATTTGGCTTAAATCTCAAAGCATGATAATTTACTCTGCACCTCAGTCTCTGGTACTCAGGGTTGTCAATTTCTTCAGCCAGACGGTGTGAAAAGGGGGTAAGATAGATGGCACCATGTTCTTTCATCTTCTCTAAAGCAGTTGTCAAATACCAACTGGCTGGAGCATCTCTAGGTGGACGCAGCTGAATCAAAATTTGACAAAATGACAACCATCAATTTTCAAGAAATCATAAATGCAAATGCTTGATTCCCTTACCTTCATTCACTAGATGAGACAAATTATAATCTACAGCTCAATTAACTTCTTCTGGATTACCTGATGAGATTTTATCTTCTTCGTTTTTCCATTCTTGCGAACTTCAGGTATTTTTTCCACTATCCGCACATCATATCTCAGTGTCTTGATGAAATGTTCGACATCATATATACCATGGAAACCACTGCATATAGAGCAAAGTTATTGTAATTCCTGCTAATCTCGTAGAAAACAAGAAACCAGCATAACTAGATTATAGCATCTACAGAATCTTGAACACTTTGTCTAAAGTACTAGAATAGCAACACGAACTATACCTGTCATCATGCCAGAATGAGTTTGCATCCAGTTCAGGTAGCACAAGAGTAGCATTCATGATCCGGGCAGCAAGCACAGCATTACAAATCTTAAGCAGCCAAAAGGAACTAGACATTAGTTTGTGTGATCTGTATGATACTAGAGGAATGATCAATTTAGTGTCCAGATTCGGAGAAAAGAACTTTTTGTCTGATCTAATAACACAATATCCACAAAGAGCCATCACCAGCATTGGGACAGAAGCAAGGGGGAACCTATTGGCTACTAGACCTGCATGCAGAGGAAAGCTGATAACAGGAGCTAGGCTTTCTTAAAATTTAACATCACATGCAGTGAGGTCCTGCAATCCACACATAAGCAATTGAGTCCAAGTTGATTATGGCATTTCAGTTCATCACTTGTGATTCGAACTACATCCAAATTAGCATACTGTGCCTGTGTCTGCCTGTGCAGTCCAAAGTAGAGCTAAAGGCGCTCTGCAGTTAAAAACATCAATCGAATAGAATATACTGCCTGGTTATTCTCTACCACTATCTTCCAAATTAATCATGACACTTCACCAGTCTAGATACTGTATCAATCTCATCCTCAAGTGCCATCAGTAAAATAAGCACTGATACAGGAGCAAGCTCCCAATGCCAGTGAAGTTTGAACCCATGCCACAAAGGCTGCAACTTATCCACCAAATGAAGAAGGGTATGATAGGGCTGGCACAGCACCCCTTAGTAAGCATGACTGTAACAGTGAGAAACAAATGAGTCGGGAACTAATCCAACTCCAAATTGGTTAGTATCCGTAACCTTTTTTTATACCCAGCCACAAGTACTAGTATCAGCTCATACATCTTACTCGATTAACTAATAACCAAACCAACACCACCAGTTAGCCAGAAACACCTGCTCTTGAGCAGAACCTTTCAGATTTAAGCATCAAGGCTGCTACCTCATCCTTGTGACCCATTCTATTCTCCAAGCATTAAATTTACTTAGCAAGCACTATCATACAACAAAATCTCTGTTTCTGATGACTAATTTTGCAGCAATAATATTCAGCTTTCTTTGATGTCACTTTTAGTATTTATGAAGACTAAATTATGTTGGCAATTTTTGTAACAAATGCTTCATTATTTCAAAACAGTGGAGCAACGTGCAAACCCCTAACTTTACAGGGACAGCTGGAGAGTCGCCATTGTCAGTGATTGCTTGACACTCTCCTCTTTTAAAGCCAATCTCTTCGTTACCTCCATTAATGCCTTCCACCAAACAATTCAAGGCATAATCCTATTTGATCAAATTGAAGGTCCAACATCTACTTGACCCACAGAATTCAATAAATCTCACATTCCAAAAACAATTACAGAGGGGAGTAGGTTTCATATCTCTTAAGACTCAAAGTCAAGACCCTTTGCAATTTTCTAATTTAGGGTGCTCAAGCCGTGAGCTTTGATAGGCAAGAAGGTATCTTATTTGGAAGATTCCTTCCAATAAACATCTGAAATTGGGGGTTCTAACCATCATTCATGTGCCAGCCTTAATCATACTCCACTCAACTTTGCCATGATTTGTTGAATAAAGGATGCCAGAGGATGTTCAGCACTCAGACACAACTTACCCCCAAAAAGTTGTTTGCTTTGCCACATCAAGTCAAGATTGTGGACTAGCAAAGGGCAAGTAATAGCTGTCCCAGCAAAAAACAGGATTAAACTAACTATCGAGAAATAACAGTTGATTGCCATATCAACAAGCCCCACTAGCATTTTTTTCATAGGTATTCACTAGTATCTAATATGCAATTTCAAGATGCACATCAATACAGAAGTTACTTTTAAGAATGCTTCATATCCAATTTAATCAAGAGGATTACTGACCTTGTTTAGCAGATTTAATTCTAATATCAGAACTCTATTATAACCAATTAATGAGCCACCAAGTAATTATTACTTCATTGTGATCAGACCATACAACATCATCACAGAAGATTACCAAAAGAAAGCATTGACCAAAAACATAAAAAAGAACCACTTTATGGCCAGAATAAGAGACGAACCGCACTGCGTTGCTGATTTAAGCCACCATTACAACGAACTCGAAGATAGCCATTGCTCTCACTTGGAGGAGCTGCAGCAACATAACAAAGTAAAATTGAACGTCGGATTGTACAAGCCACATATTGATTGCAATAGATCATATTCTGGAAAGGTTACTTACGAGGCCAATCAGTTCTTGGAGCAGATGACGGTCTCCAACCATCAGAATAAGCAGGTTTCCAAAGCTTCTCTACATTAGCCTGATTAGCAAAAGAACACATTAGGTGATTTTCAATCGGTTCAAGGGGTCAAAACCAAGACCACTCAAGATGCAGCACACAAAAAGGGTAGCTGAATATCTCAAACATTATCATCACAGACAAACTTTTAGAACATTACTTGCTAGTTGCTAAAGAAAGACAAGGCAACAACCGTACTATATGAAATCTGCAACTAGGAGCCTTTCTTCTTATAAATAGATAGCATTGATCACTCAATTCTGGTCATTCCCATATAAGAGTTTGACACTACCTGTCAAAAAGAAGTTTTGATACCTAGCAAATAGCATTTGTTTGTACAAATGAAATGCCAACCATGGTTACCCTTCGTTCTACTCCGACATCTCTAAAACCATCTGATGAATTCACATAAATCTGATGCAGAATGAATTCCGTACCCCATCAACATATATTGTAGGAGGCCTGTGTCACCAACTGAAACGGACAAAGCATGTACAGCACTAGATAGAAATTTTAACAATAACTAGCACCCATGATCTCAGTTTGAAAATTGTTAAAGGTTCATATCAGCCAAAGAGTGCCTAAAGGATCTTCAGTCTGCGAAGTACTTCCGATGGTGTAAACCCACTAAACAATAGACAACCAAACTCAATCTAGCTGATCTAAGAACACTGAAATGATTGATCAGATCATCTAGCTTTCCCTAATTAACTAGCCATCTAGCACAGACCATGTCTTCTCCACACCTGAACCAAGCCTCCAGATCACTTCCCCACATTATCTCCGCAACCAAACAAGCTAACTCAACAGTAAAATTAAACAGACCTCCGAGGAGTAGCCGGATCCGGCATTGCCGCTCATCGACGAGGAGAACAAGAAAGACACGGTGCAGATCAAGACCACGACGGCGGCGAGCAACAGCTTCCCCAGAATTCCCCTGAACCCGCCCTGCCTGGCGTGCTGCCTGTGGTGGAACCCCGACCTGCAAACCACCAAAACGACAGAAACCCAACACTGTAAACCTCGATACCCCGCTCGGGTCGCGACCGAAAATCAAATCTTTCTCCGCTCGCGCCACGTACCTCCGCATTGTTTCCGGAGATCTCCGGACCCGGCGGCCTTCTGGGTCTGTCGGCGCCCGAAGAGGACGCGAAGGAGACGGCGACGGCAAATGGGTGTCGAAGATTTTGGGTACCCAGATGCGAAGCTGCACGGAGGCAGATGGGTTTTGCGCGAGATGAACGATGGCACCGACAATGCGTCAAGCTAGAGCGAAAGCGAGGGACCTTCCGGAGCACTGCCGCCGAAGCAAGACTTGCTCCTCGATTCCCGGCGTCTGCCCCAGATCTTGGCGCGATCCGAGGCTTCTTCACAGCAGCTTTCACCGTACCCAACGCGGCGTCCGAGGTAAGGGGCAGGGGAGGGAGGAGAATTCTCGTTCGACTTTGGGTAGATTTCGGGAAAACTTACGTAAAGTTCACTTTTTTATCAACGACCGCGGTAGCTAACTTGTGTCCATCACCGATTCATTTTATGCAGAAGGAGAAAAATTTCGAGGAAGCCACGCTATTGCTTCAACTTTTTTTTCACAAAATAATCAATCAAAAGTACTTGGACATTTCTTTATGCAATCATCTCGTTAAATTATGTACCTCTTTGCTTTAGGTATCCTTTTGTTGAATGTATGGACGGAGATGCTAGATTGTATTGTTCAAGATTTTTTATTGTCATATCAACGTGACCCTTAATGATAATTGCATCACTGCATTAGTATTTGCATTTTTTTTTTTGGGAAAAAATCACCAAAAACTTCAAATTTTACCCAAAGTGATAATTTTACCCTAAATTTTTTTTGTAATATAAAAAATTAGAAATTTGCCAACCGTGACACATTTCCAAAAAACTTTTTTCATAACACAAAAAACCCTAAATTTATGTTATACGTGTGACACATTTACCTTAAATTATATGACATTTTGATCTTTTTACTTTTTAAAAAAATTTCTTTTCTTTTTTCTTTTTTTTTTCTTCTTCTCTCTTCCCTCCACCAGTCATGGCAACAGAGGGAAGTTGGTATCGAGCGAGGGCGACCCTCAACTGGGTCAAAAGAGGGCCTCCCTCCCTAGATATGGCAAGGGCATCCCTCACCCGACGCCCTCGCCTAACGCCGGCAAGGGTGGCTCTAACCAACCTAAGTGAGGGCAACCCTTGCCCAAACACCAACGGCCCTCCACCATGGCCGGCTTCCCTTCGGCATGGGGAAGAGAGGGAGAAAAGAAGAAAAAAAAAGAAAAAGGAAAAAAACATTAAAAAAAAAAAAAAAAGATGAAAATGCTCTTCATGGTGTAAAATGTGTCACGTTTGCAAAGTTAGGGGTTTTTCATGTACAAAAAAAAAAAAAATAAGGTAAATTTGTCACTTTTATCAAAATTTTGGGTTTTTGATAATATTTTCCCTTTTCTTTTTGACTCCTCACTTGATTTAGACACTCTTTTTTTCTTTTCTTTTTTTGGCATTTTGATCATACCATCTCTTATGTGACTCACCACTCTTGTTATAAATCTATAAAAATGATCCTTTTTGAGTTCAATCAACTCTTTTTATTTTGCTTCTTCCTTTTTTCCCTCCTTGCGAATTCCACTTTCCTTCTTTTTCTATCTTTTCACACGTTTAACGTCTCAGTTCTTGGCTCTTACAAATAGTCTCTATGTTTTCTCTCTTGCAGGCCATTATTTTATCTTGAGAACAAAGGATGTTAGTGGATCTCATTCCAAATAATTATTTGACTTTAGGTTTTCATATCTAGGTCAATTACAATAACACCTCTTTATCAACTATGACAATAAGACTAGCAAAAAAAAAAAAAAACACCATTATAGCTCCAAGCATCTTTAGATTTTGAAGATGGAACAAGCTCCAAATGATGATTCCCTACAAATGTGAGTTTACAAAATAGTTGTTTAAAAATCAAGTTCAACTCTACACACAATTATAGTCTAGGCTTAAAAGCAACAACTGCAACACAATTGAAGGAATAAATGTAGCATTGTTACAATGTGTTCCAAGAAATTAATCTACAAAAGCCAATTTTTATTTTAACACTTGGACATGGAAAACTACAATCAAATCGAACAACTAATTTGAATTCCACTTCATATTATGTACGAAGAACACAAATCGCCTATTGTCCTCAACTTTTATGCCTACAAATGGTGGAGACACCTTTTCTTCCTCTACACTTACACTCGCACAAGAAGGTGAGAGAAAAATCTACAAAAGGAAAGAAAGAGAAGCGGCACTTGTCAATATTACTTTCCATAGTGCAAGAAGAGAATATCTATGGCTGAGAAAAGGAGCTCGTGAGGTAGGTCAACAGTGAGCCCAATACTAGTGCCAATGGAAGTGTGAAGGAAGATGGGGTCGGCATCATAAATATTTAACTTTTCAATACTTGTGACTTGAGGAGTAAGGAGGCATAGAAAGAAGAAAATTGCCTGCAAAAGAGAAAACAGAGAAATAATTTGCAAGAGCTAATAACTAAGACATTAAAAGCGCGCATGATAAAATTTCAACTTCTCTATTTTTCTATTTCTCTGTTTCCTTAAACAAGTTTGGAGCGTAAATCCGTTTGATAACGCAATTTGATTTTTCTATTTATGGAATAGATTTTTATTCCATAAATAGATTTGAAGAAGAAATCGAAGCTAACATTAATTTATGAAATAGAAATTGAGAAATCAAATTTCTTACCATAAATCAATTTTTGTTCTAGAAATTTTGCTATGCGCACCCTAAAGGTGTGGAAAGAAAGAATAAGGAAAAGAAAGATGAAACAAAATGAAAAGGGTTGACCAAACAAAATTAGATCATTTTTATAGATTTGAATAAGGGCCCGTTTGGTTCGGTTTTTGGGAATGCATTTGCGAAATGCAAATACCTTTGGGTAAAGGGGTTTTCCGAAATGCAAATGTCGTTTGGTAAAATTTGCATTGAAAAACAACTTTGGCCAAAATACCGTTTGGTAGAATTTACATTTGTAATTAACTTTTATTAAATTAAAAAAGCAAAAATATGTTTATATTTTTTATATAAACATATTTTTATATAAATCAACATAAAATATATATAAAAAATAGATATGTTTATAAAAAATATATATATTTATATAAAAGCAATCGGAGAAAAAAATAGATATGTTTATATTTATATATATATTTATATATTTATTAAACATAAAATATATTTATATAAAAAATGGATATGTTTATATCTATATGAAATATATAGAAGTATATAAAAATATATATTATATTTTTTTATAAATATATATTTATTAAACATAAAATATATGTTTATATATTTATCGGACATTAAATTCGGCGGCGAACCGCCTAAATAAAAAATATGTTTATGTTTTTTAATAAACATATTTTTATATAAAAATATAAAAATGTAAACATAAAATATATTTATTAAACATAAAATATATATAAAAATAGATATGTTTATATAATTATATATTTATATGAAAACAATAGGAGAAAAAAATAGATATGTTTATATTTATTAAAATATATTTATATAAAAAATGGATATGTTTATATCTATATAAAATATATATAAACATAAAATATAAAAAAATAGATATGTTTATATATTTATATAAAATATAAAAAATATATTTTTATATAAAAATATAAACATATTTATTTTTATATAAATATATTTATATTTATTTTTATTTTTATTCAGGCGGCCGATTGGCTTCTCCACCGGAGAGATGAACAATACCAGAAGTTGCATTTCGAAGATGCAACTTGCCAAAGGACCTCAAGAGCTGCATTGGGCTAAAGGCCCTTAGAGTCACTTGGAGATGCAATTGCATCTCGCCAAAGTCGTGTAAAAACACGAACCAAACAGCTTTGCATTTGGCCAAGGGACTTTAGAGCCCAAATGAGCATTCCAAATGCTGAACCAAACAGGGCCTAAGAAGCAGTAGGTCACACAAGAGATAGTATGGTTAAAATACAAAAAAAAAAAAAATGTCTAAACCAAAACAAAGATTGGAAAAAGTGTGGCCTTTTTCTTTTAACAAAAGGGACTCGTTCGAATAAAAATATATGTAACTCAAGGACCCGATCGATAGAAAGGAAGCGTAGAGATTTCATTGAAGATTTTGCTAAAATTCAAGAAACAAAAGAGGATTGTATACTTGACAAATGTGCATCAATGATTCCTACCCATTCGTGCATGCCAGGCTGGGCATGGAATTTCTAGGCCCGGTCTCCAAGACCAGCCCACCATACCGGAAAAGGCTCGGTCCGATCTAAATTGGTTCGAGCGTAGCCCAATGGCTTTTTCTTTTTTAAATTAAAAAGGATTTTATCATTATATTTTCAGCCTAAAAAATCACTTTATTTTTAATATGTGTCGAACCATTCTTTCTTGAATTTAACACACATTGGCACACCAATTCTCGTTCATTTGATTTTAATTATGTATTTTAAAATTATTTATACTTTTTCAGTAAAAAAAACTCATTCATATTTTATTAAAGTGTTTCGAGTATAAATAATGTATTTTCTATTACTCATATTTCATATTACATATATTGTAATACATGTTTTTATTTCTAAAAATGACTTCAGGCCAGTCCAGGCTATTTCTGGCTTGAAAATCTCGGGCCCGAAGGCCCAAACCCTTTCGGATGGAAAAAGTATATATGATAAACTTGAAATTCTAGCCAAGGCATCAGCCTCCAAAATCAGGCTAGTCGAAGCTCTTTCTTCTTCCCCTCTTTTCATCCGGGATTTTTTTTTAGTTTAATTTTTTTGCGAAAATTTGTGCGTGTTTTGACAAAACTGCCCTTGATTTGCTTAATATCGGGTACTTCCATAATTTGTTCAATTAATCATCCTTCTAATATATGGCTCAACGTGGCCCTTCTGACAAATAAAGTGCCACATCATAAAGCTTTTGCTGACTTGGCTTGTCCACTCACTGATAAAAACTGCATTTTTACTTTGTTTCGTATGTGTAATGTTCAATTCATTTGTCAATCAACAGCTTGTCAAATGAGCTAGGGACGGAGTTTGTGATGTAGCCTATGCGCTACATCATTGTCCTTGCAAGACCATGACCTTAAAATTGAACCTGTGCTCGTCTTGTCCATTGCATTTCCATTACTTGGGATTACAAACTCAATTCAAAAATGAATTTTAATAAACTTCCCATATCTCCTTCCATGCTTTTTGTTTGACATGCGACCCTAATGCTACTCGCTGCCATACCAAGTGTCGTCACTTGTCTAGAGATGGGTGTTGCATTGTCATTTGTTGCACTTGGTGCCATCAATCCTAGCATTTGTGCCCATGCCTCTCTTCCTCTTTAGGTATTGTTCAAAAAAAAAAAAAAAAGGACAATTTTTGTAATTAACATGGTGCTGATTTGAGCGAGTATAAAAATCGGTGTTAAATTCGACTTGGTTATAAGTAATTTGCCAATAACAAAAAATAGTTGTTGATCACATGATAATTATGGATGGCCAAGGAATACAGATGTCGACATACGATAGTGTGATTGGTCAATAATTATCACTTAATGGGTTGGGTAGGTGTTGAATATAGAGGAAAGGAAGAAAGAGGACCAAGTGGGAATGCGGATTGAAGATAAAGATACCAATTAAGGGTCAAGCATGGTGACGCTTAAGGAGTTGTAACTGCTTGTTGGTAAGGTCGATGCGCAATTATAGAGCCTAAACATATGAAGGTGTGGTTGCAATCATCAATTAAAATATGAACTACTTACAAGTAGTTATACTTTTTAGTAGCCTATACAAAGCTATGTCTAATTGTTATGAGGACATAACTACCATCACAATAACTTATTTATTTTCCCAATTTATCAATACTCACATTTCATTTCCTTGAAAATTTAATTATTCTTAATCATTATTATGCAATTCAATTTTTGTCCGAATCACCCCTGACCCGTTCAATAAAAAACAAAGGTCAACCTTTGTGAAAAGTATTTCACCAATTTGGGCATCTCTCAATTTCTAGTGAAAGATACATCTAGTGCTAACTTTCATTAAACTAGGCATTGCATTTTCTAGAAAATTTCATGATAAAATTCTTTGATCCCATCCTCGCTAAGACATCGGGAAAAGCAAATAGAGTTTCACAAAATTTTGGATCTAAAAATCGAATCAGTACAATATATACAATCTTATGAATATAAAAAATAAATAAATTACTCATGATGAATTATTAGATCCAAAAGTAATAAAGAATTAAGTGTACTAATTTGAAAAAAAAAAGTGTACTAAACAATTATTCAGTTAATTAAATCGTGATGATGCCATAAGCTGAAGTAGGCCACGGTGAGATTATTCAGTGTACTTCCTTTTTATTATTATTATTATTATTATTATTATTATTATTTTCAATAAAAACAAGTTGACCGCCCATTCTGTCGTGGGAGTGTCGACATATCTCGGGGGGAAGCTTTGGACTTTGCTCGGGGCGACGGGGTTTGAAAAGATCGAGGGTGGTGTCCGCTCGGGATGAGTTCATGATGTCTTCATTCTGCAGCGCCTGATCTTGTCTCCGCCGGGCCCGTCTTTTACGGTTCTGCCCTTACTCGCTCTGTATCTCCCACGAGCTGCCACTAGAACTCAATACGAGAGAGTGCTTTAAGAAAACAAAAAAAAAGAGAAAGAAGGGATAAAGTGCACTTGAAATCTTAGAATATATCTTGAAAGTGTAATCAAGTCCTAAAAATTTTCAAAAGTACAATTGAAATCTAAAATTTTCAAAAAATGTAATTAGTAAAAAGACTTGATTTAATCAATTTAACAAGTTTTAATATTTGATTGCATTTTTTAAAAAAATTTAAACATAATTACACTTTTATGATCAATTTTAAGACTTGATTGCACATATTAAAAGTCTTATAAATTTTGTGATAAATTTAAGATTTTCATTACACACACACACACACACACACACACACACACACACACACACACACACATATATATATATTCTTGCTCTTGCCTTGTCCTCCATTGGTCTAGTTGCAAAAAAATTTAAGTGCCATTGAAGGTTGATCAAGCATCCGTTTTTGCAAATTATTTATTTTTTTCATTTCAAGGGACACGACAACAATTAAAAGAGCTTTAGTTAGCTTGATTTTGATATACGGCCTTTTACTAACAAGAAATGGATGAATTTATTTGGAATCCAAAGCAATACCAGCCGTTGCATACCACAAACAAAGGAACCTCTTTTTTTTTCTTCTTCTTTCTTTTTGCTGGACTTGATTAATGGAGAAGAAATCAAATAGGTTTTTATCCAATAAATAATTCTAGTATTATAGTTAAAAAAAAATTCTTGACTAATATTAGACACGCATGAACTTTTCGAATTGTATGATAGGAACTTTACAAAGTAAGGCCAGCCTTCGTTTCAAAGTTATCATCTCTCCCTCTATAAAGGTTGTATTCCTTGGATAAGCTATCAACAAGAATAAAGCATAAAAAGTTTAAGCGGAGGAACGTTTAGCAAAAGAGCATATTTCACATCTAGTTTGACAAAAGGGCATTTCGATAAATCCACCCCAAACCTAAATCAGCCCGTTCGCCGAGTTCTCTTGCCTGTTCACATGGCCGTCCTGTCAAATAAAGTGCCACGTCATCATGTTTTGCTGACTTGGCTTGTCCACTCACCGAAAATTCTGCATTTATGTCTCATATCTGCAATGTACAATTCATTCATCATTCAACAGCCCGTTAAATGCAAGGATGGGGGGTGGGGTCTGTGACATGGGAAGGGGAATCGACTGCAATTCTAAAAGCCCATTTTGGTAGCCTGCATGCTGCATCATCATCCTTGCAAAACCATAGCCTTGAAATTGATCCTATGCTCGTCTTGACCATTGCATTTCCACAAATTTGGGATTACAAACTCAATTCGAGAATGGACTTTAATGAACTTCCCATTTCTCCTTCCACACTTTTTGTTCGACATGCCGCTCTTATGCTACTCGCCGCCACAACCAGTGATGTTGCTTGTTAGTGATGGACATTGTTATTTCTTGCACTTAGTGCCATCACTCTTAGGATTTGTGCTGACAGCTTTGTCTTGCTCTTTAGGTACTGTTTACACAAAAAAATGACCAAGTTTTTGTAATCAATAGATGCCGATTTGAGTGAGTAGAAAGCTTGGTGTTAAGTTTGATTTGGTTATTAGTAACTTACCAATAACAAAAATACTTGTCAATCACATGATCATTGATGATTGAAGAACACAATCATCAACTTATAACAATCATCGATCAGCGATTATCACTTAATGAGTTGACTAATTGTTGAACACATATGAAATAAAAAAAGAAAAAGAAAAAAAGAGGACAAATTAGGGATGCCATTTGAAGACAAAGATGCCAATTAAGGGTTAGGTCCATTGGCATTTGAGGGGTTGTAATCACCTAGGTAAGGTTGATGTAGATAATGGAGCCTAAAAATATGAAGATGTAGTTGTAATTTATGAGCAAATATACTTTGTAGTAGACTATATAAAGCGGTGCGTGATTGTTATGACAAAAACCCATTTATTTTCTCAACTCATCAATTTTTAGCACTCGCATTTCTTTTCCTTCATATTTAATTGTCCTTGATCCTTATTACGCAATTCAATTCCTTTTTGAATCGCCACCAAACCTGTTCAACCAAAAAAACCAAACATCATCTTCTAGTGAAAGGTATTTTCGTTGATTGTGATAGATTTGGCTTTTGTAGAGAAATAAATATTGAATGCAACTTTTATAGCTCATGCATTGCGTTTCAAAGTACTTTCTAATAAATTCTTGAGCTCATATGCTTCGCTAAGATTGTATATGGTATATTTCTTTACCTTTATTGATTCATCGATTGCGACATGTCTGGCTTTCCTAGCAGAACAAGTACTAGATGCAACTTTCATAATTCATATATTGCGTTTTAGAATACCTTTTAATAAATTATTGAGCCCATCCGATTCACTAACATGGTATAATGATATACTTTTTACCTTTGTCCAGGAAAGCAAATAGGGTTTCACATACTTATTAAATCTAATAATCCAATTAGCACCAATATACACAATCTTATGAATACAAGAAATAACAACACATGTAAAAATTATTAAGTGCTATTTTATTTAGTACACTTAATAAGGAATTAAGTGTACTAAAAAATCATTCAGCTAACTGAATCGTGAGGACGGCACGAGGCAGGCAGGGAAGAGCAGACAATACCGCAAATTGTTTTTTTTTTCTTTTTTTTGGGGGTCGTGCACGCCGCAATTTAAGTGTCCTTTTATTATTTATTGTTATTACATCGACCGTCCATTTTGTCAAGGGAGTGTCGACATATGTCGCGGGGAACCGTCTGGACTTTGTTCGTGGCACGGGACCTCAAAGATCCGAGGGCGGGTACGGGCTCGGATGAGTTCATGATGTCTTCATCCTCCAGCAACCCGAGTTTTGTCTCCGCGGGGCCCTTTTTTTTTTACGGTTTTGCCCTCGCGCTCCCTCCGTATTTCCCACGAGCTGCCACTGGAACTTGGAGATGGAGAGAGCCTTTTTTTTGGCAGAATCTTTCTTCACTTCTCTCGCCTTGTCCTTCATCGGTTTGGCAGTAAAATTTTTATTTTTATAGTGCTTTCAAACCATCGTGTCGAATAATTCATGCGACTAATCGGGTGTTGATTTTTGTGAATTATTTATAGGAATCGCATAATTAGGTTAAGTTTGATTTAAATCGAAAATGATACAAAGTTTGGAGGAGGCTTGATAGCCTCTCATGTCGAAATGAATGAGCTTTTTTTTTGTTTTTTAGATCTGGAAAAGTACTATTAACTATAATCAAAAGTTCTTCGACAATAGCCCAAAAAAGGGGCATCAAAACATGGTAAGCTCCACAAAAGTTGTGGACCGAATTAATCAAGAAAAGATGATGGGCCTTGGCTACTTAATCAGTAACTTGATTAGCCATTCAATTATAACATATGAGGGATTGATGAATAAATTAGAATATAAAATTATATTATGAATATTAATATTTTCAATCGAAGAAAACAAAATAAAGTTTCATATAATAAATAGTTCTAAGCACGACAAGACCATCTGATTAGAAGTTATCATCATCTCTCCCTCTATAAAGGTTATATATCCCGAAGATAAACCCATCAACGCTAGAGCATGAAAAATTCAAACGGAGCACTGAACGTCTCCCTCACCTAAGCTGATACGTATCTCCGTCGAAAGGGCATTTCCGTAAATCCACCCTTCGACATTATTCAGCTTCCCCTCTCCTTACGTAAACCCCCCCAAGACACTGTCCAATCCAACCCCAAACCTAAAGCTTTCTCTCTCTCTCTCTCTCTCTCTCTTCAAAGTCTTTTGCCAATGCCGGCGAGGAGGACCACCTGACAGAGGAGGAGGAAGCATGGCGAAGTTCTTTGGGGACGCGGCGTCGGTGCTGATGAAGGTGCTGATGAGGAAGAGCATAAGCCTGTTCGCCGAGTTCTCTTACCTCTTCACCGACCTCGCCTCCCTCGTCGTGTCGGCTCTCCGGTTCTCCACCATCATGGCCAGGCAACCTTCTTCTTTCCCTCCTCATCCTTCTCCATCTTCCACTTCTCCTTCTGCTGCTTCCGCCTCTACTTCTCCTGCCAGAAGGTACTCTCCGATCCTGATGTCCATGGCCATCCGGCAACGCGTGTACTGAGCTCGATCGATGCGGTTGACATTGTGCTGCTGGATCTTCCTTTCTTGCCCTCTTGGTTTTTGGGGTTGGTTTACGTGGGGTGTTCGGAACTTGCCCATGATTCGTTCGTATGGCGATTAGGGGAATCTATGCACGTCTCTGGTTTCCCAGGCGCAAAATGTTTGTTCTTCTTGATGATGGGATAGTTCTTGCTGGGGCTGCTGTTTGGGACGCCGGTTTGTGTTTATGATTATCGCTTGCGCTTGCGGATCTAACGGAGGGACTCGACCGGTAGCGGATCGCGATTTCCAGCCGCGGGACGGGTTTGAGATTTCGTTATGTATGGGTTCCTGTAGGCGTGCGACCGATCTACGATCTGTCTCGCAGATGATTAGGAAACTCGAATTCAACGAGTCGTTTTGCTTGATTGTGTGATGAGTCGATTCATGTATCAGAACATGTAATAATCGGTAATTACTATTTTACTCCTTTTCCTTTTCACAATCTGAACAATGGTTTTTCCAATCATCGTGATTGTCTGAATTTAGGAAAGTAAGGTGGTTTTATTAGATCACATTGTTGACACCAAAAAATGGCAAAGTGTTGCGAGATAGCCAATTGGTCTGAGAATTAGGGTAGTCGAGAAGATCGGCAAGTCGATGTCTAGCACAATCGACAAGATTCTTCATTGAGGATTTAAGAATTGATTGATAACAACAGGCTCTATTAGATTTTGACCAAGTATAAGAAGACGATCGATGAATAGGGTGAAAAAAGGATTGCTTTGCTGATTAAAAGGCAGGGGTGGCAAATTGACGCGAGTCTATAACTGTCAAATGGTGAAGTTGATAATTTAGGTATTTGTAACTTCTTACAGATAAATGTTGTTGATCAATGAAACCATGTGTCAATTTGTGATTGTTCAATAACTATGTATATGTAAATGTCAATGGTGGGTTATAAACACTTTCAGTATACATTGTAAAGGTTCACTTAGTCAATCTTAGAACATCCAATGTTCTTTATTTTCCGTAATCCTTTAATTTGTAGCATTGTTTACATTGTTGGCAACTATTGTTTATGGTATTCTTACCATTAAGTTTCCAGCCATTTACGATCCTGTCTAAAATCAATAAAAATGCCTTCACAACCATTTATCAATTCATTCAAATCCATCGTACTTAAGGATTTTTCACCTTTTATGGCAAAACAGATGAAAGTGCAGAACTTGTCTTTTACGACTTAGTTACTAGTCAACTGACTCTTTAACCTTTTATAAGATGTTCAATCGAGTGATAAACTTGTTGCCAAGATTTATAATGTTGGAAAATCGATGTGGCTCTCAAGCTCATTTGTGGCCAAGTGTTATTAATGAAAGCTTGAGTCAGAGACATGTAAGATATCCAGCGTCGAAACCCCATTAATAGTGAGTTTAGGATTTGATTATAAATAACATTAAGTACTTATTCTCACTTATTCCCTAGAAGCAAATGGATTCCATGATAAACCTTGCATCCGAGCCTTTGCTTGCCGGGGGAAAGGAAGTCCAGCGAACTTGCCAAATAAATAGGTTGGAGGAAGGCTACTCTGATGACAACTTGTTCACTAAGGTCCATATTGTCGTAATTCGTATATAGTGTCTCGTAACATACAATAACTAGAAAGTTAACGATCGTGAGTGAGCTTCGGTTCTTATATGATGCAATGCCTATCGATTCCCTGAGAAATTTAGGGGCAACTCAAGCGAGGATACAAGCTCTCGCCCAAATAAGCTGGTTTCTTGAAGTAAACCCTAACCAAACTTCTTTTGACGAAACAGCACAAGAAAAGGCCACCAAATAGATGCAAGGTGAAACGTAAACGGCTACTTCCTATAAAAAGTCAACATTATATATGTGCCCACCTGTATACATTTGATTCAAAACCCTCGTCTACAATCTCCGATTTCCGTCGGTCTGATGGATAGTTGGATTTGATACCGTGCCGCTTTCCGATACTTCCAGTAAGCAAAGCTATTTCCCTCCTCCCTCTCTCCCTCTTTTAAGTTTTGGCCTTTTTTCGTCTTTTTAACCTTTGGAGGGGAGGGATTTGACCTAAATCTCTCCCTCCCCTCTTTAATGCTTTTTTTTTTTTGCTCTTATTTCTTTCGTTTCTCTCTCTAATCTAATTTTAGATTTAAGAGTTTTAATGAACAAGTACTTCACCTCCAATCTCAGTGGTGTTCACAGTAGTTTCGGTGTCAAATTTGTACTCGTTCAACTTTGGATAGCTCGCTTTCACAGGTCTTATATTGTAGGAGGCCCGTGTCACCAACCGAAACGGACAAAACATGTACAGCCTTAGATAGAAATTTTAAAAAAATCACTTTTTTTTTTTAATAGGTGTCCAACCATTCTTTCTTGTTTAACACATATTGGCACGCCAATTCTCGTTCGTTTGATTTTAATTATGTATTTTAAACTTATT
This sequence comes from Eucalyptus polyanthemos subsp. polyanthemos, assembly GCA_017140185.1. Classification (NCBI taxonomy): domain Eukaryota; kingdom Viridiplantae; phylum Streptophyta; class Magnoliopsida; order Myrtales; family Myrtaceae; genus Eucalyptus; species Eucalyptus polyanthemos. The sequence continues at coordinate 17,314,349 of CM029457.1, read as the reverse complement.
TATACTTTTTCAGTAAGAAAAACTCATTCATGTTTTATTAAAGTGTTTCGAGTATAAATAATGTATTTTCTATTACTCATATTTCATATTTCATATATTGCAATACATGTCTTATTTTTAAAAATGACTTCAGGCCAATCCAGGCTATTTCTGGCTTGAAAACCTCGGGCCCGAAGGCCCAAACCTGCTCGGATGGAAAAAGTATATATGATAAACTTGAAATTCTAGCCAAGGCATCAGCCTCCAATCTCAGGCTAGTCTACGCTTTCGGGCTTCGGCTCTTTCTTCTTCCCTTCTTTTTTATCTGGGATTTATTTTTAGTTTAATTTTTTTGCGAAATTTTTTGTGTGTTTTGACAAAACTGCCCTTGATTTGCTTTATATTTATTGGGTACTTACATAATTTGTTCAATTATGTATCCTTCCAATATATGCTCAAAGTGTCCCTTTTGACAAATAAAGTGCCACGTCATCAAGCTTTTGCTTACTTGGCTTGTTCACTCACTGAAAAAAAAAAAACTGCATTTTTGCTCTGTTTCTTATGTTTAATGTTCAATTCACTTGTCAGTCAATAGCCCTTTCAATGCGCCGGGGATTGGGTTTATGATGTAGCCTACGTGCTGCATCATTGTCCTTGCAAAAACATGACCTTAAAATTGAACGCGTGCTCGTCTTGTCCATTGCATTTCTATAAATTGGGATTACAAACTCAATTCGAAAATGAATTTTAATAAACTTCCCATATCTCCTTCCATACTTTTTGTTCAACATGCGACCCTAATGCTACTGGCTGCCATGCCAAGTGTCGTCACTTGTTTAGTGATGGGCGCTGCACTGTCATTTGTTGCACTTGGTGCCATTGATCCTAGCATATGTGCTAACACCTCTCTTCCTCTTTAGGTAATGTCCACACACACACACACACACACACAAAAAAAAAAGACAATTTTTGTAATTAACATGGTGTTGATTTGAGTGAGTATTAAACTCAATATTAAATTCAACTTGGTTATCAGTAATTTGCCAATAACAAAAATAGTTGTTAATCACATGATAATTATGGATGACTAAGGAATACAAATATCGACATACGATAGTGTTATTGGTCAACAATTATCACTTAATGGGTTGGCTACGGGTTGAATAAAGAGGAAAGGAAGAAATAGGACAAAGTGGGAATGCGGATTGAAGATAAAGATAGCAATTAAGGGTCAAGCATGGTGACGCTTAATGATTATAGAGCCTAAAAATATGAAGATGTGGTTGCAATCATCAATTAAAATATGAACGACATACAAGCAGATATACTTTGTAGTAGCCTATACAAAGCTATGTCTAATTGTTATGAGGACATAACTACCATCACAATAACTTATTTATTTTCACAATTTATCAATAATCACATTTCATTCCCTTGAACATTTAATTATTCTCGATCATTATTATGCAATTCAATTTTTGTCTAAATCATCGCTAGACCTGTTCAATAAAAAATTAAGATCAACCTTTGTGAAATGTATTTCACCAATTTGGACAGCTCTCAATTTCTAGTGAAACAAACATCTAGTGCTAACTTTCATAAACTAGGCATTGCCTTTTCTAGAAATTTTCTTAATAAAATTCTTTGATCCCATTCGATTTGCTAAGACATCGGGAAAAGTAAATAGTGTTTCATAAAATTTTGGATCTAATAATTGAATCATTACAATATATACAATAATTGAATCATTACAATATATACAATCTTATGAATATAAAAAATAAATAAATTACTCATGATGAATTATTAGATCCAAAAGTAATAAAGAATTAAGTGTACTAATTTGAAAAAAAAAGTGTACTAAACAATCATTCAGTTAATTAAATCGTGATTATGGCATAAGCTGAAGTAGGCCACAGTGAGATTATTCAGTGTACTAAAAAAAGTGTTCCTTTTTTATTTATTTATTATTATTTTCAATAAAAACAAGTTGACCGTCGATTCTGTCATGGGGGTGTCGACATATTCCGGGGAAGCTTTGGACTTTGCTTGGGGCGACGGGGTTTGAAAAGATCGAGGGTGGTGTCCGCTCGGGATGAGGTCATGTTGTCTTCATTCTGCAGCGCCTGATCTTGTCTCCGCCGGGCCCGTCTTTTACGGTTTTGCCCTTACTCGCTCTGTGTCTCCCACGAGCTGCCACTGGAACCTAATATGAGAGAGTTTTTTTTTTTTTTTTTTTTTTTTTTTTTTTTTTTTTTTTTTTTTTTTTTTTTTTAATAAAAAAGAAGCAGAAAAGATTAGTACACTTAGGTTGCGCATGGTAAAATTTCTGTTTCTCAATTTCTCTATTTTCTGTTCGGGAACAAATTTGAGCAATCCGTTTAGTAACGCAAATTGATTTCTCTATTCTAGGAATAGAAATGCATTTAAATTGTTTTGGGTGAGAAATCGGAAAATTTAAAAATTTTAGCTACCGGTTTGAAACGAGAAATAGAAATTTTTTTTTCTCAACTTTTCAATTTAGTCCAAAATATTTTAGATCACTAATATTGAAATAGAAATAGAAATAGAAATAGTTAATTTAGTCCAAAATATTTTAATAATTTTTTAATATAATCATTTCAATCAATATTGATTGAAAATCTTAACCATTGGGCCAAATGGTGGGAATTGAATGGACAAGACTTCATTTGTTGCACGCAAGAGATTTCATGCATGGTAATAGTCAACTTGCCACATTCATATCTAACGAGTCTTTCTTCACCTACTCTTCCGTAGTATGCCAGACAATGGCTCTATCTAGTTAACTATTTTTTTATTCATAAACTTCATATTAAGACGGTAAAAAGGGGTCAAATCATTAGGGTTTCATCCGATTTTTCTTTTATAAGGAAAAGAAATCTAATAAGGAATCTGTTGTTCTTGTAAGAGTGTTGATGAAAATACAGATTTTGATAATAAATTTTTAAATAATCCTAGTGTTGATAATTTTGAAAAAAATTGGTGACGATTTTTGAACATGGTGACGATTTTTTAACAAAATTTGGAAAGAAATTGGAATTAGACTTGAAGTTAGGACTTTTTTAGGAGATTAGACTATTATAATCATGGCTATCATTAGACTTATTTGATTAATGTGAAATCAATTTCGGCAAAAACATAACGACATATTCACTACAATTGAATTTCAATTGATTTTTTTTTTGCCACGTCGTTTATTTTTCGAAAGAAAATATTACGTAATACGAAACGTAAACACATGTAATAGGAAATTCCATGAAATTGTATTTTCAACTTTTGTAATGTATTAGTATTATTTCGACTATTATTTTGTATTTGAGGATTTCCTATGTTGTTTTAATATTATTTTGACTATTATTTTGTATTTGAGGATTTCCTATGTTGTCATCTAATCAATTTCTATTCCTAGAAATTAAAATTTTATTCTGTTATCAAACGTTTGTTTCGAAATAGAAATTTTGAGTCGTTATCAAACGGGTTTTTCTTTGCTCGAAACTTGTGGGGGAATAGAAATTGAGAAATTGATTTCGGCCGTAAATCAATTTTACATTTCAGAAAATTTTACCATGCGCGCCCTTAGGGGCTGTTTGGTAACGTTTTTGTTCTTTTTTTTGTTCCAGGAAACGAAACAAAAAAAATGTTTATGTTTAGGGAACACTTTTTGAACAAAAAGATGCGTTTGGTAAATTTGTTCGGAAATAAAAAATGAATAGAAACACATTTGGTAAATTTTTGTTCTTTTTTTGTTTCTTTCAATTTTTTAATATTTTTATTTTTCATTTTCATTTTTCCTTTATTTTTTTTTTTTTTTCTTTCGGCGGCGGCCTCGCCCGGCCACGGCGAGGCTCGCCGGCCTCGGCGAGGCCGAGCCTGGCGAGGCCGAGCTCCTCGTCGTTGGGCGAGGCTTGGCCTTGCCGGATCTGGGCGAGCCCAAGCTCACCCAGCCAAGGCGAGGCTCGGCCTCGCCGGATCTGGGCGAGCTTGAGCTCTCCTAGCCATGGCGAGGCGCGGCCTCGCCGGATCTGGGCGAGCTCGAGCTCGCCTAGCCAAGGCTCGGCCTCGCCGGGGGCCGGCGATGCTCGGCCTCACCCGCGCCGGCGCCGGCGATGCCGAGCCTCGCCAGGGGCCGGTGTCGCCGGCCCTCGACGGCCGGCCATGGCCGAGGCCGGCGACCGGCCAAAGAGAAAGAAGAAGAAAAGAGGAAGAGAAGAGAAGAGAGAGAAGGAGAAACAAGAAACAAAAATTTGTTTCTTCAAAATTGTTTCTGGAATGAGAAACAACTTTTTTTTGTTTCTCGTTTCTGTTCTTTTTTTGTTTCAGAAACAAAAAAACAGAAAAAGTGTTTAAAAACACTCTGAGAAGTGAAAACATGCAGGGCCTTAAAATCCAAAAACAAGTCCTAAAAGTGCAGTTGAGCCCTTAAAATTTTAAAAATTTGAAATATTTTAAAAAACGCAATCAATAAAATGACTTGATTTAATTAATTTAAAAAATTTGATGACTTAATTGTACTTTTTAATTTTTTTTTAGATTTTATTACACTTTTGTGATAAAATTTAATACTTGATTGCATATTTTAAAAGTCTTATAACTTTCGTGATAAATTTTAAAATTTCCATTGCACTTACCAAATATATATATAAATTCTTGCTCTTGCCTTGCCCTCCATTGGTCTAGTTGCAAAATTTTTTATGTGCCATCGAAGATTGATCAAAGCTTCTGTTTTTGAAATTTTTTTTATATTTTGTGTTTGAAGGGACATGTTCAAGTCAAGTTTGATTTAAATCGAAAATGATAAAAAGTTTCGAGAACACTTAAAAGAGCTTTAGTTAGCTTGATTTTAATATATGTCCTTTTACTGAACAAGAGATGAGTGAATTTATTTGGAATCAATGGCAATACCGACCATTGCATACCACAGACAATGGACCCTCTTTTTTTCTTTTTTCTTTTTGTTGGGACTTGATTAATTGAGTCGAAGAAATCGAATAGGGTTTTATCCAATAAATAATTCTAGCGTTATAACTTAAAAAAAAATATTGACAAATATTAGACACATATGAACTTTTCGAATTGTATGATAGGAACTTTAGAAAGTAAGGCCAGCCTTCGTTTCAAAGTTATCATCTCTCCCTCTATAAAGGTTGTATTCCTTGGATAAGCTATCAACAACAATAAATCATAAAAAGTTTAAGCGGAGGAACGTTTTGCAAAAGAGCATATTTCGCTATCTTTTCACGTGTCACTAGAGGAGCACCCCACATCTAGTTTGACAAAAAGGGCATTTCGATAAATCCACCCCAAACCTAAATCGGCCCGTAAAATATTAGGTACACAAGACGCTCCAGCGTGGCAAACAAGAAGGTTGTGGGAGCGCGACACGTGTCTCGTGGGACCCACAATTTCAGGCGCCCATTTAGAAAATTTTCCTCTACTGTAGCTTCTGGAGAGAGGGTTTTCCGTCGCGCGGGTTCTTCTTTGCGCGGGTTCTTCTTTGCGCCTCTCTCTCTACACTCGCTCTCTCTCCCCGACGAACTCCCTCTCTCTCTCTGCCCTCGCTTTTTCCGACCGGCGAACCACCACGAGCAACCGACGAACCAGGAGGATACCGGCGAGACGACCGTGAGCAACCGACCGGCGTGCGACCTCCCTCTTTCCGACCGACCGGCGTGTGACCTCCCTCTCTCTCTCTCTGCCCTCCGGCGTGCGACCTCCCTCTTTCCGACCGATCGGCGTGCGACCTCCCTCTCTCTCTGCCCTCCCTCTTTCCGACCGGCGAACCACCGCGCCGCCCCTCTGGCTCCGCTTCCGGCCCCGACTCGTCCGTCCCTTACTCTTTGTCTCTCCTCGCGTCTCTGTCTGCCCTCCCCCTCTTCGACAGCGAACCACCGCGTGACCGGCGAAACACCGCGCGCCCCCCTCCGGCTCCAGATCCGGCACCGGCTTGTCCAGGTAATTTCTCGCTTTCTCTTTTCTCTCTTTCTCTGTCTGACGGGGTGACGGAAGTGATTGTATAGGAGTTCAGCGATGCCTGAAAAGTCATTAGTAGTATGCTTTTCGCCTGTAGTTTTTCTTTAATCTTGGGTCTGGCTATTCATTATGCCAGTAGGACATACTCCGAAAAGGCTCTAAAATGAGTGCTATTGTTGCAAATCATGGATAGTCCTTGAAAAGCCAGATCTTTTATTCTTCCATATTGATGTTTATATGTATATTCCCCAATAACTTTGCTGAGATGCACTGCAAATGCATCCAGTCTCAATTGATTCTTGTCATGCAGTGTAGATTTTTCTTGCTTCTAAGATCATTTGGTCATATTTGTTTCCGTGTGTTTGCGATGCTTATGGTAATACTGTACTCTCTTAGTGTTCATTCTGATATTTAGTCTGCCGTTCCTCCTCTCTCAGGTTCTTGCGGAACTGTCTATCACGCTCTGTGGTACGGATCGGTATGTTCTTCTACTCCCCTTGAATTTAGTTTAACAGAGTGATGCATGCTGTCATGATGTAAAATGCATGTACCTCACTTCATGGTATACGTACTACTTATCTCACTCCTCTAATAGCGTTTGGCTATCTCTTATGCTATTCACTTACGGACTTCAAGTTCTCTTTATAATATGTAATGCATGGTGGTGGAGTGAATTTTACTCATGTTGCCGACATGAAACACAGGAGAAATGTGTCCTCTGTCTGGACAGTAGGTATTATTCTGTGTTTTGCTATAAGTGGCACGATAAATGTGGCACAAATACCTGTTGTGGAGAAGTGGAAAGAAAGGAGAGTAGTGTTGTAATTGACTTTGCAATATCGTGTTGTTCCCATATATAACTAAATGATGTGGGTAACTTTAGTTGGTGCGTTCTGCTATGTTTTACTTATTTTGCTAAATGAAAGAGGAGATTTAGTGCAATGCACTTGGCTTCTTACTTTATCTCACTGTTTGGTATAGACTTATGCAATCTCCTGATGATGATTTTTTTTTTCTTTTTTTTGGATTTTAACTTTCTCTGCATTTAATCCAGTTGCAGGATGTGGCGGTGAAGGTATTCTTGATGCAAGAATATTCAGAAGAATTGATAAATTCCTTTAGACAAGAGGTTTGTTTTCTTTTTTGTTTTACTATGTCTCATGAGTTCTCTTTGTTTCTAATATTATTCAGCCAGGACATGCTGAGGGTCGCTTAGACTTTTTAATTTGAATAAGGCATCTCTCGTAGGACATGATTTGTAGGCTATGTCTTGCTCTAAGCCTGTCGGTCTGTCCTTGACTTGTTAATTGAAATCATGAAAACATTGTTATGATAGTGTTTAGTGATTGCTGGATGCAACCTCGCTGGTTTAATTTTGATAAGGGCCTTCCTTGACAGGTTGTAATTGCAGTTGATAATCTAGATTCAGACTGAGGAAGTGAGGGATAATGGGTTGGCCTTTTAGTTGATAATGAGCCCAAAAAGTGATCTATATTATCCCAGGATGTGACGAGTCAACATCGAGGTGCCAAATGACTCCATTTATGGTGTCACTTGCCCCTACATCTTCTGATTGTTCTGTTTTTTCTTTTTCCTTTTCCTGATAAGAACTACATAGTCAGATGGTTTAGGAAGAACATTCTGAAAACCAGTGTGATAAAGAGATGAAGTAAGATTGACCAATATGTTCGAACTGCATGCATTTATCTCTGTCTCTCTGCACTTGTATGACTAGCCTGTATTTTATTATTTTATAAAATTCTGAAGCCTTTTAATGAATAGAATTTTTGGTGCTTATTCTGTAGCAACCGGGATTTTTTCCCCAAAGCACGGATATAGTTTATTGGTGTCAGCTCTATTAGTGATGGCATTGGCAATTTTAATTCAAGTGGTGTTCCACTAATACAGCAACGCAACATTTCCAGTACATGGTACATGTGGAGATAGCAGGTTTTGATCTTTTTTTTTTTTTTTTTTTTTGCCAAAGGATTATGGATATTTTTCCTTATATTTTCCATGCCTTGATCCATTGCATTATGATTAATTGTGTTGTGTTGGATAGATGTAATAGCATGTGGGTCTACGAAAGGATTATACCTTCTCGTTTTACTCAAAATGAGGAACTTTCTCATAGGACTTTGCGATTGCTATATGTCTGTGCTCTCCCCCTCAGCATGCGTAGTACCATGCATTTTCTGAGAACCTCTTTTGATGTTGCCACAATTTTTCTCACTTTTCATAAAGTACCATTAATATGTCAGTTTTTTTGTCCTTGCAGGCGTCTCTTATGAAAAGACTTTGGCACCCCAATGTTTTGCTTTTCATGGGAGCAGTAACTTCACCTCAGCGCCTCTGTATAGTCACAGATTTTCTCCCACGGTACTTTCTCAATGCTTTTGAAAAGCAGGCTTTTTGACTATATGGTGCATCATGTTAAAGTTTGTTGTAATGTCTGGTTTGTTGGTTTTCAATGATTGTAATTTCTGTTGACATCATGTCTCTATGGAACTAACAGTTGTTACATGTGTTGATGCAGTGGAAGTTTGTTTCGCTTACTGCAGAGGAACGCAGCCAAGTTGGATTGGAGACGCCGTGTTCATATGGCTTTGGATGTGGTAAGTATCTGCTTCTTAATCGTGTAACTTAATTCATTGTTTTCTAAGTGCAGTATTTTACATTTTGGTCACCTGAATGTTTTTTTTTTTTTCATCTGTTTCTCAGTGAGCATTTGTTTGCTCCTTTTTATACTGCCCTCATTTTGTTCTTGTTGATATCTTTTACATGTACATTCAGCATGTAACCAAATTCATCCTCTTGTAGGTGCAGTGTTTTACATTTTGGTCACCTGAATGTGTTTTTTTCATCTGTTTCCCTGTCAGCGTTTGTTTTGCTCGTTTTTATATTGCCTTCTTTTTGTTCTTGTTGATATCTTTTAGATGTACATTTTACTTCCATGCTGATAAAAATTTGAGACGGGTGTCTTGAACCTTAGCATTCCTAACTTCCTGAGACTGCTTGGCCTGTGAACTTTTGGCCTCCAGAGTTTTTCAGTTATTTGAATTCTACTATCTCTTGTATGTTATCTTGCTTCTTTTAACATGTAATTATTGAATTGGGTACTTTTCAGGCTAGGGGCATGAATTATCTGCATCATTACAATCCACCTATCATTCAAATTTCATCGTGATTTGAAGTCCTCGAATCTCTTAGGCAGTTTCAAGACCTTTTTTTCTTCTGACATAAGTTGATGTCATTCAGGAGCTTTTTTTTTTTTTTTTTCCTTTTTGTGAGGACAAAAATTGTCAATTTGTTACAATTCGATACTGATGTGGGAACTGCATTTTCTCCTTAACCAGTGATCCAAAGTGCTGACCAATGTTCCAGGAAATACTGGAAAGATTCAAAGATTTGCAGAGACAGAACGCACTTCAATTTTAGGCTTCCCGCTCTGCTGGTGGCGACAGCACTCCAAGGGAAACGTTAACCATTCGGTGCATCAAGAGGATTTGTCTATTCATTACATTGGTGAACAGTCCAAGCAAACTTGGCTATTCGCCAGGAAGTTGATGTTGCCAACCAATCTCGACTCGCTTTGCCGCTTTTGGACCATGAAATTTGGCAACTAGATTTTTGGGACCATTTCGAGAGGATAGAATGTTTGTCCTTCGTTTGAGCAATCCAATTGCGGGTGGATCTAGGATGATTGTATGTCGCTTTTGTGCATTTACTGGAAAAGTCACAAAGGATCTTGTAGATATGTTGCAAAGTGTTGTGGAGATCGGAGGCTGAGCACATTATGTGATACATTTATAGGGGAACTTTAGATTCTCATCATAAAGCTGTACAAATCAAATTGACTTTGACGACTCTTATTTGTGAAACAGAGAGATTTGCAATGGTAACAGGGGTTGCGCACTACTAAAGCTCAAGGCAGATTCTGCTTCTAAATCGCCGTTAGCCCAAGTTGTTCACCCCATGGAAGTCCATCAATGAAGATATCCATGCCTTTTCTACAGTCGTTAGTTAGCCGATTGTGCTAGGGGCTACAACAAAATTTTACATGCAATTAAAAGTCTCCAGTTTTCCAAAAAGTTTGATGATTTAGTTTCTCGAATTAAATTCAGTCTAATGAACTCGGACTTAGGGTCACCATCCCACCAGGCATCAACACAACAACTCTTCCATGCTTTGTATAGGAAATTGACCTCACATTATTGAGCATAGGCTCGTGGATTTATGATTTTTTGTTTGTCGAAATTGTACATGATTTTCGTACTGTCCAAAATTCCCGGCATGAAGTACATGGAAGGGCAAAAATGCAGGGCTGAACATTAGCAACCAAAATCGGCAAGAGTACAAACAATCTCCCAGAAAGCAAGTCATATATCCTCAAAAGAAGCACGACTCATACAACTTTTTGATCCTACTTGGACAATGCTATGGGCAAGTCGGTATGTCCTCAGAAAAATCACAAATCCCATTTTTCGTGCCACCAATTCTTTATCGAAGCAAGGAACGAATTGCAGCAACAACATCACCTTTATGCTCACGTAAGGTCCTTTCAGCCACCTTCCGGTCCAGCTGTTTTTAGAATTTACCATACAATATTAGAAAGCTCAGGCTGCGTTCAAGCACATGGCATAAGCTGACTGACCTCAAGTTCATTAGCAATTATATCAACGTCAGCTGCATTGATCTTCACAGCAGCCAATTCTTTCTCCCTAGGGAACAATGGGCCACAAGCGAATTGTAAGTCAAATGAGATGACAAATAAACAAAAAGAAATTTATGCATTGAGTACCTGTGAAACAGCACCAGAGATGCACAAGTTAACACAAGCCAGAAACTAGATGAAACGGTTCCCTGAAAAAGGGATGATAATGCATGGATGCATTTTCGTTATGGACAACCTTTGAGCCTAATAGTTGTAACGAGTACCAACCTCAACACACAGAAGATCTTACATCCTCCACAGCTCAAATGTGGTAATGTGGTGTCAACCAAACTATATGATTGTGGTGCCATGGGAATTTCCATTTGTCAGAGGGCATGTTCTACTTGAAATGAAGGTATGCAATGAAACCATAAGCTGAAATTTTTTTATAAAGAAACATGAAGCATCTGTGCACACAGTACTCCAATTACACACTCCACTGCGTAGCGGACACTCAAAGCCACTTTCATCTCTATTTCTCTTTCAAGTAACTTCTCTCCTGCAAAGCCTATATGTGCCAGAATTGCTTGCATACACACTGTTTATTCCAAAAATGCTTGCTAGCTTCTTGATTGTGTTTGCTCGTTAAAAAACTAAAAGCAAACGACCCCTTTGATGTCAGTTGCATAACTAAATACTCGGACAGGAGAGCAATGTTACCTTCCCAAATGTGTCGTGATCCCAGATTTTGATAATCAGCATATCATGTAAGCCATCTTCTACAACAAAGTCAAATGTCTGATTCCAAACAGGGTTTAAACTGTCATTCACAACCTGAAAAACAAAGAGTCCTCTTTAGAAGCTTGGAAATAATAGAAAGCAAAACAAGACAATCTCTTATGTCCGAAATTACCCTATTGGCATGGATTTTCTAACTTGATGAAGGTCATACTGTTTATTTGTATTTATACGGCAGAACACGAAGATTAAAGCATAAATTCTTCATAGAACCAGTCTCAGCTATTCATTAAAAGAATAAGGGATGCCATATACAAGTAGAAAAGTCAACAGATTTTTTAAGCGACAATGCAAAGATATTTATTGAAGGTTAAAAGCAAACAGGAAATTTTTACAATCAAAGGCATGCACAACAAAAAACTGACCCTGGTTTTATTTCTCAATCCGGATTTTTTCATGCTCACTACGACATACAGATCTGCTTTGCCCATCAGATCTGAGGGTGGTAAATCTTCGGCGGATATCACAGTGACAGAAAGTACTCCTCTGACAATTACATCCCTATTTTTTGGCATATTTCCATTTTGATTTTCAGTAACTTCAAGACCATTCACTCCACCTTTTAGAACCCTCTCCAAAGAGGTCATTGAAAAATCATGCTTGAGCGGATTGGTAAAACCACTCTCCATCCCGTTGGGACAGTACAGCAACTCCAAATGCACCTAGGTTTTGAGCATAGCAGAGGGGATAAATAATTCATTTCTGCAAGAAATATGTTTAACCCGTGATTCAGAAAAGAGAAGAGTGAAGTCATGATGGCAATACATAGAAATTAGTACTAATGACATGGATAGCACTTCCCACAAATAGCATCACATTGATTTTTAGCCAGTGGAATTTGCTATTTCTTCAACATTCAGAAAATTGCTCGAGAGATGGGCATTTATACAAGTTTTCCAGCACTACGAAATTCAGAAAACAGCCAGGCCAATTTGAGAAATGAAGATGAAGAAACCAATAAGTGTGCCGGGCAGCCAAAATGTATGCAATTCTACTAGGGGTCTGGAGATCTAGAGGAAGTTCCTTTATTTGCACTATACCATTTTCTCCTTATATTATGGTTTGGATGGTAGAAACGGCGGAAGGAACAAAAAATAGACAGGGGTCTACAAAGGTCGAAGAGTAGATTAAAGAAAAAAGAAAGGACCATGAAACATTTAACAAAAACCCGTATTCTCACCTGCCCCCTGTATTTTTTATCTCTTTGGATTTCCAAGTCTTTGACCAGCTTCAACCACACATCCTTCACTTTACCTGGTTCAAGGTCCTTTAGCTGTACTTGAGCACACCCAATCAACTCAGCCGCCTGGAATCCCTCATCATCATATATTTTAACCACCAAGTGCTGAGTAGATGCATCCTCGATAATAAATTCGAAGTGTTCATTCCAGACTGGATTCAAGTCATTGTTCTGAAAAAATAGTTCTTCCACTGTTAGTTTAAAAAATTGAAGAGTTCAAGGACCAAGCAACTGCTAAGGAACTCACAATTGTTTTGCTCTTTTTCATTCTATCACAAAGAGGCCTGACATACAACACAGCGTAAGGATCTGATTTCCCAACGAGGTCCTTGTTTGTTAACTCCTTTGCTTGGACAAGTTTCGCTTCCAACATTCCAACAGGCTTTAACTCTAGGTCACTGAACAAGAAAAGGTATTAACCCTACTAGCATAAGGACAAAACATTGAGATTTTGCAACCTCGTTTCCAAAGAACCAATATACTATTAACATGAGGCTAAAATTACAATAACAGCTATACTACACAAGTTGTAATCCAGCATTCCTCTTGATCAAATTACTTTCAAGCACTATCTTCTCCAAGATCGCATGTGCAAGCTCCATACAAGAAGATACCATTTGAAGAACTAGAAATGGTTCGATCCACATCTGCGATATCATAGTTAGGACTTTCCCACATTAGGCCTAAATATGTTGATGTTGATCCTAGAATATATTCTTCATTTTTCCATCCTTTTCCATCTTTCATTGAAGCTAAAGAAGAACAAGGCAGCTCAGATCCAATCACCAATAGCTTGTAAGGGATGTCCCAACTGCTATTCTAACCATTCCTCTCATAAGGAGATTATTCTGTTACCTGCTATTTGAATGCATTTCTAACGAAGAAAAATGAGTCAATGAACCAAACTTGTAGTTCAGTAAATTTCTTCTACATCTCAATTTGCTTCACATTTACTGGGATTTCCCATATTCACCGCTTTCTTAATCTGACAAGTCACCGTTTCCAAAGAACCAATATAATAGGTTGGTTGCACACATTGGACAGGGTGAAAACTTGGTCTAACATTGATAGCACCTGTGTGCTATGCGGAAAACATGAAGAATCTCGAATGTACTTGCTCTTTAAGTGTGTATTCTTAAAGCAGATTTTGGAAGCAAAGACTCTTACCGCTGATGTTAAGTGTTTGTGGAGAAATTGGCGAGTTCTTGTTGGCTAGCTTTGCTGTAATCCAGTGGCATGGTATTTGAGTTTGCATCTTGTTTTTCTGGGTAGTATTTTGCTGTTGCTACTGGTAGTGTAGATGGGGAAGACTATTATGTCATGGTGTCATTCGGTGTGTGGGGTCATCAGATTGAAAGTCAACCTGATGAATTATTCTCAAGTTATCAAGGATTCCTATTATGATAGATTGCTCAAAGGGATCTCCCATCCTTTACATCGAGCACAGACGAAAGTTCCCCTTAGTGATCGACAGTGCCGAGTAGAAGGGCCATTGCTCAACAGATAAATGTTACTTTAGGGATAGCAGACTAATCTTATCCAAAAGTTCACAAATACAGGAAGGTTTGGCACCATGATCCAGCTGTATATGTGGGACAGTATGCTGCAACGGACTTGTACAGGATGTGACCTCCCTTGTTTTTTTTTTCTTTCCACAGGTTGTCCAATAAAATGAAGACTTACTTAATAAAAAAAGATATTGTGTAAAGCTTGTGCTCAGTGACTGCGGTCCAAACAGTCAACGACACGTGGAAATTTTATAAACTCTATTCATCTTACCAGTTTCCGAAAACCATTCTCCAATGAGCTCATCCGTTGCTGCATTGCTTTGAGAGCACTCTCCATATTCTCCACCGAGCTACACCATGGAAATTGACACCGTGAACAACTGCTGTCTTGTGGACTTATTCATAACAAATAGACAAATATCCATTCGTAACACTTTAGGTACTAGTGCATATGAATGTCAGAATCAATTACCAGACTAATCAGATGCATTCCCTTGATCTAACGCGACATGGAAAAGTCAACGTAAAGCTGGAATACATATTAATCCACTTCATAGATAGCAGAAGCAAGTAAAGTTAATTAGAGCCTATCTCTAAATGCACCACTTTCAGCGATAAAAAGAGGAAAAAAAAAAAAAAGCAATGCGCAGGTATGACACTTTGCCAAACAGAATCATGGATTGATGGCACATGATACTTGATGATTTTTTTAGTTGGAGAGACAATATGGATCACAATTCTACTAGAGGAATCACTTGATGCATATAAGATACTGCCAACAAACCAATTGAACTATATTCACCTTTGAAGATTGTTAGCCCAGCGAGATATAAGAAGCTCCACCACTTTTCCGATCTGTCCAGCAAAGAGCAATAGAAGAACATAAGCAAAAATCATCTGTCATGTATCCATCACATTCTATATCTTTTTGTCCTACTACGTGCAAACTGTCATTGACCACATATTCCAGGATTCAAGCAGATAATTATGTCCAGGGCACTTCTTTGAAATTTTGTATCTTCTTTAGATCCATACTCTCCATAACAACATGAAAAGCCTAAATCATGTTCTCAGCATAAACTTTTCACAGGAAAACCCCAGAATTGTCAGCAGGTCATTTTTACCACTCAAACGATAGTTCTCTATATATCTTGCAGCAAGTTACTCATGCGGATTTCTATCCAGAAACTGACTGGTCTTCTAATCGAAGAGATCAGCAATCGATAAACAATGACAACAGTATTTGCATGTCCAAGTAGGCTACTTTACTTGTCTTACCTCTCTCTGGCCATCCTCCAACATAAAACAACTACTTGGCACGAAACCCCTCTCAGACCCTTTCCATTCTTGACTGTGTGGAGATCAGCAAAAGAAAGAACAAAAAAAGGCAAGATAGGATAATTTAGCAAGCAGGAGAGCAAAGGGAATGATAACAGATCGTTTGCTAGGTAAAAAAAATCTAACAGGGTTCAATTCCAATAAGGAGAAAGTCCTGCAATTGGCGTAATGCGAAATCGCATGGCAGATTCAAGACGACAACATTTGATATATGTAAGTTTTCACATTAAAGCTGCAGCACAACCCCACAAACAAATGCTAACAAAATGCTATACTTCGACGCAGGCTTCGATCTGACCAAAAAAAAAAGAACTTCAGGCTTCGCATCTTCAACTCAAGAGCTCGAGCAAAGCTGAAACCAGCACGATCATCAAACAATCAATCAAGCATTGAAACATTAAGACGGAAAGAGTGAGCCTACATGTTTTGATCCAAGCATGGCCTCTTGGATCCACTTGGTTCACCCAAAGAAGTGGAATCCGAAGCTCTCTTTTGCGTGGACATAATTTTTCTTTTCTTTTGTAGAGTTTGACAAGAACTGAGAAAGTGTCGGAATTTTGGGGGTGTTCACTCGCTGAAAGGATGTTGCTTGTAGAGCTTAACAAGAACTAAGAAAGTGTCTGGATTTTGGGAGCATTCGCTCGAAAGAATATTGCAGAGAAAAGAACAAATCAGTAGACAGCGGATAACAGTTTATCCGCGAACTCAAACTCAAGAGGGCAGAGAGAGAAGGGGAGGTCGCACGCCGGTCGGTTGCTCGCGGTCGTCTCGCCGGTATCCTCCTGGTTCGTTGGTTACTCGCGGTGGTTCGCCGGTCGGAAAGAGGGAGGGCAGAGAGAGAGGGAGTCGCACGCCGGTCGGTTGCTCGCGGTCGTGTCGCCGTTATCCTCCTGGTTCATCGGTTGCTCGTGGTGGTTCGCCGGTCGGAAAGAGGGAGGGTGGAGAGAGAGAGGGAGTTCGTCGGACACAGAGAGCGAGGGTAGAGAGAGAGAGAGAGAGAGAGAGAGGCGTGAAGAAAGAAAACCTGAAATTTTTTTTTTAAATTGGCGCTTCTTTTTCTCCCCCAGGACGTGGGCCCCACGAGGACACGTGTCGCGCTTCCACCGCCTTGGAACGTGAGACGTACCAAATATTTTCTCGTAGTAAGTGTTCTCCTCCGCAATGGAACGGAACGGAGAAGGGAGAGAGAGAGGAGAGAGAGGACGATTCGACAGGGGGCTCAGGCGTCGCAGAGGAGAGCAGAGCAAGGAGCGTCAGAGTGGTGGGCCCCACACGCGGCCTGCGCGAATTTTCAATGCCTGACGCCCTCGCCTACGTGGCGCCACGTGTCGATCGCTGAGTGATTTAACCCATCGCCTACGTGGAGGGTTAAACCCAGCCAATATATTCTCGAGCTACCCTGACTGTACTCTGCATTTTCGCATCTCTATTTAACATGCAGCATGCAACAGAGAAAGAAGCGCCCGCGCTCTTCACTAAGATATTAAATCGTATCCCAGCACTTGCAGCGCATAGATGGCGATTCTCGTCGACAAAGTCCTGCTCCGAGAGATCGCCTCCGCGGCTCTCCTCTTCCTCATTACCCGATTCTTTGTCAGCTCTCTCCTGCTTCGCTTGAACTCCTTTAAGCTCCCGCCTGGGCCTAAAGGGTGGCCGATCATCGGCGCCATCCCTCTTTTGGGGAACATGCCCCATGTAGCGCTGGCCAAAATGGCCAAGAAGTATGGGCCGGTGATGTACCTGAAAATGGGCACGTGCGGCATGGTCGTGGTGTCGACCCCTGACGCCGCCCGGGCTTTCTTGAAAACCCTAGACATCAATTTCTCCAATAGGCCCCCGAATGCGGGCGCGACCCACTTGGCCTATGACGCGCAGGACATGGTCTTCGCTGACTATGGCCCGAGGTGGAAGTTACTTAGGAAGCTGAGCAATTTGCACATGCTCGGAGGGAAGGCCCTCGAGGACTGGGCTCGCGTCCGAACGTCCGAGCTAGGGTACATGCTTCAAGCCATGTGTGAGTGCAGCAAGCGAGGCGAGCCGGTGGTGGTGCCGGAGATGTTGATCTATGCCATGGCGAACATGATAGGGCAAGTCATTTTGAGTCGAAGGGTGTTTGTGACGAAGGGTTCTGAGTCAAACGAATTTATGGACATGGTGGTAGAGCTGATGACAATCGCAGGTATAGCAAAGAATATTTGAGACAAAAACACAAATACACTTAGCTATCGCGCAAGCTGCTAATGCTCGAATCTATGACACACGAAGGTTACCTAATTTCCTTACGTGATGTAGGGGTCTTTAACATCGGCGACTTCATCCCATCAATTGCGTGGATGGACTTACAAGGGATTGAAGGCGGAATGAAGCGCTTGCACAAGAAGTTCGACGTGCTGTTGACGAAGATGATCGAGCAACACTTGGCAACTGCTCACGAGCGTAAAGGAAACCCAGATTTTCTCGACGTCGTCATGGCCAACCGAGATAACTCTGGGGGCGAGAAGCTTAGCTTGACCAACATTAAGGCTCTTCTCTTGGTATATACGTGTCTAAGTGGATTGAACAAAATCTGTCATGATGATTTTTGGCTCGTTCATTAACTTGTGACGTTAATAGGTACTGATCTCGTTATCTCTTTTCCTAGAATTTGTTCACTGCAGGCACCGATACTCCATCGAGCATAATCGAGTGGTCGCTGGCCGAGATGTTGAAGAACCCCAGCATCCTCAAGCGAGCCCACGAAGAGATGGACCGAGTCATCGGGCGGCACCGACGCCTTGAGGAATCCGACCTCCCGAAGCTCCCGTACTTGCAGGCCATTTGCAAGGAGAGCTTCCGAAAACATCCATCGACACCGCTAAACCTACCGAGGGTCTCAACCGAGGCCTGCCAAGTGAACGGCTACTACATCCCCAAGAACACAAGGCTGAGCGTGAACATATGGGCGATCGGGCGGGACCCAGACGTGTGGGAGAACCCTCTTGACTTCACCCCGGAGCGGTTCCTGAGCGGCAGGAACGCGAAAATTGACCCGCGTGGGAATGACTTTGAGCTGATCCCGTTCGGGGCCGGGCGGAGGATGTGCGCTGGGACGAGGATGGGGATCGTGCTGGTCGAGTACATACTGGGGACGCTGGTCCACTCGTTCGACTGGAAGCTGCCGAACGGCATGGAGGAGCTGAACATGGACGAGGCGTTCGGCCTGGCGTTGGAAAAGGCCGTGCCCTTGTCGGCCGTCGTCACCCCGCGGCTTTCCGTTAGCGCATATGTACCTTAAAGCTTTCCGCAAAAAGCTTTTCCACTACGAGAATGCGACGTTATTTTAGCACTCGGAGAACTCTTAAAGACTCGTGATGCGATGGGCAGCTAGATGGGGTCTATAACGATTGTGGTGTAACTCCTTGCTCCTCTCGTGTGTTCTCTTTATTATGTATTTGAATAATTCGGTGTTTTTATGTGGTTGTGATAATATGAACTTAAGTGTTATATATACGTGTGTGCTTCTCTTTGATTATATTTATACATGTTGTTGTGATGGAAGATCTCTAGCAATGTAAAAAGGGAAAAGTACTAAAAGTTCTAAATCTATTGCATTGGTACCAATTCAGTCTTAAACTTTTCAATTGGATCAATTTAGTCCTAAATCTTTCAATTTGACTAATTTAGTCATAAACTTTTTCACGTTAATACCAATTCAGTTTATCTAGCTAATTTTGGTTGGTCGGTACTAATGTAGACGTCGGCCGGTGGCCAATGAGGGCTTTATGGCCTTCGCCCAATGGCTAGCAAGCCTGGCCGGCCACTATGAGGAAAGTTCAAGGAGGATAAAGAAAGGAAAAAAAAAGTTAATAAAAAATTCGAAAAAAATTAAAAATTATTTAAAAATTGCCATTTAGCGTCCGGGCATCGGCCGACTATCCACGTTAGTGCCAACTGGCCAAAATTGGCCATATTGACTGAATTGATACCGATATAAAAAGGTTTATGACTAAATTGATTTAATTTCAAATTTTAGGATAGAATTGATACTAATGTGAAATTATTTAGTACTAAATTGGTTAAATTGAAAGGTTTATGATTGAATTTGTACCAATGCAATAAATTTATGACTTTTGTGGTACTTTTCCCATGTAAAAGTGGTGTTGCAATTATCTACTAATCTCGTGACACATAATTTTAAGGGTTAATATCATAAGAAAATCCAAAATCAGTACATTTGTGACAAATTTACTTCAAATTAATTGTTTAATTATCAAAAACCCCTAATTGATATATCAGTGACAAATTCATCCAAATTAATCTTTTTACCACAAAAAATCTTAAATTGATACATATATGAGAAATTTACTTGAAACTAATTTTTTGACCATTACAAATTTCAAACTAGTATACTTATGACAAATTTATCATTTTATCATTAAATTTGTTAACCTAGATGGCACATGGTAACGTAACAAGTTTACGTGGAAACCCATAGAGTAAATATCACGAAATACACCACTGCATTGAGTGGCGCTACTGGCTTCGGGTTTTCTCCTCCTCACGAAGGGGAGAAGTTCAAATTCCCAGCACGTTGCAAGTGGACTTACCCGCTTCATGGGGGTGGTGGGTTCCTCCGTGGGCCCTAGGGTTTGCCCGCCGGCTGTCGGCTTACGGGTTTCCTTGGATCATAAAAATAAAAATAAATAAATAAATAAATAAATAAATAAATAAATAAATATATACATATATACATATATATATATATATATATATATATATATATATATATATATATATATATATATCACGAAAAACCTCAAATCATTACACTTGCAATAAATTTGAGATTTGTCATGGCATTAAAACCTTATGGACTTACCACGTCACGACGTATTATCCACGTAATCAAATTTAACTTTAAAATTCAAAAGAATTCAATAGAGAGTAAATTTGTCATGAATATACTAGTTTTGAATTTAGTTTAAGATATATTTGTCATAAGTATACTAATTTGAGTTTTTTCTTCGTGACATTAATCCTGATTTTTTTTTGGCTCTTTGAAACAATATCGTTTAATTGAAATATAGTAGGAGGCCGTACATCTCCTACAATGTCAAGTCACTCTGCTATTGCAATGGATGACCAACCACCCCCCACCCACCCCCCTCAAAGGACACGTACTACTTCCCTCGATGAGATTAATCAGCCTGTTTGCCCCCCCCCCCTAGGGCTCTTTGAAACGATATGGTTTAATCGAAATATAGTAGGAGGTGGGACATCTCCTGCAATGTCAAATCACTCTGCTATTGCGATGGATGACCAACCACCCCCACCCACCCACCCCCCTTAAAGGACACGTACTACTTCCCTCGATGAGATTATTTAGCCTGTCCCCCCCCCCCCCCCCTCAAAGGACACGTACTATTTCCCTCGATGAGATTATTCAGCCTGTTTCTTCCCCCCTCAAAGGACACATACTACTTCCCTCGATGAGATTAATCAGCCTATTTGCACCCCCACAAACGACACGTACTACTTCTCTTGATGAGATTAATCAGCTTGTTTGCCCCCCCTCACAAAGGACCCCCCTCAAAGGACACATACTACTTCCCTCGATGAGATTAATCAGCCTATTTGCGCCCCCACAAAGGACACGTACTACTTCCCTTGATGAGATTAATCAGCTTGTTTGCCCCCCCTCACAATGGACACGTACTACTTCCCTTGATAAGATTAATCAACCTATTTGGGAATTAGTTAATCATAAAAAAAAGGTTTATGACTAGATTAGTCAGATTAAAAGATTTAGAATTAAATTGAGATCCATATAATATGTTATAGATCTTTGGGTTTTTCTCCATTAATGAATTTAATTAGCCTGTTTGGGAATAACTTATTTGGAGAAAATAAAATGTTATTACCTACTTATCCATCAAAATAACAGATTATTCTAATCCTTTTTCACAAAAAAGAAAGTTCCTTGGTTATTTGAAGCGCCCTTCTTTAAAAGGGCTACACACTCGTGCATGGTTTTGAAAATTTCAATTGTTCAGTATATTCATACTTAAAAAGCAAAACAAAAGTAAAAAATGAGATAGCTAGTACGAGCACCTAGGGTGGGGTGAATAGGTGCACAAACAACTTTTTGTAGAATGTAGTATAAAACGTTACTTTTAACCTGAGTTTGATTAACAGTAGACTTTAAAAAGAAAAGAGACTAACAATTAAATAAAGTTACGAGCAAAGTAAATGAGTTTAGGGAAGAGAATAAGAACACAAGGTTTATAGTAGTTCGATTTAATTCAAGCTTACGTCCACTCTTCGGCATTGATAGCCCACCGACTGGATTTCACTATGAATCAAAAGAATTGTTACAATATCACGTCCTTAATTCCACAATGTAGAGACTCTACTACACTTCCTCAAGACCTCACAAATGTATAAACTCTCTTTTGAGTACAAGTTTACGCTCAACAATTGAATCAGCAAAGAATAAGGAGCTTCAGACTTTAGAATTTATTTATCGCACACGCACTCGAATAACTAGAGCGTCTTTTTTTTATATACTCCTCCATGTCTTCATAACCGTTGGCACTTTCCAAAGGAGTTTTTCCAATCTACCAGTTGGACAGGATCAATTAGGGAGACCTCGAGTTATTTAAGGAATATGACGATAGCCCATCAATTCTGCTTGCCCATACAATTAGGATCTATGTTTCCATAAGCAAAACCTTCCAAATATGCTTCGCCATTCAACGAATCCAAATTACCCGAATTAAATTCAAGAATAATAGATTCCGATATGCTATCTCCAGCCGTGAGATCTTGTTCAACCGCTTGAATCAAATCCTTAAAGAAATACTTGATTCTGGATAAGTCTTCTTCGTCGGTCTAGAAACTGTCAATGAGAGCAGACTTTAAATCTTAAGTCTGGCGATCTTGCAATCTTCAGACTTTGAAGAAAGAGTCTACAAGTCTTCAGACTAGACTAATGGAAACGTTTTGTCAGCTTCAAAACAAATACGAAAGTTTTCTCCAACAATCTCCCCCTTTTTGATGGTAACAAAACTTTCCTGCAGATTTGGATATTTTAATCTGCAAGACAATATTCAAGCAAACAAGGATATCTCATAAAAGATAATTGGATTAGTAAAGATAATATCGAATCTGCATCCACAGGAAATATGTTAGTCCTATAAAAATAAACTATCTTTGCCATGAATACCGTCAACGCTTAAAATACTGTAAGCAAGCATTAAACAATCAAATAATCCAAATCCAAATCAATCACAACCAAACAACCAAACAAATCAAAAGTAAAAAAAAAAAAAATCAAATCAAACAAGAGTCACAATCTCAAATCTGCACCATCTCCCTCTTTTTGTTAGCATTAAAAAAGTAGAGACGAAAAGAAAATAAAATTAGGATCATTTTGGAATGCGAACAAGCTAGAAATCTCCCATCGATTGGACAATCCCTTCCAGCTTTTTCAAATCCTCCTTCAGTTGCGCCACTTTTTCACCCTTGGCATTTGCTTGGACTTGAAGAGCAAGGGCCTGAATTTGATCATGTAAAGAAACTGAAGAGGCTTGACTAGCAGTCTGCATGTTCTGAATTTTGCATCTTAGGGCATAAATATGGCCTCGCATCTCCATAAGAAACATCAAGCAGTCTTCGAAAGCCTGCTGAGTCGTTAGTTTGAGTGCTTGCCTCTGCATGATCAGTTTGAGGAGTATTGGCAGATGATGGCATTTCAGCATGAGCACCCAGATTTGGCGATGAAACCTCATGACATTCCTCAAGAAATCGAGAGGCATAGATATCTTCTGGATCTGCAGGTGAACAGCTAACATCTTCACTAGTAAAAGCAATTGAAGATATACCTCTTTTCTCAGTAACTCCCCCTGTTTCATTGCCTTCAGGCGGAGAGAAGTACTCTTCATGCTCTGTTTCTTCTTGTTCTCCTCTGCCATTTTCTTCTTCTGCAATTCTTTTTTCCTCTACTTCTTTTCTCATCGATTCTCTCTCTCCACTCCTTTGCTCTGACTCTTCTCTGTCTTGATTCTCTCTCTCCTCTATCTCTGGAACAGAACAATGTAAGTTTCTCAATGCAAGAGCGGAAATGGTGACATCTCCTCATCTTCTTCATCCTACAAGATGAGTGCTCTTCTTTTCTTGGATGAAGCTGTCATGGGCTCCTTCCCTTTCCGTTTTGCAGCCATAGAAACTTGGTGAGTCTTGACAGGGGTTTTCTCCTTAAATCGCTCCAAAGCTTTGTTCAGCTCATTCAGACACATTTTGGAAACCATTTTCAGTCCCATCACCATTTGATCACAAGTACAAACACATAGAATCTTGGGAGGCTGAATATTCAAATGTCTGAATAATTTAGTAACAAGTGCCGAGTAAGGAAGTTGGTCCTTATCTTTCACCATCGATCTATACATGTGAAATATGATAGTGTGTGGAAGAGAGAACTTTTTGCCAGTGTTGATAACATACATCAATTTTGCTTCTGAGTTGGAGACATTAGTCTTCGAAGTCTATTTGGGTCTAAGGCAATTGATCACAATCTTGTGAAGCAAAATATATCCTCAAGTACAAAATTCATCATTCCGCTATTCCATCCCGAACAAGCTCTACTGTTGCACGACCAACAAACACACTAATTGATTGGAATGCCCCTCTTTCTACTCCAATCACATCAACCAATGTGTCCATGTCAACGATATAGTCCTGGTCTTGAACACTATTAGAAAATCTATTCGCCTCCAAGAAACTTAGATTAGAATAAAAATAGACAGTAAGTTCTGGATGAGTCTTTGTTGTCTCCGAACAAAATCGTTCAAGTTGAAGTAAGGTGAATTTCTCTCGCAGCTTCACATTCAGAGAATCAACAAAATCAAAGTCCACACTTCTTGGGTTGATCACTCATCGCTTTAGCAACTTAGAGTAAAGTCGCTTGTGTTCCTCCGAGCGAAACAAATCTGTCATTTTGCTTCGAATATTCGTCGCAACACCCATTCTAGGCTTAAAATGAGTGTACATCTTGTCATCATCATTCCCATCAGGTTGACTAAGACCTCCAACACATGGATCGCTTAGAATATTTGCAACTGCTCTTTCTGCCAACCACGCATGAGCAATTCCAATCGTTCCATCGTTTGCAAAAAGTGGGTTTCATTTCGATACCCTTTCTCTTTTAAAAATTCATCAATAAAGTTCAAGGGAGTACCTCCCTCCTTCAAGGCAGAGTAGAGTTTAAAGGTAAAACGGGTTTTTGAGTTCTTACAGGTTCTGCATCTTCAATGATTTCTTCCTCCACTTGTTGATGAATATCCTGAGGTCTAGCTTGAGGAGATTGACGAGGTTGAGAATGTTGTGAACTCTGCTGCTGTCTTGGAGATTCTTCTTCCTCAATGAGGTCAAAATGCGTAGGACCCTCACGCATATGTTGTGGTCTCCTGTTCGCAATCCTTGAAGACTTTCTTTGGAAAGATATTCTTATAGTCTTTGAGAGATTCCAAACTCGTTTCGCGAGAAAGATGAAAACTTTGAGGATTAAATTAGAGGGTAAAAGAGAGAAGATGATGTTCTATGCTTTCTTAGGGTTTTGAGAGTAAAGTGAAAGAAAACAAACAATATATAAAGCAATTGAAGAGAAGTATACGGAACGTCGTAAAAGGAAAAAAATAGAAAATGTCTTTTCAAAAAAATAATTTCCTTTTTGAAAGTAGATAACCGTCATTTTAAAAGATAACTTCTTTTTCGAAAAGGAATGATTGCAATAATTACAAAAATTTGGGGAAGACAACATCAATCGATTACAGATTAATAGATGAACGTACCTTTTCGAGATTTTATTCGAGAGATAAATTTCTAAAACAGAAATAACTTACAGTTGTGAATCTTGATCTTCTGAATCTGAACATCTTTAGACTTTTATCCCTAAGTCTGAACTTCTTCAGACTTTAAGATATTAAATCTGGATCGAATAGACTCAAATTGACTTTTCTTCAGTGGTTTTGTAAATATGTCCGCCAGCTGATTCTTTGAGTCAATGAATTGAATCATGACTTCTCCATTTTGAACATAGTCTCTAATAAAGTGATGTCAAATTTCTATATACTTTGCTCTTAAATAAAGAATTGGATTCTTAGTAAGATTAATCGCGTTAGTGTTGTCACATTTGATCTTAGTGCATGAGTTTTCGATTCCAAAGTCTCTTAACTGTTGTTTTATCCACAAAATTTGAGAACAACAATTTCTAAGAGCCACATACTCTATTTTTGCTGTTGAAAGAGCCACTGTACTTTGCTTCCTTGAAAACCAAGATACTGTCTTGTTACCAAATAATTGACAAGTACCCGAGGTGCTCTTTCTATCAACTCTGCATTCTGTTAGATCTGCGTCTGAATATCCAAGGAGAGTAAAGTCTCCATTTTTAGGATACTAGAGACCCAAATTAGAGGTTGTTGTAACGTATTTGATGATGCGTTTCGCAGCACTTAGATGTGATTCTTTGGGATCTGATTGAAATCTGGCACAAATACAAATACTAAACAAAATGTCAGGTTTAGAAGCAGTAAGATGAAGAAGTGAATCAATGATACTTCTATATAGCTTCTGGTTGACTTTCTTTCCCCCTTCATCTTTGTCTAGCTTCGAGGAACTTGACATTGGTATATCAGTCTTTTTGCAATTCTCCAAACCAAACTTTTTAACAAGTTCTTTAGCATATTTTTCTTGGTGAATGAAGGTTCCTTTATTCAATTGTTTTACTTGAAGTCCAAGAAAGAAGGATAGTTCATCCATCACGCTCATTTCAAATTTATCCTACATAGACTTAGAGAATTTCTTGCACAGATTTTCGTTCGGTGATCCAAAGATAATGTCATCAACATAGGTTTGAACAAGTAAAAAGTTTTTGCTTTCTCTTTTGATAAACAAGGTAGTGTCTACTTTACCTTTACCAAACCAAACTTTTTAACAAGTTCTTTAGCATATTTTTCTTGGTGAATGAAGGTTCCTTTATTCAATTGTTTCACTTGAAGTCCAAGAAAGAAGGATAGTTCATCCATCACGCTCATTTCAAATTTATCCTGCATAGACTTAGAGAATTTCTTGCACAAATTTTCGTCCGGTGATCCAAAAATAATGTCATCAACATAGATTTGAACAAGTAAAAAGTTTTTGCTTTCTCTTTTGATAAACAAGGTAGTGTCTACTTTACCTTTAACAAAGTCATTTTGAATTAAAAAACTTACTTAACCTGTCGTACCAAGCTCGAGGTGCTTGCTTTAAACCATATATTGCATTTTTCAGTCTAAATATAGAGTTTGGTTTCCTTGGGTCTTCAAAACCGAGAGGTTGTTCCACATAGACTTCCTTTTGGATAAATTCATTTAGGAAAGCACTTTTGGCGTCCATTTGGAATAACCTGAAATTCTTATAACAAGCAAAAGCAAGTAATAATCTAATTGTTTCTAACATTGCTACTGGTGTGTAAGTCTCATCATAGTCTATCAATTCTTCTTTCGTATATCCTTTGGCCACGAGTCTTGTTTTGTTCCTTATGACTTTTCCTTTCTCGTTCATCTTGTTCCCGAAAACCCATTTAGCTCCAATGACAGTTTTACCTTTTGGTTTATGAGTCAATTCCTAAACATAGTTGATACTGAATTGTCTGAGTTCTTCTTGCATAACTTCAATCCAACTTTCATTAGTTAAAGCTTCTTCTATGCTCTTGGGTTCTATTTTAGAAATAAGAGCCATAGCACTAGACTCTTTACGCCTTTTGGATCTTGTATGAATCCGTTCATCAATGTCACCAATAATGAGTTCTTTGGGATGACTAGACTTGTGCTTCCAGTTGCTAGTTGGTTTGTTAGACTGTTGATCTTTTTCTTCATTTGATTCTTCAACGATCGTTCGTTGCTGGTCTTCTGAAGTCCGAGCTGCTTCTTGGGATTTAGACTTTGTATAGTTTGAAGCAGGTTCAAATTCTTCAGGTTGAGTTTGAATCGATTGATTTTGTGAAAGGTCTTGAAATTTGACATCTATTGATTCCTCCACAGATTAAGTCTTTTTGTTGTATACTCTGTAAGCTTTACTGGTGGTTGAATATCCAAGAAAGATGCATTTGTCTGATTTTTCTTCAAACTTACCAATTCGATCATTTGCATTTTTCAATATAAAACATTTGCATCCAAACACATGAAAATATGAAACAATTAGCTTCTTCCTTTGAATAACTCATAGGGAGTTTTCTCCAGAATAGGCCTTAAGAAGACTCTATTAATAATATAACATGCTGTAGAAACTGCTTCAGCCCGAAAACGAGAAGAAATGTTACTTTCAATTAAAAGAGTTCTAGCCATTTCTTGCAACGATCTATTCTTCCTTTCCACAACTCCATTATGCTCTGGAGTGTATGGTGAGGAGAACACATACTGAAAGCCAGACTCATCACAGAATTTAGCAAAGTCTTGATTTTCAAACTCACCTTCATGGTCTGTCCATATACTTGAAATAACATATCCTTTCTCATTGTGAATTTTCTTAGCAAATTTTATAAAATAAGAAAATATTTCAAACTTACTTGCCAGGAAATATACCAAAGTAAATCATGAATAATCATCAACTATTACTAAGCAATATTTCTTACCTCTAATACTCTGGGTTCTGGTTGGTCCAAAGAGATCCATATGCAAGAGTTGTAGCACACGATTAGTGGAAACTTGATTTATCGGTTTAAAAGAATTTCTAACCTGTTTTCCCAATACACATGGTATGCATAAATCAGATTTTTGATATGTCAGATTGGGCAATCCACGAACAAGCTTCTCTGCAAAGATCTTGGCTATTTGTTTCAAGTTGATGTGGCCAAGTTTTCTATGCCAGAGATTAGCTTCCTCTTGAATTGAAATTATACATTGAGATTTTTTCTAGTTTGATATTCAAGAGATATATATTCCCATGTTTTCACGCTATGAATGTCTGGGAGAAGTCTTTACTGGTTCTTGAACATATTTCTTCTTGAAAGTTGATTCTGAAACCTGTGTCGCACAGTTGGCTGATACTCAGCAAGTTGTAATTGAGTCATTCCACTGAGGAAACGTTACTGATTGTGAGACTTTCATTTTTTACTGTTCCACATCCGACAATTTTGACTTTGCTATTACCACCAAAAGAAACATTTCCACCATTAACTTGCATAAATTTTATGAAACAACTTGAGTCTCCTGTCATATGTCTTGAGCATCCACTATCCAAGTACCATTTAACTTTTTTCTTGATAGTGACCTGCATTTAAAAAAGAAACGGTACTCATATTTTCTTGGGTCCAATGGAGTTAGTGCAATATACGGTCTTTGTCCAAACCTTCTTAACAGGTTTCCAAACCATAGGACATTATTTCTTAAAATGTTATGAGTTGTTGCATTTAGAACATTTAAGAGCATTGCGGCCTACAGTTTTACAAAGACTTTTTGAAAATGATTTCTATAAAAATATTTTGTAGGTCTTTGTTTAATTCTTTCCTTTACTTTTGGAAAATCAATTAGAGGGATAGTTTTAGCAGTCATTCTCAAGCCTGATTTGTTAAAGTAAAGTCTTTGTGTTGAAAGAATCTTTTCTAATTTCTCAGAACCTATAGAAAACCTTTTTGAAATACTTGAAATATCATTTTTCAAAAGTGCATTTTCTTTTGAAAGAGAGTCTGCATTTTCTTTCAAAGTAATAGCACTTTTATCTAAATTTTCGACTTTTTCTTTCCAAACAATCTCATATTGCTTCAATGCAGAATTTTCCCTTTTTAGTTCGAAAATTCTTTTGAGAGGGTTTTTGAGACTAAGACACAGTTTATCAATATATTTAGAGATTTTAGAATGAATTTTTAAATTACTTACCTCGATTTCACTATCTCGAGTCTCGAGTCGTCTCGAGTTTGAATCTGATTCTAATTGTGCAATTAGACAAATATTAGCATAATCATCATCACTCTCTTCACATTTGGTATCACTCCAAGTTTCTGCTTCGAGAGCCTTTATGTATTTCTCAGCTTTTCCTTTCTTCTTCTTCAGTAAGGGACAATTGGGTCTGATATGTCCTTTTTTCTTGCATTCAAAACAAATCACATCTTTATTGGATTCATCATCCTTAGCTGATTTATTTTGAAACTTTGTTTCTTCCAATTGAATCTTCTTCCCTTTTTGTTCAGTTCTCTGAACCTTCTTTTCATGAGAGCAAGCTCTTCATCGTGTATATCATCTTCAAAATCTGTAACATCAGAATCATCATTAGATTTTGGGATAAGTGTTCCAGAAGTTCTACAATTTGTCATGAAAATGCATTTCAATCATAAAACTTGCAAAAAGTACATTTAAATCCTAAAACTTGTCAAATTGTTTCAAACGAGTCTTAAGATCGACACCGTTAGTCTTTTCCGTTAAAAATGTTGACGTGGCATTTTAAATAATTTTTTATTTTCCAGGTGTATTTTTAATTAATTTTTATCCATTTTTTTAAAAACAAAATTAGATTTAAAAACTAAAAAATTAAATTTATTCTTTTCTTATTTTCAACAAAAACTAAAAAGAAAAGTTTAAAAAATTATTTTTAAAATTGTTAAAATAAAAAATCAGTGCGGCTCCTCTCCCCCGATGCCGCCGCCCATCGCTGGAGGGGCCGGGCGATGGTCGCCGGCCCTGGGTAGGGGTGGCCGGGCCTCGCTGGCCCCAGGCGAGGGCCGGCGACCGTCGCCCGCCCTGGACGAGGCCTCGCCCGGGGGCGATGGTCGCCGGCCCCCCCGTGAGGGTAGGCGATGACTTGCCGGGGGCGATGGCCACTAGCCCCTCGCGAGGGCTGACGGGCCCAAATTGGGGCACCCTCGCTCAGCTCTGGCGCGGATACCCAGATCTGGGCCCGCCATCCCTCACGGGGGGCCAGCGGCCGTTGCCCCCTTGGGCGAGTCGTCGCCGGCCCTCATGAGGGGGCCGGTGACTGTCGCCCGCCTTGGGCAATTGGCCCTCGCTCGGGGCCGGTGAGGCTCGCCCAAATCTAGCAATCCTCACCAACCCCGAGCGAGGGCCGACGAGGCCTCGCCTAGGGTGGGAGACGGTCGCCGGCCCTCGCCTGGGGCCGATGAGGCCCAGCCACCCCCGCCCAGGGCCGACAACCATCGCCTAGTCCCTCCGGCGATGGGTGGTGATGGCGAGGGAGAGGAGCCGCATTATATATATTAACTTTTTAAAAAGTTTTTGGTGAAAATAAGATAAAATGAATCAATTTGATTTTTTTAGTTTTTAAATCTATTTTTTAAAAATAAATAAAAAAATTCACTTGGAAAATAAAAAATTATTTAAAATGCCACGTCAGCATTTTTAACGGAAAAGGCTAACCGGTGACCGTCGCCCGCCTTGGGCAATTGGCCCTCGCTCGGGGCCGGTGAGGCTCGCCCAAATCTAGCAATCCTCACCAACCCCGAGCGAGGGCCGACGAGGCCTCGCCTAGGGTGGAGACGGTCGCCGGCCCTCGCAGGGCCGATGAGGCCCAGCCACCCCGCCCGGGGCCGACAACCATCGCCTAGTCCCTCCGGCGATGGGTGGTGATGGCGAGGAGAGGAGCCGCTTTATATATATTAACTTTTTAAAAAGTTTTTGGTGAAAATAAGATAAAATGAATCAATTTGATTTTTTTAGTTTTTAAATCTATTTTTTAAAAATAAATAAAAAAATTCACTTGGAAAATAAAAAATTATTTAAAATGCCACGTCAGCATTTTTAACGGAAAAAGGCTAACGTAGTCGATCTTAGAACTCGTTTGAAATAATTTGACAAGTTTTAGGACTTAAATGCACTTTTTGCAAGTTTTAGGATTGAAATGCATTTTCGTGACAAGTTGTAGGATTTCTGGAACACTTATCCCTTAGATTTTAATGCAATATATTTTTTACCTTTGAGATCTTCATCTTCATTGATTTGCTCTATTTCATAAGACTGAAGAGTACCAACCAATTCGTTAACAGAGAGTGGCATGATCCTTTGTGTCTCCCTTATTGAGGTCTTTACGTGATTCAAATCTTTGGAAAGTTCATGCAGTAATTTGTTAACTTTCATGGGTCCAGAGATTGGTTGACCTTGATACTCAAGACCATTCACGATTTCTGTAAAACAAATAAACATGTCAGTGATAGATTCTCCTGGTTTCATCTTGAATGCTTCATATTGACCGAGCAAAATATTGATTCTGGTTTCTTTCACTCGATCGGTTCCTGCATAGGTGATGTGTAGTCTATTCCAGACTTCTTTAGCTATTTCACAAGAAGATATTTTGTTATATTCAGTAGGAGATAATGCACAATATAAGGAATAAATTACTTTTGCATCAAGAGCTTATCTCTTGATTATCTCTTTTTGAGTCATCTCTCTATATTCAACAACTTCTTTTCCCCTTTCTGAGACTGTTGTGGTTTTAGGAATAATTCATTTGTTTACCACATCCCATTCGAGAGGGTCTTTCGATCTTAGGAATGCCTTCATCTTGTTTTTCCATATAATATATTCCTTCCCATCAAAGTAAGGCGGTCTGGTATTGCTTTACCCTTCAACCAAACCTGGAGCCAATATACTAGCCATGGATCGTTAACTCTGAAGTAAAAACACTTCAATTTAAATGAATACATAGGCTCTGATACCAATTGAGATAACTAGTACGAGCACCTGGAGAGGGGGTGAATAGGTGCACAAACTACTTTTTGTATAATGTAGTATAAAACGTTACTTTTAACCTAAGTCTGATTAACAGTAAACTTTAAAAAGAAAAGAGATTCTAACAATTAAATAAAGTTACGAGCAAAGTAAATGAGTTTAGGGAAGTGAATAAGAACACAAGGTTTACAGTGGTTCGACTTAATCCAAGTCTACGTCCACTCTCCCGCACTGACAGCCCACCGGCTGGATTTCACTATGAATCAAAAGAGTCGTTACAGTATCACGTCCTTGATTCCACAGTGTAGAAACTCTACTACACTTCCTCAAGGCCTCACAAATGTATAAACTCTCTTTTGAGTACAAGTTTATGCTCAACAATTGAATTAGCAAAGAACAAGGAGCTTCAGACTTTGGAATTTATCTATCGCACACGCACTCGAATAACTAGAACGTCTTCCTTATATACTCCTTCATGCCTTCATAACCGGTGGCACTTTCTAAAGGAGATCTCGAGTTATTTAAGGAATATGACGATAGCCCATCAATCCTGCTCACCCATACAATTATGATCTAGGTTTCTATAAGTAGAACCTTCCAAGTATGTTTCGCCACTCAACGAATCCAAATTACCCAAATGAAATTCAAGAATAATAGATTCCGAGATGCTATCTCCAGCCGTGAGATCTTCTTCAACCACTTGAATCAAATTCTTAAAGAAATACTCGATTCTGGATAAGTCTTCTTCATCGGTCTAGAAATTGTCAATGAGAGCAGACTTTAAATCTTGAGTCTGGTGGTCTGGTAGTCTTCATACTTTGACGAAAAAGTCTGCAAGTCTTCAGACTAGACTGATAGAAACGTTTTGTCAGCTTCAAAATAAATACGGAAGTTTTCTCAAACAGAAAATTCAAGTAAGTGTAAGATTATTTCGAATTGACAATGTCAAAAGTAATTACCAAAAATTACTTCCGTGATTACAATTTGTCATGCAACACTTAAAAAACTCAAATTTCATGGACTAGGTATCCCACCTATCCCATCATCTTTGCGAGTCTTGTAGGTTAATATTCTTCTGAGAAGTCATTTAGTTTCCCCTTAGAGGGAGGTAGAATTTATCGTCATGCACGAAAAGCAAATAGGTCATTGATTCGTAACCGCTAGGGTCTAATCATCACACAAAAACTCTTAAGAAAAGAGAAGTATCATTCTCAAGGAGTAAGAAATCCGAAAAAATCAAATGATTTGACATATTATGTGGAATCCCTTACCAAGTACAATGGTCTATATCTTTATCTTGCACGTTCGTAAGCAAAGAAAAAAGAGAAATCCGTAATTTACGAGATCTGAGAAATACCGAAAGTAACGAATGGTCTTGAGTCATCGTATCAGAGCTTGAACCCGGATTACTACATCTGCTTCAATAAGGAACGAAATGGGGATCTCGTACGCGGGAAGCAACGATACTAAATCAATAAAGGACAAGCATCTTGCCTCTTTCCCGACCCGTGCAAGCACGAATCACCTGGATGGCTTCCACGCCGTGACCCTCACAGAGGCCCCGATCTCACCGGGTCGAGCTCAAGTGTGTCGGGAGCAAGCAACCGCTAATAGCCTATCGAATTATATATAAATCCTCTCGATGGGCTGCAACAACAAAAGACAGTCCCCAAGGACAAGTCCCTCGTTAAATTGGGATCACGAGGAAGACGGCTGGCTAAAATCTTGCTCCTGCTAATGTGTTTTGCTTGGTCTCATGTTGCACCGCATCGCTACACCCTAACCAATCACGAAGTACTAAGCACTATGAAACCAAGAAGAAGATGTACCATTTCAGGTTTCGGCTTAGTTGTGCAAACGTTTGACGTTATATTTTGTGAACACCTGAGAATTTTCCGACAACAGACATGAATCGGGTCATGGAGCAGCCATGTTTCTACTAAGACCATTTTGTGTTCGCATGATTAAAAGGAAAAACGTACCAAACTCAAGCGTACTTTTTTTTTTCTTATGGGCTGCGCAACCGTACTTCAATATACCAAAGTTGATGGAACCGCTTTCTAAAGCTAGCTAGCACAAGCAACAGCCCGATTAGATGGCTCGTGCCTTCGGAACTGGGATAACTACTTTCTGCCATACTACCGCAATCTTAAAGTCCACTCTAAGTTTGGCGCACGCTAGCCTCTCACTAATCTTAGGTGAACATCACATTACCAAGACAGGCATGAAATGATTGCAATCAATAGGTGCAATTTCGTACTTGTGGTAAATTTATACTCAGATAGATTTTATCAAATTTTATCATTAAATTTACTAACCTAAATGACACATGATAACGTGATATGGTAACGTGGCAAGTTCACATGAAAATTTATATGGTAAATATCATGAAAAATCTCAAATTAGTGCACCATTGATTAACCGCACTCTTGTAATAAATTTAACAGTATACCTAAGAAAAATTTGCCCAGCTGTCGCGACCTCTTTTTTTGGCACCCGATATACAATGAATGGCCGATTTCATCTGTATAATACCTACGACCAATTTTTGTACCTTTTTCGAGAAAATCAATTTCATCAATTTCATCATTATTGGATGAACCTCTGTATAATGTAATGACTGATGGTTCAGTAAATGATGGTACAATTAGTACACATAGCCTTAAATTTGCCAACCAAAAAAAAAAAAAAAAGGGATTTTTTCTATGTTAATTCTATGGATTTTTACGTGAACTTATCAATGTCAACAAATTTGATAGTAAAAATCGACAGAAATTGTCACAAGTATATTAATTTGGGTTTTTACGGTTAAAACATTAATTTGAGGTAAATATATCATATACGTATTAATTTAGAATTTTTTGTGATAAAAAGATTAGTTGAGAATAAACATGTCATAAATATAATTATTTAAGGTTTTTCAATAAATTAATCTTAATTCTTTTTTTCTCTTTTAGACAAAATGATCTGGTTGAAATATAGGACATCTCGTGCAATGTCAGATCACTCTGCTATTGCAATGGATGACCCACCTCCTCCTCGTTTTTGTTCGCTTGTCATAGACGGTTAAATACCATTTCTGTCAGGAAGCGGAAAGGCCACGTGACGAAGGACGGTCACTCCTCCGTAGCAAGGACGTGCGAATCCTAGAAGGAATCCGCACGAACCCCCGATTTCTTGATGCGTGAGGACCAATACCTTGCTCCCCATGACTTAAAGGTTCAACCAAAAAGAATACATCTGCCAATTAATGAGAGGAGAACTATAATAATAAAAAAATCATAAATTCATTATATATATATGAATTATCAGTGTAATCTTTTCGACCAATCCTGATTGATAATCATTGATGCGGACGTAGGCTTTCTTACCCGACACAGAGCCGTTAACTTAGACAATCTTTTGCATTATTTATTTTTTTTGTTCTTTTCATTCTATTTTTAGAATTTTTTTCCCCTTCTTCCTCATTTGATTGCATGGCCAATGTGGATCAAGCTTGTTGGATTCTGCGAGGTCTAGCGAGCCTCAATGGAGGCCGACAAGGTCAACCCTCACCTATGGCTAGTTGCTCGCCAGTGCCAAAGCCCAATGATTAGAGGCGGAAGAGGGAAATAAATGAGAAAGAAAAGATAATTTCAAAAAAGTTATAAAAACTTAGAATAATATGTAAAAGAATCATTTATGTTAGCATCAGTCATGTTATATAAAATGGTTAATGTCTATGGCAGCAATTGCTAGCCAAATTTGGTTAGAAGAGCTAATTAGTTAATCATAAAAAAGATTTATGACTAGATTATTCAAATTAAAAAGGTTTATAACTAAATTGAGATCCATATAATATGTTATAGATCTTTTGGGTTTTTCTCCATTAATGAGATTAATCAGCCTGTTTGGGAATAACTTATTTGGAGAAAATAAAATGTTATTACCTACTTATCCATCAAAATAATAGATTATCCTAATCCTTTTTCACAAAAAAGAAAGTTCCTTGATTATTTGAAGCGCCCTTCTTTAAAAGGGCTACACGCTCGTGCATGGTTTTGAAAATTTCAATTGTTCAATATATTCATACTTAAAAAGCGAAACAAAAGTAGAAAATTCAACTAAGTGTAAGATTATTTTGAATTGACAATGTCAAAAGTAAATACCCAAAATTACTTCCGTGATTACAATTTGTCATGCAACACTTAAAAAACTCAAATTTCATGGACTAGGTATCCCACCTATCCCATCATCTTTGCAAGTCTTGTAGGTTAATATTCTTATGAGCAATCATTTAGTTTCCCCCCAGAGGGAGGTAGAATTTATCGTCATGCACGAAAAGTAAACAGGTCATTAATTTGTAACTGCTAGGGTCTAATCATCGCACGTAAACTCTTAAGAAAAGAGACAGTATCATTGTCAAGGAGTACGAAATCCAAAAAAATCAAATGATTGGACATATTACGTGGAATCCCTTACCAATTACAATGGTCGAAAACTCTTAAGAAAAGAGAAGTATCATTGTCAAGGAGTACGAAATCTGAAAAAATCAAATGATTTGACATATTACTTGGAATCCCTTACCAATTACAATGGTCTGGTTAAAGTAAAACAAAAGACTATTTGAGGATCTTGAACCCAAGTATGTCCTCATGTCTTGGTTCTCACCTAGACCGTGGGGAACGGGATGTAAAATTGCTATAAGATATTCCCTTGTTTTGGGGAAGAAAAAGATAATGGGGGAATCGGAGGTACGAGGTGAGCGGGCACCAATACGTTAAAATAAGAATTACATTCATGTAGACCACTATTCCCGCATATCAAACCGACAAGTCTTGGATCCTTGGTGTTTGGTTAAGAGGTAACCACAACAAGACTGAGGGTTTTAATCCTACGAGAGCTTCCAACACCTGTTTGTTTGATATATAAGGATGACGGGCTGTT
The DNA here is from genome assembly GCA_017140185.1 of Eucalyptus polyanthemos subsp. polyanthemos. NCBI lineage: Eukaryota > Viridiplantae > Streptophyta > Magnoliopsida > Myrtales > Myrtaceae > Eucalyptus > Eucalyptus polyanthemos. The sequence continues at coordinate 17,277,227 of CM029457.1, read as the reverse complement.
AGGATGCGTTCCTTATTTTAATGTGTCGGTGTTAGCATGCCTCACACTCTAAGTCCCCTTCTATCTTTATCTTTCCCAAGATGAATAAATACCCTTTAAGTACCCTCTAAAAGTTTTACATCACAATTATCCTAAGGTTCAAACGGTCAAAATGAAGCATTTTAAGAACTTGCTTTTGTGGGTCAACATACCTATAAGTAATCACTTAGTTTCTTCCAAAGGGAGACAATATTTATACTCGTGCCCAATAGGCAAATAGGCCGTAAATTGTAATCGCTAGAGTCTCCTCATCACACCGAGGCTCTTAAGAAAATAACAGTATCATTGTTGAGGAGTTGCGAAATCTGGAAAAGTCAAATTATTTGACATATTGAGCGGAGTCCCTTACGAATTACAATGGTCTCATTAAAAGAAAAAGAAAGACTATTCAAGGATCCAACATGTCATTTTTTGCGGAAAACAATAATTAAAAAAAAAAGATAATTATATAAATGATTTTTGAAGTTTGGCTCAATATACAATGTCATTCCTCAACTCTTAATTTGTTTAATATAATTCCCGGACCGTAACTTAAAGTATAATACTATCTTTCAATTTTTAATTTGTTAGATGTGATCATTGAACTTTTGGTAAATGTTTAATTTAGTCTCCATACTATATGAAATTGTCAACTATTATTCCTTTCTTTTCTTTTTTTTTTTTCAAGTTCAAGGACAACATTGTACTTTACACATATTTTAGAAACTAAATTGGACATGTAACTAAAGTTTAGGGGTCGCATCGAATAAATTAAAAGTTCAAGGAAGACATTGTACATTATAATAAATTTCACGAATTATATTGAATCAAAGTTTAGAGATTATTTGTGTAATCTTTTGATTAAATAAAAGATTGGAAGAAAAACCTAAATAGGACATAGATAATAGTGTCCCCATTGACGAACCCCACTCAAGCAATCAAATCAAATCGTGCTATAAGAGACGGGATGCCACCTAGGCCAACTTTTGCAAGTTTCGAGTTGGCATGTTTTTTTTTTTTTTTTTTTTTTTTTTTTTTTTTTTTTTTTTGTGAAGGTAAGAAATATATTGACTTTAAACCAAATAGCTATAAAGCTATATAGCAAAAACTCGGTCCCATCAACTTGCACTCACGCAGACAACAAGTCAGGTCGAGTGAAAGGGGGCCAAGGTAAAAAAAACCAAGCCAAGGCAAGGGAAGGAAAAAGGCCAAACAACGGCACAGAAACAGCAAGCCTAAACCAACACAAGCAGCAAAGAGACAGTTCTAATGTTGGTAATGGACCGTCTCGGAAGCCAGAAGGAGGGCGAATCCATCAGCTCGCCAAAATGGAGGGGTTGAGTGACTAGCTTTGCAATAATCTTCTGTTAGCCGCAGTGGGAGGGACTTGATGGAAAGAGAAGGCTTTGTCCTTTATAACTTGTTCAAGGCGCCTTTTCATGGCCAAAAGGGAGGGAGGTCTACCCCGGAATAGTATATTGTTACGCTCATTCCAAGTGATGTTGCATAAAGCAGCAAATGCAAAGCGAGCAAGAGAAGAGCGGAATGAAGGTCCTGAAAGTGAATTGATTGCCCAAAGCAAGTTTTCCTTCCAAGATTTATTCCGCCAAGCATAATTAAATCTTGCGGCTCAAAAAGTGGCTAAGGCAACAGGAATGGGGCATCCAAAAAACAAGTGATCAATTGAGTTTGGGCGACAGGAGCAAAAGGCACAGTTCCCATCCGGTATTCTACCATAGGTAAGGAGTAGTACTTGAGTCGGCAGTCTATTTTTTGTAATCAACCATAGCAGGAATTGGTAGCGGGGTACCAATGAATTGTTCCAAATGAAGGGCACCCACTGTACTGGATGACTAGTCGGCTGAAGAGTGTCCCAAGCAGACGCAGCAGAAAAGGTGCCATCTGAGCTGCCCAGCCAAAGAAAATGATCATCTTCATCATTGAGTTCAGGAAGGGGATCATCCCAAGAGGTAACCACATTAAGAACACCTGAATATGGGTCAGGACAGGAGAAAAAGTCGGCGATTGTAGCTTCTTTGGGTAACCGAGAACGGTAAATGTCTGCATTGGAAAATAATAAGTTTAGCGGCCCTTTGGGGTGCCAGTTGTCGTACCAGAAGGAAGTCGAGTAGCCATTTCCAATACGCTAGCAAAAGCACTTGCGAAACTTCACACGAAGGTCCAGGATTTTTTTCCAAGACCAAGAGCAAGAGGTAGGTTTAGATGCCAGCCAAAAACTAACATTTTTCAAGAAGATAGAGTGTATCCATCTGCACCAAAGGGATTCTCTATCTGTAAATAACAACCAGATGTGTTTTAGCATGGCCGCGGTGTTGCTTTCCCTGAGTCTTCGGATTCCTAAGCCCCCTTCAGATTTCAGGAGGCATACATCAGTCCAAGCGACCTTGGCACCACCCCTATCAAGGTCCGGGCCCTTCCATAGGAATTGCCTCAAAATCTGCTCAATATCATCTTGAATCGATATAGGAAGAATGAAGACATTCGCTCAATAGGCTTGAATGGAATGGAGCACTGACCTGATAAGTTGTAGGTGACCCGCAAACGAGAGAAAGCGTTGTGTCCAAGATTGCACCCTTGAAGTGATGAGATTAACCATTGTAGCACAATCAACTTTGTGAAGTCTAGAAGAAAGAATGGGAACCCCCAGATATCGGAAAGGCATGGATCCCTCTTGGAAGTCAACTAGAGAGATGAAATCGCTTCGAGATTCAGGGGCGACCCTTGAGAAATAAATCTCACTCTTATGTAGATTCGGTTGGAGGCTAGACCATGTGGAAAAACTATCCAAGCCTGCCTTAAGAAGAGAAAGGGCTAGCATAGATGCCTCCGCAAACAACAGCATGTCATCCGCAAAAAACAAATGAGTAAGTCTAATCGGCTTGCATCTCCAAAAAAATTGGAACGATGGTTGATTGATTTGCTTAGTGATGATGCCTGTAAAAACTTCCATGACAAAGGTGAAGAGGTAGAGTGACATGGGATCTCCTTGTCTAATGCCTCTACCGCTAGGGAAGAATCCATGGAGTTCGCCATTAAGGGAGACCGAGAAATGAGGCGACCGAACACAGCTCATAATAAGGTTAATAAAGTGGAGGGGAAAGCGAAAAGCTTGAAGCGTTACCTCTATAAAATCCCAATTGAGTGTATCATAAGTTTTACGGAAATCAACTTTGATGGCACACCTAGGCTTATGTGGCTTGAGGTGGAACCCCGCAAAAAGCTCATGAGCTATAAATATGTTGTCACTAATTCGTCTTCCTTTAACAAAGACGTTTTGAGCAATACTAATGACAAAAGGCATGACGGCAGCCATACGGTTGGCAATAATCTTTGTAATGCATTTGCATATCGTGTTGCAACAAGCAATCGGCCTGAAATCATTTACCGTAATAGCATTTGGGCATTTCGGCACAAGGGTGAGAATGGTGTTGTTAGATTCCTTGAGGAGCTTTCCAGTAATGAAGAAATCACTAATCACATTAGTAACTAGAGGGCCAACAACATCCCAGCAATGCTTAAAGAATTCCACGCCAAAGCCATCGGGGCCCGGTGCTTTACCAGTTGAAATGGAGAATAAGGACTCACAAATTTCCGCATTAGAAACAGGCCTTGAGAGGTTGAGAACCTAGCCGTCATCGAGAACTTGGGGGATGATCGATGAGACATCCTGAACTGAAGGTAGATTAGGGAGAGCAGTGGAGGCCGAAAGGTCTCGGAAGTGAGAGACCACAAGTTGTTGAACTTGAGGAGGGTCTTGAACTATATTCCCTGCATCATCCCTTAAAGATAGGATTCTATTGAGAAGATGCCTCTTGTTCACTGAATGGTGGAAGAATTTGGTGTTAAGATCACCCTCTTCAAGCCACTTAACCTGAGACTTCTGCTTGTAGAAGCTTTCTTCCTGTAGGCATAGGTCCGAGAAAGAGTTTATGCATTCTCGCTCATGGGCTGCAAGCTCCAAGTTAAATGGATCCAAATGAAGGGCTTCCTGTGCGGTAGTTAAAGCATTACGGGCCCCCATAGTTCTAGCAAAGAAGTTTGAAAATGATTCTTTGTTAAGGCTCTTGAGCTTAGCCTTAAGCAACTTCAACTTAACATAGAGAGTGTACATGGCTGTACCCCTAACCGGCGAGTCCCAAGCTTGGCGAACTAACTAGGTAAAGGACGGATGTTGCATCCAAAAGTTAAAAAATTTGCAAGGCTTCTTCGTCTTAGGAGTAGGGAAAATTCTTACCACCATTGGAGAGTGATCTGAGATGCCGGCCGGAAGAAACGAGGCTTCGGAGAAAGAAAATGCACTACTCCAGCAAGAGTTGATGAGCACTCGATCAATTTTCCTTTGCTTGTGATTTTCACCAGAGGAGGTAGCCCATGTAACTCTACAACCAGTATATCGGAGATCCTCAAGCTCCACTTGAAGTAAGCAGGTTCCAAACTCATCATAAGACGGTAACCAGGTGGAGAGGCTGCCAACCCTATCCGAGGGAAACCTAATGGCATTAAAATCACCGGAAATCAGCCAAGGAGAAGCATTACGAGAACCACTAGTCTAGATCAAGTCTTGCCATAGAGGACGCCTACGCACAAAGGTGTGCTCAGCATATAGCACCGAAAGGTAAAAAGCTTCACCAGTAGAGAGACATTTCAAATGCCCATGAATGACTTAATGGGAGGAAGAGAGGGAGGTAAACTCAATCGCTTTAGGATTCCATCTAATCCAGATCCTCCCTTTGTCAGAGTGCTCATAATTAGCAATCTAGACCCAACCGAGCACAAGACATTGAGATAGCGAAGGAAATAAAATGGGAGAGGCCTTCGTTTCCAAAATGCCCAAACAACTCAGGCTATTGACTCTAATGAGGTTACGGATCTCAGCTTGTTTAATAAGAGCATCAAATCCTCTTATATTCTAAGTAGCTATATACATATTTACATGATGGCAGGGGACTTACTTTTTTACCTCGCTTTTTTCTTTGAGGTAGTTTTCAGTTTGGGGCTACCGGAGCATTACTATCAGAGGAGGTTGGCTGTACTTCACTTGGTTGATGGACAGGGGATGGAGGTCGAACCTATTCAGCAAGGGGAGACAGACCCAACGGAACCGAGGAAGCAGCAAGCAACCTATCTTCTTCAAATTCGGATCCAGCAACATAGGTCTCAACATCCGAATCATCCTTAGAGACAAAGGAGGTAACCACCCGCATGTGGGGGGCGTTAAGGTTTATCGACAAGGAGGGTCTAGCTTCTTGCAGGTTAGGAATAACCCCCTTAGTAGGAATAATTGGGTTTTGAGGAGGATCAATAGCGGAGACAGGCAAAGAAGCACCAGCACGGGTGCCTTTTTTTCCCCGAACCACCTTCTACCCTTCATCTACTCGAGTTTGCTGAGCATGATCAGCAGGCCGGGATAAGTCACCAGCAGGATTGGTTGGAATGGAAGAATTTGCAGCAGATGTACCAGGAGGACGGACAGGTATGTTGGGGCCACAAACATGACCAAAGGAGCAACAAGCAGGGCATACAACAGGCTTCCATTCATATAGAACGTCCACTCGGCGAGTGGTTCCTTCGATACCAATTGGTATAGACTCTGGTAAGGTATGTTTAGCATTGATCTCAACGCAAACACGCACATAAGATAGGGTGCGAACCTGCTCCGTGTGCTGATCCACATATAAGGGGCGACCAATAGTACTAGCAATAGTGCTAATTCCCAAGGCAGACCAAAGAGTAAGCGGAACGTTCCTGAGCCGAACCCACACTGGGACCGTTTTGTGGCTATTCCTTTTAAGTTCTAGCAACGGGTGCCACTATTGCAGAATGAGAGGCACCTTCGCCACAGTGAGAGACCCACCATCAAGGACCTTCCTCCGAAATTCAGGGTCCGGTAAATGAAAGAAATAAAAACCATCATCATTCGCCCGAACTTCCAGAAGTTGGGACCCCCAAACGTTCTTCATAGCAATTTCAGTCATCTGGAATGGCAATCGTTTGCCTACATAATAACCCACAAGGCATTCCTTCCATTTAGGATCACAACCTTCAAGGACTTCGGATGGAATTCGAGCAAATGGCTCACCATCAACCACATATGGAGGCACATAAGTGAGGTCATATCCCTTGGTAGCAGCCTTAGCTATATTTGCCCAAGAAAGGGCTTGTGCCTTGGCGGCCTCAGGATCTAACGAGGCAACACGCCCTCTAGAAGGCTTGCGCATCCCTGCGGGTTTAGTGTCAGGTTTACCAGAGGTACCAGCAACAATAGAAACAGCAGGTGGACGAGCTCGAGTGGGAGGAGATTGGGCGGGGAAGGCAGCAGCCTTGCCCTTGTCCAAAGGAGGACGAGATCTCCTACCACGGTTACGGCCCCTGGACCGATCTCGCTGGGCCTTCCTTGAAGTACCGCGTTCACGAGCGAACGTATCTATCTGCTCAAATAGCCCAGCACAGCAGAAAGGAAACCAGAAAACCCTATTTAAGGAAGAGCATTAATACCCGGGGAAGCCAAGTTTTGCAAGATGCTTTGGTGGAGTCCAAGGGTGGAGGAGGGAGAGAAAACCCACCAAGACCCAGCACCCCACACCAGTAGAGGAGCTTGCACCAGCAGAATTGGATTCGTGAAAACCAGAAAAAGGGGGGGCTCCGATCGAAGGGCACCGGACATCAACGGGGAGGAGATAGCCGAAATCATTCGGTGAAGAAGGAGAGGGTGGTTGGGAGAAGGGATCTACCGGAGCTCAGCTCCAACGATCCATCCAAATGCCCGGATTCAGCAGCAGCAGTCGCGAGTGAACAGGAGAGCGATCGCACGGCTTGAGAGCATATTGTGAACAATACAGGTCAGGTCAAAGTCGCTGTTTTTGTTGAGTTGGCATGGTTTCTTCGACCTTCCACTTGAAAATGGAGCGGATGGCTTTTTCCGCTATTATTTTATTTCCCTCTCCATGCTTCAATCGAGTGAAACCAAGTCAAGGAAAAGATCCCATAAGCTCAACCAAATCCTAAAGCATTTCCTGATTAATCTTACATATTGAACGACTCAATGTTAACGTGTCTCATCCTACTATTAGTAATAATAATATCTCGTAAGCTATCATGTCAAAAAAAAGAAAAAAAGCTATAACGTCAAGAGGTATTTTACAAATAACTTACACAAAATAGTAAAAGTTAATTCACAAAATTGACGTGGCAAACTCCTAGAACGGCTTGATTTAATAAGTTGGATATTATTACAAAATTAAATTAGTAAAGAAAATTAGAGCATGTTCCGATTGAAAAAAGATTAAGGTAGGCGTTAGGACAATGTAACCCCTCATTACATCAACACTGAGTCCATGCATGAATTTTCCATCAAAGAGTCAGCATCATTTCACATCGATATGCTTAAAATTCATATATGTCCGTTGATCGAATTGAATTTCAATGCAGAGTTTCATGGTATAATGAAAGATTTAGATTGATAGATGAAGGTGCACTATAGTAACTACTCTATATTTTTATCTTGCGCGTTTGTAAGCAAAGAAAAAAAGAGAAAAACGTAAATTACGAGACCCGAGAAATCCCAAAAGCAACGAAGTGTCTTGAGTCGTCGTATCAAAACTTAAACCCGGATTACATGGGCTTCGATAAAAACGAAATGGGGCTCTCGTACGCGGGAAGAAAAGATGCTAAATCAATGAAGGACAAACATCCAGCCTCTTCCCCGGCACGTGCAAGCACGAATCGCCTGGATGGCTTACTCGCCGTGAGCCTTCCGGGAGGCCCCCAATCTCGTCGAATTATAATTGTTGACACCTAATTTTGGCAAATCTAGGAAAATAAGGAAAATAAAAATTGCATTGGAACAAATAAAAAGGAAAAAAAAAAAAAAAATTGGGGAAAATTGATTTGATTGATTATGCATAGAAATTTGAAATTGATGAAAGATTCGGATTTTGTCAAATGCGAAGCAATTTAAAAATCAAGTGAATAAGGGCAAGAATTTTGCAAAATGAAAGAAATCGCGAGGATCGAATGATTGCAAAATCACGCCTAATTTACAGATTTGATTTAATGTGGCAAGAGATGGAAATTTGGAAAATATCATAAAAATATAGCCGTCTGGAACCACTATAAAAGAGTGCTGCATTTTTCAAAAAAAAAAAAAAGGGAGGCCACACAATTGAAAACATACGGCCACGATAGAGAGAAAAGAGGGAGAGAAGAAGCTCTCTCGGCCAACCCTTGGCGGAGACGCTCGTCTTGGCGTGCCACGACACCACCATTGTGCCCTCATCATCGACAACACTACTGCATCGCCCCTCCTTCAGCCACGAGCCAACCACTCCTATGATGACGGAGCTGCCCACCCCAAGCCGTTGCTGTTCGTGATCTGCCATCAAGTCATCGTCATCCGAGCCCAACGAGCTCAGTGCACCGTTAAGAAGTCCAGTACAATGATGCTGCACTAGCCCTCTGACGATGAAGCTGCCGAACGTCGTTTGCTGATCGAGAGTTCCAGCCCAACTCCCACTACAAAATACGAAGCAAAGGATGTCCGTGAAGGAGCACATGGGCATCCATGCGTCACACCCAAGTCCAGGTTTCTTCACGGAGGCAATACACTATTTTGAGAAGAAAAGTCAACACCGAGAGTCCAAGCAGTGAAAATCAAAAGGCCCGAGTTTTGGTCAAGGAAAGGAGGACTCTCTTTTGCTGAATTTTCGAGAGAAAGGCCATCATTAACGGTTAATGCCGAATTACTTCCCGCGCGTGCTATGGGCTACGTGTCTGCTTCGATTCTCATCACGCACGACATGGCCAGACACCCTTTTCCTAGTGCCGGATCTCGTCTTCTCTTTGCTTCACGAAGGCGTCGCTAATAAATTTCCTTGTCAGTCCAGCGTCTCTTAGCGTTCTTGTAGGTCTTGCAGAGCCGTGCCCGGTGTTTTCCATACACTGCCGTGACGTTTCTTGCTGTCACCGAGTCGCTGCTACCTTTGCTGATACTACACTGAGTTGAGCAACAGCAGCCATCCTTGCCATGTCGTGTGCCAACCCGAGACCCATATGCTGTGCCGAGCCTCACCCACGAGCTATTCCCGGTCATCTGTCAAGCCGATTCCGCCAAGCTCAAATGTGGCAATAACTCTTGCAACATTAGGTAATTATATTATCCGAACTTGATTTTGGTATTTTATTGCCTAATATATGTCTATTAATATCTAATGTTCATATCCATGGGCGATAGACATAACTTTCAATTAGGATTTATTTTCTAATTCGCAACCGCATATAATTTTTTATTCCATCTATGAGGCTTTAGATGGAATAATTAATCACGTGAGAATAAAATTTATATTTTGATCTTTAAGGCTTAAGATTAATTCATCGATTTTACCAGCAAAATAACAAAGTTAAGTAGATATCGTTTCCAAATTTGAACAATGGATATGGTTTCTTTGATGATTCTGAATGGCTCGGTGCTTGTCTCATCTTGATTGATTTATCTTCAAATATGTTTAAGTTAGTTTAGCTTCATATTAGAATATCGCATGCTTTAGGGTAATATGCATATTTAGACTAAGCGTTTTTATTTATTCTGAATTGTCGAAATGAAAAAAATACCAAAAAGACATAAATTTAGGATGTTAGATTTTTGTTTCATTATCTTAAATTGCATGTTTAATTATTTGACATTTTAAATTAATTAAAACAAAAACAAAAACAAAAATCATCATGCATATATAATGTAGAATTAAGGCATCCTTTGCACATCATTGCACATTGGAATAAAATTGCATATTTCATTTTAAGTTTAGATTGATTTAGATGGACTGCATCTTAGGTTAGAGATTGTTAAGTTAAGAAAATATCTTAGTTTTAATTAGGGTTTAGCCTGGTCTAATCCTTAATATAAATTGGATAGAATCTTAATTTAGTTAGATAAATTTCACATTTTTCTAATTTCGAAATTCACTAAAAAAAATACAAAAAAATGTGTCTTAGAATAAATGAGTTTCAATCTTTAGGATATATTGTATTCTTTTAAGAAAAAGAAAATAAAAAATGTCATGTGCATGTCATTAGGATTAGGTTCATGAAATGCATGCCATTTAGTAGTTGTTGCTAGGTCCTTTCAATTAGAAATTGCATTGCATTAGAACTAGGTCATTTAGTTAATATTGCATGATTCTCATTAAACAAGTGAAAAAAAGAAGAAGAGAAATTGCGTGTTAATTAGAAATCATATCTAGGGTTGATGATGTGAATTCTGATCTAACAACGTAGATGCTTTAATTGCACATTGTAAGTCTCGTAATTTATTCATTGCTTTCTTGGTGTTAAATTGATGGATTGCGCACCCGTATGATCAGCTCATATGTTAGGGAAATAAATATAAAATCAATCCAAACTGCTTGCAAAAATATTTTTTGAAAATTAAAAAGAAGTGGTACCGAAAGGACATTAGAGAAATCTAATATAACCAAGTCACCGTACTCATAGTCTCTGGTTCGTAGGAGTAAAGTGAAACTCCCGTTACTTTACTTGGGTTTCTAATCGACCCACCAAAAAATAGATTAGTGGCGACTCCTGATTAAAAAATCAATTACATACTAAGAACATAAATCTAAGTCGCGAATTGGTATGAACTTGGGAGAGCCCGAGTTAAGTTTAGGCTTAACAATCCATTAGCCAAACCCTAGATGATTCACACTCGAAAAAATAGGTTGCGACAATAATTATGATGGGGTTGAGCTCAAATGAATTAGGAGCAAGCAACGCTACTAGCCCGTCGAATTATATATAAATCCTCTCGACGGGCTGTGACAACAAAAGATGGCCCCAGGGACAAGCCCATTGAATCCGAGCTGGCCTGTTGTCGTACATCGTCAGAATGGGGTCGCAAGAAAGACCCCATGCTAGATAATGTGTTTTGCTCGGTCTCGTGTTGCGCCCCGCATCGCTATACCCTGATCTTTCGGAGCACTTAAGAATCTCCCGACCACGTATACGAATTACGAGGTCTCTTGCCTGTTCACATGGCCGTCCTGTCAAATAAAGTGCCACGTCATCATGTTTTGCTGACTTGGCTTGTCCACTCGCCGAAAATTCTGCATTTATGTCTCATATCTGTAATGTACAATTCATTCATCATTTAACAGCCCGTTAAATGCAACGAGGCGTGGGGTCTGTGACATGGGAAGGGGAATCGACTGCAATTCTAAAAGCCCATTTTGGTAGCCTGTGTGCTGCATCATCATCCTTGCAAAACCATAGCCTTGAAATTGAACCTATGCTCGTCTTGACCATTGCATTTCCACAAATTTGGGATTACAAACTCAATTCAAGAATGGACTTTAATGAACTTCCCATTTCTCCTTTCACGCTTTTTGTTCAACATGCTGCTCTTATGCTACTCGCCGCCACACCCGGTGCTGTTGCTTATTAGTGATGAGCATTGTTATTTCTTGCACTTAGTGCCATCACTCTTAGGATTTGTGTTGACAACTTTGTCCTGCTCTTTAGGTACTATTTACACAAAAAAATGACCAAGTTTTTGTAATCAATAGATGCCGATTTAAGTGAGTAGAAAGCTTGGTGTTAAGTTTGATTTGGTTATTAGTAACTTACCAATAACAAAAATACTTGTCAATCACATGATGATCATTGATGACTGAAGAACACAATCATCAACATATAACAGTCATCGATCAACGATTATCACTTAATGAGTTGACTAATTGTTGAAAACATATGAAATAAAAAAAGAAAAAAAAAAAGAGGACAAATTAGGGATGCCATTTGAAGACAAAGATACCAATTAAGGGTTAGGTCCATTGGCATTTGAGGAGTTGTAATCACCTAGGTAAGGTTGATGTAGATAATGGAGCCTAAAAATATGAAGATGTAGTTGTAATTTATGAGCAAATATACTTTGTAGTAGACTATATAAAGCGGTGTGCAATTGTTATGACAAAAACCCATTTATTTTCTCAACTCATCAATTTTTGGCACTTGCATTTCTTTTCCTTCATATTTAATTGTTCTTGATCCTTATTATGCAAAATTCCTCTTTGAATCGCCACCAAACCTGTTCAACCAAAAAAACCAAACATCAGCTTCTAGTGAAAGGTATTTTCGTTGATTGTGACATATTTGGCTTTTGTAGAGAAATAAATATTGAATGCAACTTTTATAGCTCATGCATTGCTTTACAAAGTACTTTCTAATAAATTCTTGAGCTCATATGCTTCGCTAAGATTGTATATGATATATTTCTTTACCTTTATTGATTCATCGATTGCGACATGTTCGGCTTTCCTAGCAGAATAGGTACTAGATGCAATTTTCATATATTGCATTTTAGAATACTTTCTGAGAAATTCTTGAGCCCAACCGATTCACTAACATGGTATAATGATGTACTTTTTACCTTTGTCCAGGAAAGCAAATAGGGTTTCACATACTTATTAAATCTAATAATCCAATTAGCACCAATATACACAATCTTATGAATACGAGAAATAACAACACATGTAAAAATTATTAAGTGCTATTTTATTTAGTACACTTAATAAGGAATTAAGTGTACTAAAAAATCATTCATCTAACTGAATCGTCAGGACGGCACATGGCAGGGAAGAGCAGACTATACCGCAAATTGTTTTTTTCTTTTTTTTGGGGGTCGTGCACGCCGCAATTTAAGTGTTCTTTTTATTATTATTTATTATTAAATAAAGAAAACAAATCGACCGTCCAATTTGTCAAGGGAGTGTCGACATATGTCGCGGGGAACCGTCTGGACTTTGTTCGTGGCACGGGACCTCAAAGATCCGAGGGCGGGTACCTGCTCGGATGAGTTCATGATGTCTTCATCCTCCAGCAACCCGAGTTTTGTCTCCGCGGGGCCCATTTTGTTTTACGGTTTTGCCCTCGCACTCCCTCCGTATTTCCCACGAGCTGCCACTGGAACTTGGAGATGGAGAGCCTTTTTTTGGCAGAATCTTTTCTTCACTCCTCTCGCCTGTCCTTCATCGGTTTGGCAGAAATTTTTTAATTTTATAGTGCTTTCGAAGCATTGTGTCGGACAATTCATGCGACTAATCGGGTGTTGATTTTTGTGAATTATTTATAGGAAACACATAATTAGGTTAAGTTTGATTTAAATTGAAAATGGTACAAAGTTTCGAGGCGATTTTATAGCCTTTCACATCGGAATGAAGGGTTTTTTTTTTTTTTTTGGGATCTGGAAAACTACTATTAATTATTATGAAAAGTTCTTGGACAGTGGCCCAAAAAAGGGGCATCAAAACATGGTAACTTGACTACTTAATTAGTAACTGAATTAACCAAGAAAATAAAAGAATATCTAGACAATGGGCCTTGACTACTTAATCAGTAACTTGATTAGCCATTCAATTGTAACAAATGAGGTATCGATCAATAAATTGAAATATGAAATTATATTATGAATATTAATATTTTTATTTGTTCAACTGAACCCGATTGATTGGATCGAAGAAAACAAAATAGAGTTTCATTCAATAAATAATTCTAAGCACAACAAGACCATTTGATTAGAAGTTATCATCATCTCTCCCTCTATAAAGGTTATATATTCCGAAGATAAACCTATCAATGCTAGAGCACGAAAAGTTCAAGCGGAGCACACAACGTCTCCCTCACCTTAGCTGATACGCTACTTTGTAGAAGGGGCATTTCCGTAAATCCACCCTTCGACATTATTCAGCTCCCCTCTCCTTACGTAAGCCCCCCCAGGACACTGTCCAATCCAACCCCAAACCCAGAGCTTCTCTCTCTCTCTCTCTCTCTCTCTCTTCAAAGTCTTTTGCCAATGCCGGCGACGAGGACGACCTGAAGGAGGAGCAGAAGGAAGCATGGCGAAGTTCTTTGGGGACGCGGCGTCGGTGCTGACGAAGGTGCTGATGAGGAAGAGCATAAGCCTGTTCGCCGAGTTCTCTTACCTCTTCACCGACCTCGCCTCCCTCGTCGTGTCGGCTCTCCGGTTCTCCACCATCATGGCCAGGCAACCTTCTTCTTTCCCTCCTCATCCTTCTCCATCTTCCACTTCTCCTTCTGCTGCTTCCGCCTCTACTTCTCCTGCCAGAAGGTACTCTCCGATCCTGATGTCCATGGCCATCCGGCAACGTGTGTACTGAGCTCGATCGATGCGGTTGACATTGTGCTGCTGGATCTTCCTTTCTTGCCCTCTTGGTTTTTGGGGTTGGTTTACGTGGGGTGTTCGGAACTTGCCCATGATTCGTTCGTATGGCTATGAGGGGAATCTATGCACGTCTCTGGTTTCCCAGGCGCAAAATGTTTGTTCTTCTTGATGATGGGATGGTTCTTGCTGGGGCTGCTGTTTGGGACGCCGGTTTGTGTTTATGATTATCGCTTGCGCTTGCGGATCTAACGGAGGGACTCGACCGGTAGCGGATCGCGATTTCCAGCCGCGGGACGGGTTTGAGATTTCGTTATGTATGGGTTCCTGTAGGCTTGCGATCGATCTGCGATCTGTCTCGCAGATGATTAGGAAACTCGAATTCAACGAGTCGTCTTGCTCGATTGTGTGATGAGACGCTTCATGTATCGGAAAATGTAATAATCCATAATTACTAATTTACTCATTTTCTCTTTCACTATCTGAACAATGGTTTTTCCAATCATTGTGATTGTCTGAATTAGGAAATTAAGATGGTTTTTTAGATCACGTTGTTGACACCCAAAAATGGCAAGGTGTTGCGAGATAGCTGATGAGCAGGGTCCGGTCGAGAAGAACAAGATTTGGTCTGAGAATTAGGCAGTCGAGAAGATCGGCAAGTCGATGTCTAGCACAATCGATGAGATTCTTCATCGAGAATTTAAGAATTGATTGATAACAATAGGCTCTATTAGATTTTAACCAAGTATAAGAAGACAATCAATGAACGGAGTGAAAAAATGATTGCTTTGCTGATTAAAAGGCAGGGGTGGCAAATTGATGCAAGTCTATAACTGTCAAATGGTGAAGTTGATAATTTAGGTATTTGTAACTTCTTACAGATAAATGTTGTTGATCAATGAAACCATGTGTCAATTTGTGACTGTTTAATAACTGTGTATATATAAATGTCGATGGTGGGTTATAAACACTTTTAGTGTATACATTGTAAAGGTTCACTCAGTCAATCTTAGAACATCCGATGTTCTTTATTTTCCGTAATCCTTTAATTTGTAGCATTTTTGGCAACTATTGTTTCTGGTATTCTTACCATTAAGTTTCCAGCCATTTACGATCCTATCTAAAATCAATAAAAATGCCTTCACAACCATTTATCAATTGATTCAAATCCATCGTACTTAAGGATTTTTCACCTTTTCTAGCAAAACAAATGAAAGTGCAGAACTTGTCTTTTACGATTTAGTTACTAGTCAACTGACTCTTTAACCTTTTATAAAATGTTCAATCAAGTGATAAACTTGTTGCCAATAGATTTATAATGTTGGAAAATCGATGTGGCTCTCAAGCTCATTTGTGGCCAAGTGTTATTAATGAAAGCTTGAGTCAGAGACATGTAAGATATCCAACGTCGAAATCCCATTAATAGTGAGTTTAGGATTTGATTATAAATAACATTAAGTACTTATTCTCACTTATTCCCTAGAAGCAAATGGATTCCATGATAAACCTTGCATCCGAGCGTTTGCTTGCCGGGGGAAAGGAAGTCCAGCGAACTTGCCAAATAAATAGGTTGGAGGAAGGCTACTCTGATGACAACTTGTTCACTAAGGTCCATATTGTCGTAATTCGTATATAGTGTCTGGTAACATACAATAACTAGAAAGTTAACGATCGTGAGTGAGCTTCGGTTCTTATATGATGCAATGCCTATCAATTCCCTGAGAAATTTAGGGGCAACTCAAGCGAGGATACAAGCTCTCGCCCAAATAAGTTGGTTTCTTGAAGTAAACCCTAACCAAACTTCTTTTGACGAAACAACACAAGAAAAGGCCACCAAATAGATGCAAGGTGAAACGTAAACGGCTGCTTCCTATAAAATGTCAACATTATGGCCGTGCCCACCTGTATACATTTGATTCAAAACCCTCGTCTACAATCTCCGATTTCCGTCGGTCTGATGGGTAGTTGGATTTGATACTGTGCCGCTTTCCGATACTTCCAATAAGCAAGCTATTTCCATCTTCTAGTTCACTCTAATTATAGAGAACTTGTCACCCTCCCTCCCTCCCTCTCTCCCTCTTTTAAGTTTTGGCCTTTTTTCGTCTTTTTAACTTTTGGAGGGGAGGGATTTGACCTAAATTTCTCCCTCCCCTCTTTATTGCTTTTTCTTTTATTTTCTCTTATTTCTTTCCTTACTCTCCCAATCTAGATTTAGATTTGGGATTTTGATCTCCCAATCTTAGGTTTGAGAGTTTTTCTCTCTAATCTAACTTTAGATTTAAGAGTTTTAATGAACGAGTACTTCACCTCCGGTCTCAATGGTGTTTACAGTAGTTTTGGTGTCAAATTTGTACTCGTTCAACTTTGGATAGCTTCCTTTCATAGGTCTTATATTGTAAGAGGCCCGTGTCACCAACCGAAACGTACAAAACATGTACAGCCTTAGAAAGAAATTTAAAAAAAAATCACTTTTCTTTTAATATGTGTCCAACCATTCTTCCTTGAATTTAACCAATATTGGCACGCCAATTATCGTTCGTTTGATTTTAATTATGTATTTTTAACTTATTTATACTTTTCAGTAAGAAAAACTCATTCATGTTTTATTAAAGTGTTTCGAGTATAAATAATGTATTTTCTATTACTAATATTTCACATTACATATATTGTAATACATGTTTTTATTTTTAAAAATGACTTCAGGCCAATCCAGGCTATTTTGGCTTGAAAATCTCGGGCCCGAAGGCCCAAACCCACTCGGATGGAAAAAGTATATATGATAAACTCGAAATTCTAGCCATGGCATTAGCCTCCAAAATCAGGCTACTCTACGCTTTCGGGCTTCGGCTCTTTCTTCTTCCCTTCTTTTCAGCTGGGATTTATTTTTAGTTTAATTTTTTTGCGAAAATTTGGTTGTGTTTTGACAAAACTGCCCCTGATTTGCTTAATATTGGGTACCTGGATAATTCGTTCAATTAAGTATCCTTCCAATATATGGCTCAAGTGGCCCTTCTGACGAATAAAGTGCGACGTCATCAAGCTTTTGCTGACTTGGCTTGTCCACTCACTGAAAAAAAACTGCATTTTTGCTTTGTTTCTTATGTTTAATGTTCAATTCACTCGTCAATCAACAACCCGTGCAATGCGCCGGGGACGGGGTTTATGATGTAGCCTGTGTGCTGCATCATTGTCCTTGCAAAAAACATGATCTTAAAATTGAACATGTGTTCGTCTTGTTTATTGCATTTCCATAAATTGGGATTACAAACTCAATTCGAAAATGAATTTTAATAAACTTCTCATATCTCCTTCCATGTTTTTTGTTTGACATGTGACCCTAATGCTACTTGCTGCCATGCCAGGTGTCATCACTTGTCTAGCAATGGGCGCTACACTATCATTTGTTGCACTTGGTGCCATTGATCCTAGCATCTGTGCTAACACCTCTCTTCCACTTTAGGTATTGTTTACAAAAAAGAAAAAAAAAAAAAAGACAATTTTTGTAATTAACATGGGGTTGATTTGAGCGAGTATAAAACTTGGTGTTAAATTTGACTTGGTTATCAGTAATTTGCCAATAACAAAAAATAGTTGTTGATCATACAATAGTGTGATTGGTCAACAATTATCACTTAACAGGTTGGGTAGGTGTTGAATATAGAGGAAAGGAAGAAAGAGGATAAAGTGGGAATGCGAACTGAAGATAAAGATTCCAATTAAGGGTCAAACCTGGTGAGGCTTAAGGAGTTGTAACTGCTTGTTGGTAAGGTCGATGTGCGATTATAGAGCCTAAAAATATGAATATGTGGTTTTAATCATCAATTAAAATATGAACTACTTATAAGCAGCTATACTTTTTAGTAGCCTATACAAAGCTGTGTGTAATTGTTATGAGGACATAACTACCATCACAATAACTTATTTATTTTCACAATTTATCAATACTCACAATTCATTCCCTTGAAAATTTAATTATTCTCGATCATTATTATGCAATTCAATTTTTGTCCGGATCATTGCTAGACTTGTTCAATAAAAAATGAAGATCAACCTTTGTGAAATGTATTTCACCAATTTGGACAACTCTCAATTTCTAGTGAAACATATATCTAGTGCTAACTTCCATAAACTAGGCATTGCGTTTTCTAGAAAACTTCATAATAAAACTCTTTGATCCCATCCGATTCGCTAAGACACTGGAAAAAAATATAGTGTTTCACAAAATTTTGGATCTAATAATCGAATAAGTACAATATACACAATCTTATGAATATAAAAAAATGAATTACTCATGATGAATTATTAGATCCAAAAGTAATAAAGAATTAAGTGTACTAATTTGAAAAAAAAAAGTGTACTAAACAATCATTCAGTTAATTAAATCGTGATGATGGCATAAGCTGAAGTAGGCCACAGTGAGATTATTCAGTGTACTAAAAAAAAGTGTTCCTTTTTTATTTTATTATTATTATTATTTTCAATAAAAACAAGTTGACCGTCCATTCTGTCATGGGGGTGTCGACATATTTCGGGGGGAAGCTTTGGACTTTGCTCGGGGCGACGAGGTTTGATATTATCGAGGGTGGTGTCCGCTCGGGATGAGTTCATGATGTCTTCATTCTGCAGCGCCTGATCTTGTCCCCGCCGGGCCCGTCTTTTACGGTTTTGCCCTTTCTCTCTGTGTCTCCCACGAGCTGCCACTGGAACCTAATATGAGAGAGTGCTTTTAAAAAAAAAAAAGCAGAAATGATAAGTGCACTTAAAATCCTAAAATATATCCTAAAAGTGCAATCTAGCTCTCAAAATTTTAGAAATTTTAAAATTTTTAAAAAATACAATCAACAAAATGACTTGATTTGATCAATTAAACTTTTTTAGGACTTAATTAATAATTTTTAAAATTTTTCAGACTTTATTATATTTTTGTGATAAATTTATGACTTGATTGCACGTTTTAAAAGTCTTATAACTTCCGTGATAATTTTTAATATTTCCATTGCACTTGTAAATATATATATATATATATAAATTGTTGCTCTTGCCTTGCCCTCCATTGGTCTAGTTGCAAATTTTTTTAAGTGTCATTGAAGATTGATCAAGCGTCCATTTTTGTGAATTATCTATATTTTCGTTTGAAGGGACATCTTTAGGTTGAGTTTGATTTAAATCGAAAATGATAAAGAATTTCGAGAACACTTAAAAGAGCTTTTGTTAGCTTGATTTTAATATATGACCTTTCACTAAACAAGATACGGATGAATTTATATGGAATCCAAGGCAATATTGGTTGTTGCATACCACAAACAATGGAACCTCTTTTTTTTCTTTTTCCTTTTTGCCGGACTTGATTAATCAAGTCGAAGAAATCAAATAGGGTTTTATCCAATAAATAATTCTAGTATTGTAGCTTAAAGAAAAATCACGATTAGTATTAGATAAACATGAACTTTTCGAATTGTATGATAGGAACTTTAGAAAACAAGAGCGGCCTTCGATTCAAAGTTATCATCTCTCCCTCTATAAAGGTTGTATTCTTTGGATAAGCTATCGACAACAATAAAGCATAAAAAGTTTAAGTGGAGGAACGTTTTGAAAAAGAGTATATTTCCCTTCTGTCAAATAAAGGGCAACGTCATCAGGTTTCTGCTGACTTGGCTTGTTTACTCACCGAAAATTCTGCATTTATGTCTCTTATCTGTAACGAGAAAATATTAGGTACCCGTTAAATGCAAGGATGGGGGGTGGGGTCTGACATGGAAGGGGAATCAACTGCAATTCTAAAAACACATTTTGGTAGCCTGCGTGCTGCATCATCATCCTTGCAAAACCATAGCCTTGAAATTGAACCTATGCTCGTCTTGACCATTGCATTTCCACAAATTTGGGATTACAAACTCAATTCGAGAATGGACTTTCATGAACTTCCCATTTCTCCTTTCACGCTTTTTGTTCAACATGCCGCTCTTATGCTACATGCCGCCACGCCCAGTGCTGTTGCTTGTCAGCGATTGGTGTTGTTATTTCTTGCACTTAGTGCCATCACTCTTAGGATTTGTGCTGACAGCTTTGTCTCGCTCTTTAGGTACTGTTTACACAAAAAAAATGACCAAGTTTTTGTAATCAACATATGCCGATTTGAGTGAGTAGAAAGCTTGGTGTTAAGTTTGATTTGGTTATTAGTAACTTACCGATAGCAAAAATACTTGTCAATCACACGATGATCATTGATGGCCGAAGAACACAATCATCAACATACAACAACAATTGATCAACGATTATCACTTAATCAGTTGACTAAGTGTCGAACATGTAGGAAATAAAAAAAGGAAAAGAAAAAAGATGACAAATCAGGGATGCCATTTCAAGACAAAGATACCAATTAAGGGTCGGGTCCATTGGCATTTGAGGAGTTGTAATCACCTAGGTAAGGTTAATGTAGATAATGGAGCCTAAAAATATGAAGATGCAGTTGTAATTTATGAACAAATATATTTTGTAGTAGACTATATAAAGCAGTGTGTAGTTGCTATGACAAAAACCCATTTATTTTCTTAGCTCATCAATTTTCAGTACTCACATTTCTTTTCCTTCATATTTAATTGTTCCTGATCCTAGTTACACAATTCAATTCCTTTTTGAATCGCCACCAAACCCGTTCAACAAAAAAACCAAACATCAGCTTCTGGTGAAAGATATTTTCATTGATTGCGACAGGTTTGGTTGTTGTAGCGAAACAAATATTGAATGCAACTTTCATAGTTCATGCATTGCGTTTTTAAGATACTTTCTAATAAATTCTTGCGTCCATATGATTCACTAAAATTGTATAATGGTATATTTCTTTACCTTCATTGATTCATCGATTGCGACATGTTCGGCTCTCCGAGCAGAACATGTACAATTCATACATTTTTTTTAGAATACTTTCTAATAAATTCTTGAGTCCATCCGATTCGCTAACATAGTATAATGATATACTTTTTACCTTCGTCTAGGAAAGCAAATAGGATTTTGCGTACTTATTAAATCTAATAATCCAATTAACACCAATATACACAATCTTATGAATACAAGAAATAACAACACATGTAAAAATTTATTGAGTGCTATTTTAAGGAATTAAGTGTACTAAAAAATCATTCAGCTGACTGAATCGTGAGGACGGCACGAGGCAGGGAAGAGCAGACCATACCACAAATTGTTTTTTCTTTTTTCTGGGGGTCGTGCACGCCACAATTTAAGTGTTCTTTTTGTTTTTATATATTATTACATAAAGAAAACAAATCGACCGTCCATTTTGTCATAGGAGTGTCGACATATTTCGCGGGGAACCGTTTGGACTTTGTTCGTGGCACGGGACTTCGAAGATCCGAGGGCGGGTACCTGCTCGGATGAGTTCATGATGTCTTCATCAATCATCCTACAGCAACCTGAGTTTTGTCTCCACGGGGCCCATTTTGTTTTATGGTTTTGCCCTCGCACTCCCTCCGTATTTCCCACGAGCTGCCACTGGAACTTGGAGATGGAGAGAGCCTTTTTTTGGCAGAATCTTTCTTCACTTCTCTCGCCTTGTCCTTCATCGGTTTGGCAGTAAAATTTTTATTTTTATAGTGCTTTCGAAGCATTGTGTCGGATAATTTATGCAACTAATCGGGTGTTGATTTTTGTAAATTATTTATAGAAATCGCATAATTAGGTTAAATTTGATTTAAATTGAAAATGATATAAAGTTTCGAAGAGACTTGATAGCCTCTCATGTAGAAATGAATGAGCTTTTTTTTTTTTTTTTTTTTTTTTGGATTTGGAAAAGTACTATTAATTATCATCAAAAGTTCTTCGACAGTAGCCCAAAAAAGGGGCATCAAAACATGGTAAGGTCCACAAAAGTTGTGGACTGAATTAACCAAGAAAATAAAAAAGTATCTAGACGATGGGCCTTGGTTACTTAATCGAGGTATCGATGAATAAATTGGAATATGAAATTATATTATGAATATTAATATTTTCATTTTTTTGACTGAACTCAATTGACCGGATCGAAGAAAACAAAATAGAGTTTTCATTCAATAAATAATTCTAAGCACGACAAGAACATTTGATTAGAAGTTACCATTCATCATCTTTCCCTCTATAAAGGTTATATATTCCGAAGAGAAACCTATCAACGCTAGACCATGAAAAGTTCAAGTGGAGCACTCAACGTCTCCCCTCACCTTAGCTGATACACTTCTTTGTCGAAAGGGCATTTCCGTAAATCCACCCTTCGACATTATTCACCTCCCCTCTCCTCACGTAAGCCCCCCCGGTACACTGTCCAATCCAACCCAAAACCTAGAGCTTCTCTCTCTCTCTCTCTCCTCAAAGTCTTTGCGCCAATGCCGGCGACGAGGACGACCTGACAGAGGAGGAGAAGGAAGCATGGCGAAGTTCTTTGGGGACGCGGCGTCGGTGCTGATGAAGGTGCTGATGAGGAAGAGCATGAGCCTGTTCGCCGAGTTCTCTTACCTCTTCACCGACCTCGCCTCCATCGTCGTGTCGGCTCTCCGGTTCTCCACCATCATGGCCAGGCAACCTTCTTCTTTCCCTCCTCATCCTTCTCCATCTTCCACTTCTGCTTCTGCTGCTTCCGCCTCTACTTCTTCTGCCATAAGGTACTCGCCGATCCTGATGTCCATGGCCATCCGACATCGTGTGTCCTGAGCTCGATCGATGCGGTTGACAATGGGCTGCTGGATCTTCCTTTTCTTGCCCTCTTGTCTTTTGGGGTTAGCTTACGTGGGGTGTTCGGAACTTTGCCCATGATTCGTTCGTATGGCGATGAGGGGAATCTATGCAAGTCTCTGGTTTCCCAGGTGCAAAATGTTTGTTCTTCTTGATGATGGTGTGGTTCTTGTCGAGGCTGCTATTTGGTACGCCAGTTTGTGTTTATGATTATTGCTCGCGCTTGCGGATCTAACGGAGGGACTCGACCCGTCCCGGATCGCGATTTCGAGCCGCGGGACGGGTTTGAGATTTCGTTATGTACAGGATCCTGTAGGCTTGCGACCGATCTGCGATCTGTCTCGCAGATGATTAGGAAACTCGAATTCAACGAGTCGTTTTACTCGCTTGTGTGATGAGTCACTCCATGTATCAGAACATGTAATAATCAATAATTACTAATTTACTCTTTTTCTTTTCGACAATGTCCACAATGGTTTTTCCAATCATCGTGATTGTCTGAATTTATGAAATTAAGGTGGTTTTATTAGATTGTTGACACCCAAAAATGGCAAAGTGTTAGCTGACGAGCAGTGTTTGGTCGACAAGAGCAAGATTTGGTGTAAGAATTAAGGCAGTTGAGAAGATTGGCAAGTCGATGTCCAGCACGATCGACAAGATTCTTCATCGAGAATTTAAGAATTGATCGATAACAGCAGACTCTATTAGATTTCAACCAAGTATAAGAGGACAATCATGAATGGAGTGAAAAAATGATTGCTTTGTCGATTAAAGGCAGGGGTGGCAAATTGACGCGAGTCTGTAACTATTAGATAGTGGAGTTGATAATTTAGGTATTTGTAACTTCTTACAGATAAGTGTTGTTGATCGATGAAACCATGTGTGAATTTGTGACTGTTCAATAACTGTATATATGTAAATGTTGATGGTGAGTTATAAACACTTTTGTGTATGTGTTGTAAATGTTCACTCAAATCAATCTTAGAACATCCAATGTTCTTTATTTTCTATAATCTTTAATTTGTAGCATTATTTACATTGCTGGCAACTTTTGTTCTTGGTATTCTTACCATTAAGTTTCCAGCCATTTACTTTCCAGTCTAAACTCAATAAAAACACCTTCACAGCATTTATCAATTCATTCAAATGCATCGTACTTAAGGATTTTTCACTTTTTGGTGAAACAGATGAAAGTGCAGAACCTGTCTTTTACGATTTAGCTACGAGTCAACTGTTTGGCGAAACATATTTATAATGTTGGAAACTTGATGTGGCTCTCAAGCTCATTTGTGGCCAAGTGGTATCAATGAAAGCTCAAGTCGGAAAGATGTGAGATATCCAGCGTCGGAACCCCATTAATAGTGAGTTTAGGATTTTATTATACATAACATTAAGTACTTATTCTCACTTATTCCTTAGAAGCATATGGATTCCATGATAAACCTTGCATCCGAGCCTTTGCTTGCCGGGAGAAAGGAAGTCCAGTGCACTTGCCGAATAAATAGGTTGGAGGAAGGCAACTCTAATGGCGACTCGTTTCTTTGAGGTCCATATTATTATAATTTGTATATAGTGTCTCCTAACATACGATAACTCAGAAAGTTAAAGATCGCGAGTGAGCATCGATTCTATATGATGCAATGCCTACCAATTCCCTGAGAACTTTAGGGCAACTCGAGAGAGGATACAAGCTCTCCCCCAAATAGTTTGGTTTCTTGAAGTAAACCCTAACCAAACTTCTTTTGACGAAACAACACAAGAAAAGGCCACCAAACAGATGCAATGTGAAACGAAAATGGTTACTTCCTATAAAAAGTCAACATTATGTACGTGCCCAAATGTATACATTTGATTCAAAACCCTCGTCCACAATCTCTGATTTCCGTCGGTCTGATGGGTAGTTGGATTTGATACCGTGCCGCTTTTCGACACTTTAATAAGCAAAGCTATTTCCTTCTTTTAGTTCATTCTAATTACAGGGAACCTGTCACCCCCTCTCTCTCTCTCCCACTTTTAAGTTTTGGCCCTTTTCCGTCCTTTTAACTTTTGGAGGGGAGGGATTTGACCTAAATCTGTCCCTCCCCTCTCTATTGCTTTTCCTTTTATTTTCTCTTATTTGTTTCCTTACTCTCCCAATCTAGATTTAAGTTTGGGATTTCAATCTCCCAATCTTAGATTTGAGAGTTTTTCTTTCTAATCTAATTTTAGATTTAAGAGTTTTAATAAATGAGTACTTCACCTCTAGTCTCAATGGTGTTCACAATAGTTTCGGTGTCAAATTTGCGCTCATTCAACTTTGGATGGCTTGCTTTCACAAGTCTTGGATCTAAGCTTGTACATGTTCATATCATCTTTGTATGGTAATGTTGTTGGAGATGTCGAATCTTGACATTCACCGTCGAAAGATAAAACTGTAACTATTGATAGAGATTCCAACATGTACTCATTATTGATGATGATGTATGATTTAGTGATTGGTTATCAATCTTTTCATACATATTCATGTTGTCTCCCCCTCCCTCTGTCTCTATGTGCGCATGTGCTTCGATCGAAGATGGCAGTGACCATGCTATGGTTGGCTAGAGGCTGGCAGGCATTTGGTAGCCTAGCCGGTGCTTGGGCGGAGTGCCACAGTCGCTTCCCTCCATACTTCTCTATTCGTCTGATTTTTAGCAATCTTGTAGGTTGAATTGGCTCTCATAACGTATTTACAATAAATCCTACTTGTCGTAAATCAATCCTCTGCTGCTCAGGGCAAATCATCTCAATTACTTCTTATGTCACATTTTCTTAGATTAGTTGTCCAATCCCTTCCAAGAAAATGCAGAATTTACATTGATGCACTAGAAGATATCTCGACAGCATTTCCATTTTTTTCCTAAGTTGTCTTGGAGTAGGTTGTTATTTAAAATAACGTGACGAATTCCAAAAGATACTTGAACAAGCGAGACAAGACGGGAGTTTGTCTTGCAGGATCATTTAGTGAAATTTTTGTACTAAGCGTTCCATAGGATATCTTTCAGTAGAAAAGGGGGAAAAGAATTTCACGGTAAGTAATTTTGTTTCTCTCTTAGATTGATTTTAATAAGCTTGATGGTACTTGTCACTCAAATCAGGTGTAAACCTAACAAACTTAGTGTTAATTTTGATGGGGTTGTATAAGTGGATACCATATTTGGTCATCAAGACAAAATGTGAGATTGAGATAGGGTATGAAAAGATAATAAAGGTGGAGGAATTCGTCACGTCAATTAATCTTGTTCAATAGGCAACTTATTTGGATAAAAAAAAAACAAATAAATAACTTTTAAAATAGAAAACCCTTTCTCTGTTGTGGTCAGAGATCGACGGGACGACGACCTCCACATCAGGGTTGCCTGACCATTATGGTCATCGTGGGGGTGGCGTCTCTTTCGACCGTTGGGAGACAAAATAAGATTGACTCATGGGTGAACTGGGAACCACAAATCCCACAGGCGATTGGCAATTGTGGGCGTTACCATCGTTATGAGGTGCGACCATTGCGCCGTGGTCCACTTAGTGGTCGTTGAAGCAAGACAGATCAACGCAGTGTCGAGATCCACCTAGATTTGGCCCCTACGCATTTGATAGAGAGCAAACCCTTTAGGCGGCCACCCGACGTTGGTCGCTCGAGAGTTGTGAATGCTACGCGATGGTCGCCGGAGGTCGGCCCCCATGATGCGGTAGTCAACAGTGGCGCCATGGGGTCTCTGTCAAGCAGTAATTAGGGAGACATGGAACCTTTTTACTTATATATATAACCTGATACATATGTGATCAATTTATTACAAAATAATTTTTTTAACGACACAAAATACAAAAATAATACACATTTGATAAATTTACCATAAACTGGTATCTCTATTAGTTTTCGTTAAATTTTATTATCAAATTATTGAGTTAAAAAACACATGATAGTTGACTTGTGTATTGGTTTGAGATTCTATATCAATTTTGTGGTTTTTTGTTATATTTATCCAATTTAATGGAGGATAAATTTGTTACAAGTGTATCGATTTATGATTTTTGTGTGTGCTTATTTGGAGTAAATTTGTCACAAGTAATTAATTTGGAGTAAACTTGTCATAAATATATCCATTTAGACTACGTTTGGTCAATCGGATAAAAACTAGGATAGGATATGTTTTATCTTATCCCGTGTTTGGTAGCTGTCTATGATAGGATAATGTCGAATATAGAAGGGATATCACCCGGATAAAAAAATTTGAGGGGGAGAGTGGGATAAGGTCAGGTAGAATTTCTTTTATCCGAAACATAAAACCCTGCACTTTTTTTTTTCTTTCTTTGCCGTTCACCGACTCCAACTCCTTTGTTTCCAAAGTATCAATGTCAAAGCCTTCTCCTCGATAGCTCTCCGATTCACATCGAAATTTTATGAAAGTGGCGAATTTGCAAAGGTAAATAATCATTCTCCCTCTCTCTCTCTCACTCTCTCTCATTGACTTCTAAAGTAGTCATAAGGTTAATTGTGGATTGTTTTCCTGTTTCATCTATGTTTCGGCTTACGTAGGTCAGAATTGTAGTTTTATTGGCTTTTTTGCTAGTTGATTGGAGATCGTGTTCTTGGAAGTGGAATTTTAATAGTCCATCTATTTTAGCATTTGGCGTGGCACAAGGTGGGCACGTCACCAGGGCGCGGGGGGGATGGTCTTTAGTTGGAGCTTTGATAAGCAATACGACTTGCCCCTGCATACATTTTTTACATTATTTCCTTGCAAAGGCCTTCTTTTCCAGAATCGTTATTATGTGTTTCTGGCAAAGAGCTATGGTGGAGAGATTTTTTATTATATCCCTGCTTTGTGATGTGAAAGAGAGATTTTTTATAATGTTCAAAGCTGTATATAGGCCCCAATTTACTATTATGATGTATGGGTGCAGACATGCCCTGGCTATAGATTGGTGCTTCTTCCTTTGTGTTTTGAGATTGAATTTGCATTCGACTTTTGTTAGTCCGGCGTATCGAATTTTGTCTTATCTATAAGCACATGATGGCATTCATTGAGACAAAGCTATTGTGCAGTCTACTGCAGTGATGTATAGATGTAGACATGCCCAGCTATAGATTGTGTCTCGCCCCTGGCTTTTTAAAGTTTAAACCTGCATATAGGTGTTGTTTAGCGAGTCCAACACCATTGAATATTTTATAGGCATGTGCTCATGATGAAAGGGTGTTACGGTATTTGATGTGGCTCCTCATTCCCTCATAAAACTTGATTGTTTGCTTGCTTGGTTTTGGTTGTCACAAATTTGGTTAAATAATACCTTCTGGTTCTTTGATGAATGGCCAAAAATTGCTCTCTTCTTGGTAGTTTTGAATCTATAGATTTATAAAGACCTTTTTGTTTTTGTGCAATATATTCAATATCTTCAATGCCCCTAAAAATTATATGTCCTTTCTAAACTTTTGAAAAATAGCCGAAACAAATCCACGAGATCAAGGATTTTCTCCTTACTGCAAGGACGAAGGAGAACTTCCTTGAAATTTGCTGATTTGAAAAAAAGATACTTTATATATTTTTCTATCATCTAACCTATTAATTTTTGTACTTGTCTAATGTTATTTATTTATTTTTCTCAATAGAAATGGATCGCAATGATAGAGAGGAAATTTTCACCATTCTTATATTAGAGGAGATGAGCCTCTAAATGTTGCTTTTGTGTATGATGTATATGCTAGTAGTGTCCATTGCTACTAAAAAGCACTACCGCAAGCATATATTGAAGGATCAGACATTTATTAGAATCCAAGCTTGTTTACATCACCTAACCGCCTCATTAAGAGCAATGATTTGAATTGTGTGGAATAACTTAGGATGGATAGACGTACATTTACTCTACTATGCAAGTTGGCACGTACAATTGGTGGGTTAAAAGAAGATGGACTTGTGACTATGAAGAACAAATGGCCATGTTTCTACATGTACTTGCCCATCATGTGAAAAATCAAGTCATCAAGTTCAGAAGGTCTGGGGAGACAATAAGTAGGTATTTTAACTTAGTTTTAAATGCGGTGATAAGAATGCATAGCAAGCTTCTTGTCTCACCTGAACCAGTTCCAAAGGAATGTGCCGATGATAGATGGAAGTGGTTTAAGGTATGTTTGTTATGCTATTTCATGGACTAATTTAATACTTTAAAGAGAATGTTATTTTATTAATTTTAGGTTTCTAGGGTTGCTTAGGAGCATTAGATGGCACATATATAAGGGTGCGTGTACCAGAGGTTGATAAACCAATGTACCGAAATAGAAAGGGTGAGGTTGTGTCCAATGTATTAGGAGTTTGCTCACGTGACATGAGATTCATTTATGTTTTACCTAGATGGGAAGGCTTAGCAATGGATTCTAGAGTGCTTCGAGATGCTTTAATTAAACCCAATGGTCTGAAGATTCCTGTTGGTAAGATAAGCTTTTATCAATATATTGCGTTCTATGTATTGTAGGTTTTAAAGGTTCTAAGACAATTAATAATATTATCATTTGTTATTAGGTAATTATTATCTTGTAGATGCTGGATACACAAATGGGAAGGGCTTTCTTGCTCCTTATAGAGGTACTCAATACCATCCATTTGAGTGGACAAAAGGTCGTACACCAAATTCACCCAAGGAGTACTTCACCAAGAAGCATTCTCAAGCTAAAAATGTCATACAAAGATGCTTCGGTCTACTTAAGTTATGGTGGGCTATTCTTAGGAGTCCATCTTTTTATCCGATTAGAATGCAAGGTCGAATAATCATAGCTTGTTGCCTTCTGCACAACTTGATAAGAAGAGAAATGGCTATTGATCCGATCGAGGCACAATTAGATGAAGTTGCCACCACTATTGAAGATGTGGAAACAATTGATGTTGTCGAGCCGTCGGATCATTGGACAACATGGAGGCAAAATTTGGCAATACAAATGTTTAATGAGTGCAATGCAAGTCGAGGACATGGAGGAGTTGTATGATTTTATATTATTTAAAAAAATAATTTGTTTTCCATTGTTGCAAGACTTGCGTTATAAGATGTTTTTTTTTTTTTTTTTTTTTTCCATTTCTATTAGACATGTGTAATATGGTGCTCGTTTGTCATTATTAAGACATATATTTCCTATATAATGTTTGAATTATGACTTTATCATTTTAAATTTGAAGTACTATGCTGTCTCTATTATTAAATTTTCTCTACCACGTTATCTTCCATCATTAAATTTTCTAAAATTGCAGTGAAATGTTTAGGAATGGAAGATAGCAATTTCAGTCAAACTCAAAAAAGGGGAACAAATAGAGACCAACGTGTATGGACATAGTGCACTTCTAGATGGTCTTGAAGAATTAGTTGTGCGAGGAATGAAAGCCGATAACAGCTTCAAGAGTAGCTACATGATTATGTTAGAGAAATGGTTTGAAAAAAAGTTCCATTGTTCTAGCATCAAGGGTAATCCTCACATAGAGTCGAAAATATAAAAATTGAAAAAGTTGTTGTCGCGACCAATTTTTTCGGGTGAACCATCTAAAATTTGGCTAATGGATTATTAAGCCTAGACTTAAATCAGGCTCTCCCAAGCCCATACCAATTTGCGACTTAGGTTTAAGTTTTTAACATGCAATTGATTTTTGAATCAGGAGTCGCCACTAATCTATTTTTGGTGGGTTGATTAGAAACCCAAGTAAAGTAACGGGAGTTTTACTTTATTCCTACGAACCAGAGATTTGGGTACGGGGACTTGGTTATGCTAGATTTCTCTAACGCCCTTTCGGTACCTTTCTTTTTATTTTGAAAAAATGTTTGGCAGGCAGCTTGAATTGATTTTAAATTTAAATCTCTAACATGCGAAGCAATCATGCGGGTACGCAATCCATCAATTTAACACCCAAGAAAGCAAATAGAAAATGCAAGACTTACCTCATAGCAACGAAAGCATCTGCAATGTTAATTCAAAATCACCATCAACAACCCTAGATATGGTTTCTAATTAACACGCAATTTCTCTTTTTGTTTTCACTTAATTAATGAAAATCATGCAATATGCAATGCAATATTAACTAAATGACATAATTCTAATGACATGCAATTTCTAATTGACTAGACCTAGCAACAACCACTAAATGGCATGCATTTCATTAATCTAATCCTAATGACATGCGCATGACATCTTTTATTTTGTTTTTCCTTAAAAGAATGCAATCTATCCTAGAGATTGAAACTAATTTATTCTAAGACATTTTTTTGTGTTTTTTCATGAAATTTTCGAAATTAGAAAAATGCCAAAATTTCCTAGCTAGATTAAGATTCTATCCACCCTATATTAAGGATTAGGCCAGGCTAAACCCTAATTTAAACCAATATATTATCTTAACTTAGCAATTTCTAACCTAAGATGCAGTCTATCTAAATCAATCTAAACTCAAAATGAAATATGCAATTTTTTTCAGGATAAATAAAGCAATTAAAAGATAAACACCAAATCATTCGCAATCACCAAAGATACTATCCATCGCTCGAATTTGAAAACGATATCTAATCCAATTTGATTATTTCGCTAATAAAATTGATAAATTGATCTTAAGCCTTAAAGATCAAGATATCAATTTTACTCCCACGTGATTAATTATTCCATCTAAAGCCTTATAGATGGAATAAAAAATTAACGTGCGGTTGCGGATTAGGAAATAAATCCTAGAGATATGTCTATCACTCATAGATATGCACGTTAGATATTAATAGACATATATTAGGCAATAAAATATGCAAATATACTAGCAAACGTGCATCTTACCTAGTTTGAGGATATTCTTCCAAATTTGGACCAAGTGCAATCGAACCGGGATTGTGACCGGCTTCTCGACCGTGAACGGCGGCAAGCGTTATGTGCACAGTGACGATATAGGTTGACACGAAGCACGGCTCCACGGTGCTTAGGTCGCTCAGAAACCTGCACAAAATAAGTTCTTTCTTTTTCTGTTTTAGCACAACTCTCCCGCGGACACAATGCTCAGGATTTTGCGGTGCGGATACACGCGACTGGATGTGGTGGTGCTCGTGATGATGGAAAATCAAACAATTCAGCAAGTAAGAGCAAAGGTCACCAATCGTGGGGACTTCGAAATCTCTTTTTTATTGTCCCTTCCTTTAGGCACGTTCTGTACATGGTCAATGTGAGTGGATCTCTGTTCTCGATTCCACCCATCATGCATTGGATGTTGGTCAAGCGTGGGAATCACGTGAATGAGTGGAAGCCTACGACTCCTCGAAGAACTCGGATGCCGCCATAAAATTCTTGGAAACGACTCAAAATTTCATCGTGGCGAGGGTACCGTGCAGCAAGGATCGGGTCTCCACGGCTTGTGGACAACCGCGACAGGCATATGATCGGCGACAACGATATCGTCGTAAAGTGGCTAGCAGCTTCGTCGTCAACGCTCGCGGCTGGTCGTTGGGCTCCAGATGGCATAGAGCAGCAAGCTCAAGCAACAGATCGGGAGGTGGATCAAGCAATAGTGCGTCGGGACAGGGGGCAGTGCGTCAGGAATCTCGGCACGGCTCGGAACTCACGGTTCTCCTCTCCGATGGCATCTCTCTATCTGGTCTTTCGTTCTTGTGTTCTCCTCAATCGTCCCTTACGTGGTGTATCTCTATGCTCTCAGAATTGTGGCCGTCTATGGAATTGTGTGTGGCCTCCTTAAACCCTACGTATGTTTACTTATTTATAGGGCACGGATTAGGGTTTTTAAATTTTCTAAATCCATATCCACGAAGATTTCTTTTTCAAACGTAATATTTGCACGTAATATTTGCTTTTGAATTGAAATCTCACAAAGATAAATCTGTAAAATATTTCCGAGGATACGGGCTTGGACCGATTTGCTTTCTTTGTGGGCTTAGTCTAGCCTGTCAATTTAAAGCTCAGAACCATTAATTCGAACTCATCCGCCACCGGTCCAATAAACAAATGCAAAAAATGCAAATGCACTTAAATCTATATGCTGTGCAATTAATTATTTTTTCAGGGATACAATTGACCCCTAATTTTTAATGCAATAAATGACTAATTAGGTTGCCAAAACTTAGGTATCAACAGTTGTATAATCTGATATATGACTTGAGGAATCAAAGTGGCTTTGGGTGGGACCTTGAAAAACATTGTGTTGATATTCATTATGAGGATAGTTGGCAAAAATATTGCAAGGTTGGTGTCACTTCTTCTCATTTTTCTTCTTTATTAATTGTTTCATTTTTAACAAAATAAAATATTTTCTTTGTAGACCTATCCATGAGCCACTTCTTTGAGAGGGAAGTCCTTCCCTCAATATGATCGACTAGCAGCCATATTTGGAAAAAACCGTGCCAAGGGAAATCACAATGAAGACCCTTTAGAAGCTCATGCGATTGTAGATCATGAGGAATGTGAAAATCATGATAATGTGGCAACCAATGGTGTAAGTCAAAACTTATTGCCGCTATCATCTTCTCAAACACAAAATGTTTATGATTCTTCAAGAAGAAAAAGCTAATGAGAGAATGGACTGATGGCTTATTTGAGATAACATGAACTTTTGGCTTATTCTTGGAAAAAGCTAACGAGAGAATGGAGATGATTGCTAGCCGCATCGGACATGCTAAGGATTTGGATAATGACAAACGAAAAATAAATGAGGAGATTCTTCAAATGTTTTTAGGCATTATAAATAGAATAAAATTATGTAGAAAAATTGTGAGGGATCTTGAGAATATTCATCTATTTTTGAGATTTCAATGAGATGACAGGAAAGCATTTGTGGAATTACTTCTCCAAGAGATGAGAGAAGAGAAGGAGTGATGATTGGGAGTGATGGATCGCAGTGAATGAAGTCGTATAGGATTAGCACTTTAAGCTTTGTTCCAAATTGGACACCTATCTTAGAGTCTTATATTTGATGTTTATAATTTTAGTTATATTAAGTTGTTTATGAGTTTGTAGGAGATATGTTTTCTCTCCCTACTCTTTCTTTTCTCTTCTTTTTTTTAAAAAAAAAAGGTTTTTTGGGGCTAGCTATAAGCTTTAATGTTATCTTTTTGACCTTTCGATTGTAGCCCTAACTTGAAAAGAGGTGGATATGACTCGAAACTTTATCTTTGTGTTGATTGCCAAGAAAACCATTATCTATAATATTCTTTGCCTCTGTCTTTTATTTTCCTATATAGTTTCTCTATCTCTTTGGCAGAAAACCTAGCCACGAACTTAAAAGGAGCCTTAAGTCAAGATAGTTCGCATCTACTGCTTTATATTGACCTTAAGTCAAGATAGTTCGCATCTACTGCTTTATATTGACATTAATATGAGTTTACTTTGGTCAAAATGCAGTTGGCCGATACTCAACAAATGTAATGTACTTTATAAATGTGAATTGCTCAGAGATTGTTCATTAATGTGATTAACTGTCATTGCATCCTCATGACAACTGAAAAAAAAAAAAAAACAAATGAACTTCGGACTTTATGCTTTGTTCTAATTGCGCATTTGTTTGATTTGGTATTGGATTTGTAACAAAATGGAAACAAATGAAAAACTTGTAAGAGAGAAAAAGAATTCCTATTTCAAAGTGAATATATTGAAATTGAGGTTATTCTAAAAACGTTTGATGTTGAAGAGGATAACCAAAAGATTATTTTAAAGGAATAGATAAGATTATTACAACGCGTTACCGTAAAATTCGATGAGAATCTGTCAATTTGAAAAAGATATATTGTTTTGGATGATTTTGTAAATATTAAACCTGCAAATTTGTACTTGCCTAATGTTATTGTTTTTAAAATATCTGACTTTAAATCCGTAGTTCATCAAACGATAGATTGGATAAGATATGAGAATATCCGATTTTAAATCCGTATTTCAATTGGATATGATTAATATCCGACTTTTAAATCAGTAACTCACCAAACAATGGATGAGATATGAAGAAATCAATGGATTTCTTATCCTATTTTATCAAGTCTTATCATGTTTAGAAATCCACATGACCAAACGCGACCTTAGAGTTTTTGTTGGTTATTTGGAGTAAATTGCCACAAACATATTAATTTGGGGTTTTTTATGGTTAAAATTTTTAGTTTGGGGTAAATTTGTCATATATATATATCAGTTTGGGTGTTTTTGTGATAGTAATTAGGGGTTAGCATAATCCAGATGGGCGGTTCTCACCTTGGAATCGGAACTAGCCATTAAGGATTGGTTTCAAAAAATTGAAATCAAGGTCCACTCATTGATTCCATGGATTCACTTGGGAATTAGACCGCTGGTCTAGTTCCCATTCCTAATGGGTCCATGAAATTGATCCTCAACCTCTACAAAACTTGTTCGGTCTTATATTCGGATTGAATTGCGAGCTATTGATTTTGAATAATGATTGAAAATTATAAGACAAAACGAATAGATAATACTTGCTATCTAAAAACTTGATTTCTTCAAAGATTGTGGTGTGGTCCTCTTAATGTTTCCTGGCACCAAAAACATGTGGAGAATTAAACTCCATGTTAAAAGTCCCGACGTCCAGAGAAGTTAAAACATTAATAGCTTCATTCATCTTTTTCAATGTCAACTTAATTTAATCATGGAAATGGTTAAGGGGAGACCTAACTATACTCTTAAAACAAGCGGTTGGCTCTTATGAACATCTCCAATTAGTTCTCCCCTTACTCTATGTTTGTTTATTTTATTTTGGTTGATAAAGTAAGTTAATTGATTATTAGAATAAAAAAAAAGGTAAGGGGTTAATCTATCATACACCCAAGAGACAAAATATTAAAAACTATAAAATAATTAAATAAATGAGATGGAAATTTTTTTTAAATACATATAAATTGGTCCAATCCGAATGAATGTGTGAATGGTTTTACACAAAATTGGGAATTGGACCATAACTCACTAGTTGCGCTAAGTTTGAATTGGAAATCAAACTGACCCCATGGGAACCGTCAATTTTGGTGGGCGATCTCCGGTTTTATTGCATACCTCTAATATTAATTCGAGTAGAAAAGTTACTCAAAATTATATTAGGGTACTTACCAAAAAAAAAAAAAAAATTATTGGGGCACCTAATGAATCAAATACGACCATCGATAGTGAAACCCAGCATTTCTTCCCTATCGCGCGTCCCCCCATCCTCTTTCGGACGACCGTGCACCGCCGCCGGGGCAAGTTCCGCCGCCGCAGAGCCGCTTGCTCCGGTAACTCTCTCTCTCTCTCTCTCGCCTGCTTTTCTCGCTCTACGCCGTCGGCCTTAGTTGCTGTTCTGGTTTCGGATTCGCAGTGCTGCAAGAAGCGAGAATCGAGAGGCTTTCCTCGCCGTTTCACGGCCGCGCGAGGCGTTTTCCCTTTTGCAGCCGGCGATGGCGATGGTTCTGCGGCGAGTCCTTCTCAGCGGGAAGGCAATTTCGTCGACCGGTGCCTCGCCGATTGCGCAATCAGATTCGTTCGCTCCTGCATTCTCCAGATTCTTCTCAAGCCCGCTCCATATGCGGGTAGGTTAAATTTCGGTTTTTACTGGCTGCGTAATTGTAGTAGTAGACAGCGCTGCTGAGCGAAGCGTTTGGAGAGCAAAAGGTTTGTTTTTTCTTCGGGCCAGCTAGCTGAATCAGGCAGAAAAATATGTGCTTTGAGATGGGTTATTGAATTGTAGCGTGTTTGGAGCTGAGTAACTTATGATGGGTCTGTTTGCGATAATGGGTAAATGAGCTTAATCACAGTGACAAGAGAAATGTGTTTTGGGCAATGGGCAGGGGTGGTTGTGCTGTCTAATTGTGGCCGTGCTGTTTGTAGTCTAGGTTAGCTGAAGCGACTGTGAGTAGCGCAATGAGTTGATTCTGATGCACTTAGTTTGTAGTCTTCGCGATGTGATGTTCTGCCATTGGTATCGTTTGAAGGAGGATTGGTATTGTTTTCACTTTATGCTGGAGTACATGACAAGTGGTTCTCTAGAAACCTTCATTTGGTTGAAGCAAAAGTTCGTAATCGTGCTGATTTGACTGTGAGTTGGAGGCCTAACAACATGTCTTTTTTTTTGCATTTTTTGTGCAGTGAAGGTTGGGATTCCGGAGTTTTTGCAGGGTATTGGCAGAGGGGTTGAAGCCCATGTTGCCAAGCTCGAGTCTGAGATTGGTGACTTCAACAGGTTACTTGTTTCCCGCACGCTTAAGCTCAAGAAGCTTGGCATCCCTTGCAAACATGTAAATTGTCTTTCCCCTGGGTCATTGCTCATTTGTCTTTCTAACACCACCCTCTCTTTTATATGCAAAAGTGCGGACATGGCACTTCTCAATTTTTGCCCTTCATATGACCTTGAGTTGTTTTGCCTGTAGAAGATGATCTTCTGGCATGTTTTATGCACTAATGATCTGGAGTCATTGAGTAGATGAAGTATTGAATAGGTTCATAGTCTTGCTCTAAAGTCCCACCATATATAGTTCCTTCATCTGCAAGACTGGAACTAATTTGTTTTGTATATTTTGCTTTGATTGGCTATTCTTTTTGATCTAGGGATATCAAAGGAAAAAAATTCTACAGTGACTATGATCTATTGAATAGGCTAAATATGTTTGTGTTATTTTCATAATGGGGAGGAGCCAAACATCTATTGTATTTGTGAGGCAATGCTTTGAACATATATTGATTGATAAATGAATTTTTACACCATTGAAAAGTGGCGCATCTAAAACTTATCCTTTTACCTTTTGTAGTTGATCGAAAATTGTC
Source organism: Eucalyptus polyanthemos subsp. polyanthemos (assembly GCA_017140185.1). Lineage (NCBI taxonomy): Eukaryota > Viridiplantae > Streptophyta > Magnoliopsida > Myrtales > Myrtaceae > Eucalyptus > Eucalyptus polyanthemos. Next base: position 17,239,548 of record CM029457.1, on the reverse strand, counting down.
TGAGCTCATTGTCAAGTGTGCATGCAGTAGTAGCCTTATTGGCCTAAATTTTTTATCTAAGATTAATAAGGGAATAGCTGTTCCATCCACCGAGGTCTGTCATTGGGTTGATCTCAAATGACATTAATTTGACCACTTTCTTTTCACTTTCTTTGTGAAGAGGTCCTAAGTTCTTGTTCGGTTTTGCAGAGGAAGCTGATATTGAAGTATACCCACAAATACAGGGTCGGACTATGGAGACCTAGAGCTGCACCCATGAAAGCTTAAGAGCGGTTCTGCCCAAAAATTGCTGTAGTTGGCAACTGCTGAAGAGCTCTCCCGTTAGAAATGATATGAGTTAAATTCTATTTTTATGGAAAGCTTCTTTGTAGTTCAGTTCAGATTAAATTGTATTTTGTTTACTGCCTTCTAGTTCAGGAAACAATCAGTTTAAGACTGTTCAAGCAACATTCATCTGCCAGGTTTTACTGGGGTGTAGATTATGGAATCAGTCGAGGAAATTGATGTTTTGCCGGGGGAAGAAATAGTCGCCTTTGTTGTGTTCCATGTCCTGGTGCGATTAAGAATCATTTATCCATTCATCCCTGATATATGGCTGCATATTGCTTTATTTGGAACAAAGATAATTTACGGCAAAATCAACAAAAAAGAAAGAGATTTAAACAGGTGCATGTCAAAGCATATAGGTAACATCATCTAGCTCCATGAACTAAACCCAATGAAGATCAAAGATTGAATCTTGAAGCAAAAAGAAAAAAGACAAGCTTAAGAGTTATTAGTTAAAGCACAACGATAGTTGTCACAATATCTTATACACAACCGCCAAGAAGTCTTCCTAAACATTGTTCAAAGTAATATGATAGGATTAATAACTTCTCTATCCTTTGATCTTCAAGGAAGATCAGAGTATAAACGACGACAGTTGGGCAAAAAAATGCACATCAAGGCCTCCTCAAAAGTTGAGTGCTCAAGCTCATCCAAGCTGCTATAGTCTATTGTTTTTACCTGGCTCCAAGCTGCTATAGTCTATTGTTTTTACCTGATGAGCCAGAAAGACAACATTGTGAGTTCAGACGTTCCAAGCAAGGAGGATGAAACTTAGTAGAGATTTGCATACTTTCAAAATGGCCAGAGCTAGTCATCTTGAACTTCGGTTGCCAAGGTTATGGTGATCCTTATATTTGGTAAAGGTCTTTGCAGCAAAAGCAATTCGTTTTATTCTCCTTTTTTGTCTGCACCAGCGGAGGGGGGAACCTCTTTTGCAGACTCACATTTTAAGTACCTGGTAGTCCTGGTGCGCATGATTATAGATGAACTATTTCAAAAAGGTAAGGAGAAAAGAGATTAACTAGAGAACTCAATCAGGAAAAGAGAAGATTAATTGGAAACCAGAAAGATGATTAAAGAACATATTGTCATCTGCGTCACAGCGTGGACAACACAAACACTGATTAGAAACTCAAGGTACTATGTAATGAATAAATGAAGAGCTACAGAATGCAACAACAGAACCCGACAAGAACCGAATGCCAAAAGATTGCCCATGCTAATTGACTTCACTAGTCACCATGCCTATGAGATCACTTAGAGATTGATTATATACCATCTTGCCGAAGCAAAGTCTCATGACCCCAAGAAAAACTTCATGTTCAAAGGAACCTATACTTCATCCAGAAAACCATTAAACTAATCACTGTTCTTCACTGTTCTTCTGGATGTAATATCATGCATTTTTAATATCCACAGTGTATTTAACTTCCACATCCCCCAATCAGAGCAACAATTTATGCCTTCGCAAATTAAAGGTCACAAACAATGGGTTCACCAGATTCCATAGTCAAATTAAAAAATAACATTACTAAAAATCATCTCCAATCAATCTTTAAAAGTTAAAACTGTGGACAAACTAACAGACCTGGACTTTCCCCATGGCAGGTGCAGTCAAACAATCCACATATTTCTGGGTCACATCAAAATCACTCAAACAAGCCTCAGAAATCTGAGCTGGAATTTTATCCTTGTTGGGCTCAATTCTCTTAGGAAACTTTGCTGCAGCAAGTGAAAAGAAAATGATGATAGGATACACATCTCAACAGAAAAAAGGAGAAAAGGACAGCATTCTCCTCATCCATTTCTATGTTATCTTTCTTCAAGTTACTGGAGAGAACTTGTGAGCAGTTGATTCATACACATTTGTGATGTCTATGGCTTATGGAACTCTCCATAAGAAGCATATTCTAAGCTAGCCACAGAGTATTCACAAAGGGGTCTCTTGAATGCCTTTTCTCTATTTCAAAGTGATTGTGATAAGAAAGTACTGCAACCCCATTAACTGTATCAATCACAATAACACAAAATGCGTTGACATGGGATAGTCTCTGCTTACCGGTAAAATCTCCAAGAGCAAATTTGATATCCTGAAGTAAATGCAAAAACAACCATCTTAACTTATTGGAGGGGATGATTTTGAACCTCCAGTGCACTAGCCATGCCAAGATGACAGTTCTGTGAATTCTTGCTCTCCCATGGTTCATCTAACTGCTTCCTTGGCACAATAGCTTGTGAAATCCCACCAGACACATGCAATATGAAACAAAAATGGCTGTCTCCTTCAAGTATTGTGATTGGTCAGCCTGAAACATTATACATGTGCCCATCTATATCTGGTACAAAGCCCTTATCTAACATCTCCTCTCTAATTATATCATAGGTAGTTCGATTTGGCACCATGCCTCTCTCCAACATTTCATTAAGCAGGCTATTTGCATCTTCCAGTTTTCCCTGCTTGCAGAAACCCTTAATCAACACGTTAAATGTAGCAATATTCGCTCGCAACCCTTCTTTCTGCATTAGTTCCCGAACCTTCACTGCTGCTCTGAGATTCCCTTCTGTGCAATATCCATCCATTAGAGTATCATAAGTCACATGATTGGGACTCAAACCAATTTTAACCATACGATCCAAGAGCCTATGCGCCTTTCTAGACTCTCTCTTCTTGCACAATGAACCGATTAATATGTTATATGTGACCACATTGGGCTTTAAGCTGTTATCCTTCATCTCCCCAAACAGTTTCTCAGCCTCGTCCATTTTCCCTTCTCTGCATAGACCAGTAATCAAACTATTGTATGTTAAAATATCAGGGAGAACACCCTTGCTCGCTATTGAAGCATGGATCAAGAACGCTTCTTCAATTTTTCCACTGTTACAGCAAGCATCAATTAGAATGTTGAATGTGACCACATTGGGAACCAACCCATCTTTCTTAATGACATCAAGCATCTCTTTAGCTTCCTTAAACATACCATTCTTCCCAAACCCATGCATGAGCACATTATAGGTGATAATGTTCGGTTTCAAACCAGAACTCAACATTTGATCTCGCAAGCTAACAGCCTTACTAATCTCCCCACTATTACAGTGCCCATTGATCAAAGAATTATACGTGACAAGATTAGATTTCAATCCTTGCCTCTGCATTTCCTCGAATACCTTGACCGCAGCAACCATATTTTCGTCCTTGCAATATCCATCAATGAGAATATTGTATGTAATCTCATTAGGGTGGATCTTGCTCTCGCTCATCTCCTTTAGAATTGCATCCGCCTTATACATTCTGGTCAATCCCCCGCTTTTACAGTGTCCATCAATGAGGGCATTGTAAGTGACCACGTTCGGGGATACCCCGCAAGCCTTCATGTCTTCGACCACGTCGTGAGCCTTGTTCAATTTCCGAGCTTTACACAAGCCCGATATTAACGTATTGAAACTCATCGCATTGAGCTTAATCCTCCTCCTGATCATCTCTTTATAAACCCACTCCAAATCCCCATCCGCCCCCTCGTTCGCCAAATTACTCATCAATGGGTTACAAGAAACAACCGACAGCTTATACCCATAATCACCAGCCGCTTAAACGCCTCAAAACCCAACTGGGTCTTCCCGTTCTTCGCATATGCCCACACCAACATGTCAACGATGATCGACCCATTGCAGAACCCGCCGCCGCAATTCGATATGGAGTGAAATATCGAAGAAACCGTGTCCCCATCGCTCACCCTCACGAATTCATCCAAGAAAGATCTCACCTTCGGGTACTTCTTGGCATCCGCCAGCGAGTGCGCGAGCCTGAAAGTGAGCGCAAGCGGGTGGGAGAGCCCGAGCTCGTCCCGGGACCATCTGAAGTACCGGAGAGCGAGATCCGGGTCGGACCCGGAATCGATAAATTGTCGGAGGACCGCGGCGGGGTCGGAGCCTGAGCCCCTGAGGCGTGCCTTGAGCTCCGAGTAGTGCTGCTTCGACACCAGCTCCGTCAGGGCCGGCACGTCGACGAGCGAGCGCGAGGAGCAGAGCGAACGGAGGGCAGGCTTGTCTCCCGGGAAGAGCGGGAGGGGAAGCGTCGTCGTCGTCGAGGGGAGAGAGAGGAAGGAGCCGATGCGGACGACCTTCCCCGGACGGAAGCGCATGAGCCTGGCGAGCGAGTTGAGGGTGATGGAGTTCATGAAACTGGAGAGAGAGAGAGAGAGAGAGAGTGTTTCCCGGCAATGGAACGGCCTTCAGCCGGGCTTCGTATGGTCTTATTTCCAAATCAATATATACTAGTCACAAATTTTTATTTACCACCAAGCGAAAAAAATTGGATTAATATAATGACAAACTATAAATTGAACAAATTGAAGGTGAAATCTCAAATTGGTACGTCCCTGATTGAACTATATAAATTCAGCGTATGATTTATTTCCTTGTTTTGTTTATTTTATTACGTTCCATCGTTGTTTTTCGTAACAAATTTTTCCTCTGATATCCTCGCCCTAAATTAAATTGTGAACCTCATCAAAGGTTAAGCTTCTTTAACTGTCATGTGATAAGGATGATAGATCAATGCATTTATCTCATCATCAAAATCAATCTCTATTGAACTCAATGAACAATTATATTGACAGCTGAGCGACTTATGCACCTATGCCCATTTTTAAGTGAAATAAACTTGAATAAAATAGATCTTATGGATCACACATAGTTTCTCATACAAGTTCAACAAAAAAGTTCTTGTCTTTCATGATATTAAACATGCGATTGCACAACAACTTCAACTAAATGCTTGTTTATTCGGTAGATGCTAATAAGCGTGCTACTTTGGCTTCTCCTTGGATAAGGATAATTGTAAATTCTTCTGGTATAGATAATTTTCAATCTGCATTTTGTAGAAATTAAAATTTTTCTTGTTAAATTTGTCTATTTTCACTTTCTTTCTTCTATCACCATTTGTTTATTATAAGTCAATCGAGCTTGACTTTGATACTAAATGTTACGACAAGTAAGAGATCAAACAAGATAATAAACATAAGAAGAAATTAAATTGGGCATTTGATTTACATGATTTAATCGGTATAAACCACTCCATGGGTAGAGCAGCATAGGATTCCACCATAAATTAATCGATAAGACGGAGATCGCAATTACACTTGAATAACTTAAATATACTCAAAATTTTCCATATCCTAGTTACACCAAATAATTTCACGGTTTTTAGCCTTACATAATTCCTTACAAGGTCATTGCTATGAAAACACTCTTCAAGGTACCATTTGAGTGTTGTAGATTGTTTTGAATTATTTTTTGCTAAGATGAGATCATCAACGTATACTACCATAGCTAGAAAAGTACCATAATGAGAATATATGAACAACGAGTAATATGCTATTGATTGATCAAAACCACATTCCACAATGCATCAGAAAATTTTGAAAACTAGTTTTAAGATGCCTGTCTTTGAGGACTTTTCTAGTTGATATACACGATTCGAGTCTATTGTCGTAAAACTTGGTGGAAGCTTCATATAAACTTCGTCACCCAAGTTGCCGTGTAGAAATGCACTGTTGATGTATTGATGCAACTTTCAATTATGAGCCAATGCGACTACAAAAAGACACCGTACAATAGCCGCTAGTTTGAAGGTTTCATTGAATTCCATGCCTCAGATCTATTACCGATATCGAATTTAAACCAACAAAGTTCCATATTGCATGGATCTTCGACTCTTCTTAAGTTGGGGACAATAGAATGACGGGGAAAGAACTATACTACGTTGGTAAAGATGGATTCTTGGGTCCGCCTTCTTGTCGATAAAATCGAAGTGGGAAGAGACAAGTCTCACACCAATCCAAAGGCTTAATAAACACTCTTGATCCACATTCAAAACAAGAATATAAGGGTTAGGGTCATAGAGCGACAATGTAAAGATGATCACGAGGCCACATTGTCTCATAAACCGGAAAACGGTGCAACAACAAAAACACTATGATCACAACTATGATCACAACTATGATCACAATGCTTCATCGCACAAGGCCATCATCTCGTGTATATAAGTCGCTCACGACCTCTCTTGTTGATCACAAGAGTGTGAAGCAATACAGAATCTTACAAAGATTGAAGCCAAGAAGATGTCTAAAGAGGAGGTGGTGCTTTTGGGTTGTTGGGTGAGCCCATTTTGCATGAGAGTGAAGATTGCGTTGAACGAGAAGGGCATTGAGTATGAGGACAGAGAGGAGGATTTGTTCGGAGGCAAGAGCGAGTTGTTGCTCAACTCGAATCCGATCCATAAGAAAGTGCCGGTGCTCTTGCACTATGGGAAGCCCTTGTCTGAGTCCACCATCATAGTTGGGTACATTGATGAGACATGGGCTTCGCCACCTTTGCTCCCGAGTTGTGCGTATGGGCGCGCCAAGGCCAGGTTTTGGGCAGATTTCATCGATAAAAAGGTTAGGGTTTGATTCCATCATATCATTCTTTCTTTAATTGAGAGAGAGAGAGAGTCGAAGTAATGAAACTTTGAATCACAAAATACTCATAACTCAAATAGGTAGTTAAAGCAAAGTTAACCTTTTTTCCCATTTCTAGAGTCGAAGTAACGAAATTTTGGATCACAAAATACTCGCAATTCAAAAAGGCAGTTAAAGCAAAGTTACCCTTTGTTCACATTCCTAAAGTCACTCTTACCATATCAAACTAATTAGTAGGATCCATATATCCTTTCGAACATGTTTTATCTCTGTCCGTTATGTCATCCAGATAATGAGTCTATGTATTATTCTTTTCAGTAACCTGTTTTACTAGAACTTTTTATAACGTGGGTAGTAATTATGATTGCTTTGGAGCAGCTGCACGATGCGGGGGCCCAGTTATGGAGGACAAACGGAGAGGAGAGGGAGGTGGGAACGAGGGACTTCATAGAGATATTGAAGCAACTAGAGGAAGCCCTTGGGGAGAGAAACTACTTTGGGGGAGAGGGAGACGCATTCGGGTTCGTGGACATCATCGCCATTGGGATGGCCTCGTGGTTCCCTGCGTACGAGAAGTTCGGGGGCTTCAAGGTCGAGGATCACTGTCCCAAGCTGTCGGGCTGGGTCAAGAGGTGCAAGCAGAGGGAGAGCGTGCGCAAGGTCCTTCCCGACCCGGAAAAGGTCTACGAGTTCCTGGTCATGTTCAGGAAGATGCAAGGTCTCGACTAAAAATGTCCTTCTGGTCTTCGTATGTTCCGGTCCTCTGTCCGTGCAGACAATCAGTGAATAAATTTGGACGACAACGCAAATAATCATCTCTTCCTCCTTTCGTTTGCTTCTATGTACTACTTGGACGGTTTCACGATGCAATAGTGGTATGTGTAGAATACCGACGTACTATGTATTGAAATATAGAAGATTATGCATCTACTGGTCTACGAAGGCAATCGATCGATAACCTATCATGGAAAAGGTTGTTTGGTCGTGCAAATCTGGCTCTACTTAATACTTACTTTCTTAGCAAGACGACAAATTAGGATTGCCTCTGGGCCTGAGCCGGTCCAGGCCTGCACATGATTAGGTAGCCTACATTACCCATGTCACAAGTGCTCTAGTGCGCTAAGTTTAATATTTCAGGGAAATTAGGGGTATGTAAGGAACCGCCTGGACCGGCTAGTTCTGATGGTGCCGGTTCGATTACCAGTTTTAGGGTTGGCACACCCGACCGATATAAAAAATTGCCTATGAGCTCAAAGCCCAAATGAGCCTAGAAGAATAATAGCCCACTTGAAAGAGAAAAAAGTTGAGTCTAGAGAAAGTAAGCCCACAACAAAAGAAAAACCTGTGCCACTATTAAAAAAAAAAAACCGGCTCTCTCTCTCTCTCTCTCTCCCCTTCACGTTTGCGAACGTAAAGCCAAAAGGAGCACGTTGGCGAAGCAGATTGGAGGAGTTAAATGCATGTAGAGATGACGCCACAACAAAATTCACTCTCTTTCTAGTTTCTGTCTCCGTATTTAAGCCTTGATTTCATTCAATTGAATAATGAATTTAAGAGAGCATTATATACCCTGTGCAAAAAAAAGTCCTCTCTGTCCACCTGTTCCATTGGGTTGCCTAGTCTGGTCCGATTCTAAGACTAGATGATCTGATTCTCAGTTCTATAAATTAGGAATCGGTCCTACTGGTTTGGCTTCTAGTTTCTGGGTGGGAGCGGACTAGATTATGAACTAACCAATCCCATGAGGAAATGCTATTAAGTGATTCAAAAAGAGAATATATCAACTCATGAAGTGCACTTAGTGAGACAAAATTCTAGATTCAATCGGCGACGTACAATTAAGATATCACCTAGACTTTTAAAAAGCATCTATCCTCGAATCGGGACAACAATAAGAGACGTTAGACGACCTCCATCCGACCGAAACACGTCACGCCAACGTCCGAGCCGCGTCACGCACTATGCGCAACCCTATCTTTAGCAGCAAGGCATGCCCCGGAATACTATAATAACACGTCCTTTTCAAAAGGGTCACAGGAGGAGTGGCAAGCACTGCTTCGCTTTAACCATCATATGCTCCATAGAAAAAAGAACACACTGCGCAGCGCACTCATTTCGCTCAACCACGGTCGAATGAATCGCGGGGGCCTACCAGAAACCCTCGGAGAATTCTTGCCACTTTCGAAAAGGTGGTCGAGCGGTCTAGTGGCGGCACATACGCGATTTCGCTTTGCTTTAAGCGGAAATTCCGACCTGTGCGAAATTCCTCTTAAACAATGTCACATGGAACAGCCTGGACTCCAACTACTACCTTAGTCTTAAGAGTACACAGGGAATTATGGCGACCTTTTCCGTGTATAAGAACGAGCGTAGTTAATGCTGCTTGGCCATAATGCCATAATTAACCCACTCTTATCAGGGAAAAAAGGAGCAAATGCTGTGTACTCTTTACCGTACCGCAGGCGTACCGCAGGATAGTTTATCAATCAGTATGTTTGGCTATTATCTTGCACTTAGCCTTGGGGAAAAGGGGTAGGGCTTGAAAAGACTGTGACCTAGTTTTGCGTTAGATTTTTAAAGAACCCTTCGAGCCCGACCAGATGCGGAGGGATTAGGTGGGATTGGTGTATTAACAAGGAGATTTTTTCCACTCTAATGTAAAGCGCAATGAGGGATACTCAGGTCGTAATGCGTGCTTTTTTGGATCCATTTCTCATTAACAGCTAATCAGCATAACTACTGCATCCCTTCCACTTTTTCTTTTTCTTTTTGCTTCTGGTACACCTATTTAGAACATTCAATTAATCTTAATCCGAACAAGCTTAATTACATTCCACGTAAGGAATCTAGTGAAGAAAGCACTCACCTAAAAAATCGCTATTTTTTAAACAAAATGGCCGAAATAAACCCGAAGTTATATAAATGACTTCTCAAGCATCACCTTTTTTTTTTCCTATAAGACAAGAGGATTCGCCTCAAATGGTTAGGTGAATTTCAGATTTGCGAAATACTCCACGAATCTTAGAGATCTGGGGAAAAAAAAATCCGTAATGAATGATTGAAACGCATGGTCGTTTCTCCAGTCTCCACTTTAAGGGCCAAAAAAGAAAAGAAGAGGAGAGAAAACATACAAAACATAAATTAGGTTCAAAGATGCAAAAGACCAAGTCCTTTTGGGAAGAGAGAGAGAGTGCTAGGAGGGGGACAATGCATGGTTCTCGCACTCATGCCCCCCCTCCTTCTCTCTGTCTCTCTATTCTCGCCGGAAAATACTCAAAAGAGCAGCACTAAAACCTTCGACATGAAACCCTCAACCTCCCAAACCAACCCATGATTAATCACCACCGCCACCGCCGCCACCTCATCTTCCTCGCCACCATCTTGCTCTCCCTCGGGCCGTCGGAAGCCGACATCCGGACCGGCTACCAGGTCACCATCGCGATCCCCCCAGCGTACAACCCTGGCTTCGTCGGCCGGGCCTACCTGATGGAGGCCGACGGCGCCGCGCCGCCCAATTTCAAGGTCGCACTGAGCGTGGAGGCGAGCGGCGGTGGGAGGAACTACTCGTGCTCGCTGGAGGTCTTCCTTGGGGACGTCAAGGTGTGGAACTCAGGCCACTCCTCGCGGTTCTATGCGGCGGACCGGTGTGCGCTTGAGCTCACTGCGGACGGCGACCTGCAGTTGAAGGGTCCCGACGAGAAGGTCGGGTGGCGGAGCGGGACATCCGGTCAGGCGGTCGAGGTAATGTGCCGTTCCGAAAAGATTGGATGGAATGATGCCTGATTAGGAATGATGCGATTTTCCATAGCATTCATTTCTCAATTAATGCGGTCAATCCTTCTGAAACACAGTCACTACTAGAGAGCCTTTGTCAGCTCACATTCCAAACATTATAAATTTCTGATCAGAAAATGCTAAATATATCAAGAAATTTTACTAAGTTTTTTCACAACCATTGATTCGCTTCAAATCATTTGATAGATGTAATCGATTGAATTCGAAAATCCATCTATGGCGCCCCGGAGCACCATGTCCTCCGTGTCATGATCCTCCGGTCGTAGTAGATCGGATCGAGTTCGTCGTGATTCAGCACAAAACGCAGTAAATTCCGGCGGTGGATTCACATTGCCATCTGAAATGCAATGCAGAGGTTGCAGATACAGAGCACGGGCAATCTGGTTTTGGTGGACGCGTCGGACCGCATCAAGTGGCAGAGCTTCAATTTCCCGACCGACGTGATGCTTTGGGGCCAACGGCTCAGCGGGGCGACCCGGCTGACGTCGTACCCGGCGAACTCGACGTCATTCTACTCCTTCGAGATCGAACACGACAGGGTCGCTCTGTACTTGAACCATGGCAGTTCCAAGTACTCCTACTGGGATTTCGCCCCTTCCCTGAGCCGGAACATAACGTTCGTCAAGCTGGGCACCAAGGGCCTGGAGCTATTCAACTACAAGTACAAAAAGATCGCGCGCATCACGGCTCCGCGATCCGAGCCGCCCCGGTTCCTGGCGCTCGACAACCGGACCGGCAACATGGGGCTCTACTATTACTCCCCTGGTGAGGCCAAGTTCGCGGCGTCGTTCCTGGCACTCAACGCGACGTGCGACCTTCCGATGTCGTGCCCGCCGTATGGCATTTGCACCCTCTCGAGCGCCTGCTCGTGCATCCGCCTGACGAGGAAGCTGGATGGGACCGGCCTGGACTGCGGTGGGGCGATCTCGGGCGGGTTCTGCGGGGCGGGCCGACCGGCGATGGAGATGATGGAGCTGGATGGGGTGGACAGCGTGATCAAGGATGGACCGAGACGGGCCAACATCAGCAAGGAGGAGTGCACGAGCCTGTGCTCGGGGGACTGCGACTGTGCGGCCGCACTGTACTCGTCGGACCTGCGGGAATGCTACATCTACGGGATCGTGATCGGGATCAAGCAGGTGGAGCGGGGGAGCGGGCTGAGTTACCTGGTGAAGGTGCCGAAAGGGAGCCGCGGGAGGCGCGGCCGGTCGGGTTTGAAGAGATGGGCTTTGGTTTTGGTGGGCGTGGTGGATGGATTGGTCCTGGCAGCGGTCGTCGGCGGGCTCATGTATTATTTGATTCGGAAGAGGCGGAAGAGGGCGGCAGGAGCTCGGAACGGCTCTTGATCGACTGCCGGTGATTTTTCCTGCTTTTTTTTTTTTTTTTTCTTTTACTCACAAATCAGAAGGCATATAGGAAAATGTTTGTTCATTGACAAAGGGCATTTTTTTTTTCAATTTTTTCCTTTTATTTTTGTTTTTGGTTATTTGGTTCTTTGGTTTTCATTTTTGTGTCGACATTGTGTAGAGAGGCCTTACCTTTGACAAGATTCTTTTGATGGGCATGGTGATTGTTTTTTTGGATATTGCTGAAGCTCAATAGACGAGGAAATGTGATCTCTTGGTACCAAATTTCAAAGGCGATTGTCGACGATCTCGTCGTCGCGGAGTTTTTTCTTTGAACTATCGAGCTTTAAGCTGTACCTATTCGTGGAGAATCCGAGGAGGGTGTGTCGTCATTACAGTGTTCTTGATTGGGACTGAATCGGCTGGTCGGATACGATCTTTCTAACTCCATCGTCATGCCGCACGCCGCCCTTTAATTGGTCCATTTTTCATTTTGTCTTTGGGCCAAAAGTAAAAGTCTGCGGAGCTAGGTTAGACATTGGGCTATTTTCCATGGCCCCGGTTTTGGGTCATGCTGGATATTGACTCCCGAGCTGTATTTCACATTTTAGCTCGGCAATCTTTATCGAATTTGGTCAGGAGCTTCTGGGAATCGTGAATCCAATTAGACCTTAATGTTTACGAATGATCCTAACCAAGTGATGTAAAAACACATTGCAAAACAAGCAACTTGAATCTTATATGGTAAATGGGAAGGAGACTTGGCCTATTCCGGGGCGCACATGGGCCATGGTATAAGTAACCGATGATGATTGATTCTCCAGATAATTTGATTAACCAAAATAAAATTTCCTTCATGTCTAGCAAGGGTATCTCTTACTATTCTAGTTCCATATGCAAAAATAATATTTAAACTTTGGTTTAATGTGCAATATTGTCCATAAACTTTTAATTTGTGCAATTTGATTCCTAAATTTTGACATAATATGTGATGTGATCCCTAATTTTTGACTTAATGTGTAATGTTGTCCCCTAGACTTTTAGTTTGTTCAGTGTGGTCCATTAATTATTGGTTTATGTTTAATGTAATCCCTAAATTATGTGAAAAGGTTTACGAATTTGGGGACGGCATTGAATAAATTAAAAGCTCATGGAGGACATTATACATTCGACCAAAGTTCAAAAATCATGTTGAGCAACGTTTCCTACTGTGGAGCATATGCAACAATGCAATTCCAACGAAGGAAAACCTACATAGAAGGAACATCATATCTGACTCGACTTGCTCATTGTGCGGCCAAGCTTCGGAAACGGTGGAACACCTTTTCACTCATTGCGAATGGACAAGAGAATTATGGTCGCATCCAAGAATGGCGATGCAAGGCTCCTCTACAACGATAAGTAGAATCGACAAATGGGTGTGCGAGTTCTTCACCTCTAACCTCGACCCACAACCGAAAGCCCTCTTTGATGGGGTTCTTTGGTAGATCTGGACATCTCAAAATAAGTTTGTTTTTCAGGGGAAGAGGATTGACCCAGGATCATCTTCGAAGAAGCCATGGCAATGACCCATATTTATGTGCGATGGAACCCAAAGGTAAAGGAGGCGAACCACAACCAACAAGGAGACAAACACACTGGAACCCTCCACCACCGACCTCCCTGAAGCTCAATGTAGATGCGTCTTGGTGCAGCACATCCATGGAGGGATCCGCAGCTGGCGTATGCAGAGATGAGTGGGGCAAACTCGTCGATGGCTCTACGAAGAAAATCCGGGTTCTCACGACGCTAATTGCAGAAACCCTAACCATTTGGGAGGCACTCTTGTGGCTAAAAGAAAGAGAAAGGCAGTCGGCAAGTACAGCACTTCAAGTCCACGCACAACTCCACTCTGAACTCAACTCCACGAAGAAGCTCCCCCACGTGGTGATTTCCTCAGATAATTCCTTGGATGTTGAAAGTATAATGGGCCACCTGCCAGCTCCATGGGCTGCTCAGTCAACAGTGAATGATTGCAGAAGACTAATGGGCCTTCTTCAAGGGGTAGATTTAATATATGAGCCTAGGAATGCTAATCAGGCCGCGGATTGGATTGCCAAGGCCCACCACACGGATACCCTACCACCGACTTGGAAACAGAATCCCCCATCTCCACTATGCTCTATCTTATGTCTTGATCTTGGAACATTATGTAATCCATCAAATCGTTAGTATGAAATACAAATTTCTGACCAAAAAATAAAAAATAAAAAAAAAAAAAAAAAATCAATGATGATATTGCACATTGAATCAAAATTCATAGACCACTTGTGTCATTTCCCCCCTTTTTTTCCTTTCCGGTAATAAGTCTATTTCATTTTTTTTTAAGGAAAAACATAAGAACACCTCAAAAAAGTTTCAAAACACAATAAGTCCTAGAGGGCTTATGGAGATAGAAGTCCCAATTTTGGGGTTGGCCTTCTTTCTATGGGCCTTTGCAACCCAATTAGCTATTTTGCTAGTTCTATTGGGCCCGTTGGAGTTTTCCCAGTTTTCTCACGGCACGACGAATTGCTTCCCCAAGAAAAACCTATGAAGCACGGACACGTTTGTTCGTGCTTCCGTGTCGTGTTCGACACGTCGACATGCTCGGACACGGTCGGCCACGCGGTCAATGTGTGTCGGATTTTTCGACATGCGGTCAACTTTTCTCAACACGCGTGTCGACGCATGTCCGGAAGACTGATGGAGGGTGGAGGTGAGGGAGGGCGAGGGAGCAGAGGCCACGAGTGCCGGCGAGATGAAGCCACGAACGGACCACCGTGACGGCGAGAGATGACTAGAGAAAGAGCCAAACAGAGAGAAAGAAAGAGAAGGCAAACTCCCGTTGGCAAGACGAAGCCATGAACGGACCACCGTGATGGCGAGAGACGGCTAGAGAGAGCGGTGAGGGCCGCCACTATTGCGATGGATCGGTGAGGAGAGGAAGAGGAGAGGAGGGAAGGGGGTCATGCGGTGAGCGACAAGGAGGAATAGGAAAAGGAGGGCTTGGCGGCTCGCTAGGGTTTTTCATAAAGAAACCCAAAAAAAATAAGAAAGGAGATTTGATGGCGTGAGGGGGAGGGGAAGTGACAGCTTACTTGTCACTGTCAAGTGGTGGGGAGAGGGAAAAATGTAAAATAAACTTGGGGTGGAGGGAAAATGACGAACGAAAGAAAGGGTGGCTTTTGGGGATTGTTTTTTTAACTGGAAAATTAAATAAATGAAATTAAAAAATGATTTCAAAAAAATAAAAATATTGAATTTTGAATAATGATAAATTTTTTTCATTGTAGAAAATCATGAATTTATTTAAATAAATTGATTCTAACTTCTTATTAATTATTAGTTTTATTGATAACTTTTGTTAAAATTAAAAAAAAAAATGTTTCGCATTAACTATGAATATGTCTTTTGAATTTCAAATGAATTGATTTGTTAATATTATTAGTGTAAATTTATTATAGGCTCTTTTTTAAATTAATTAATTAATTATTTATGAATTTGAATCAAATTAGTTAAAAAATAAAAATATGCATTTAATATACAAAGTGTTGCAACGTGT
This sequence comes from Eucalyptus polyanthemos subsp. polyanthemos, assembly GCA_017140185.1. Lineage (NCBI taxonomy): Eukaryota > Viridiplantae > Streptophyta > Magnoliopsida > Myrtales > Myrtaceae > Eucalyptus > Eucalyptus polyanthemos. The sequence continues at coordinate 17,224,039 of CM029457.1, read as the reverse complement.
CGGAATTTTTTATTTTTTAGAAATGACGTGTCGATGTGTCATGTCGTGTCGGACACTTGTGTCATGTCGGACACTTGTGTCATGTTGCGTGTCGGTGCTACATAGAGAAAAATCATCATATGGAAGGCCATGGACATGAACTCAAAACCGGTGACTGGTAAATTCATAGCAATAGTTTCATCAATGTAATATCACATTTTTATGGACATAAGTAAGAACTTTCTTTTCTCCTTACAAAGCAGTATATATGGATTAAAAAATGAGCAAAAAGATAGTATAAGAGGATCATGAATGTCTCATATAAAGAACGTACTTCCCATCCCACAATAGTTCAAATGCCATTCCTCTTTAATGAGAATAATCCCCAGATGATTGCCATTACTTTATGATAATAATGAAGGTAAAAAACTTAAATAACATGACCGCACTAGAAGTCTCTCTCGATTATTAATTTAGGCAGACATAAACATGTCAAAGAAAAGATTTTACCAAAAAAAAAAAAATGTCAAAGAAAAGACACGACTCCCGTTAAAGAAAGAGACTCCGATATAGGGATATAAATTTTATCTGGGTTTATCAATATTACCAAGGTAAAAAGAAGCATTTTAAAGTTCTCTTCGTGGCAAAGCTTAATAGATCAACCTGTTGGGTCAAACAATAAAAAAAAAATTTAAGTTGGAAAAAAGCAAAAATAAAAGCGCCAAGTGATGCTAAACCATACACAATGTGTTCCAAACCCAAATAGCCCACAACAAGAAAAAATGTGACGTGAAAGGAAAATATGCTTGGAAAAGGATTTCAAAGGATGATATATATTTTTTATAATAAAGTACTGTTCACATTGTCTTAAGTACCTATTTATGGGGAGGTCGCCTTTAGGAAACAATCAAATAGTTAAAATCAAATAATAGAGTTAAGGAAAAAATATTAATAAAGGGGAAAGTCTTCAAAAAAAAATTCCAAAATCTATGAAACATGTTAGAAATTTTTGCAACACAAAAATCAAGGAAAATGCATGAATTTGGAGAGCATTGCCCAAATCAGCGTTGCTTGTTTGTAGTTTTGAAGATCTTGCAATCCTTCTTGATTTGATATGCTTCATAACTCCTCTCAGATCAAAAGTTATGATCGTTTGAAGTTGACCCATCATTTATGGTGTGGGTGAAGCTACTGCGCGTAGATGATGCTCGAAGATTTCCATGTAAGCATTTGTCAGTTGTTTTATATTAGTCTCATCCACTTTAGAAGAACTTGACCCCTAGTTATTGTCAAAATAAAGGGGAGTACCTAGAGAATGATACTTAAAGGAGTCCATCACATTGAATGTTAGGGAAATGTTGAGGTCACACGGAAGATCAACAACATAGGCATTGTCATTGATCTCCTTGACAATTCGGCAGGGGCCAACTTTCTTGTGTTTTAGCTTGTTATATGTACCGAAGAGGAAAGCATTCCTCATGGAAGTAGACCATCACTTTGTCACATCAGAATTTTGGCTGGATTTTGGCGGAGTGGCACTTAAGTGATCATTTTACTCCGAGTTTGGTACTTAATTGTCACTTTTGAAACTTTTGGCACAATGTCATTTCGTGCCAAGTTTTGGTACTTGGGGTGTACTTTACCCCCATATAGAGAGTATTGAGTTGCTGTACTAACCCCTGAAGTTTGTACCAATTTTCCAAATTAAGCACATACTAAAGAAAAAGATCGTTTCACTATCAAAATCTCGATTGTTTGTTCTCAAATTTTGATGTTGTCCCTAAGAACGTGCTCTATGACTTTTGTGAAGGGTATAAGTTCCAACTAGGTCCTGAAAAGTGCAGAAAATTCTCAGGTCGTCCCTAGGTACTTCGGTTTCTCACCGGTCAACTTGCTGTTCTATGGGAAATAAGTACACATCAGCTAGTTTACACAAGAAAAACTCTTAAATGATACGTCGAAACCTAAATTCTTTAGCGCACACTTAGGAAAGCTAGTTTGTTACCGCGACAACTCATTTTAACCCAACGACACCTAAACCAGCTTTTGTCGTGTCTCTCTTCCGAACTGGCCATCTACAAGTTCTAGATTCTATTTACTATCACCACAAGCCTTTTATTTGATCTACGGTTTCCTTTAAGACTTTGATACTGTACTTACAGAACCCAAAACAATCCAGTGTACCCGCAAAATTCGTGTAACAAACCTACTGTCTAAACTTGAACCCAAACTCGCCTCACGACCACCCAAGATCAACATGTAGCGCACATCTACCCCTAAACAGTCTCCTACTCAACCATCTCGACACCCACAGCTTCCTTGCACTCGGTTATTCACCCATCTGACCCTGATCCTCACATGGAAGGGCTCATGACTTCATTTGAACTCCCATTTGGCCTGTTTAAGCCTAAAATAGAAGCATTGAATCCCATCTTGCCACTATCCAGTGTGCTCCACAAATTCTCTTGACAAACGATGGATAAATTTGAGTTTAGCACCTCATCATTTCCTTACCTGGTGCTCTGGCATTGCTCACGGTTCAATCCTCTCGAAGAATCCGCTCTCAAGCTAATGCTCGAAGAAGAAAAGATTGCTGAAGGTGAGAGACTCTAGTTTCGTTCAAGCCACAGAAGAGGAAGAGAGGGAGAGGAAATAGAGAGAGATGGGTTGGTTTTAGGAGAGGGAGAAGGCATGAATGTTGAGGAGATCAAGATATGTGTTCAGATATTTGTTTTAAATCCCAAGAAAAGAAATCATTAGGAAAAATAATGATGATGTCTCTTATGTAGGTTTCAGATTGAGAGAAACCATTAGGAGATGGGGGATTGCAGTTCCTTGCATGCATTCCCTTCATGGTTGACATTTGGCACTCGAGGAGGGCTTAGAATTAAGTCTTAATTCTTGTCGTAATTAGTCCACTTGTTCCTGATGTCTTTCGCTTAATTTTGTTCCGAACCTGTAGATTTTTGATCCTTTCATAACTACAAAGGTCTATGAATTCACATGAGTCAAATCAACGTGTTAATGTCTTGACATTAATCTATTATCGCAAATGACAAAAAATCACGAGAAAAAAATATTAAAGTTAGTGTTCCATTAGAAAATTATAGTCGCTCATAAATTTTAACAAGATTCTGATTAAATCTTGCATTCAACTAATTTTTATAATCTTAATAAAAAATTAAAGTTCTCGAGCCCAAATACATGTCTCTGGCCCATTGGGCTCATCCCATAGTCCACTAGGCTTAATTTATAACCTTGATGAACCCAACTCTTGGCCCATTCCAGGTTAGGCCCAGGTCCATAGCCCATCTTTTGGCTGATCAAGCTTGTGCTTGTTATCTTAACATAACCCGTTAACTTTTTAAGCCCACAATTTCCTTATGGTCCATTGGGCTTATTCTTTGGTTTGCTTTCAATAGTCTAAGCTATAATGGTTTGATTACACTTATAAGTTCGGAAATTCATGATGTCACATGTGTGTTGGTCTTTAACACCAAAGAGAAATAGCTTTGATTGAAGCTTGTCAGTGCCGGAGGAGATGATTGGCAATTGTGAGGGGTGAGAGGGAAGGCTGGTAGTGCATCACCCGTGTGGCGTCGATGAAGGGTGGTGAATGACGGAGGCTAGAGAGAGAGAGAGAGAGAGAGAGAGAGAGAGAGAGAGAGAGAGAGAGAGAGAGAGAGAGAGAGAGAGAGAGAGAGAGAGAGAGAGGTGTGGCCTCCTCTTACATTTTGGAGGGAAAATTAGTTATATAATCTAGGGTAAGATGTGATTTCAGCCCTTGGATCGAGATCAATCTCCCTTGTCTAACAACATTGATTAACTCTTTAATTATAGTGATGATTAATTTTTGGGCTAAATTTGAAATTACCGCATAATTAGGGGCATTTTTGTAATTCTACAAATTCAAAGACAATTGTGTAATTTTGAAAAGTGAGGACGCTAACATGTTGGCCATTAGATGAATTGCCTTGTGGTGATTGTTAGCCATTGAGAGCTGATCGGAGAAGGGCCAAATCAACCACTTGTCATTAGCGACTGGTTGGATTGATTGGGTTGGTCCAAATCAACTTGACTGGTTTGATCGATCCTTCAAATTTCTCTCCTCTTCTTCTTCTTCTTCTTCTTCTTCTTCTTCTCTCTCTCTCTCTCTCTCTCTCTCTCTCTCTCTCTCTCTCTCTCTCTCTCTCTCTCTCTCTCATACACGCGCAATTTAGTCCCATTAAAAAGAATCTTGGCTCGGTTATGTACTAAAATGGGCAAATTCGCATGATTGCTTACCTCAAAACACAAGTTGGACAAAATTGAACTCAATTAGTACAACAAGACATCAATTAATTCAATTGCCCCTATCTACAAGGCCTATCTCATTCAAATTGACATTAGAACAAGCGTGCGACCTTCACATGTCAAAAATAAATTGAGGACCAATGTTGAAATCAGACTTCAACCTATCAAATTAAACTTTATATTAGAATGGGTCAACTTGAATTGCACTAATTAGAGCTCATTAGCTTGGATTTCTTAAGTTCAAGTAAGCTAAATCTATCAAATTGATAAGTTCTCTAGTGAATTTACCAAAATTGACCCTAGATTTAGAGTTAATTCAAGAAATGAGTAGAATAGAGGTGTTGGTACACAAGTCATGAAAAATTGACTTAAACCCCGATTAGGGCTAAAAATGACAATTTGCAATCCTACATGTCAAATGTCAAAATTAGCTGCACGAGTGAATGGGTAATGACCTCTAGATCAAATGTCATAAATGAAACTAAGTTAAAATATGAATCAAACAAAAGTAATTTTATTTTGAGTCATTAAACCTAAATCCAAAAAATTTAAAAAAAGAGGTTCGTAATTGATTTTCACAAAATTTTTGATGCTAAAGTGAAATTGAAGCTAAAATGAAGTGATTTGTGGATTTTTATATTTTTGATTTTTTTTTTGGTTAAATATTTGATCAAAGGTCAACCTTTTAATTGACTTTTTTTTTTTAAAAAAAAAAGTTGATTTTGTGATAAAATCTTTGAACATTTTTGAAAATTAATGTGGCAAAAGTGATATTGAGGCTAAAATGAATTTTCTTTTTATGTAAAAAGTCAATTTTTGACTTGGTATTGATTTTTGGTTAAAGGATTGAAAAAAAGTCAACACAAAAATCAACCATTTGACCTTTTTTTTTTCGACTTTTTGGTGCAAATAAATAGGAAATTACTTAAAAATGATAGGCCTAAAAAGAAAAAAGAAAAACAACACTTTTTGTTTGAGAAATAGGCTTTGTCATGATTGGAAATCCTAAATTGGAATTTCTTACCTTTATTAACGCGTCAACTAAAAATTAATTGTCACCATGGTTTTGCTGAAGACCTATTATTTTGGCATGTCACTACAGAGGCACAGAATGATATCTGGCATAGTAAGGTTGACCACTTTAATTTGATTGTCGACTGGGGATGAAAGGAGCTACTATACTATAGATCTATCCCAAATAAGTGCCACAAGGCCCTCCTAAAATGATTAAGGAACTTGGCGTCATGATTAGAGGTGATAGTTTTGGGCACACCATGCAACGGACTACTTCCCGAAAAAATAAGTTAGCCAATTAGAATTCTTTTAGCAAGGAATGAAGTGTGCCATTTTTGTAAACCTGTCCACCACCATAAAAAAAAAAAATGTATAGCTTGTTGGGTTTGGGGAAGGCCCAACACAAAATCCATTGAAATTTCTACCCAAGGTTTAGAAGGAATAAGTAGAGGTGTGTAAAGAGTAGTGTTATGAGAGTGGTCTATGGTAGTTTGACAGATGTAAATTTTTTTAACAAATCGTCCAATGTCTTGTTTTAGTTGAGGCTAATAATACCGCTCTTCAATCAAGGTAATGGTTTTGTCTTACCCTAGATGTCCTCTGAGGGTGCCACCATGGAGCTCTTGAATAAGTTGCTCCTACAAAAAGTTGCAAGGGATGCATAACCTATTGCCAAAGAACAATAATTTGTCTTGAATGATCATGTCGTCATGAGAGCCTACTACAAAACATTTCTCCCAAATGCCTTGAAAGTCATCATCCTCGACATAAAGGCATAGAGGTGTTCAAAGCCCAAAGCGTTGGTGCGCATGGCGATAAATGTTGCACTACGATAACTAAATGCATTAGTGACTTTGTTCAAGTGGCCTACCTTATGTTGAAGCATGAAGTTGAATTGCTCCGAAGGGAGACCCAATGTCCATGCATTTGATTAAGATGATTCTGACTCTAGATATACTTGAGTGCCTGGTGGTTAGCGTTAAGGGCAAACTCATGTTGATAAAGATAAAGTTATTGATGCTTGATGGCTTGTACTATATCAAAGTTCTCTTGCTCATTGTAGACCATTGCCTAAAGAGATCATCAAGTTTCTCGCTAAAATATGCAATAGGCTTACCTTCCTGGGAGAGAATAGAGCCAATGCCTATTCCTAAGGCATCACAGACCAGTTCGAGTACCTTTTCAAAATCTAGGAGCATCAATATTGGTGCCATGTAAAGTTTTTCTTTGATGAGAGTAAAGCTAGCTTTTGCTTCATCACCCTAATGAAATTCTCCCTTATTCAAGCACTTATTGATTAGGGCCATAATGGTACTAAAATTTCTAATAAAGAGTTGGTAGAATATCATGATCCCACGAAAGTTGCGTGCCTCCCCAATGGTTGGGAGAGTTGGCTAGTTGCAAATGGCAGCTACTTTCTCTAAATCAACTTGAAGGCCTTCTACTCCAACAATATACTCCAAGAAGAGGAGTCGGTCCATCATGAAACTATATTTGTTCAGATTAATGTACAATTGATTTGTCTACAAGGTCGACAAAACTATGCTCTATATGATTCTAGTCATTTGGATTGTATATGAGGATGTCATCGAAGTAGACAACCGCAAACTTACCAATGAAAGGTTTAAGGACTCAAGCTATCAAATGCATAAATGTGCTAGGTGTGTTGGTGAGGCCAAACGACATGACAAGTCATTCGCACAAACCTTTACTTGTTTTAAAGACTATCTTCCATTCGTTGTCATGGTGGATGTGAACTTTGTGGTATCAGCTACGTATATCAATCTTTATAAAGACCTTTAATCTAGCAAGCTAGTCGTGCATGTCATCCAAGCGAGAGATTGAGAATTGGTACTTGACAAGTATTTCAATTAATTGCCTGGCTATCAATGTACATACATAAGCTCTTGTCTTTCTTTGGAGTGAGGAGTGTGGGGGTTGCACAAGGGCTCATGCTCTCGTGCAAGAAGCTTTTTTGAAGGAGTTCTCACATTTGGTCCTGTAAGAGTTGGTTCTCCTTTAGATTCATCCAGTAGTGTGGCAAATTAGGTAGGCTCGCTCTTGGAAGAAAGTCAATCTCATGTTGAATATCCCTCAAGGGAGGTAATCCAATAGGTAGATTCTTTGAAATGACATTGTCGAATCCTTTAAACAAGGATTTAAGAGCTTTAGGATTGGGAATAACGGCTTGTTTGTCACCTTTCTCCACAATCATGTACATCCCTTCACGTTTACGGTTGTTTAACATAATGCTCATACTCTGCTTCTTTGGGGCTTAGGGAGTGTTACTCTTCAGTTTCAAAGTAATCTTTGCTTTTCCCACACAAAGGAGTATGTGTTCTCTTGGGCATGGTGGATGATGTTAATGTTGGATGGTCATGGTTGTCCAAGTAGGATGTGGCATGCACCCATCTTTAGCACATCACAAATAATGGTGTCTCTATAGTACTTTCCAATTGAAATAGGTAAACAATATAACTATGTTATCTCGAGTTTAGTTGCTTTACAAATCCACTTGATTATATAGGGAAGGGATGTGACTTTATCTTTAGTTGTAAATGATCCACAAGGCCTAGGATACTATGTTTTTACAACTATCACTATTGATGATGACATATGCATACATTGCCATTGACAGTATAAGGGGCACAAAAACTATTTTGCTAGATGTCCTCTCTTTGTCGAGCAATCAACAATTGCCTAATGCGACGTAGTTGACATGCTCACCCTTTTCGTCCTCCATTTTTTCATCCACCTAATCATCTTCGTATACACCACCATTGTACTTGACAACATTGGTCATATTCCACCATGGGAAATCGCTTGAATGATGGCTCTATTTGTTATAGTTGTAGCATTTAATTGGTTGTGACTTACCATATGGGTTTTGGGCATTCTAATTGATATTACGGTTGTTTGTAGTGGCTGGTTTCTTAAGTGCCCTAGCAATACTCTCCAAAGTTTGATTCATAATGTTGGTTTGCTAGTGGGAGGATTCTAGAAGATTCGGTTATCTCTTCCTTTCAAAAGATCCTCGAGCAAAATAACTGTTAGCCTAATTAGTGGGGCTAGTTTTCTTCAATTGCATCTCAAACTTCCGCGCCTTTTCTTGGGTATCCTCAATAAAAAAAAATGGTATAATGAAGCATGGTCTTGAATGTTGAGTTATAAGCCATTGATGTACTTGGTGGTCCATTGTTCCTAAGCAAACAAACAAACGGTGTAGTGCAACACAATCTTGAATGTTGAGGGAGTAGGCTTAGATTGATCAATTTAGTTGCGTACAATTCTAGATTGTTGAAACAATAATTGTTCATAATCAGTTGGGAGGAACTCGATTTTCTACATTTGCTTCATCCAATTTCAAGTTTGGATGAGAGCTTTTCCTAGTTGACGTTGAGTTAGTTGTGTTTACTCCCATTAGGCTGAAGTGTCGCCCTTCATCTCATTTGGCACTAGTTTTACTTAGAGGTCCTCTTCGATCTCCATAGCATTGGAGAACTTCTCAACTTTCGAGAGCCATTTTAAAAAGTTGTCAATATTCAAGTTGGCATTGAAGGTTGGGAGGTTAACCTTTAATTGATATTGCTCGAGGTCTTGTTGATTTCCCCAATTGTGGTGGTGTCCACGAATAGGCTCGTTTAGGAGCTCTTCTTCTTCTTCTTCTTCTTTAGATTCCTCCACATTGGTTTATGGCATCTATCTAGGATTTGCCCCATGTTCCATAGCTACATCCACGACTTGAGTGGCCTAAGCACATTCAGCCAAAAGATTACCAAGTATGGGTTGGTGGACAGATGTCGGATGGTGACAAGCAAGTCTCAAAATGCCTATTCGGTTTGCTCCATAAAGTGACTAAACTTAGCCTATGTAATAGACTCGTTTTCATAGCCCTTAGCTATTGGGAGATTTTCATTGGCGTTATTAGTTATTGTCACAAGAGAGACCTACTTTGTTACCAAATGACGCAGAGGAAGATATGATTAGAAAAGGATTTCAAAGGATAATGCTTATTTTGAATAAAGAAGTATCGTTTACATTGTCTCAAGTGCCTATTTATAGTAGGGTTGCCTTTCAAGAAATGATCAAATAATTAAAAATTGAATAACAAAGTCAAGGAAAAAAAACAGTGCCGGACACTTGAAATACCAAAACTTGGCATGGATGAACACTTAAGTGTTAAAATTTTGGAAAGTAACACTTGAGTACCAAAATTGGAGCAAAATGGATAAGTTAGGTGCCAACAGTGAAAGAATTTGGCCATATTGCATATGTGGCATTTTCCGGTGACATGCTTTACCGACGTGGCAAATATTTTTTTTAAAAAAAGGCACATGTGGATGATGAAATTGACGTCACCCCATCCACGCTGGTTTGGCCAAGCTAAACGACGTCATTTAGCTTATTTTGGGTTTAACTAGATTTGACCATTGCCACTCCTCTCTGTTCACACTCACGTTCACACCAAATTTGACGTCTTACTCTCCATCACTGTTCACAAGTCGTTGTTCATGCTCATTGAGGTGGTCATTGCTCGTCATTGTTGCTCACCGTCATCGCTTGTCATTGTCACTCACCATCATCGCTTGCTCAGGTTTGTTCTCTTTTTTCTCTCACTTGTGGTCAAATTAGGGCTCAGACTCATCTATTAGGGCTTCAACTGCAAATTTGGGGCTCGGTTGGGAAATGTAAGGGTTGGATGGTATTTTGACGTGAGATTTAAGGCTCATATGTGGTGCTAGAACCTAATGCAGGTTTAGATTGGCAGTTTAGGGCTTAGCCTCGAAATGTAGGGCTTGACGGGGGAAAATTAGGGGTCTTATGCTACTACGATGCATGATTTAGAGCTCGGATGTGGTATTGTGATGTGTGAGAGTAATTTGTAGGGGTCAAATGTGAAATGTGATGTGTAATAGCGATTTTTGGGGTTCGGAATAGTTGTTGTGGGGACTTCTGGGCATTTTTTTTTGAAGCATTGAAATGAGTATCATGAGGACTTGTGCTTCTCTTGAGGACCTCTTTTTGTTGGTCAATATTTTAAGGGAATGCGACATAATTAAAGTAGTTGTCGTGTGGGGATCTCTATTTGTCCTGAGGGTATTTTTCCAGTAAATCTTATCTGACCTATGCATCTCTTCCATTTTTCTTATTTTCTTTAATAAAGTCTACGAGAGTGTAGGAACCTCCATATACAATTGTCTATTGTCCTTTATATATGTGATCCCAAAAGTTAACTTTTTTTTTCTCATTGATTGCAGAAATGGCTTATGATAAAGATTATGTTGTTGTCATTGTTTGCTACGATGGTTATATTGTGATTGGGGAGGATGAGTGGGCGTATGAGGGGGGAAATGATGACACTATCTTTGTAGATATAAAAAGACATCTTATATTAAATTTGTTAGGGATTTAGTAACATATTTGCCTTATAAAGTACAAAAGTTGCTGTATTGTATTTCTGGAAAAAGCTTGAGAGATAATTTGAGAAATTTAGAAGATGATAATAGTTTTAGAGATGTCTTATATTATTATCTTCATGGCGAAGAGGCAAAAGTATACATTGAGTGCAATAATGATAGTGGGGGATGAAGATGATGATGGAGATAGCAACCAAGTAGGAGAAGGAAGATATGATATTCAAGCTAGTATTGGGTTTAAGGATGAAGGAGGGCATGATAGATAGGATGGGGAGGAGAGGGGTGTAGATATGGTTCACCAGAGTGATGATGACATAGGTGATATCACAATCATTGAATTAGATTTGGAAGTAGCTGAATCCAGTGATGGTGATGATGACGATGAATGGTTGCCTGCTGAAAATTTCTTAAGTGACGACAACGACGGGGAGCTTACATAGTTAAGGAAAAAACAAAGGGAGTTTGTCAGATAAATTTGCAGCTTTGCAAGTAACTAATGAAGTTCCAAATAAAGACGAAGGCCTTGCAGATGTTGGTGTTGTTGGTTGAGAGATTGATTATGAAGAAAGCATTGAGAATGCTACTTCCCAAGACGAGCTTGAAGAAGATCAATGAGCTGTGTGTAGAAGGAAAAGTAAGTTTCCTTTCTATGATCCATCCGTTGCCTCTACTACTTTGTCGGAAGGTATGAAATTTCAAGATGTGAAACGATTTAGGAAAGCTATACTGAAGAACTTCATTACTGCACAAAGAAATATTGACTTTATTAGAAACATTAGGAACTTTGTAAGAGCTTGGTGTTCGCAGCAAAATTGTCCATGGAAGATCTATGGCGCATTTGTTAGGAGGAGTGGGTCTTTCCAGATCAGAGCTTACTAAGAGGAACATATTTGTTCCGTTAATTTTCAAAACAAAAGGGTAACAAGTGCATGGTTGTACAAGCATTTTTTTTTTTTAATCTAATCAAGCTGATGCCTAAGATGAAAAATACTGACTTTAGGATGCCGGTGAAGAAGCGTGTATGCATCAATGTATCTAGGAATTAGTGCAAAAGATGAAGTAAAATGTGATGAGGATACTTATTAGTCAGTATGGCAAGAAATATGGGTATGTGTGGAATTATGGTTGGCAGTGTAGGTTGCAAAATCTTTTAAGTAGAGTGTATAGAGGTGGTGGAGAGACTGCTTCTTGATAATGGGATCAAGTTCGATAAGTTTTATGTGTGCTTCAATGCATGCAAACAAGGATTTTTAATTGGTTGTATATGGATTATAGGATTGGACGGCTGTTTCTTGAAGAGCTTGTGCAAAAGAGAATTGTTGGTTATGATTGGAATATAAGCGAATAACCAAATATTTCTACTAGCTTGGGCTGTTGTGAGGGTTGAGAACAAGGACAATTGGTCTTGGTTCTTGAAAAATCTGATAGCTAACTTAGAGAAAAAAATGAGGAAGGGTGGGCGTTCGTGAGCGACCAATAAAAGGTAATGCTTACTTTTTGAAAAATTTAGTCAATTATGTGCTTTATGATATCAACATGTTATTTGCCTACATTTCTTGCTTTGAATAATTGCAAGGACTAGTTCCGGCAATAGCCAAGTTGTTGCCCTATGTCGAACATCGAATGTATGCCAAGCTGTAGTCATAATTTTGGCGGTTAGCAAAGAGCAAGAACATAACTAACTTTAGGATAGCCAAAGAAGGACTCCTTCAGTTGACAAATGAATGTTGTGCTACATTATTCCAAACATAATCAAAGCATTGGTGCATGGCGTTCTTTAATGAGGAATTCAAGTACGATAACATCGACAATAACATATGTGAAACATTTAATTGGAAGATAATATATATCCTAGATACAAACCAATCATCTCAATATTTGAAGATATACGAGTTATGATCATGACTTAATTGCACAAACAAAAGATGAGGCTGCAAAGTGGATTAGACAATGTGGTCCTAGGATTGCCAAGAAATTGGATGAGAACTTGGTTGCAAGTAGGTATTGTCATCTCATTTGGAATGAGGATGGCATATATGAGATAATGAAGAGTTTCAATAAGTATGTTGTCTATCTAAGTACGGGGAAATGTTCATGTAAAGCATGACAACTAAGTGAAATTCTTTGTGCACATGCCATATGTGCTATCCAATTGAAGGGCCATAATGTAGCAAATTGCATTGATGATTGGTACTAAAAATCGAAATATCTTACTTTGTACTAATTCATGATATAGCCAATTAGAAGTAGCAACTTTTGGGAGTTGACGGATCGTGATGCATCTCAACCTTTGCAATTGAAAAAGAAAATGGGAAGGCCAAAACAAAGATGAAGAATGGCGGAGGGAGAGGTTTTGGGTCTATAAAGAATGAGTAGGATATGTGCAAAGATGACGTGGTTATTGCCACGTAGCAGGCACAATATTAAAGGTTGTCAATTGAGAAAACAACAAAAATGAGGTTAGCTGAATGGCTTAGTGAAGAGACATTTGGAGAAAGGTAAATAGAAGGGCCAAGTGAGTTAACTATTCTTCAGTCGACAAGTAGAATCCTAGTAAGTCATGAAATTTGTGTTTATATTGCTTTGTGATTTATCATGAATATTTACATAATCTTATTTGGCCTTGTATGTAATGTCTTTATTAGGTCATGAGAAGAACACGTAAAGGATTGCCCATGGCCCTTGTTGTACTTCAAATTGAAGGGCCTGTTTGAAGATGGCAAGGTAGAAGACGGTCAGTTGAAGGATTGGCCTAAGTAGCTAAAGGGCCAGTTCAATTGACTGTTCTTATGTATAGAAAGAAATACCCATTAAATTCAACAATTTGTATTTAGTTTTTCTTTATGTTATTATATGGCTCGATGTTATATTTATGGTGTATTTTGTCTCTTTCTTAGGTTCAAAGAAAGCAAGTTGGAGCTCAACTGCCAACTGAAGGGCCACCAAAAGAGCCACCATAAGGGTCATCATATGGGCTAGCGGAAGAATCACTATAGAGGTCACCACAAGTACCACTAGAAGGGCTAACGGGATGTGTCATTGAAATTGAAGGGCTATATAGAATAACAACTAAAAGAAGGCCAAGTTAAGGGGTAACTACAAAAAGGCTATCTATAATACGTTAGCTAAAGAATTGGTTGAAGAAACCCCAACTGTAGCTAAAGGGCTAAAAGAAGGACCCAATAAATCATAGGTAAGAAGAAGAGCCAACAAATTACATGTTCTTGTAAGTGATGCCCCCTTCAAACAAAAGGGGCACTTAGGAAGATGTTAAGACAATATGGTTATGGCTTTTATATAGATGAGTATACTAAAACAATCATTCTGAATGTAAGTTTTATTAGCTGCATGTAATTTAATTTATGTTACAGACTTTTGCTGACAATTTAATTATCATTTTGTAGCTTGGGAGAAGTTAAGATATTCTTATCTCTCAAGACTTAACTCAAGAATCAATTGGTTTGCCAACAAAGAAGAAAACATCAATTGCGCCAACAAGAAAGAAGAACAAGAACCCAATTGCAAGTCCATCTGAATCAATTTAGCTTGGGACAATTACAAGTCATTATTAATCAATTTAGCCTTGGACATTTGTAGCTCCATCTAAATTAGTGCATACTGAGAAGGTTGAAGAAGAAGTTGCACGTCTAGTTAGAAAGAGTGCAATGATTATGAATTAAGTGAAAGACCCATAAAAAAGAGCATCAACATGGGGCGTTGTGCATTGATGGTTTGTGGAGCTTAGGAGTCAATTTTGTTTATAATAAATTGCTATAGATGTTTTTTTTTTTTTTAAATTTGTTATTGAGTTTGTGAGACTTAATTTTAATATCAATGGAATGATCTTATTATTTGTCAAATTCTTTTGCTTTTTGTAAGATGTGGATTCTGTTTTTTCTTGTTGCTATTGGTGTTGGGTTTGTGGTGGTAGCTGGAGTGTTGATGTGGCTGGTGGTAGTGGATGGTGATGCTTGGTGGTAGTGGGTTTGTTGTAGGGATTTGGTTGAGGGCTTGTGTTGCATCTAGCTCAAGTGTGCGGTGTGCAAATCTTGCACCAAAACCTTATGGTAGACCCACCACCAGCATAGTGGTTGCTGGGTGGTGAGTCTATGGTGGTGGTCGTGTGTTGGTGTGGTGGCTACGGTGTTGATGTGGCTGGTGATGCTTGGTGGTTGTGGGTTTATGGTGGAGGTTGGGAGCTTATGTTGCATCTGGTATAAGTGTGCAGTGTGCACATCTTACACCAAGTGCTCTAGTGCAAGCTAGTGCAAGCACTAGTACCTTCTACATGGTGGTGGCTATGGTGCTTAGTGTCGCTGGTGGTGGTGGCTGGTGGTGGTGGTTAGCGCAATTTTAGAGAAAACCTAAAAAAATTGACATTTAATTGATCGCATTCTAAAAAAATTGGCATTTAAGTGTTCACTTTTTACTACGAGTGACACTTAAGTGATCACTTTAATAATAATTTGACACTTAAGTGATCATTTTTCATCACAACTAGCACTTAAGTGATCATTAAATACAACTTTTGGCACTATGGTAATCACTTGTGTTTGTCTTGTGTATATGTTGGTTTGTAGCAAAACATAGAAGCTTATGGAAGTTCAACTTATGGCAACTCCATTCAATTCAATGTTTGTTGTTGGTTTATGTTTATATTTAGCTCAAGTAAAAAAGCCACCATAACACATTGACCCAATACATATCCATTAAGGTATGCATTCCCATAGTGGGCAAACAACTCTCGTTCAAGCCCTTTAGGGACAGCCTTTTAGCAGAAAACCACTCAACCCTTTAGTTCATAGCCGAGAGACACTCAGATATGCCAGGATGGAAAATTTTCTAACCTACCCGAGTTGCATTTCTTGGAGGATCCTACTAGGCTAGAGAAGAAGAGGTGTTTAGAAAGCCATGGAGAGGGTTTTCATAAAACACTCACTTTATTTCAAGGACTTTGTCCTAACACATTACATCCTCCTTGCCTTATATAGACAATAAGAGGTCACAAACACACAAGGACCAAACTCATGGGTCCAGATACAAACAAAAGCACCGAAACTTCCGTGAGGGAATTATTCTCACACTATGAATAGTGACTGTGAACAGTATTTTCCCTAGCCTAGTGCTACAGTAAAAGTGAAACAGTGCTTTGCTACAGTGAACATGTACGGACATTGGATTTGTTCAGCGGCCTCGTTCGTCACAAGCATTGTAGTCATAGTCCGGGTCATCTGAGTTGTGTGCTGTTGCTAGAAGGTGTTTCTCATATTTTTGTTCAAGGGCTTCAAGATCTTCTGGCGAGAGGATTTGATTTAGCTAATGTGATGAGGATGCTTCTTCGTGAGCCCAATGGGATGCTTTTTCTTGAGCCCAGTCTGTATTATCATCTTCTGTAGTGTTAACAGGAATGCTTGGCTGCGGCCAATTGGATAGCTGTGTATAAAATGATGTGTCCATACTTTGAGATAAGGACGAAGGTCTTGGATCATAGGGATCTTGGGAAAGAGGACCTCCCCAATGTGCATAGGGGTCTTGAGTACATTGGACAATATCATCTGCTCCTGTCATTTCATGATCTTGGGATGATGCAGCTCATCTGTATTGTCTATGTGCTTCCTTGGCTTCTGGTGCTAGGTCATAATGATCCCATGTAGTGGGTATATTATAATTCCATGCATATTTAGGAATGGTCTTGTTCTCCTAGCACAAAATTCTCTGGAGTTCTCAATACTGGTGTTCACAACATCTAACAAGTCCTGGATAAGATTTGTGAATTCGAGTTTCTCTATTGTCTAAGTGGGGTTTATAGGATGTGGTTCTTATATCCTGTGAGGCATTGATAATGTTGCCATTATTTATGAAAAAATGCCATGGACGTCGGAAAAACAAGATGGTATGAACTCCAGGGTTTGGTGTCATGGTTTTAGTTCTTTCTCCAAGAGGTATTTCCAGTGAGTAAGAGGATAAAACCAATTGAGAAAGTCTAAGAGGTTCTTATCACTTTCCTTTTCGATGTTTCTTCCAAGTGAGAATATCCTGGTGAGGTTAGCAATGAATCTTCTGGTTGGAATCTCAATGGCTATTAAGTACTTATTGGTTAAATACCATAATAACGTATTGAGCTATTCTGGGAAATCATCTTCCTTCCAGATAAGATGGTGTATGAATGGATAATTCAAATTTAGCCTGAAGGGATAAAGAATCAAACCTCCATTAAATCTGAATAGATCCGTGTGGCACCGCCACATGAGGTTTTTCAGGTTTTCAATAAGGTTGTCATTTTGAATTTGTTCTACAATTTCCTGGGGATATTTCCAGCTTGACAAATCTTTGATCTTCTCAATCTTGAATTTTACTCCATGATTGAGTACATGGAAAGCGGGCTTCTTGATGTACATGTTGATTTCGGTTGGTGCTTTTGGTCTTGACAAAAAGTCAGCAAGCACGTTCTTCTTTCCAGGAATATGTTTGGTTTCAAAAGAGTATTTTGAAAACCATTCAGCCCATCGAAGTAGTTGGGAATTTGGAATCTGCTTCTATTTAAACTTGGTCATCTGAGGGAAATATGCCATGTTTAACTCTATCAGGAAGTGATGGCCAATAAGATGAAATTCAAACTTTTTTATTCCATTTTTCATAGCCAAGATTTCTTTAAAAGTGGAATGGTAATGCATTTTAGCTTGAGAAAAATTTCCACTCTTATAAGCATAGAGGTGTCTCTTACCATCAATTTCTTCAAGCGGGATGGCTGCCTAATATTCATCACTGGAGTTAGTTTGAAGGATTCTCTTTCTTGTTGATGGTATTTGCAATGGTGAGAGACTCTGCATAATCTCTTTAAGCTCAGCTACTGCTTTAGTCTGAGATTTTTCCTAAGGTGGGGGATTCTTCTTCAGCATAGATTGCAAAAGAATCTTGAGCTTTACAATGTTTGGGACAAAATCCCTGAGATAATTGATTATCCCAAGAAATTGCTGAACTTGTTTTGTAGTGAAGTTATCCTCAAGAAACTTCAATAACTCTTGAGCAATATGTGGCCCTAGATAGTATGTACCTTTGTTAAGGTGCATACCAAGAAATTCTATTTCTATCTGGGCAATATTTATCTTTCTTTAAGAAAGCATGATGCCATGCTTCTTCACAATTTTTGCAAACTGCTCGAGAAGTTGGCAATGTGACTGATCATCAGGGCTGTAAAGCAGGATATCGTCAATATATACGGCTGCATTTGACAAGATTGGTTGGAAAATTCGACACATAGCCTTTTGGAAAAGGGATGGTGCTACTTTTAGGCCAAAATAAAGAACTTTCCATTGGAAGTGCTGGTTTGGGATATAGAACCCTGTTTTGGATTTGTCTTTAGGATGAATGTCCAGTTGCCAAAATCCGGCTTTAAGGTCAGATTTGGAGTAGATTTGGGCCTTGGATAGTCCAGCAAAAAAGGGAATTTCTGAATGGTAGAAGAAATTATCATCTTGGAGAAAAATGTTAAGGGGTTGGTAATTGATTACCAATCTCATTTTTCCTCTGTTCTGCTCAGCACGCTTGTTGACATAGAAAGCTTCATAAGCTCATTGAGAATTTGACATTTTAATAAGGCATTGTTGCAATAGTTCTGAGCATTCCCTTTGGGCTAAAGCCAAATGTTCCGACTTCATTCCCATGTAACTCGCCTTCGTTGGATTGATATCTTTATTCTTTTTGAAAGGGAGGTGAACAAAAAACTTTGGATTTTCCCATAGAGGATGAGGACATTTTTGGGTAAATTCAGAGTGGGATTCTAAACAAGATTCCAATAGTTTTTGCATGATCAAATCTAACAGACTCATTTGAATGGAAAAGAGTCTCTGAATATTGACAAATTCAGAAAATTGATCTTTATACTTGAGACATTTTCCAAGAATGATGCGAAGCTGTGAGATCTGAGTCATAATATCCTAACCAATGATTAAATCTTTGTTGGGAAGATTGGATCCAAAGATTTTTGTAGTTAAGGAACAATGGGGGAAGAATTGAACAGTTACGGGAGTGGTTATGACATTTGTCGAGAAAGTGTCTCCTGAGGCAGTGTTGAAGTATCGGATATAAGGAGTCCAATATTCTTCATGGAGAACTTTAGTATCCAGAATTGAACAACTTGCTCTAGTATCAATTAGACCAACTACAGTGATAGGTTTGGCGAACTTTGAGGTGAAGATTTTCACAGGGAAATGGGGACAATGAGTTTGGCTTGAGAATATGTCAGAACTTGGTTCAGAAGATATGTGTGATATGTGAAAAATATCTTCAGACTCGGAATCTGATTCGGTTTCACTAGAAGTGGGATAACTTGGAATGACACAAAAGTTTGTTCAGATTGTTCTTCATCAGTAGAGAATAGTGATTTAATATCATCATTTTCAAGAGAAATACCTGTTTCATTCTCAATTTGATGTATCAAATGATGTTGACATTTTTTAGCTTGAGGACAGTTTTTGGCAAAATGTCCTTTTTAATTGTAGATGAAGTGGCGATTTGATTTTTTATGGCATGTGCGATCTTTCCTTTTGCGTAGGTATCGCCATTTCTTCTTTCTTCGAAAGTTTTTGTGGCCATGTTTGGATTTCCTTATCTAGAACTTTTTGAAGTGCTTCTTTTTTTGGGAAGCTTTTCCACAGGTACCATCACAGTCTCCTTTGGAGCATTTGATATTTAATTTCTAGCAAGAACAAGCTGTCTCAAGTTCTTTATCAATTGTGATGTAAGTCTGGACCATCTGTCATTTTAGACACAATTCTTCAATGCACAAATAGATTTCTTGTTGGATTTCTCCTAATGGAACATCCTGTATTCTTCTTTGCTTGTTGAGGAAGGCTCTTTCGACCATTTGAGATAATTCTTTCGGGATGGATGTCAAGAAGACATGCTTCAGGTTTGGATCTGCTCAAATACCATAAAAGAGCTTAAGCATTTCTTGATAATGCTTATCAATATGTTTTTTTGGAGAGAGCAACATTTTCTCTCGAAGTATTCTCTCCTTTTCAGCTCTTGAAGATCAGCAAGTTTTCCCATAAAGAAGTGATATAAAAGAGTAATGGCATGACTGAAATCGGGTGAACACAGGAAATGAATTTGGTCTTGTTCTAACACAAATTTCCACTAAAGTTTGAGGCTACTTGTAAATCTTGTGAGAAAGTTGAAGAGAACATCATTCATATCATGGTTGGTAATAGCTTGAGTGTTTAATCAAGTATGAAATTCTTCAAGTCTTTTTGGCCATTTGTGATAAGGAATATCATAAAGGGTGAAAAACTGTTTTGAAGTTGTGGACACATTTTGTCTAGAATTACTGATTTGAACAAGTTCTAGTTCGACATGTTTGATTCCATATCCTGATCTGGCAAATTAGCCATGAATATTGATGATGTTATTGGAGTAATAGGAGGGGAATCAATGACAAGGATGGAGAAGGATGAAGAGGATGAAAGGGATAGTGAATTTGATTCAGTATCAGAGATGTTAGGAAGAGTTTGTTCTGTAGGGAATAAAATATGATCATTTAAGATGGCAAAATCAGGTTGTTGTTCCTAGTTGCCCAAATCCTTTAGAAAAGATTCTAATGGATTGGATAGCATCATCTGCTATGGTTTTTCTCTTATAACAATCAAAGGTGAAGGAATGTCTTCCTTTTCTTTACCTCTTTCCTTTCGTACCTAGTTTATTTCTTTGAGACGGTTTTGCATTTTGCTACACTTGTTTCATTTTGTTTGAAGGGGTCTTTTGGAATGGAAACAAAAATTGACGTCTGACGTGGTGGAGGTAAATACCCTGTTCTTACAGTGGTTGGAAATGGATTGAAAGAATCAAACCTTCCTTCTTCAAGGAGTTGGATTTGTCTTGTGAGCTTTTCTATTTCTGGCTTTGGGCTCTCAAGATAATGGTACCGAGATGTTGTCCTAATTCCAAGGCGTGAAGCCTCTTTTGGAATTCGAAAAGCATCTTCTTGGTAGTTTCATCATATTTTCGAAGATCTTGTTGCACATTTCCAATCTTGGAATCAATTGCTTTAAATGCATTGTTCTATGCTAAAAGAGTCTCCGATTGCCAATTCAGAACGGCTTCAGTAGCAGGTTTTCTTCTTTGTCTTCCATGTTCATCCACATCAGTGGGGGCAAGTATCTTGGGAGTATGACGGTATCTGCCTTATGGATCAATGAATTCCTCTGGAGCAGGAAACGAGAGTTTAGAACTTAATCTGATAAGAGGGGGAAAGTCAGTCTCATGGAACATGGCAATGGAAGAGGTTGGTGGTGTTTCTGCTGGAGCTTCAAATGGGTAGGAGTGCTTCTTGGCCCACTTTAGGATTGGCTTATAAAACAGAGAGAGAGCTTGTTTTTTCTGCGGAGGAGATGGTGGAGGTGATTTTGGTGTATTTGGTAAATCTTGGGGTGTAGTACTGAATTCTGGTGGTGGTGGTGGAGCATAGGAAACCATAAACTGGAATTTATCATACTCACCAAGAGTACCAACGGAGGGATCTCCGTTTAAGTACCTTTGGTACACATTATCCTTTGGCCTTTTCCGTTGAGGTAGAGGTTTTGCAAATGGATCTACCTCATCAAGGGAATTTGTATAATATGAACATTGGTAAAAAGGATCCAAAAAATAATGACCATATTGGTCCTTATAGTAATGGACATGATGTCCATCACTATTGAAATGTCGAACAAGCTTTTTTTGGATTGGCTCAGAAATTGATTTAGGAACACATGGTTCAATTATGAAGAGGGTTTGGAAGATAGAAGGACTTTCTTCATTTTCTTTGCCAAATTTGATGGAAAAAATTCCATCTTTCTTTCGGACGAACTTAGAGTCTGTAGACTGGAAAGGCTTGTTATGCTAGTGTAGCTTTTTGTAGTTGGTGATCCAAGTCTCTAGAAGGAGCTTGGCCAACGTGTCCTTTGGGATTTGTCTAGGAACATGGATGCAGGACGCTTGGGGCCCGTTTGTTTATGTTTCTTTTTTTTGTTTTTAAACACTTTTTCTGTTTTTTTGTTCATGGGAACAAAAAGGAACAAAAACGCGTTTGGGTGCGTTTTGTTTTTTTTGTTCTTTTTGTTCCAAAAGGAACAAAAAAGAAACAAACAAAACTTAGAAACACTTTTTTTTTCTTCTTTTTCTTCTTATTTTCTTCTTCTTATTTTCTTTCTTTTTTTCTTTCGCGGTCGCCGGCCAAAAAAGAAGAAAAAAGAAAAAAGGAAAAAAGAAAAAAGAAAAAAGAAAAAAGGAAAAAGAAAAAAAGAAAAAAGAAAAAAAGGAAAAAAAAGAAAAAAATAAAAGAAATAAAAAAATTATACAAATTTACCAAACGTGTTTCTATTTATTTTTTGTTCCCGGAACAAGTTTACCAAACGCGTTTTTTTGTTCAGAAATTGTTCCCAGGAACAGAAACACTTTTTTCTATTTCTGTTCCCTGGAACAATTTTTAAACAGAAACGCAAACAAACGCACCCTTGATTATTCTACATGGAGATAAACAAAGCATCTTTGTTCCCATTATTGAAGTTTAGATCAAGAGCATGGTTCTGCACTTGATAAACCATATGGTAATGTAGTGTTGCAGTTACGGAGTCAGTAGTTTGAGGGGCTCTAGTGAGCTGGACTTAGACTTTTAAGAAAGAGAGTAGCTGGGGGTTTGAAAGAGCAATGTTGAAGTTTGGATACAAAGTTACAAAGACTGTTCTAGCATTCAAAGTGGTTTGAACAATACCAATACAAGCATGCTGAACATTGTAAAAACTTGGTATCTAACAATGCAATTCTTGCAACAACTACGGCAAACATTTACGACCATGGAAGGTAAGAGTAAGACGAACAACGCCATAATGGACATGAGTATATCCCTGTTGAGCCCATTTTTGGGAAATTCTGAAGGGATCTGGAGAGTAACAAAATACTCATTTTTAGTAGCAAGAATAGGGTGCTCGTCGAATTTGGAAGACTGGATGTACTCCTTTACTTGCTTTGGGGTTTGATGAATAAGTTGGCGGATGGAGCGGATAGGCAAGAATGATGAGTGAGGTTTGGCAAAAGCAGAGTAAGGGTTCATGAGAGGAAGTTGGGTTTAGAAATCTTGGTTTCATCACTAAGAGAGACTTCATAGATATAATCTATCTTAGAAGCATTGGAAATATGAAAATTTGAAAGGGTTGAGGATGATGGAGATGTGGCAAGAGAGACCGGTGCTTTGAGAATTTCTGGTTTTGTAGACATGATGTAAAACCGTAGTACAAGTAGCATCTAATTCACTCATTCGCTTTCCTTGACTTCCCACAAACACAAGAAGTAACCCACAATATATATGACAGCACAAACAACAAAAAAAGGCACAACTATTTTGTGGAACAACACAAACTTCTTCTCATCTTCAAAAAAGAAAAAAAAAAGCCTACATTTAATTAAAAACAATTACATTTGTCTACTCATTTTTAACTATGGCAGTCGGAGAAATTTTTTATCATCTTCAAGTGCTTTACATTTCATCATAAAGTAGGGTGGATAATAAAACAACACCATAATAAACGCTTGGTAACACTTCCGTTCAATTTTCATCATTGAAACTTCATTCTTCAAAATGTTAACCGAAAATGCTTGAGCTTGCATTGAGTCAACATCATCCAAGTTGTCCATGAGCATAGATGGAGATCGATGTCGTTCATCAAATAGATCTAATATCACTTATGTGGTAGTAAGAGAATTTTGTATCAACCAATTTGAAGTATTTGTACTTTGACCCTTCTTTATATCAGTGCATCCATAAAATCTTCTTTTAGGATTCATTAGAGTTTACAATGTTTTTCTTGGACTCGGTAATCCACAAAAATAGAAATTCTAACCTTCTCATTCGCTTCGACGAGAGGAATTTGAGGCGCTATTGAGAGTCCTACTCTCAATTTCCAATATTTGATGATGGAATTTTGGGTAAATCAAAATTAGGGTTTAGGATTAGGGTTTGAGCACTTCAATAGGGATTTTGATCGATTTAGGGTTTTAAATTTAGGACAATTTGGGAGATGACGTCGTTTTGACAGATTTAGAGCTTTTATTTTGGCCAACTATGAAAACGGCATCGTTTATGGTGAGTTAGGGCTAAGTAGCTCTTTAGCGAGCCATGTAAGCAAGCAAAATTAATAAAAAATTGCCACATAGGATTTCCGACGGGGTGTGCCGGAGGTGATAGTTAAGTATCCCACTTTTCAAAAAAAGTGACACTTAAGTGTCTCATCGTGTCAAGTTTTAGCACTTGGGCTGTACTTCTTCCAGGAAAAAAATATTGATAGAGCAGAAAGTCTTTAAAATGCGTTCGAAAATTTGCAAAACACATCTGAAATCTTTGATAGCCTAGAAATAAAGGAAAATGCGTGAATTTGGAGATCAAACATTGGCCAAATTGGGAGTAAATATACTAGAAGTGCCAAAAGTTGTGTACGGCGTTTCATTTTGGTATCAAAAGTTTTTGTTAGCTCACATGAGTGCAAAATCTGAGAAAAAATGATCATGTAATATTTGGCAATAAATTCCAGCTAAAATATTATGTGGCTTTTAAAATATAATGTATAATATGATAGGTCATTGTTATTTAAAAAACAAGTCCAACATGGATGATGACGTGGCTATACTCTTCATAAACGATGCCATATGAGAAAGAATTGTTTAATGTGCTCTTCCATTTTCCAAGAAAATTTGTAGAGAGAAGGCAAAAGAAAGGGAAAGTAGAAAAGAGGGAGATTGAAGAAGATAAAATGAAAATGGCTGAACTGAATCGAAGCCGAGAAGAGAGAAAGAGAGAGATTAGCTTGAGGAAGCCGGAAAAGATCTCAGATTCTCAGTGATTGCTCACTTGAGCAATCTGATCTCGTCAATCAGGGGGCTTTGCATTAGTGTTATTGGCGAAGTGAGCAACTCGATGGAACAGCACGAGCCCATCGAAATCAATGCTTCAAGAGTCAAACCCATCAATACCAACCCTACGAACACGTTCCAATTGAATCGAATAAGAGCTATTGTCACTTGAGTCGTGTGCTCTCTTATGGTTCTTGAACAAATGTTGTCGCAAAGTATCGATTCAAGAAGAAACAACTTGGCCTTCAGATTAGTTCTTGGTAATCTTTGTCGGAGCCTCGGGATAGTCCTTCCTCGAGCTCGGTCAAGACCTTTACTTGTTTTTCTTCGTCCTCTCACTGGTCTAGTGTACAAACACCTAAAAATTGTCTTTGTGGAGGAAAGCTTGGTCTTCGAGCTCGATTTGGCATGCGGGTTGGGACATCTTCCTCTTAATGGCTTGAAGTTCCATATCTGAGCATTTTCAAGGTAGAGGCAAGCGAGACCACTCAGTTACAATGGCTGCAGTGATGAAGCATCTCTTCCCCCACGATGATGATAGCGGCGACGGAGCATGGTCACGACTGAAGCAACCACCTTCATCATCTTCATCCCTCATCATCTTCTACTTTCCTTCTTTAATCTTTTGCAAATTGAAAAGAAGAAAACCTAATTTGGACAAAAACCCTAAATTGCAAATAAAATTATGGTTTATAATTGGGGCAAACATATAAACGACATCGTTTTGGACAATTAATGTTGACTGTACTTTTAGCGAGCCACATCGACTTTAAAAATTAATAAAAAGTGCCATGTTAGATTTCCAACCAATCAGATTAGTGTTGGCACTGAAATGATTGTTTTTTTTTTTTTATTTTTTTAAATTTTGGCACTTAAGTGATTCAAAATAAACTTTTGGTTTTAAATTGAGTGTCGTATGAAACTTTAAGCACTTCTAGTGTACTTTTTCCTGGCCAAATTAGCATAACCTGTTTGCAATTTCAAGAATCTCGCAATCCTCTTTGATTTAATATGCATGATAACTCCTCCCAAATAAAAAATTGTGATCATTTGAAGGTAACCCGTCATTCATGATGTGGTTGGGGCCACTCGTTATTATGATGCTCGAAGGTTTCTGCATAAACATTTACCAGCTATCCTACATCAAAACGTAATTCTATCTTGACGCGTCCTCCATCTGAAATAATAGAAAGAAACGTCAATCGTGTACGGAAAAAAGCATCTCGTCCTAGCGAGGTCTAGTCCCTCGTAATACATCGCATTAAGAAACAAAGATGTCATTTTTCAATGGACATGTACGTGCATAATGACGAACATACCTCAGATGCTAAAACGATACTGCCTCGAATTCTACTCAGGCCTATGCGTTCACTGTCACATGCCTACAATCGAAGGACCCTCTTATTTCCAATCATGTGGGGGGAAAATCGAACGTGCAAGGAGCTCGAGGCAATAAACTTTTAGCTCTCCAGCGGGTCCCAAAGCACTGCTCCATGTCGCGTAGCAGATTTCGTTTACTAGCGACGTGCCTTGGATAACTCCAGCGTTGTATCCCTCGCTGGAATTTTGCTGCTATCCAACATGTGAGGAAACGGGACAAGGACACCTGACTCTGCGTTCTTCTCGATGAGGGTTCTCGTTTTTTTGCAATGATCTTGTTTGTCTCTTGCTGCATGATGTCTACGGATTTCGGATGACACGTTGTTTGTTTCGCTACTTGAACTCTGCCCGTGATCCTTGATGTCGCCCGATGCAAAGTTTGGGTGGCAAG
The DNA here is from genome assembly GCA_017140185.1 of Eucalyptus polyanthemos subsp. polyanthemos. NCBI lineage: Eukaryota > Viridiplantae > Streptophyta > Magnoliopsida > Myrtales > Myrtaceae > Eucalyptus > Eucalyptus polyanthemos. The sequence continues at coordinate 17,197,684 of CM029457.1, read as the reverse complement.
GGTGTCTCTTGATTATCAACGTCAGTTCTCATCAGTTCTCCTGGACATGAGCTTGCAAAATGTGACCCCACGATGACAGCAACTCCTAACCATTTTTTGGTCACTTATAACGTGCCAAAAGGGTCATGATTACATTCATAGTATGAATGTTTGGTCTCTTAGGACACGTAAATTTTTAATTTGGTGATTGGTAGGTAATGAAAAACATCACTCAAATCCATCGATTCACTGCCGGAAAACGTTGGGGCACAATGATTCAAAAAGTTCGAAAACTTTGGCTAGGCTTGTTTCGATGTAAATAGGGTAAAACTGCAGTTCTTATTTGTGATATCGTTATTTGTGTAATTTGGTTCTCTACTAACTTTTTTATTGCTCAATTGAGTCCCTTATGTTTCTCGATTTTTTAAATCAAGGCTGCTTTCCCGTCATCTACGATTTCTAGCAACATTAAATTGAGAGCCTTGTCAGGATAACCACACCATCACTTTTTATGGGTGAATGGTGCAACCATGGCCACACTTTTCATTTCCCTAAGCTAAAGATGTGTTTGGTAATGTTTCTATTAAAAAATTGTTCTCAGAAATATAAATAGTTTTTTCTATTTCTGTTCCGGGGAACAATTTTTGAACAGAAGAACGTGTTTGGTAATTGTACAAAATTTTTGTTCATGGAATATAAAAAGAGCAGAAATACATTTGGTAAACTTGTATAATTTTTAAATATTTTTCCTTTTTTCTTCTCCTTCTCTTTTTTTTTTTTTTCTCTTTGGCCGGTCATCGGCCATCGTTGTGGCCGGCGATTGGCTAGGCGATGTCTAGCAAGCTCGCCGGAGCCTCGCCAGGCCACCGGCGAGGCTCGGCTTCGCGCCGGCTGGGGAGGTCGATCTCGCTATGGTCGCGTGGGCCAAGCTCGCCTAGCCATTAGTGAGGCTTGGCCTCACTGTGGCTTGGCCTCTTCGGGGGCCGGTGACGCTCTTGCGAGGTTGCCGACAAAGGCCATAGCCAAGGCTGGTGACCGGCAAAAGGAAGAAGAAAAGAAGAAGAAAAGAAAGCGAAAGAAGAAGAAGAAAAAAAAGTGTTTCTCGGAAGTGTTCCTAAGAACAAGAACAAGTTTTTTCTACTTCTTGTTTTTGTTCTAAATCTGTTCCCGCGAACAAAAAAATAGATTTTTTGTTCATTGGGAAAAAAAGTGTAAACAAATGCATTTTTTTTTTTTTTTTGTTCCCCGGAACAAAAGAACAAAAATTTGTGTTCTAGGGAACGGAAACAATTTTAAACAAACACACCCTAAGCCACCAGTTAGAGAGGTAGCTGCAATATGTACAATGGCTCAAGAAAAAAAATGAGAAATTCATTGGAAAGTGGGTAAAGAAGTTTCCAAATTTTCAGCATAAAATAAGAGGAGAACGAGGTTCCGTCAGTCTCCGTTCCGTTAGTCTCCGTCACTCTTGTGAGACTAACGGAGCCGTCATCTACTCTTTTCTCTTAAATTAATAACATCGCCACCGTGTCGACAAATCAAAGAAAGAGAGAAGATTATTTTGGGAAGAAATGGGAGAGAGGGGAGGGGTGGTTTACCACCCTCAAGTCCATTGATAAGTTCCTCAAGAGATCCTTGCTTTGACGTGGGTTCCGACATCCCATCCACTATAAATAGTGAGTGTTGCGACCCTTGCTGAGGCGTTGTTTACCAATGGCAAGGTCGCTTGACCCTATAGAGCTTCGGCATGGGATGTACCATACTTGTTCTGTTAGGCTTAGACCAACGATGTATGGAATATTCCAATTCAATTCAAGCGGTGTTCTCGTGTTGGACATGACGCTACTTTAATGGTCTTACAAATGAAGCCTTACACAATAAACATGAATCAGAATCGGGCAATTCGAAAATTGAAAATACTCCAATTACAACACGTAGGGAAAGAAAAAGATGCTTGGATTATGTGTACTCAAGCCGCCTCGAAATACACGTGAACTGTTAGGCACTTGACATATTGAAAATGACCCTTCGGTCTCGATTACCATTCGGCCTCGGACACTTGCCATCTTGCAAAATTCCAAGATCAACAAATCACACGTGCACCTGTCTGCAATATTAAGTATTTGGTGATGGATGCATTCGCGTGTCCAGAAGGAGGAATAGCGGACGCGGTTTAGGTTGTCACGAGATCAGTTTCCAGACAAGCGCTTGCATGCTCAAGCATCAAAATCGTTGGGATTCTACCATCAATTACATTCTTGCTTTTCGTGTTATATGGTGATCGTCAATTGTCCATCTTTGGGACACGACAGGAAAGGAGGAAGTAATGTCAACAAGTGATGCAGCGCGTGCGTTTGATTTGTCCATGTGGGGACAAATGGGGATTTTGGCACTAGATGTTCACTGGCTTAGCGAGAAAAAGATGCGAAATAAGTTAGGGGAAAAATCCGCCGGCTCCGATACCGAGTAAGAAAGTCCAACGCAAAAACCTAAGTTGTTGCACCCTCTCTCTAGTCGTCCTCTAGATAATTGCCCCTCCGTCACCTCAGCACCATGGCCACCTTACTTATCCCTCTCTATCCATGTGATGTGTAGGGATGAATTCAAAGGTCAAAGTAAATGTTGTTCATCCTCGCGCAAAAATCCCTTGTGAATTAGATGTCTCCTGATTTTAGGAGACTTTTGATCTGGATCGCTTGAGGTTGACAACCTTCAATTTGACGCACAACTGCAGATCGGAGTGGCGGCCTCCACTGTGGCTGGGGCGAGAGGGGAGGGGGGAATTAGCCTAATTGTGGTAATTAGGACATGGAAATTGCATATTGATAATGTGGGCTATGAAGTCCTACTTGCGGTGCTGGTTTCAATCTCCATTTCGAAAATCGCCCCTAGGTTTAAGAGACCTCAATTATGTAGTACATCAATCGTTAAATTTCTACAATTGCGCAATTTTCATGAATATACGAGCACCATTATTGGTTCCTACTGTAGTGTTGCATCGTGTTCTTTGGATCTGAAATTTCCAAAACGGAGGTGTTGGACGTGGATGGCGAAGGTGGCAAAATACAAGTTGGAATGTGAAATGGAAAAAGGAGACATTCTTTTCCGAGAGGACGCGTATTGTGGGTGGAGGAATCTGTCGTGAGATAGGACATGGAAGAGGGGCATTGCTAAGGAAGCGTCAAATGGTGTTTAGCTGTCAATCCCTCCAAAAACCTCTCACGGGCTCATCTCTCTCTCTCTCTCTCTCTCTCTCACATATGTTAGCCATGCAAAATATCACTTATTTTTGTTTTCTCTGTTGTTTTGGCCGAATGCAAAATGTCACTTCACAAACTTAACATTCCCCCACACGTCTAAAATTGGAGTTTCTCGTCCCTCCTATTTAATTTCCTTGTTGTAATAGTATCCAATGAAAATTTTCCCTTATTTAGTGACCTACAATTTCGTATGTCCATCCAAGAGGGTCGGCGTGAGGCCAGGACGTTAACGGATTTCCAACTCAAATAACTGGAGGTCACGCGGTTTAAAATCAATTAATTGAATCCCTATTGCTCTGGACAGGGCTTCCTGCACAAGCCAGATGTTTGAGCTTACCTGGTTTATGAGATTTGTAACATGTTTTGCGAACCTTAAGGTGACCAAGTTTCCACACCCATGTTCTCTTGATTACGAAAAATCAAACTTCCAATTAAATGAATATTTGCCAGCCTTTTAGGTGGACCGGTAGAGGAGGAAGCGCGAGATCAGTTGGCAATCCTCTCGAGATGGAATGGCCCAAGTAAAACTACTTCTATCCTCCATTGACGACGGAGGATAGCTAGTTATACCTTCCAAACGCTCACAATAGGCAATTTTATATTTCATTCCGTGTTAAGGAAGGCAGAGTCGGTCCACCTTACCTGCATTTAATTTCTCCCTAATCTGAGTCGATAGACCTTCACTAGATAACGACTTTAGGGTTTTTTTTTTTTAAAAAGCTTTTCGACACTCACGTTAACTCCTCCTGATGGGTGCATAGCCCAACTAGCAATATGCTAACGTAATCAAAGTCCGTAGTGCACTTGTGGTCCTTACTGTCAAGGGCCACGAATTAGGATGAGCAAGAATGGCAATAACTTAACGTATGTTTGGTAGCTGTGGCTGTATTGTAACGCCGTCGCATTGTGACCGTTTATGGAAGCATTGCAAACTTATGCGCTTGATAATACATGTTTTCGAATTTTAGTATCACAAAGTTGGGTGAGGCGGTTTCCTAAAAAATGGCTGTATAAGTTGTTGCTGCCATCAGGAGTTTACCGAAAACCTTATAACACCTGCGGCACCCTTTTTCCTGGCTGTAACTGTTGCTGCAGGCCGTACCAACCGGACCAAGTCTACGATGTTTACTACAAGAGTTGCTTTCTCCGAAAACCGAACTTACAACCAAGCTGAGGTTTAGTTTTATATAGAATCTTACTATTTATTTAAACCCCAGTTTGATATAGGGATGAGGAATATGGCAAGGTCTATTTCGAAGTTGTTAACTAAGTAGCTCATGTGAACATCTAGTGGAGAAAGAATGGTTGAATCACCTTCTCAGTGGCCCTTAATCATCGAATCTCATTACCTAAACAATCCTACTACGTTTACCTAATCACAATTACTTAGAAATTTTTTTAATGGGAATGATGCATAATGGTCCACAATGGACAAGAGGGAAATCTACATATGATTTGTAGCCCGACGGTCGGGAGGTTGTTTCCGCATGTGAATAAGAAACCATGTTGTGTAATTATCAAAGAGACAAATTGGGTTCTATTGGGATCGATGCAGGATGAGCCACTGTTCGAGATTGCCAGTGGAATTTTAGTTTGTGCAACCATCCCAATTGGCAAGATGCTCTACATGCTTAAGTTTCCTAGGTAATTGACTGAAATTCTAGCATGGGACGTATTAAAATTGGTTAGGTTACTTGATGATTCTGCTTGCCATTTATATAATTCAAAGCCATTCTATTTCCAAATCACTACACTTGTGTATTCTCTCGGATTACCCTAAAGAAGATAAACTTATGTGCCTGGGTAATTATGGGAGGATTGCCACAACCGATGCAAATTAGTCGGGTGCGCTGGAGATGGCGATGGGATAGATCTTCTCTCATTCGAGGGAAATGGCAAGGGGACTAAATAGTGACTATTTTTTTTTTCCGTTTTAGTAAGGTGACTTGATTTCTAGATTTATGCTCTCTTTATGGTTACTACATAATTTGCTCATACTATCAGATTATGACTAGATTTATAATTAAATACCACCGAATTAAGAAGGTAATTATAATTTTTATGTTCTTTATAATTAATCCTCTCCCTCTCTTGTCTCCCCCCCGGCGGGCCGCCCCCCGGGGCCGCTCTCATCTTCCATTCATTATTCAGGAAACAAAGAAAGAAATAAAAATAGAGTTCCCCACATAACCTATCTGGAAGGAATGTGGGGTAACAAGTAATTTCACTCTGATAGATACGCAAGGATCTCATTGGGTGTCAATGTGGCGTATTAGATTATAAAGAAACGGAGGCCCTCGTGCAAAAAACAAACAAATGACGAGATAGGTTAGGTTATTCGTGAGCTCACACACGCTATTTAAAATGGCTTATCTCTTGATGCTCCCTTCGATTGGAAACAGCACCGAAAGAGAAAAAACCCCTGTAGCCGAGACCAGTTTTGGAGCTTCCAAGTCATGTCTTCTCGCGAGCAAAGGAGAGCGGCTCTCTATGAGAAGTTGCAGCAACTGCGCGCCGTCACCAACTCCAGTGCGGTAAGGAGTTGTTCGTCATCCATATTTCCTGTAAAGCACTGCACAAGTGAAAGAATCCTCCAGAAAGAAAAGATTATCAGATGCAGAAACTTCTATAAGTTCTTTGCTTTAAATACGAGAAGCTCCTTCCCATGGAAATTTGCCCATTTGTTCGATGTTTTTCTTTGGGGAAATCGATCGCGTAGATGATACTCGTTATTTGCATGTCTATTCGTTGACTAAAGAACAGCGGACTCATTTGGCAGGTGAATAAAACTTCAATCATTGTGGATGCGGCGAAGTACATAGAGGAGTTGAAGGAAAAGATAGACAAGCTAAACGAAGAGCTCGGAACTTCAACAGATCAAGATCTACCCATGGTATGCGTTTGTATGTATAGTCGATGACATGCTCGAAATAATGCAAAACACATATTGCAATAGTAGCGGACCTTTATTAGGTTTACTTACACGGAGAGAACCTTTTACGGAAGCCCTTAATGGTCTTGTGACACGATAGTAGACTCGATTACTGTAACGACCTTAATTGTTAAATCCATATCATACGTTTTACTGTGCTAATTGGAAAGTTCTTTCCTCTGCTATAATTGGATCTAAAATACTATCGGTTTCTTAACAATCTTACATACTTATGGTTAAAATTGTAATATGTGTGGATTGGGTTGTGAGTTTTTCAGGAGGTTAATGTGGAAAGCTTAGAGAGGGGGTTCCGAATAAACGTGTATTCGGAAAAGAACTGTCCAGGTTTGCTCGTTTCCATACTTGAAGCCTTTGAGGAGCTGGGGCTCAACGTTTTGGATGCTAGGGTTTCTTGTGCTGACAATTTCCATTTAGAAGCAGTTGGAGGAGAAGTAAGAAATAGACTACTTCCAAATCTTAGTGTCTTCATTTATTCTTGTCCAAATTTTAGTGTCTTCATTTATTCATGACTTAATGTTCAATCACTCCATATGCGAAAACTTGCACTGAAATTGACTTCTCCATAGCATACAATGGTGGTGGAAAAATTTATCTGCAGAAGTGATTGATCTCATGAAAAATGCATTTGCTATAAGATGGATAGTCACTTATATAAACTTAATAATGCACACGTGGAGTTGACTCCTCGTGAAACATGCTTTACCCTGGAGGTGTTCTCTATAATAATCATTGAGATATATAGACATGTCTATTGATCAAATTGACTTCACGTCTTATTTCCCCCTTGCGACCACACTCCTTTTCTAGTTCACATGCAATGCGGTTTCTGATGGCGCGGTTTGATTACCTACACCATAGTGCGTCCCAGTGTCAACCAAAAAAATTAATACTGAATTAGTTGCTTAAGATGCACACATCAAAATTCATTTTGTTTACTTGCAAGAGTATATTTTTATCTTTCTTTGTGAAAGTTAAGTGCAAATTACCGGGTACTTTTGCAGGAAGATGGGCATGACAACATTGACGCTCAAGTGGTGAAGCAGGCAGTGTTGCAAGCTATCAAGAAATGGAGTGACGAACAAGAAGATTAATTACGCTCGAACAATCTGTGATCTTCTCTCTCTTTCTCTTTTGCTTCCTTTTTGCTCTGATATGAAGCCGAGAGCTGCAGAAAAGAAGAGGCAGGGATGCAACAATTGTAATTAAAATGTTCGAGGATAGAATGAGCTGTAGTAGCCAAGAAAGGGTTTAGCGCATAGTCTGGACAAAATTTGTTCAGTGATGATTCTTGGCAATTTTTACTGCTGCTAGAATGCAACAAACAAAGACGCAAGCTAAGTCATGCTTGTCATGATAGTTCATGTAATGAGTGCTCAACAGCTGTTCAAGATTGGAATTGTCTGGGTCGTATCATTATCTGCCAAAATGAAAGACATAATGGCAGGAAACATTTTGAAGAAAATAGACAATTTTCGTTGGGGGGCTTTTCTGTCAGAGGCCATTTAAAAAAATAAATAATAAAATTGGGGAAAGCAGAGCTGCCCCCACATCAACAAACTGAGACAAAAATGTGATCTTAAAAGTTTTAGAATGATAGTCTAAGATGTTATTTGATGATGTATTTTCCTTGCTATCAGGCAATTATTTTACTTAGCACTGCTGTTCCTTAAACTATATATCGCTAGTTAACTTCTAGATGGTAGATGTCAAAGCATCTCATGTTGCTAGTTTATGGGGTTTGTCTGGGCTTTATAAAGATATAGTCTCTCTCTCTCCGATGACTATTTAAGCTTTTGGATTAGACTAATTTTTACCTATGGCAGTCTCGAATTGGGCTTGTATACACGATACACAACTAATTTATTTGTACATAAGTCACCTTTAGCACCATTAATTTTGGACAGTTAACCTTAATTATCCATTTTAATAGCAATGGAGGTGATGTGTGCAAGAAAATTTTATCTTGTATCCATTTTTTTTCCTCAAAAGTCTCCCATAACCCTCAAATCTCCAATGTCAGGTCAGTTCCTAGCCATACTCGCTATTTTATAAAAACCTTTCTAATTAATAATGACTGAAAAACCACGTAAAATCGTATCACAATCTAGTCATACTTGGCTATTTAAACCTCGATGAATATTATTTAATAGTAGTTCAATTACTAGTAGTGTGCTTTGGGTTGATTTATGGGAATTTTAGGAACAAGGTTATTTTGATTATCATATCTAAATGTGCGCTAAGATTACTTTTAAGTATAACCATCTTAATTTCGTAAGGGGATGTAGTGTTCTGCAAGTACCACTTCGGTTGATGGCTAATAAGCTTGGGCCAAACCTTCATGGAAATAGTATTCCATGTACTGTGTACACTGTTTGGTGAGAAACCGAGCATAAAAATCAGACATTGGCCGGACAATACTTGTATTTCATTGAAAAAAAACGGATTTTTCCATGCCGGTATTAGAGAGGTGAAAACTGTCAATAGACTGGCGGCTGAAAAAAAATTACCATTAAAAAAATACGAAAAAAATATCATTGGTTACTTGATTTTCCGACATTTGTTGGTAACTTAACGCAACATTTATGAAATAACTAACTTTTTAACAGGTTACTTACTAACATCTTAAACTTAACAACTCCTATGAATTTATTAGATTTTATTACCAACGTTTTCCCAAATTAAATTAGTAATCAGTTGGGTTATTAACTCTTATATGAATTTATCAATATATATTTGCGCAACTTATTATTCTTTCCTCATTAGATTACCAACTAATTTTAGTTTTCCAAGTCTCTTTGAGTAGCTTATCAAAATCTATTAGGATTCTTCAAGCTTTACCAACTTTTTGTTGATTTACCCACTATTATTTGTATTGCTTACCAACCAGCTAAAATTACCAACTCTTTTTAGAAGTTACCAACCTAAATTGAAGTATTACCAAATTTAACCTGTTAGGTTACCAACAAGTTTTGCATTACAAACTCTTACTATTAGACATAATTATTGACAATTATCTATTTTTTTTCTAAATAATTATTTCTCTTATTTTTAATAAATAAAAAACTTCACTTATCATTGACAAACTTTTTATTCTTACATTTTCACTGGCGCCCTAAATGTTTTGACCATTATATTAAATTACCAACCTTTATTTGAGTTACTTAGCACTTTTCTTTAATTAAGTATAGAATTAGTTTTGGGTTACTCTTTTCAGTTGCTTATTACCATTTATTTTTCTAATTTAAAAACTTTTCTATAGAGTTACCACTTTTATTTGCCTTTCTTTCCAACTTTTTAAAGTTACAAATGTTGGAGAAAATTCTTTTACTATTTTGAAGTTCACAAAGCCTTTTCAAAGTCTAGTTTGAAAACTTCCGAACTTTAGTGTCAAAGTCTGAAGACCGGCAGACTTTACGTTCTGCCCAGACTAACAAATTCCAGACTGAACGCCACTAGAGAATGAAGACTTATCCAAATGCAAGATTATCTTTATTTCTTCAAGGATTCGATTCATATGGCATATGGATGACCTTTTGGTTGGACATAACACCTATATGATCGACTATCTTTATTGAAATCAATTCCGATATTCAAATCTTTTGGAAGGCAAGCAAACTTGGAATGTTTTACTTATGGAAACCAAGATCTTGATTGTATGGGCAAACACGATTGACGGGATTTCATCACAAATCTTCAAATGACTCGAGATCCCTTTTATTGGTTTTGTCCAATAGGTAGATTGGAAGAATTCCTTTGGAAAGTGTCAACGGTCGAGAAGGCATGAAGGAGTATTTAAGGCGGACTCTCCAGTTGTTTGAGAGAGTGCATGAAAGAAAATTTTCAAAGTCTGAAGCTTCCTAGTTCCTTGTTATTTCATTCACTGAGCTCAAAGTTGTGTACAAAAGAGAGAAACTTATAGTGAGACTTTGTGATAGATTAGTAGAGACTCTTCACTGTGAAGTTGAAATCGCAAGACTGTAAAATCTTTTTTATTTTTTAGTGAAATCCAGCTAGTGGGCTGTCAGAGCAGGAGAGTGGACATAGGCTTGATCTAAGCTGAACCACTATAAACCTTATGTTCTTATTCTCTTCCTTGAACTCCTTTATTCTGTTCATAGTTTTATCTAACTACCATAATATGAATTCGTTCACAGTTTGTCATTTTCTAAAAGCAAACTATTTCTACTACTTGTTGTGAAAAATTGTCTTTACACCTATTCACCCCCCTCTAGGTGTTCATACTAGCCATTTCAATTGGTATAAGAGCTTGTGTGCTCATTTTATTGAAGTGTTTTTACTTTTGAGCTAAAGATCTATGGCTAGTATTTTGGCTCTAGGTTTGGTTGAAGGCCAAAGCAACACCAAACCTCCTTATTTTGATGGGAAGGAATACAATGTGTGGAAAACCAAGATGAAGGCGTTACTGAGATTGAAAGATCCTCTAGAATGGGATGTGGTAGAAAAAGGGATCGATCCCAAAGCTACAGAGAAAGGAAATGAAGTTATAGATGCTGGCAAAATGACAAAAGAATAAATAACCAAGAGACAAGCTCTTGATGCTAAAACTATCTATTCTTTATACCGTGCCTTATCTCCTACTGAGTGTAATTGAATTTCTTCTTGTGAAGCAGCAAAAGAAGTTTGGGACAGACTGCACGTTACCTATGAAGGAAGTAATCGAGTAAAAAAACGAAAATCAAATTTTACTCAGACAATACGAAGCCTTCAAGATGAAGCCGGGAGAATCCATCACTGATATGTTTAGTCGCTTCATAGAGATTGTAAACAGTTTGGCCTATCAAGGACAACCAATCTTAGGACCAATGAAGGTCAATAAACTACTGCATGGACTCTCCAAAGATTGGAATCACGTGAAGACATCAATTAGAGAAACCTAGAGGATCATGCCTCTTTTAGTAGATGAACTTGTTGGCACACTTCAATCATATGAAGTGGAGTAGATCAACGAGGAAGAAGATCCTAAAGGTAAGAAATCAATAGCTTTAAAATCTAACGATGATTCTGATAATACAGATTCAAAAGATGACATGGATGATGAGGAGCTAGCACTTATGATTAAGAAGTTCAGAAAGTTGAACAGGAAGGGAAGAAGATTCAACTGGAAGAAGCAAAGCACTCAAAGATTCTAGAACAAACCAACTGAGGACAATGAAACCAACAAAGATGTGATATGCTTTGAATGCAAGAAAAAGAGACACATCAGACCTAACTGCCCTCTGTTGAAGAAAAAGAAATGAAGAACAGAGAAATACAAAAAGGTTCTAAAAACAGAAACTTGAAGCGATACTGAGTGTGAGGAAAGTGATGAAGAATATGACAACATGTGTCTAATGGCCAATTTAGAATCAAACTTAGATTTTGAAACAAATTCTAATTCAGACTCAAACAAAGAAGTTAAGGTTAGCAATTTAAAAATTCCTATTAAAGTCTCGAAATATATAGATGGACTCTGTCTTAGTCTCAAGACTTCTCTTAAAAAGATTTCTGAACTAAAAATGGAGAATTCCAACCTGAGGCAATAGGAAACTTCTTGGAGAGAAAAGTTTGAAAGTTTGGATAAAAGTCTTGTTGACTTGAAAGTAAATTTTGATTTTCTTTCTAAGGAAAATGCCTTTTTGAAAGAAGATGTTTCTAATATCAAAAAAAGATTTTAAAAAGGATCTGAGAAGTTGGAGAAAATTCTTTCGTATAAAGACCTTATTTTAATAAATCTGGTTTGGGTATGACTTCAAAAACTATTCCTTTAATTGATTTTTCCAAAGTTAAAGAAAGAATTAAACAAAGACCTCCAAAGGCATTTTACAAAAATCATTTTCAAAAAGTCTTTGTAAAACCTGTTAGCTGAAGTGCTGTTAAATACTCATAATGTAACAGCTTAGAACATTTTGAGAAGGAATGTCCCAAGGTCTGGAGACCTGTTATGAAGGATTGGGTAAAGACTGTTTTCAACACTAACTTTCCTAGACTCAAAAAAATATGGTACCAAAGAAAGCTTGAGTTCTTCTTTTGATCACAGGTCACTATTAAGAAGAAGATCAAACGGTATTTGGATAAAGGTTGCTCAAGGCACATCGGGGCACATGATAAGATATTCAAGTTGCTTTACAAAACTTGTTCAAATGAATGGTGGAAAAGTTTCTTTTGGTGGGAACATCAAATGAAGAATTGTAGGTTGTGGAACTGTGAAGATTGGAAGCTTGACTATCCACAATGTCTCCTTGGTGGAAAGTCTGAATTATAATCTACTCAGCATAAGTCAACTTTGCGATACTAGATTCAAAATAAATTTCCAAGAAAGCATTTGTTTAGGAACGAGTAAAGATCTCTTTCAATCTTTCACTAAACGAAGGCATCTGAATATTTACCTTATGGATATAAAACCAGAAAGCTCTCAGTGTCTTATATCCATTTAAGATGAAGCAAATCTTTGGCATCGAAAACTTGGCCATGTTAACATGAAGCAGATTGCCAAGATTTCTTCCGAGAAGCTTTTTCGTGGTCTTCCTAACTTGACTTATCAAAAGTCTGAATTATGCACTCCATGTGTTTTGGGAAAACATGTTAGAAGTTCATTTACACCTATAAATCAAGTTTCTACTAATCGAGCTTTACAACTTCTACATATGGACCTCTTTGGACCAACCATAACTCAAAGTATTGGTGGAAAGAGATACTGCTTAGTAATTGTGGATGATTACTCTCACTTTACTTGGTTTTATTTTCTAGCAAATAAGTTTGAAGCCTTCTCTCACTTCTCAAAGTTTGTCAAGAAGGTTCAAAATGAAAAATGATATGCTATTTTGAGCATATGAACAAATCATGGAAGAGAGTTCGAAAATCAAGACTTTGCGAAGTTTTGTGATGAATTTGGTTTCCAGTGTGTTTTCTCTTCTCCATACACTTTAGAACAAAATGAGGTTGTGGAAAGAAAGAATAGATCCTTGCAGGAAATGGCAAAAACCCTCTTAATTGAGAGCAAAATTTCCTCTCGATTTTGGGCTGAAATAGTTTCTACAGCTTGCTATATCATCAACAGAGTGTTCTTGAGACCCATTCTAGAGAAAACTCCTTATAAAGTATTTAAAAAGAAGCCAAATGTTTCTTACTTCCATGTGTTTGGTTGTAAGTGTTATGTTTTGAAAAATGCAAATGATCGAACTGGGAAGTTTGAAGAAAGATCAGACGAAGGAATTTTCCTTGGCTACTCAAACTCAAGCAAAGCATACAAAGTTTTCAACAAGAAGACTCAATCTGTGGAAGAATCTATGAACATCAAGTTTCAAGATTCTATGCAGAATCAACTGGATCAGACTCAACTTGAAGAATCTGAACCTGCTCCAAACTTTATAAAGTCTACATCCCCTAAAGTGGTTCAGACTTCTAGAGATCAGTAACAAGCAGAACTATAATATTCAACTAAAGTAGATAATTAGTAGACTCTCAGACCAACTAGCAACTATAAGCATAAGTCAAGTCATCCCAATGAACTCATCATTGGCAACATTGATGAAGGAATTCGCACCAGATCCAAAAGGTGAGAAGAGTCTAGTGCTTTAGTACTTGTTTCTGAGATAGAACCCAAAAGTGTAGAAGAAGCTATGTCTGATGAAAGCTGGATCTAAGCTATGCAAGAAGAGCTCAGACAGTTCAGCATCAACGATGTTTGGGAGTTAATTTCTAAATCTAAAGGTAAGTCTATTATTAGGACGAAATGGGTTTTTAGGAACAAGGTGGACGAAAAAGGTAAAGTGGTCAGGAACAAAGCAAGACTCATGGCAAAAGGATATACGCAAGAAAAAGTGATAGATTATGATGAAATCTATGCACCGATAGCGATGTTAGAAGTAATTAGATTATTACTTGCTTTTGTTTGCTATAAAGATTTCAGGTTATTCCAAATGGATGTAAAGAATGCCTTCCTAAATGGATTCATCCAAGAAGAAGTTTATGTGGAACAACTACCAAGATTTGAAGATCCAAGAAAGCGAGACTCAGTCTATAGATTGAAAAAGGCCTTGTATGGATTGAAGCAAGCACCTCGAGCCTCGTATGAAAGGTTAAGTAAATTCCTAACCCAAAATGGTTTTGTTAAAGGAAAGGTAGATGCTACTTTGTTCATAAAAAAAGAAGGTAAAGATTTTATGCTAGTTCAAATTTATATTGATGATATTATCTTTGGATCCCCTAATGAAAATCTATGCAAGAAATTCTCTAGATGTATGTAGGATGAATTCGAGATGAGTATGATGAGTGAGTTAACTTTTTTTCTAGGATTACAAGTTAGACAATCGAAGAAAGGTATCTTTGTTCACCAAGAGAAGTATGTAAAAGATCTTATCAAGAAATTCGGATTGGAGAATTGCAAAAAGACAAAGACACCAATGTTAAGTTCTTTGAAGTTGGACAAAGATGAATGAGGAAAGAAAGTAGACCAGAAGCTTTATAAGAGCATTATTGATTCACTTCTTTACCTTACTACATCTAGACCTGACATTTTGTTTAGTGTTTGCATCTATGTTAGATTCTAATTAGATCCCAAGGAATCTCATTTAAGTGTTGCAAAATGCATCATCAAATACGTTGCAACTACTCCAAAGTTAGGTTTGTGGTATCCCAAAAGATGAGACTTTACTCTTCTTGAATATTCAAACACAGTCTAGCAAGTTGCAAAGTCGATAGAAAGAGTATTTCAAGTACTTGTCGACTTGTGGGTAGTATGCTGGTGTTTTGGTTCTTAAGGAAGCAAAGTACTATAGTTCTATCAACAGCAGAAGTAGAGTATGTGACTCTTGGGAGCTATTATTCCCAAATTTTGTGGATAAGACAACAGCTAAAAAATTTTGGAATTGAAGAATTGTGCATCGAGATTAAATGTGATAACGCCAATGCCATTAATCTCATGAAGAACCCAATTCTTCATTCATGGGCAAAGCATATAGAGATTCGACACAATTTTATAAAAGATCATGTTCAAAATGAAGAAATTATGATTTAGTTCATTGACTCAAAGAATCAGTTGGCTGACATATTTATAAAGCCACTAGAGAAAAATCTATTTGAGTTTATTTGCACTAGACTAAATATTATATCTCCTACCAATTAAAGTTTGAAGTTGGTCAGACTCATAATGTCCAGAAATTACTTTAGTAAGTTAATATCTCTTTAATACAAGTAATTTAATTTTAGTATGAAGAATTCGAAAAGGTATGTTGATATTTGAATCATTGCTTGCCTATTTTTAAATCATCTTTTTCGAATTTTTGAATTTTTGGTAGTTTTTATTTTTTGAAAAAGGTAGTTTTCCTTTTTCCTTATGACGGTTTGTTTACCCCGTTTTACTTTCTTTAAATATCGTCAAGTCTTTCTTCTTCATTTATGATTTCTCAAATCCTAGAATATAGAATCTCTACTCTCTCATTTCTACTCTCAAGTTTACTCTCTAAGTTTTCATCTTTTTCACTCGAATGTGTTTGAGAAATCCTCCTCGACTGTGAAGATGTTTTTCTTAAGGAAGTCATATTGGATCTCAAGTAGGGGACCGCAGAATATGCCTGAGGGTCTTACACATTTTGATTTGACCAAGGAAGAAGATTCTCCACAACACCATTATCCACAGCGTGCCACTCAAAACCCTCCATGCCAACAAGTAGAAGAGAAAATCATGGAAGATGTCAAACCTGTAAGGACGTTAAAACCCCCAATTTCTTTTTAAACTCTACAATCAGTTGAAGTAGGGTGGTACTGCTATGACCTTTATTGATGAATTCCTAAAAGAAAGAGGTTACAAGAATGAGACTCTACTTTTACGATCAAGGGAAAGGTTAGGCATAGCCCTTAACGGAATGGTAGACAAGATGTTTGCTAATTTTTCAGTTGATCCTCGTTTTAGTTCTTTTAATTAGTTGGAGGTCAAGGATGATGGTGAGAGAATGTACACAAATTTTCAGCCTAGAATGGGCATTGCTGCTGAAGTGCGTGGTGATGGAATGAGTTTGTTTCGTTTTAAGGATCATGGGAAGACTTACTCAAAATTGCTGAAAAGAGGGGTGATGAACCCTCGAACGGTCAACTTTGATTTCTTGGATTTAATACAGGTGAACTTGAGGGAGAAGCTGACTCTCCTTCAACTTGAAAAATTTTACTCAGAGACTTTTGTTGCTTATCCTAAGTTAATTGCATATTTCTATTCGAACTTGTCTTTTCTTGAAGTGAATAGATTTCGTTTTACTGTGAGGGAGAAAGAGTATGTTGTGGATGTAGACACATTGGCCGATGTTATTGGTGTGGAAAGAGGTGGTTTTCAACCAATAAATGTGTATGTTGGTCATTCAACAAGTTTTCTTGTTAGGGATAAACTTTCTTAAGGAAGCATTACCTATTCCAAGATGTCAGCCTCAAACATTTTGCCGCACATAGTTGTGATCAACAACATTCGACCAAAGTCAACCTCAAAAGCGGATGTCTCTCGTTCTGAAGTTAAACTGATGTTTGCTATTAGTAATGGAATGAAGTGCTCTCTGCCACACACAATCCTGATACATATGTACAGGATTATTGTGAAAGATAAGGGACAGCTCCCTTACTCGGCACTGGTCACTCAATTGTTCAAACACTTTAATATTCAGTTTCCAACCTCTCTCTCTCTATGTTAAAGTGTTTAAAGAAAAGGAAATGCAAGGAACCTATGTGTGAACCTATAAAGAAGAGAAGATCTCTTTGCATTTGCCTTGAAAAATCTTCAGAGTTTTATCAGTTTTGAGCAGGAACAAGACAGAGAAGAAAGAGAAACATGAGAAATAGAGCAAAGAAAAGAAGGAAGAGAAGATAGTGAAAGAAAAGAAGCCAGAGAAGAAGGGAGAATATTAAAGCGGAAGAGGGTCAGGATAACTCTATTGAACCAACTTTTGCAATTTCCTTATCTGAGGATTCAGAGAAGACAATGAGTGGAACCGTTGGAGATCGAATAGAAAAAGCATATCACTCCAGTGCTGAAACTAAGAAGGAACAAGAAGGAGAAATCCCTTCTCCACCTGTAGGCATCAAAACAGGGAGAGTTCGTGTGGACACAAGGACTTCTTTTAAGCACTTTACTGGTGATGATGTCAGTAGATCTCCTGTTGATCCAGAGGATGTCTATGCTTCATAGTTTCCTAAAGTTGACATTGAGGAATCCTCTCTTAGTCATGGTGTTCAACAAGCTGAAGTTCCCTCATCTATCAACACTCCACAAATTGAATGTGCTGAGGCTAGTGCTCAAATAGCAACTTCTGCAGACTTTCAAAGGTTGTTAGAGCTCCTTCTAAAGTTGAAAGCCTAGGAATATGACATGGAGTGTGAAATTCAGAACCTCCAATTTGCATTGAAATCTACTTCAGTTTGTCTTCACAAGCAGGTACAGGACCTTAAGCTTCAAGTTCAAGAGACTGCCAAGGGTGAAGAAATTGAGAAGTTGAAGGAGTCAATGAGAAAGCTGGAGGAGATAGCTCAGTCTAAGGGGATTTCCAGTTCGTTTGCATTCCCAAACACTCTTGATTTCTTTCAACTTTTATCCTTCTCCACTTTTTGTTGCTGACAAAAAGGAGGAGAATGTGCAGATTTAGCTTTTGTTTGACTTATCTTTTGACTAATCTTTTATACTTTTATGTTGAACCTTGTTGAACTATTATTCTGTTTGACTTTGTTTGACATTGATGCTTGTAACAACTTACTTTTGTCGTGATGATGTGGTAATTATGGATGGATTGTTGTTTAATTCTTGATATTTCTCTTATCTTTTCAAGATTAACATGTTTTCAGTGGTTGCAGAATCAATACTATCCAGATCCTAATCAATTTTTTTTATATAAGATATCGTGGATTGTTTAAAAGTTGTTTTGTAGATCAAAAGTTCTTAAATTTATAGGAAAGTTTTGTCACCATAAAAAAAAAAAAAGAGATTGTTAGAAAAAATTCCTTTACTTTTTTGAAGTTGACAAAATCTTTCCAAAGTCTAGTCTGAAGACTTCCGGATTTAGTGTCAAAGTCTGAAGACCGCAAGACTTTAGGATTTTTAATGTCTGCACAGACTGACATATTCCAGATTGAATGCCACTAAAGAATGAAGTCTTATCTAGATGCAAGATTATCTTTATTTCTTCAAGGATTCAATTCGTATGGTGTATGGATGACCTTCTGGTTGGATACAACACCTATATGATTGACTATCTTTATTGGAATCAATTCCGATATTCAAATCTTTTGGAACACAAGCAAATTTGGAAGGTTTTACTTATGGAAATTAAGATCCTGATTGTATGGGTGAACATGATTGGTGGGCTTTCATCACAAATCTTCAAATGACTCAATATCCCATTGATTGATTTTGTCCAATGGGTAGATTGGAAGAATTCATTTGGAAAGTGCCAACGGTTGAGAAGGCATGAAGGAGTATTTAAGACAAACTCTCCAGTTGTTCGAGAGAGTGCATGTGACATCTTGAATTTTAGATTCTGATTTCGATTGGATAAGTTGGGCCTTTCATCAACGTGCCTATAGTGCTTTTCTCTGAGATGGCCACTCATGAGATAACTAACTTATTAAGTGAAGCCATTAAGGGAATTTAATACAATAGACTTGAGAATTCAACTAGGAATCGACCACTCAACTATGCTAGTCTGCAAGGGTCATTACGGCACAATTAAAAATCAATTAGAGACCAAAGATAGATCGATTCGATTGAGAAGTGTGATCAAAGTGTGGGTGATTCCACCTGATAGCAAAATTCTTGTCGATCGGCACTAGATCTATTTTCTTTCGTTTTGGGTATCCTGTGTTCGTATTTGAAAACTTGAGATTTTCATGACTACCGAGAGTCGGCAATGTGTCGAAGAGGTATGTGTGGTTCGAAAAAAATTGATCACGAGTCGATTGCACCAAAAATTCCTAAAAGCTACTTGATAGGTTAGGTCACACTAAAATAGCGTTTGATTGAAATTAACCGCGAATTTGAATTCGATTTCAGAAATTGAAAGTTCTTTTGTGTCATGAGTCATTCTAAGAGCATTGACTCATCTTTCGAGGAATTTCCAGCAAGTTCGAGATTTTTACGGAAAATCATTTTGGACGTTTCGGAAAACGAACATAAATTCAGATTAGCCAATTTGAAGGGATTTTTTATATCTGGCGTGAGTGAACTAGTGACAGGAAATTTCGTGGGCTCTTTCCGCATCAAATCAGACCTTAATCAGAGAAATTTGTTAAAAAATTGGACTCCGAAAAAAAGAAAATAGAATTCGGAATTGAGGAAAATTTGGAGGTATGAGAGACTGGTTTATTTCGATCCTCAATTGGACTTCAAATTGTGCAAGTTGGTGAATAAATTGGTCCTAGGATGACCAATTAACAAAGTTGTTTTGAAGTTGATCAAGATTATAATTTTGGTTTTATTCTATTTTCTTTTTTTTTTCTCTTGGTCCCACGCCCTCCACACACACACACACCCTTTGGCCACATGTTCCCCTTCTCTCTCTCTCTCTCTCTCTCTGGTCACACACACACAGCTTTTCTTTTTCCCTCTCAACCGACCAAGCACTACTACTGTTGGTCTTCTTTCAGCCTTTTCCCTTTGACTTTGGCTTGTTCTTATCTTTGAATTTATGCTTTTATGTCTTCGGTGGTCTTCTTTTTGGCCTTGCTAACATCGACAATTTCCCCTCCCCTGTCTCTTTTGGTTTGTTGCTTTTATCTTTGTTCATTGCATGTTCGCTGCCCCACAAAAACCCTCGCCTAATTGCTACTATCTTGCTCACGTGCACCCGTCAAATCTTCTCCTTTCGGCCACGAAGAAATTGGCCCGCCTTCGCTCCACCTGAGCTGCTTTTATTAATATGCTTTGGCCTACTTTCGAAACCCATTCAACAGCCTGTTCCGGCAAATTCAATAGCCTGTTCCAGCCCATCTAACAACTTCAACTCGGCTTGGTTCATGGCTATTTCAGCCGCGGCCCACACCCCCACCCACAGTGGTCGATTCTAGCCCAAGCCATGCTCAAATTAGCCCTCGTTGCAGCACTTTGAGCCCAATTTCTAAAGCAATTTCTAGCAAGAAATGTGGGCCTTGTATAGCCATTTTCGGGCCTGTCCCAACCTCGCTTGGCGGTCTTGCTTTGGAG
This sequence comes from Eucalyptus polyanthemos subsp. polyanthemos, assembly GCA_017140185.1. Classification (NCBI taxonomy): domain Eukaryota; kingdom Viridiplantae; phylum Streptophyta; class Magnoliopsida; order Myrtales; family Myrtaceae; genus Eucalyptus; species Eucalyptus polyanthemos. The sequence goes on along the minus strand of CM029457.1, from coordinate 17,177,322 downwards.
GTTGTCATTCCTTGTCGCGACCTCATCGTTTTGATCCTATCAGATCCTTAATCGGGTGAGTTTAACTCACTAATCTTCGCTGAGTAGGTTAATGACGCTTAATTGTTGATTAGTTTGGGTTAAGCATAAATTGAGAGTTAGTTAGATTAGATTAGTGAATTTAATTAATTACTGATGCACATTAGGTGGATAGTTAGTGCAGTTAGAGCTTAGACAAACTCTAGTATTTATCTAGAGTTATTTGGAAATTTTCCGGGTCCGTCTTGGTGTTTAATTAGGCTTCACGGGCCTAAGTTGCTATTTATTGCATTTATTAATTAATTTATGTAATTATTTAATTATTTATTTATTTTCCGGAAATTGGAACGGGATAGCCAGTGACCGGAATTTCATGCTGATTGCAGTGGTGCATTCCATTTATTTAATTGATTATTGGTTTGTGAAAATTGAAGGTGATTTGTGGTTGGGGATATTTTATCCCAAAATTTTATTTAATTTAAGTAATTAATTGGAAAATAACCGAGTGTCAATTACAACGTCAAAAATATTTCGGTGGACCATATAAACTAGTGGGATGTTCTAAAATGAAAATATTTTATTTTGGCCAAGGTCAACCGTGTACCCACACACGACTATTTTTATCATATATGATAAAATTATGAATTGATTAGATAATCAGCATGGTATATTATATTAACCTACGAGCTTTGATATGTTAGCTTTAGGCGAGTCGTAGACCATGGGGTCAGCTTCTGGTGAGTGTCATTAGTATACTATATCCACCCATGGGCCTCGATATATTCGCTTTGGATGAGTGGTATACTATATTATTAGCTTTGGGCGAACAATAAATTATCAGCTTTAGGTGAGCATTATTAGTATACTATATTGGCTTGGGGGCCCTAATATATTAGCTTTGAGCGAGCAGTATACTATATTATCAATTTTTGGTGGGCTATACTATCTATCTTAAGCTTTGGGTGAGCAATCCTGATTTGATAGAACCTTATAGATAATAGTGAGTATACCAGCTAAGGGAAGGTCATGATGACATGGAATCGGCTAAGTCGATTGATTGTTGATTTGATCTGATTGAATGATTTGATTGGTTGGTATGACTCGATGATATTATGAATTGTATTGACTTATAGGAAGGAAATCGAGGCTAAGGTAAGTCATCTATCTCGTGTTTGTGCATAGGCAGCTCTCATGGCATATTTTCTTCCTAGTCGAATCTTAGGAGGTTGAATTTGCTGAGACGTCGTCTCACCTTGTTGTGGGATAACATTTTCAAATTTGTAGATGTCGATTCCCTAGGGGCATCTTGGTCGTCTTGTGAGAGTGACCGAGCAAGTCTCTATTTTCCCTGATCCTAGAGGTGCTTGGATTTATGAGCTAGTCGTAACCACAATTTGGGTTGAAGAGGTCCCACATTAAGAGATATCCAATCGATTCAGAGCTTGGTTTCGTACCACTCCCTATAGTATTAGGCTAGGTCCCTTTAGGGGTTTTGATATCCCTGCTGAGGTGATTGATGCTGCTTGGGATGAGGATCCAACAGACCCTCTTGATGGTGTAGTAAAGGACTCATCGTCTTGTCCAGATCGCGTGGGCTCTAAAGGATTAGCAAACGAGTCTGAATAGTTGGTCATAGGACAACTAGTTTTGAGAATCAACCTTTTTGTAGACTTTGTAAATATCGGCTAGTAATGTAAATGAATTAGTCTGATATGTATAAAGGTGTAGGTCCTGCTTTTTTATCCCATCATGTCGTTGTTTGAGGATTTATTTATTTGCTTACACATGTGCATTAAAAAGAATGGGTCGGCTTGGAGGATCGGGAATGCATCCTAGGACGTCACTAATTAATTGACTAAGGAGGGATGGGCACGTGCTTGGAGGATCGGGGCATAACAGTGCGTGAAAGAAAAATTTCAAAGTCTGAAACTTTCTAGTTCTTTGTTATTTTATTCATTGAGCTCAAAGTTGTATACAAAAGAGAGAAACTCATAGTGAGACTTTGTAAGAGACCATTAGAGACTCATCAATGTGAAGTCGAGATCACAACACTGTAAAATCTCTTTTGTTTCTTAGTGAAATCCAGCCAGTGGGCGGTCAGAGCAGGAGAGTGGACGTAGGCTTGATCTAAGCTGAACCACTATAAATCTTGTGTTCTTATTCTTTTCCCTAAACTCCTTTATTCTATTCATAGTTATATCTAACTGCCATATTCATAGTTTGCTATTTTCTAAAAGTAAACTATTTCCACTGTTCGTTGCAAAAAATTGTGTTCACACCTATTCATCCCCCTATAGGTGTTCACACTACCCCTTTCAACAAACTCTTTTAAATTATTATCAAACTCAATTAAAGTAATTTCTAGCTATTCACAATTAAATTATCAACTAATTTAGCATTTTGAACTCCTATTTGAGTTACTTATGGCTATTTATTTTGTTATTTTAAAGATACTAAATTCTCTTATAATTTACCAAATTTTATTTACATTTCTTGCAACGGCTTATGTTTGCTAACTAATAAATAAATTATCAATCTTTATCTATTATGACTTATAAAAGTTTTTCCAATTAAATCACCAATTAATTTTGACTTACCAACTCTTGTTTTAGTTGCTTACTAGCATTTACTTATTTTCTAAAATTTACTATTTTCTTATCAAGTTGCCATTTTTATAGGCCTTACTCATTAGCTTTTCATATATAGACTCTCTTTAGTCATTAACAATCTCAATAGAGTAATTATCAAATTTTCACTAAACAGTTACCCAACTCTTATTATAGTTATTTATCAAAGCCTATTTGGTTTTCAAACTTTAGATTACCAACTTCTCTTACTTTAGCAAAAAAAAAAAAAAAAAAAAATTTCTCTTTGTATGGACTTTTATTTACCTTTTATAGCGATGTTTTAAGTTTACCCATGAAATTGAATTACCAACCTTTCCATGGGACTTATCAATTCTCTCTTAATAAGTTACCATTTAGCTTTTAATTATTAAACTTATTTGAGTTGCTTACCAATATTTATTTAGTTTTTTTTTTAATTTACCAAATTATCATTTGAGTTATCACTTTCGTATTAGACTGAAAACATGCACACAGACATGTTCCAAACAAAATATTGGGTTTATATGCTATTACGTATAGTAATGACCCAATCATACTTCTATACAACTTGGAGTTAATAGATATACCATTTTCATCCTTATCAAGCTTGATAGTGGAGGAAATTGGTGTTTCCACCTTTTTGCTATATTCCAATCCAAATTTCTTTTCTAATTTTTTGACATACTTTTCTTGGTGAATGAAAGTGTCACCCTTTGTTTGCTTGATTTGTGAACCAAGAAGATGATTTTTCCAATTAAGTTCATTTTGAATTTTCTTTTCATGATGCTTGCAAAGTCCTTGCACAAAAAATCATTAGTGGATCCAAATATCTTGTCATCATCAACATAAATTTAAATAAGTAGTAGATCCTTACTTTTTTTTTTATAAGAGTTATATATACCTTATCTTTCTTGAAATCATGTTCGACCATAAATATGTTTATCCTATTATACTAGGCTATTGGTGCTTGTTTGAGTCCCTTGAATGCCTTCTTCAATTGATGAACACCTTCAGGTTTATTTGGGTCTTCAAAACCTAGGAGTTGCTTAACAAAAATGTTTTCCTTGATATATCCATCTAAAAATGCACTCTTCACATAAATTCAAGGAGCTCTACAAGTCAATAGGCTACCGACCTATTTTAGAGTAATGTCCAAATGTTGTTGGAGAGGACATGAATGAATAGCTGGTAGCAAAAGTCACCCTCCAAGAAATTAAGGATGTTGTCTTTCAATTGGGTGCATCAAAAGCCCTCGGACCGGGTGGGATAAATGGACTTTTTTAATTAGCATCATTAGGGAGATAACCAATCAGATTTGCTATAGCTTGTTAAACACTTCATGAGTTATTGGTGCCTTACTTCTTGAATTGAACAAGACCCTCATCACTCTCATTCCTAAGGTCCCAAACCTAGAGAACCTTTCCTAATACCATCCTATTAGTGTTTGCATCTTTGCATACAAGACTATCTTGAAAGTTCTAGCCAATCGCTTGAAACCTTGGTTGCCCCAATTGATTGAGGAGGAGCAAAGTGCTTCTATTGTTGGGAGGCAAATTCAAGACTATATATTGGTGGTACAAGAAGTGTTACAATAGCTTTGTATCAAGAAGAGAAAGAAAAAATTCCAAGCCATTTTGAAGCTTGACATGCATAAGTCCTATGACCAAGAGTTTGAGACAAAACATGGCCCAAGAGTTGCATGTCTTGGAAATAGACAAAAGAGAGAAGTATCTTGGCATTTTGTGGGATTGGGGTGTTTCAAAGAAAGAAATGTTTGCATGGATCCTAACTAGAGTGGATAAGAAGTTACAAGGGTGGAAATAAAATTTGTTATCAAAGGCAAGGAAAGAAATCCTTCTAAAAGCTATGGTCCAAGCTACATATGTCAATTTTCAAAATCCCTTTTCCATATGCTGAGCTATAGAAGAGAAAATTGCTGATTTTTAGTGGAAAATGGGGAGTCAAAGGCAGGTATTCATTGGAGAAGTTAGGATTCGCTCAAGACTAGAAATGATAGAGGGGAACTAGGTTTTAGGGACTTAATCACAATCAATAGAGCTATGCTAAGCAAGCAAGCTTGGTGAGTTTTTCAACTCTTATAGCTCTTTGGAGTAAAACATTGAAAGAATTTTGGCATGCATGAATAGGAAATAGACCATCTTGGGGCTGGCAAAGTTTACTCACCTAAAGGGAAGCTACTTCAAAGTCGGCTTTATGGTTAGTTAGCAATGGGGAATCGATAACAATCATAGAAGATAAAATGGATTTCATTAGGAGTTATAGGATGCCCATAAAATATTGATGAGCCAAGATTTGTTGTAGATGTCACAAATAAACAGGGTTCATCATAGGATGAACAATTAATCCGTCACCGGTTCAATGATAGTATGGTGAAGGAGATACTTTCCATCCCTTTACCAATTGTTATTGAGTTAAATAAATAAATCTAGACAAGGACAAAGTCAGGCGTTTATACAATGAAAGATAGCTACCACCTCTTACGAACAACCTCAACCACAACAAATACACAACAACCATCCTCCCCTTATCAAACCCCAACTAAACTCTGAGAAACATTTGGCAACTATATATCCCCCCCCCCCCCGAAAACTGAGAATATGCTCTAGAATGCACTATCCACAAAAAACAATTTGCTCAAAAGAAAGATCGTACCTGATCCTATATGCCCTCTATGCTCGCAAAATCGTGAAATGACTAAACATTTGTTCCTCCTTTGCCCTTGGACAAATGAAGTTTCATTTGACCTGCAAGTAAACATCAAAGGGTCAAGCTACGAACTGAGTAGAATTAAATAGTGGATCTTAAACTATAGAAGCTCACAATTAGCGTAGCTAGATCTGGAGTTTGTCATGGTGCTCCTATGGCAAATATGGAAGGCATGAAATGATGTCGTCTTTAGGGGAGGAAATCAAATCCGAGATGGGTGATCTTTGAAGCCCTTGCCATGAATGACACCATTTCTCGTTGGGGCTCAAAATCATCTAGTAAAGAAAAGAGAGGAAAGACCTTACTGGGATTATGGACTCCACTAAGCATTGGTACCCATAAAATCAACTTAGATGGCTCATTCATGAAGGGTGAAACAATCGGCACCATCTTGTGGGTGTGCCAAGGCTCCAATGGGAGGTTCACCAACGGCCATGCTAGCTTTGTCTAGGCTCGCTTAGTTCCTCATGCCAAAACCCTCGCACTACTCTAAGCAGTGAAATGGGTGTCCTCCCATGGGTTCGTTGGAGTGATAGTGGAGTTTGATTGTTTAACTCTTGTAAGAACACTTCAAGTAGCCAATCAATTACCCTAGGATGTCCATGTTTTTATCAAGGAGTGCCACCAACTTCTTATCAGTATTCAAGGTCTTCAAGAGGCCCATTGCTCGTGGACCCAAAATAAAGCTGCGGATTGGGTGGTCAAAGCCCAAATCCAAAGTATCCTCCCTTCTAATTAGGTCTCTAACTCACCTCAAGCCCCTTGGAATTTATTATGCCTTGAAGCTTAGTCGATGCATCTATCAACTTTTGATTATGAATGATGAATGAAGCTCGTTTCTTTGACCAAAAAAGAAACACCCATTCAATAAAGTTTGAAGTCATAGAAACTGGCATAAGTTAGTAAAAGTTGTATTGCTTCCAATCTAGCAATAGGAGCAAATGTTTTGTTGAAGTCAATACCTTCCCCTTGTATGTAGCCTTTCGCCACTAATCTTGCTTTGTTGCAAATTACATCACCTTTGTCATCAAATTTGTTTTTGAACACCCATATTGTATCGATGATAGGTTGATATGAGAGTCTTAGTGCTAATTCCCACACTTTATTGACTTTGAATTAATACAGTTCTTCTTGCATAGCTCCAATCAACTTTAATAAAAAAAAAAAAAACATCTTCTTCAATTCTTTTAGATTCTAGTTGAGAGATTAGAGCAAGGGAGTTCATAAGATTTTTGAGTGATAAATTGGTCTTGATCAATTCATCTAGTTTCCCAATGATTTGTTCCTTTGGATGCTCTGTCTTGAATCTCCAGCCCTGGGGAATTTATTTTATTGAGAAAAATTAGCAATTTGTTGTTGTTATGGCTGTTTATTGCCAGTTGGTGCAGATATTTGTATGATTCCTTAGCAATCATCTAGTTAAATTCCTTGTTGATTATTCTTGAATTCCACATTTATGGACTCTTCTATTTCCTATGAATCTTTATCAAATGCTTGATAAATTTTATTGACGGTTGAGTATTTAAGGAAACTACCTTTACTTGCCCTTGTGTCAAATTTTTCCAATGTTATCATTTGCTTGTTGAGAATGAAATATTTGCATTCAAAAACAAGGAAGTATAATATATTGGGCTTCTTTTCTTTGAAGATCTCATAAAGAATCTTTTCCATCAGTGGTTTTAACAATACTCTGTTCAATGTATAACGCTCGGTAGCAACAACTTCTGCCTAGAAGTAGGTGGGAACATTACTTTGAACTATTATGGTTCTTGCCATTTCCTGTAATGAATGATTTCTTCTTTTAGTGACGCCATTTTATTGTGGAGTGTAGGCTATGGAAAAGTTATGTTCTAGTCTATTTTCATCAAAATATTTGACAAAGCTTAGATTTACGAATTTTTTCAAGGTCAGTTCTCATTGTTGTGATGCTGTATCCTTTTTCATTCTGGATCTTTTGAGCGAATTATGTTTGTGAGCTAGAAAAATCGTTCTTATAAATTGTGAATCATCATCAACAATCACCAATTAATATCTTCTTCCTCCTAAACTCATTTGTTGATCCAAACTGGTCTATGTGTAATAGCTACAAAGATCTATTAATAGCAATGGCATTTACTAACCTAATTGAAGATCTAACCTACTTTCCAAAAATGCATGCATTGTAGGAGTCGCATTTGTTGTTGTTGATCTTTGGTGGACCATGGACTAGGTCTTTTGAAGACATTGGAAATTCGCTCTGCACTGATGTGACCTAATAACTTGTGCAAGAGATCACATTCTTCTTTCATAGACATAAGACATTGGTCCTCATCAAGATTTACACTGAGTAAATAAATGTTGTCATACCTTTTATTTATAAAAGATTGTGACTTATCTTGACTCATGCCAACGTACTTACCTTCCTCAAAATTGATATCCCTTGATACACAATTAACCAATACTTACATAAGATTGTGATTCAAGTCTTTAACAAGTGAAACATCTTCAATGATCGGATTCCTTAACTTGATGTTTTCTTTACCAATCACCCTTCCTTTGTCCTTTCCTCCGAAGGTGATAGTGTCTTCATCTACAATAATGAAATTTACAAACTCGATGCTATCTTGAATAGCCACTATCTCGATACCTTGTATTTTTCTTCAAGATCATTTGCAATCAAGAAAATTCTCATGTTTTTCTTTGGTATCCACATAAATTTGGGTCCTTTCTTCTTAGGCTTCGATTTAGTTTTAAATTTATTGTGGATCTTTTTGGGCTTCCACTGCTCCTTTGGACAATCTTGCTAGAAATGACCATTTTCATTGTAGTTTGAGCGTTCAAGAAATTGCATGTCAATAAATTTTGTGAAGTGTATTGCATAATGACTCTTATAGAAATGTACAAGAGGTTTTTGTTTTGATCTTTCTTTGATTTTTGGAAATGGATTCTTCTTAGTGTCACTTTCCTCATTTCCCAAATCACATTTCTTGTATTGAAAAATTTGAATTGAGAAAATCTGATTTAATGTCTTTGAACTGATAAAAAAAACTTGGTGTTGATTTTTGAAAACTTTTCCTTAAGACTGCCATTTTCAACTTTAGAGGCTTCAAGATCTCTTGTTTAGAGATCATGTTTCTATTTCAAGTTGACAAGAGCAATTTCTAAGCAAGATTTTCTGTAGTGAGATCAAGAACATTTTTCTTAATTCTTTTTAAAGCCCTTTTGTGTTCCTTAAACATTCCCTTTAAAATATCCCACAACTCTTCATAAGTAATTTCGAAATTGTTTACCTCATTTTCTTCTTCATGGTCAGAATCGGCCATTAGGTGAAGATTTGCTTCCTCCTCATCACAAGATTCGCATTCAGTGTCATTCCATGATTTCCTGCTTTCATAATATACTATATCCATACCTTTGGATTCTTCTTTGCTTTTGTATGGCTTTCTATCATTTGAGTAGTTCATTTGGTGTTTGCCTCTAAGTTTCTTCCTTTCTTTATGAAGCACTTGAATCTTCTAGTCAATAGTGCTTTATTTTCATCATTCTTTTTTTCCATCTAGTAAAAAATTTGTTCTCCTATATCATCATGGTCAGCTTTGAATGCTATGCCTTTCTTACCTTTTGAATTGCTTTCCTCATTCAAGTATTTTACTGCATAAAACATGAACGTTCCAATCAGCTCATCCATTATGATTGGCCATATCCTCATTGTTTCTCATACTAAAGTCTTCACGTTGCTCCATTCCTTTGGCAATGCTCTCAACAGCTTGTTTACCTTTTCGACATAAGTGTATATGTTTCCTTGATTTGCTAGGCCATTTACTATCTTGGTGAATCTAGTGAACAGTTGTGTCACTCTTATAATTAATAGCCACAAGTCAGGTTGGATTGCATTAGTAATATACTCAAAAAGTAACAAACAGCGAGTACTAATCCTTTTTGTGATGATAGATCACACTATTAGGATTCAGCTACTACACTTAATCTTGTACACTTGATCTTTTACACAATTATAAAGCAGCAAGAATACATCAGAAAAATTAATAGATGAATAAAAGCTTTTAGCTTCGAACATAGCTTTTAGCATATCTCAGAGTTTTGTAATGCACATGTCTCTGACATTTTAGCTTTTAAAGATCTTCTTTTATATACCAATTTTCAATCTTCCCATTGAAGATGTCTTAGAGAAGCAAAAACCGCTAGATAACCATTGGTACTTTGCCCACACAGTTCTTTTATAGAACATTTGCAGGCTACTTGAAATAGCTACTACTACTATCCTATCACTGTGGCTCTAATAGGTTTGTTAGACAACTTGTTTTAGTATTCTATGTTTGACTTCCGGTTTTTTTTTTTTTTTTTGTGTGCATGTCCACCTTACAACTATTATATTTAAGAGTTAACAAATATACTCAATTGATTGATTTTATAACATCATCAATGATATGTTATTTTCGGGATAAGTACATTAGAAGTGCCAAAAATTGTATATGGTGCTCACTTTAGTACCAAAGTTTTCACCAGCTCACTTAAATGCTAAATCAGAAGAAAAACAATCACTTTAGTGCCAACGGCAAGAAATTCCTACCAAATTGATTATGTGTCATTTATAATTAAAATTATAATATGACTTGGAAAAATTTAAAAAAAAATCAATTCTCGTGGCATTTCCATGTGGCATGCTTGGCATTGAAGTGATCATTTTTTAACTACAACTGAATTGAAGTGATCACTTTAAATAAAATTTGACACTTAAATGATCACTATTTACAACTTTTAGAAGACATCATTTGGGGGTTATATATTGACTAGGCATGTTGGCAAGCCACATAGGATTGAGAAATTAATAAATAGTCACGTTGGATTTCTGACAATCCGAACCGTTAAATGATATATATTTTTTAAAATAGCACTTAATGATCCAAAAAAAAAAAAAAAACTAAAGTGAGCGCCGTACACAATTTTTGCACTTCTAGTGTACTTACTCATGATATCTTCAGTACATACACAAGTGTTTTCTTCAACTGATCTTCAAATATGTTGTTGCTTTACGAATAGAACAAAATTGAGATCTTTCTTTTTTACATATATCATCTTTGTTCTTTGCACATTGCCATAACCTCTGCACAACACTATAGTAACTATTGTATTAAGGATAGTTTGGAAATTACGAAAATCACTTAAAAATATTTCTCCAACTACACAAATATAATCACCATCATATTTGCTCTTGCAATAGTCAAGTTGCACCTTAAACAAATCAAATCTTTTATACCACTATTTAGACGATTGCTTCAAGTAATATGTAGATTTTTCCAATTGACAAACGTAATCTTCCTTACCTTCAAAATGAAAACCCTCTGGTTGGCACATATAGATTTTATCTTCAAGTTCACCTTGCAAGATAGCTGATAGTTCCAATCCCGATTGCTTTGCTTTTAGCATGATTTCCAATTAGAATAACTCACCATTATATCCCTTATATGTGGAGAACCAATCACAATTAGGACATGTGATATGAATAGCCTGAATCAAGAATTTAACAATCATTAAATTTGTCTTTATCATCTACAACTATTAATCAATCTTCGTTTTCTTCTCCAGCAACACTAGCTTAAGCGAGATTTTCATTTCCTTGATTTTGCTTGTTTTGGTACTTGTGATTATTCTGCCTTGCATTTCCTTGGTTTTGACAATTCATATTATTTTCTCTTTGCTGCTTTACCTTCAGTTTCAAACAATTTATCCTTATATGCCTCTTAAACTTATAATAGTTGCAAGTCAGATCCTTATGCTTCGATTTTGACCTACTCCTACTGCCATTGTTTTTTCTCAACAAACTTTCCTTTAGCAAGCTAAACCAACCCCATGATCATAATTGCCTTTAAAATTCAACTATGTATATATTTTTTGCTTATTTAGAAGACTAGTCTTGACATCTTCAAGATCCATAGTTTCTCTACTAACAATTAGGGGGAGCAAACAAAAAACTGAATTCATAAGTGAGGAGAGAATTGTTAGTATGCGAGTGTGAATTGTATTAGAGAAATCCTAGATCAGTGAATTCGTGTCATGTAGAGCAATTAATCTTAGTTGGTCCTTAACTCATTAGCTTAAGTTTTTCAAAAAATATGAGTTCAACTGAATATCTTAACAGGTTTGGACTTAAGCTCACTCTTCGTGCTCTCCGCAATTGAAAGGTATTGGATTTCTACTACATGTTTCTAATAGTCTACATTGCATCTCATGTCTACCTAACTAGAATTCCTACCAACTACATGCTTTGCCACCCCATGATGGATGCGAACCCTTTCTATAATACCAAACTAGGCAATTTAAAAATTCAAATAAACCAGCGGATGAGGAAATTACCTAGACGGGCTTCTCGGCTTACACGGTGATCAGGTGGTGTGGCAACCGTGAAAAAGAATTGAGGCAAGTGTCGTTGAGGCGACAACAGCATTGATGAATAAATCAGCAAGAGCCGTGAACAAACCAACAGGAACCTCAACAGCAGAGACGAACACTGCAAGGATTGATTTTTGACGACCGGACAACCTGCAAAAGTAAACCAAGGGTCAGCAAAGGCTGATTAGCGGCTGCTAGAAACGCTGCAGCAAACCAGACACGTTGGGGAAGGCGTCGGAACAAACCTCGGAACTCGCCCGATTGGTGCCAAGGACTGCTGGAAGCTTGCTGGCTTGGTGCCAGGGACTGCTGGATCGCAGCAGCAGCTCCGGACAGGGTGCCATGGCGATAGGCAGTGACGATAGTGCACGACTGTGGGTTGGCAGATGTCCGGGCCGGACTAGCGTCCCTGGAACCAACTAGGTGTGTCAAGAATCGAACAGGGAAGTGGCTGGTTGATAGGGCTGCAGTAGAGATTCAACAAGACCGCAGGGATGTCGTCTGAATCTTCTCAATTTCCACTTGGCTATGAACTTTATCCACTTTGACGCCCGCAACAAGAGTTCAAATATCACCTTTTCAAATTTCAATTTTCTCAACAATCCCAATTTTTCCTTGGAAGATTAAGTTCATCCGATTTTTCTAATATAAGTTCGAAGTAATTCGACAGTGGATATATATGAATTGATAACGACAGATAACTGTCCAACCGAGTAAACGCAGGGATCAAATCTCGTCATTAAAGAAGTCGAGTGTTGAATTTAAACCCGTCCTTGGACATGGCCATCTGAAGCTCCTCATTGCGCTCGTGATGGTCCATTTCAACATCATGCATGGGCCATCTAAGTAGCATGTGATGCATGATTTAAATGAAATGTAAATATGAACTATACAATTGGTGTTTTCGTTTAGGTGTTGGAAAGATGAAATGGAATATCCAAAAATTTACGTGTCAGCACATAATTACCTAATTTAAATTAGGAAATAGGTTATATTAAATTCTATTCTAAATTAGGAAATTTCCTAAATTACTACCTTTCTCCCATATATACAATTCTAAACTAGCAAAGTAATCTATCCTAACATGTAACACGATTTATTTTTTTTTTGTTTTTGTCTTTTTCTTGATAATAAAGTTTACTAAATTAAAAAAAAGCAATAAATAAATCCATTTTAACAAATATTCAATTGAAACATGGAAATTTCCTATTCAGAATAATGCCTAAAAAGCTCATATGAATCAAATTGAAATCGAATTAATCCAACTTTAGGTAACTGATTATTCAAATCGAGTACAGTTTTAGAAGATTACCCAAATATGACACTAATGTGACTGGCATGTGGATTTGCGGCAACGAAAGTTGGCAGTGGCCGGAAAATTTGTCGATGTGCCAAAGGTGTCGCTGGGAGTGGCCTTTGAGAGACCACCGGGGCTGATGGTCGTGATGGGAACTCACTGGAAAACCTGCGGGAAACTCAGCAAAAGGTGTTGTTGGCCGTAGGAGGCGCTATGGGATGTGGCCGAGACCTGGCTTTCCTCGGTGAGGCCACTGGACCGCCGCCAGAGTACCTGTAAATAAAGATCACGTCGCTGGTGCTACTAGGTTCACCGCTGTTACTAGGAAATTGCCGGTGCTGCCGGGCGATCACTGGAAACTGCCAACGCACGTCGGGAACTGCAGGGGAGAGAGCCGTTGGACTGAGGCCGGAGTCGGTTTTTGAACGTCGGAGTGGATGGGGGGTGCCACCGAAGGAACTACTTTTTTTTCACTTTTCGCTTTTGACTCTTTGTGCACTCTTTTGACCCTCGTTCTCTCGTCTGTGCAAAGACGTGCCCTTTATTCTCACTTTTTGGTTGGGTCACTTCCTCTTTCTACGTGAAGAAATTGGCCCTCTCTTTTGTCTTATTTGTCTCTACTCCAAATCCCTCAAATTTTCTCTCCTTCCGACGTGTGTGTTCGTGCCCTTTCACATGGGAAAGAAGTGGTCCCCTGGAGGAAAGGACAGAACTCCTTTTCCCCTTTCACGTGATCGTGCAAATAAAATTACCCCAGCCAATCCCTTCAATTTCTCCAACTTTCCTGTTTCGCTTCCTTTCTCAAATTTGGAATCAATGAAAACCAATTTTTCCTAACTTGGCGGCCCCGTCTTTGATTTTCGGCCGCTGCGTGATTAATGGGCTTTGGCCGAATCTTCAGTTCACGGGCTCACTTCAATTGGTTAGGATAAAGCTCAGAATCTCCCTGCACCACCCCGTTCACACTAGCGCGATCATATGGGCTTAATGCCATTGGAAGATGCTCTTGATATCTGTACGTAATTCAACTAATATTTTGTTTAGGGATTATTGATCGGTCCCTAAATCTTACATATAAGATTTTTAGTTTATTTAAAATGTTATTAAGCTATGCAATAAAAGTGTACGTTTGTGCAACAAATTGCTGATTTGCAAATTATAGAAAAGTTGGTCACTTTACAAAAAGTGTTCATAAGTTGCCACCAGGGAAAAAAAAATCATTAGTCATTTTTTTTACCAACACTTACAGATATTTACTTAAGCACGGAACAAATTTCAATTTTTTTTTTTATATATATACTATTGGGAATAAAAACCCCGAAAACCGGATGCCTTTGACAAATTTACCAAAATCGAACATTTGTGATAAATTTACCCTATGTTAGTTTTTGTTAAATTTTATTATCAAATTATTAAGTTAAATAACACCGTGACAATTCGTAGTATACCAACCACGGATTTCGATCAATTTGTCGATTTTACAATTTTTATGATTTTTTTTGTTAAACAATGCCGACAAGAGGAAGATATTTGTCACAAATTTATCGATTCGATGAAATAAATTTGAAGGGAAGAAAATTTGTCATAAATGTACCAATTTAGGGTTTTTTCCTTTTGGGAGATAAATTTGTGAAGAGAAAAGACGTAGGTTTTTAAATTGCAAAAACGTTGTCTTCTAAATTTCTCCTCCCTTTATACCTTTGGGATTTTTCCACGGGCCATATTAACCCTGGGCCGGGCCTTTTACCAAAGAGTTATAGATATTTACGGGCCTTAAGCCCATCCCCAATTAAAACCATCATATACGGAACAATAGAATGCCACGGCATGGTGCATCCTAAATTGTTTGGTTCCCCATATAGCATTTTGTTTTAAAAGAAAAACATCATGTAATTAAAAAAAAAAAAAAATTTGGTACAAACCATGGCTGCCCTCGTTTGGGAGTCTTTTGTAGTCGTCGTCATGGGTCTTAGAAATTTGTCCTTTATCAAAACTGGTGAGTAGCGATTATTGAGCGATCAATAACACCAATTTTGTACGAATATACATTCCTCACAAGCGGATAATTCAAAGGAGTGTGAGAGATTATTGTGGTTGGGAGTGAGCATGAAGTGGTGTTTTAGGTTCACGAATTAAATAAAGAACAACGCATGAAGTTGTACTGTGCGGAACAGTGACATGTTTATCTATCATGGGATTGATGGGGACGTCGAACCACCTTGAACATTTTTATAATTAGATTGTGGTGGGGGGATGTATGAGCAAATAGATGTTTGCACTTGTCTTCTTGTCTTGGCAGTTTAGGACAGCCTTCCCTCCCTGTCATGATGGTGGATGAAATTCTCTCATTCGAGTTGATAGGAACAGATATTGGCTAGACATTAAGACAGCTTTCTTTTGGTTATATTCAGAGTTTATAGATTTTGAGGAAAATCCGTCACTCTTATATTTGCCTTTGGAAGAGTGAAGTTCTATTGTGGCTGAGCCTATTAGGACACAAGACGTGCAGGTGGACCAAGTCGAGAAGGTACGATGTGATTAGCGTGCCATAGGGCTCTTGGGTGGATCGGTTCTATTCGTGGTTTATGTGTTAATGTAATATAATGAGTCTGAATTAAATGGGCATTCGTGATAGTTTAATCACACATAAACAAAACAAAAACCAAACAAATACGAATAAAACAAATGTTCAACTGCATCATGTGAAATTAAGGAAGTTGAATCATCAAATGCAAGGACTTTGATTGAAAAATTAAAATGGCTTCAACCTTCTGGATAGTTATGGTTAACTTTTCCTCGGTGGAGTCACTAGTCAATAATGCAATTTTGATTTTTCTTTTAGAGCCACGAGAAGCAAAGTCCTACGCCACTTTACGTCCCCACATGACTTCATGTGCCATGTGTGTTTTTGTGTTTTTTAGAATAAGTATGATGACATGGTAAATATGTATTGAGTTCTAATTGCTAAGTATATTCATGTGCCATTTGATTACGTGACATCTTAATTGATAACATGTGAACAATTTTGAAATGGCAAAGCCATGTTATCATTTGGCCTATTAGGCAAATGTAATTTCATCCTTTCAGCCATATATAATATTGGGTTTTAGAGATTAAAAAAAAAGAAAAGAAGAGAGAGCAAAATATCTATAAATTTGGAAACATATTTTTCAGAATACATGACATGTACGAAACCTCTGTTCACGATCAGCCAGCGATTACCACATTGGCATAGGTATACTTGGACCATTTTTTTCCTAGGTAATTCGACTTATGGGTTGTCTTCCGTGCAGGGTTTCTCTAATGCTAGTGTTAAAGGAGAATTAACTATGATTTAGAAATTTCCTAAATTTGACCTGGCAGAATAACGACCGTATTTTTGGATTTCCACCAATTTATGAGAAGAATGACAACCTACTTATTCCGGAATATTCTAGTTTTGGACCAGTAGGGTAATTCTACATCTATTACAAATCTTAATGTTAATTATAGCACTATAATTGTCATGACCCTAATCAAGTGGATCTAGGGACGATTTAATGGATTGCTAAATAAACACAAATAGCTCTCTTGTGAGATGATGCTTACGCTTTACACGAACTCTCATAAGATCTACCAATCACAATTTAATTTCTTGCATATGAGAATAGAGCTACAACTAACTTATTTTAGGCTAGTTAGAAATCAAGTTAAATGCAAAAGCCCATGTTGTTTCATCTAGTTTTTTTTTTTTCATTTTTTTTATTCTTAAACACGCAAATCTAAGCGGCTATGCATATCTGCACAATCAATAAAATGAATTAATATAGTAATAACAATAATAAATAAAGCAAGGTAAATGTTAAAAAAGGGTAAAGCAAGTTGTATTAGCAAAATTAACACATAATCTTGTCAATGGATGCCTATGAGCTATGTTTAAAAAGTAAACATATAAAAAAGGTTAGAAAAATCTCCCATCTTACTTTTGTTTTTTGTTTTTGTGTAAATACGTGAATATTATTAATCAATTGAGGTACAAAAGTTTAGGAGAATCCCTTAGCATTCTAAAGAGACTAATTATGCGAGAAGATGGAGGAAGAAATCGTCCATACAATAACCAATAAAACATTTCCCTAGAAAAGCCTACACTATTGGTAAAGTGACGTCCTACTTCTAACAATCTTTTGAATCCTAGCCGACAGAAGATGATGCTCAATTGACTTGTTTTGACATTTGAATTTTTGTCGATATTTCAAGTATCCATTCATTTTACAAAAAATATATATATAAAATGGAAATTAAAAAATAAAAAGCATTAAAAATATGTGTGAAAATATATATATATATATATATATATATATATATATATTCTTTAATAAGATTCGGACTTGTTAAGCCCACATGGCCAGCTCATTTCTTTTATCTCTTTCGGCCCATGCATCTAACTCACTTTCCTTGGCCCATTTCTATGTTTCTTCTTTTAGCCAATCTATTTTTAACCCATCTCCCGTTTGTCTTTTTTGGCCCATCTTTCCTTATTCCTTTAAGCCTACGATTTGAGGCCACGTCGAAACCAAAGAAAAGAAGGCCCAGCTCATCACCCATTTCCTCTCCTCTACGCACACGCGCAGGCGCGCCTAGCAAAGGGGAAGGAGGACGTGCAAGTGACGCCACCCGCATTACGCAAGCAGAAGGAATAATCCAACTTTCGTCCGAGGAGGGACTGACCGAGAACCCGATCGCCGAAGCTTGCCGTCGGCTTTCAAGGACTCCGGTCAAGGGCCATTTCGTCAGCCCACCTTTGCTCATTCGGAGGTCTTTCCGCAGCCGAGGAAGAAGCCCAGCTTGTCGTGCTCTGCCATCGCCAATCGGGACCTCGACTCGCCCGACAAACCAGGTATGATCCTCCTTCCCGAACATCCTGTTTCGCCCCTGTTTTTCTTTTGGCCGGGAAGGAACTCGCCTTGGTGGATGAATTTTCTTTTTTATTTGATGAAATCTTGTTAAACCAAAGTAAGTTCAGGTCGATTCATAATGTTTTTGAATGTTAATGCATCGTGTTTAGGCTGAGGAGCTGAGGAATGCTTCGGGTTTGAACCCACAACTCGAGTTCGTGAATGTATGCCGACTGTTTGATGTTTTGCTGGAATGAAACATGAAACACTTAAGAGCACCGAACTTAAATTCGAGATTTTGAACGGATCGTGACCAACTGAGACGGATTTGGCACTAAATATGTTGATTCAGACTTTCATACATCATCTTTGATTCGAAAACCGCATTGAATCTCGCTCTGGAACGCATCCTTTAAACTGCATATCACACGTTCGATAAAATGCTTCAGAGAGAAGCCCAATCACATTTGTTATTGAACCTTAAGATCGGCTTACATTTGCTTTGGTATTGGTTGAATGTCTTATGATCTTCCTATTTCTTGTATTTTTCACGATATTTTGTGGACAAAATCCTGGCTCAAGTTGGTCATGTACACACCCCTCCATGCATTTAAATTGTTATGTGCATGTGAAAACCCCTTCGTCATGAACATCAATTCAAAATCAAACAAACATACTTTCATACATCATTATCAATCTGGGAACCAAACCTGATTAACTAGTCTAATCCGGTTCCATGGAACCTATCACTTAGTAAAAAAAAATTAATTACAAAAAATACTAGAGTTGTTACTATTTTTTGGGTTTAGTGCTATTTTTAAGAAGTTAGAAAGAAAAATATATATATATATACTCAATCAATTTTTTTTTTTTCCAAATCAAAAAAAGAGTCGATCTAGTGCGTCAAGCACATCGATGGCGTTCTCGAAGGAGTATGGGTCTAGTTGGCCTAGCCTCTACTGCAACCCGAGCCATGTCACTCTATTGACGGCATTTCTAGAATAATAAATGTCCAATTGGTTTAGCCACTACTGCGACCGAGTCTTTCAACCAACACACGACAATTCAAAATCGATCCCTAGATATTTTACATTTCACTCACACACTCCAATTACAGTATTAACCCTTCAAAATTCGATTTCGGTGTCAAACCCGACACTTGGAAATTTCTGAATAAAATCCCTATTTTTCACAATCAACACCCAATTTGCAATATTCACTCATCAAATTCAAATTCTAAGCACACAGCAGCAATTGGCACGAAATTATTTCATAAATAAATTCCTTTTAGTCACATCAAGGCTTATATTAAAATTAACCTACTTAACCTTTAAACTAAACATGCTTTACCTTAATTAATTACCTTAATCTAACCCACAACTAAATAAACTAATCTAACCACCTAATCTCAATCAACCTAAGCTAAACACACTTAAGGCATCATTAACTCACTAATCACGGTTTAGTGAGCTAAACTCACCGGAATTGCTTTCCGATGAGTCTCCGGTGAAGAGCACGGCGACGCCAACGATAAACCTACACGAATCAACACCAAATGAGGACTAAAAGGCAGCCAAATTGAGCTCGGAAGAGCCGGATCTTGCTGGAACTTCCAGTCATTGACCAAGCTTGGAGAAAGGCAGCCCGGCGGTCGGTTGGACACGAAACCTGCGGAAGGGAGAGGTGGCAGCTCGAGTAATGATCGGCGGTGGCTCGGGTGGAGGAACGGCGGCGACGGAGGCTTCGGTGAGGTGTTGCGACATCTGACGGCGGAACTCACCGAGGCGGAGCACCTCGCATGCCGGCGGATCTAGGTCGTGCGCGGACGAGCGGCGATGGCGAGCATCCGACAATCAACGGTTCCATTTTTATGGAGTTCTGGGACTGCCCTCATGAAATCATTTGTGATGGGAATTAGACCAAATTAAAAGCTAATTTCTTCAATTCCATTCAATTCTCTTCGGTTGATTCCAATGATCCTAATGAGATTTGTGACACCCCATAACTTCCAATTTCAGGATTTGGTGGTTCTTGTTTGGGTAGTTAGAAATTTTCATGCATTTGACCTATGGTTGACTAATTCAAGCCATGCTCACACTCTTATTGTGTGCTTTCCTATACAATTATATTTAATTGCGCTTTTCAATATCTTGGATGTTATTTATTGCTCTAGAATGGTTAGGACAATACCTAGAATTCTTTGATAGGCTGCTTTGACATTAGTTAGCATGATTAAGTTAGGTACCTAAATGGTGTTAGCCTTAGGGTTAACTTAATCAAGTCCTTGGGTTTGGAATCTCTTGTTGCATAAATAGTAAGATATTCTTCCTTATCTTACTGGGTTCGGCCATCCCTAAAAAGGTTAATGACAACTTCTTAGTCAAAATTTACATACACTTAAATCAATTGAAAATTTGAATGCTTGATGTCATGTGAGTTATGGGCTTGGGAGAACCGAGTCAATGGAAGGCCGTTGACCCAAAGTTGACAATATTCCTAAACCTAATGGTCTCTCCCTAGTCGGAAGGGGTTGCGTTAGTGATAGTGATGTCCTAACTCTAGCAACCTTTCAAATCCTAGCCAACATAAAATAAGGCTCAATTGACTTGTTTTGAAACCTTTTGCGGTTGCATTCCATCCAAATGCAATAGATAGTCACTAACAAAGATAGTTTAGGAGTCTCACCTCCAAGTTTTTGCCTTTGGTGGCCCTAATAATCCATTGAAGTTCTAAATTCCAACCTCTTGTAGAATGCCAAATTACATTTTGTGCCAAAATACTGTTCCATACACTACTTGTCCAAGTATACTCAAAGAATAAGTGGTTTTTGTCTTCTATACTAGTCATAAAAAGTTACACCTAGTTCTACTGAAGACAACCACCGTGATATGGCTACTACTGTCGGTAGCCTATCTCTACAAACAAGCCAGCCAATAAAATTATGCTTGCTAATATCATTGGTCCAAATTAATTGATACTGGTCCACAATTGGTCTCTCTTGTTTGAATTCATTGTATATCCCTTTGCAATGGTATGTTTGGCTAGAGATAATAAGTGTTAGAGCAAGTCTTAGCTTGAGTATCCATCGTGAACTTCAAGCCATATTGCCCTTTATGTCGAGTTGCATAATGGGAGCACCTCTACATTTAATGTGATGAACCCAAGTACTCCATAGGGATGAGGATGGATGATTGATGATGCTCCAAAGCATGTGACCTTGCAATACCTTTTCTAGAATTTCAGATCAAGCATGCCTAGTTCTCCCTCCTTTTTTGGTGAGCATACTATTTTCCATGCAACTTTATGAGATCTGTGAGTTCCAGTGTTTCCTGCCCATAAGTTGGCTAATCTTTGTTTTAATCTCGTAAAAAGTTTGCTTTGGGAGAGAAACATTTGCATCTAGTGAGTGCAAATGGAAAAAGGTATCGGTTTGGCCAATTGAAGTCTTCTTGCGTTGTTGATATAATTCATGTCCCATCCATCTATTTTCTGAAATATCTTTTTGTTAAACCCTTGCAATCTGCATGCGTGAGCCTTTGCGTAACAAGTGGGACACCGAGATATCTGATGAGGTAGGTGCCTGTGGAAAAATGCGTGTCATCTAATATAAGGAGTTATTGTCCTTAGACAACCTAGAGAAAAATATATGGCATTTGTCTAGGTTAAATCTAAATCCTGTAAAAGCTACAAAATCATCAAGTGCATCAACAAGGCAAATGATGGTGTTTACATCCCCATAAACAAATAAGAACAGATCATCAGCACATAGAATTTAAAAGATGAAGTAGAAATTTTCCCCATAATAATTCTAGTAGGATTTCCATAACTAGAACAAAGTGGTAGGAGAAAGGGGTCATCTTGTCGCAGCTCATTTGTGCTTGCAAAATACCCAATATGTTCATTGTTGAAGTTAACCAAGAACATTGGATGCTAATGCATTGATTTATATGATCAATCTAGTGCTAAGGGGTATTAACATCATTCAGAACCTCGAGAGTAGTATCCCATTTCACTATATCATAAACCTTCATGAGACTAATTTTGGTTGCCACCCATTTACCTTTATTGCCCTTATGATAGTCATGCAAGAGTGCCTGACACAATAGAGTATTCTCTTAAATCAATTTTCCCTTTATAAAAGTAGTTTGGTTGAGGCCAACGATTGAAGGGAAAATATAAGTTATTCTTTCTGCAAGTAGCTTTGATATGATTTTATATATAACATTGTAGCATGATATGAGTCTACACTCCTTAAGGAAGCATGGATTTGAAACCTGTGCTATAAGAGAGATCAATGTGGAATTTATTGATTTCAACATTCTCCTTGAAGAGAATAATTCCATAATAGCATCAAATGTCACGTCCTATAATGGGCCAAGCTTTTTGTAGAATAAGCTGTTATACTCATCTGGACTAGGAGCTTTGAAATTGTTGAAACCCTTGATGACTCCATGAATAAGCTAGACTAATAATATTAAAACGCGAGAAACGAATAAATGCACCTAAATGACCTTTCTTAATTTTTATTGAATAATACTATTTAAACTATATATAAACTGAATCCATACGCCAAAGAAAATGATAGGAAGTGAGATAGCCTAAAATCTACACAAGGGAATGATAAGGTTGGTGAAAGCGACGCTTAATCATATCTCCATTTCGACATATCTTGCAAAGAAGAGGTCAAAACGGTACCAAATGCATTCATGAATGTATCTAGGATGCAAATTTAAAAGACAACCTATTGGGGATTAACCCCAAGCGACTCGAAAGTCGAAACATCTTAATTCAAAACATATAGATTTAATTGGGATCATGAAAATAAATCTAGCATGGATGCAAACTACCCACTTCTCGTTAAGCTTGAATCCAAATGGATGTTAATGGAGATAGACAAGAAGATTTAAGCTCACGAGAGATGAAAAAAACAAGCTCACAATGAGTTGAAATTGGATCAGATGCAAGTCTTAATGAAATGTTAAGAAAATCTTTCCAATCAAAGTGAAAAAGCGAAGAGATCATTAGAATGCTCACACCATGAAGTAGTTCGGAAGAAAAACTTACCTTGGAATGCTTGAAATGAAACCCCATATTTAAAGGCAAAATTTGAAGCCCAAGCAGAGGCTATATGGGTCTTCTGCAAGGTCAAAATAGCCTTGCACCAGGCCCGGCCACCCTCCGCAGGCCTAGAATTGCACAACGCTTGGCCCACGTGGCACAGCGATAGGCTATCCCTGCGATTGCCTCAGGCATGGGCACCCATGTGTCATGGGCCATCTCATTCGACAAAAGTAAAAATGGTATTCGCGTTGGAGTTAGAGAGAGAAAGCACAAGTTAAGAGCGAGAGAAATGTATTTATCTTCTTTGGAAATGAGAAAAAGAAATCGTTTTAAATTCGATTTTTTTATTTTTAATGCGGAAGAGAAGTCTTACACAAAGCCTTATGAAATGCTGCGTAAGGCCATCTAGGCCTTTATATACGGCGGACGAACCACTGTGAGCAAGTGATTAGGAGTTTTGGGTAGCGCTTGGGCATAGTGTGTGACACCCAAGGGCGCTGGCTGTCACTGCCCTAAAATTAGCGCAATGTACAAACCTTAGCAAAGCCTTGACCAGCGCCGGGGCACCATTGGCAAATGCCACCTGGTGCTATTGGCGTCAGTTATTCTTTTAAAAATTATTGAATTTATTTATTTATCTTTTAAATTAACCAACCTTTGATTAAATATATTTCTTTTGGTCTGATGCAGTTGACCAAATTTTTGTGCCCATCCAAGCTCGATCGATTTGAAATGTGGTCCAATTTTGAAAATAACTGGGGACCATAGATTTTAAAGCATATGCCAGAACGGAAAATCATAGTAAAAAGTTACTATATTTTCAACATAAAAAACCCCTTATGACTTGACCTTTGTAATGAAATTAATAGATAAAGTCAAATGATAAACTCAACGCCTCAAGAATGGGTGATCCTCATTAAGAATTACAGTATCTTTAAAGCCAACCGTCCTCTTCGGGCGAAGGTATCATTGGAAAGCTCTTGAAGATTACAACTTAATTGTTCCTTCGATCGAATTTCTAATGAAGTTTTGTTTCCCATCAAAGTCGCTCAAACTTTTCAACAATTATAGGAATTTTTAATGAGGTCTACGACCTCCGCTCAACATACAAATGGGGTTATAGCCCCCTAGGCGATGAGAATAGTGTGCGAGACACGTGAAGAAAGATCTAAGGTGGCGAATGTGATGGAGAGGCGAGCAACGGAGGATTTACGGTGGAGAGGCGAGCTTTAGAGATGACGATAGCGGATGACGACGTAGTGTCGGTACCATAGCATCAATTCTTTCATAAGGGAGTGGACATCTTTTAATACGTGTGGTTTTTTAGCTAACCTATTATGTAAGTTACAGGTATCTTTGTCACCTACCAATCAGAGAAAATTTCCTTCAATTACTTTAATAGTGCTCAAATGACATTCGAATTTCACTGGACCAACACCACTATCCTCCCCCGTCCCCGCCGCGAGTCTTCTTATCGATAACGACGGGGGGATTATATAATGAGAAACCTCGTTGTACAATGGTATCTTAGACTGGCAGTGGACGGTGCCTGGGGACTGCCAAGCGCGCTGTTCAAAACTGGTCACATTGACTCATGGTTGACTACTGGATAGTTCACAGAAGGATTCTTGTCAGATTTGATCAAATGTGTGGTTTTTGATAAAATGGGCACAGCATTGTTCGGAGATCTGTTGTCTCACTTTATAGATCAATTCAATAACTCCGGTTCCTAGTTGATTGCATGCGCCATACCAGAGGTAGATTCAACCCAAAGATAATGGAAGTGGCCGCTATAGGGAGCAAAGACCCAATTAAGTAATGGTATACTTAGGGTTTTGTGAGCATATGTCGACAAAAACAAAACCGACCAAGTTTAAAGGGCGATTTGAAGCGGTGAAAATGGGGATAAACAAAATCAAGTCACGCTAGATTTACACAATCGAAGCTGCACAGGCACCAACGAGGAAAATACAAAGAAAATTCTCTCGATTCATTTAATTTATCAAAAGACTCATTTAATTTGTCAAAGAGGAAAACTAAATTTACGAAAATAAAGAATATATTTAGACAGTGTGTCGCAGAGCTTGGTTACGTCTTGGTATGATAATAAGGGTAAACGGTGAAGAAAGGCTGGATAACAGTAAGAACTAGGAGAATGAAAGCGGCGGCAGCCGAAATGAAGGACCAGGGGCTGCCGAAGTACTCGCGCATGATTCCCGTCCTTTGAATATGCCATCTGCTCTGGTGGTACCGGTTCACTTGCCCGAATAACTCGACCAAGTACCTCTTCCTTACATTGAACATGATATCCTTGGCAAGATCATTGAAGAACCTCGCAACCTCCTCGTCGGTCCCTAGAAAGTTCGTGATTATGCAGCACTGAGGCAGGAACTCTGCATCCGCAACCAAGCGCACCAGACATCTCATGAGGATCATTTAACTGGTGATGTGGCTGGAGCAGTAACGGCAGCAATGCTCGAAAGCCACGCAGTTAAGGAAGAAGGAGCTGGTGAAAATGTCAAGGGTCAAAGGAGGGATTCGAAGCACTCCGTCATCGAACTCAACCCTGATTAGGTCATGGCCCTCCCTCGGTTCAAACTTTATCCCCGCGAGTTGCAGCTGCTTCGTGGAGGGTATCAATTGCAGTCACTTTCTATCAACTCGTCCAAGATGTTCGAGCTCCAAATGGCCGATTATGCTCAGTCGGAACAAATCGAGCAAGTGTATGACATTGGGGACCTAGTAGTACCTCTTGAGTTCTTTCACCAGCCGTCCAAGTGTGTGGTTGAAGAACCGTAAGGCGATCTCATTCGAGGGAGCGGATAGCTTCCGAGGGAGAGTTGGATAAGTGGTAGATCGTCTGAAGAACGATGAATGGGATCTGGTTTTCAATCACGAGGAGATTGAGCGTGAGGTAGGCGAAAATCCACCGCATGGAGAACAAGGGGTCATTGGGGTCTGGTTGGATGATGTTGGTGAAGACGCGGAACATCTCAATGATGAAACTGTTGGAAATTTTTTATAATATGAGCTTACATTAATTAATTATTTTTCCATTTTAAATAATTAGATTAATGGATATTCCAATATTTGTTAAACCTATAAGTCATCTTATTGAAATTGGTTTTGGCATCTAGGGTATATTGAGCAGCGAAATGTAAGCAATTGTATTTAACTGAAACTCATAATGGGAATACTCAATTGACACACTATTGATTAGGGTTTGTTAGGTTTCCTCTCTAGCCTATAAAAGGTAGGTTATACCTATCCTTAATCACATTGAAAGTTGTTATATTGAAATAGATCATAGAGAGGAAATTTGGCATTAGATCTTTGATTATCAGGTTGATTTATTTTTTTTTGAGTGAAGCAATGTCTCAAACAAGTACGTTTTAATTCCGTTGTGCTTGTTGATTTCGGTATTTTATAGTCATATATGAATTCAATTATTCTTGATTAACAAGTTATTTATGTGAATAATTTTTTATATGTGGTATCAAAGCAAGTCATATATGATTATAGAACCAATTTTTATTTTTTTTTTTTTTATGAACAAAATTCGAAATTTTCCTTTTTGAGCTGAATATGGGCATTATTTTTTCATGTGGATTTTTTTGCTTGATTAATCTTGAAACCATAGGACTTTTGTTTTACATGTCGAGATCTTTCCAACCATATATAATTTGTATAATTTCGTTGAGAATTGAGTGAGAATTTTAAATTCGAAATGCTAGGGTTTTTTTTTTTTTTTTTGTAATGATGAAATCTTAGGGTTTATACATGAAAAGTTCTAGAATTTTCAAATTACTTGTAATTGATTGAGCATTAAGGTAAGTTTTCTATACTTAAATTTAAGAAAACACAAAAGATTAAAATTCTATCATTGTATATGCACATCTATTACTCAAAAACATTGTAATAAACGAATTCTGTTATGTTCTTTTTTGATATCGCAACGAGTGTATCTCCAGCTACAGCAGGCTTCAAAATGAACACGCGACCTTCAGATCTTGCAGTTTGACGCTCTCCCAACTGAGCTATCCTCCACACGCACTCCCTCACCATTCCCGTGTGAGACAAAAGAAAAAGAAGAAGGCCGACAGATAGCTCTCCCTCCACAGATGCATCAATCACACGAGGAGAAGGAGACCGACTTGGTACCTTGCAAATCTTGTATGTGACATCCCAGATTTTTGTTTATGTTTTCTATTGAATAAATCGGACATTTCATCGATGTGCCTATAATGCTAATCACTCTCGAGATAATTAGGCTATTTAGGGAAGCCATTAAGGAATTTTAAGACAATAGACTTGAGAATTCGACTAGGAATCGACTTCTCGACCGTGCTCATCTTTAGTGGCCATTACGGTACAGTTAAAAATCGATTTGAGATCAGAGATAGGTCGATTCGACTGAGATGTGTGGCTAATTGTTGGTGACAACACTAAATTAGAAAATTCTCGCCGATCAGCACTAAACTGACTTTTCCATCATTTTGGTACCCTATGCCTGTAATTGAATCATCGAGATTTTCACGACAATCGAGATTGCCAATGTGTCGAGTGGGTTCATTGTGGCTCGAAGAAAATTAACCACGGGTCATTTGTACTAAAAATTTCTGAAAATTACCTGATAGCCTAGGTCACGCTAAAAACGCGCTTGAGTGAAATTAACCGCGCAATTGAGTCCGATTTCAGAAATTGAAGATTCTTTCATGTCACAATAAATTCTAGGATCGTCAACTTAGTCTCAGAAGATTTTTCTAAAACTGGAGACCTTTTGGGAAAATGTCGGGATAGGACCGTTTTTGTTCAGAAAATGTCATGGATCATTTTTTATCGCAAAATTGGGAAGCAAATGGATTGTATGGGTGAGGAAATATGCCAAATGGATCGGTGAGATGTTGGTTAATTTTATTGAGCCCGGTTGGTGTTGAATCAAGGTCCAATTGAGGAAAAACCGAACCAAATTCATGTGCCCCCACCACTCGCGACTTTTGGACCGTTTTTTGGACTTCTAGAAGCGGGCCTTGGTGGCTCATTGAGGGCCAAGGAAGCAAGGCTTGGGTGTGAAATGGTCAAGGGGACAAGCTTGTGGAAAATAAACTTGGTAGGCCTTCTCCAACCTCACATCTTCCCTCTCTCCTCTAGCTGCCATCCAAGCCTCCCTCTCTTTCCCTCATTGCTGGGCGAAGACCAGAGGAGCCAAAGAAGCTGCCATCCACGCTGCATGTTGTCGGAGTCGCTAAAGCTTGCCCGTCGCCGTTGCACACCGCCGCTTGCAACCACCGCTCACTCACGTGCCTCCCCTCCTTTCTTGTCGTGTCCAGCCATCGTTCACCCTTGTCCTTGTGACCAGGATTGCCGTTCAGTCGTGCCAGCGACTGTGAGTGGTCGTCAGACCACCATAGACCGCCGTTTAGCCCCACCGGAGCTCCGCTCAACCGTCACCAAACTTGTCTTACTCAACTGGCCCCGAATGAGTCACCAATTAGCAACAAGTAGAGGCTGAGTTTGTGGGTTTCCAACACTGTTCTGGGCCCGTTTTGAGGTGGTTTCGGGCCTCGAAACCTAGGCCCACTTTGAAAAGAATTGTTCCTTGCGATGTTCTCGTCGATTTGATCCAACCTGCTCATTAATCAAGTGAGTTTTGCTCACTAAACCTTGCTTAGTATGCTAATGATGCTTAGGGGTTGTTTAGATTTAATTAAGTGTGATTAGATGGATAGATTAGAGTAGAGTAATTAAATTAGTGTCTTATCAATACATGTTAGGCAATTGGTTAGTGTAGTTAGCTATTAGATGCTCTATTATTTATTGAACAAATCTTAGGAATTTTCTAGGTTCGTTTTGGCTTCCAATTAGGCATTACGGGCCTAAATTAGATTTATTGCGTTTATTTAATAATTTCTGTAATTAATTAATTAATTAATTATTTATTTATTTTTTGAAAATTAGCCCGGGATAGCTGGCGATCAAAATTGTATGTTGATTATTGTGGTGCAGTCGTTTTATTTATTTGAGTGTTAATTTGTGTCGAATTGATTTAATTGTGTTTTTAGGATTTTATTCTTAAATTAATCAATTTTGGTAATTGATTCGAAATTGATCAGGCATTGATATATAGTGCCAAAAATGTTTTATGGGCTGTATAACTTGGTGAAAAAGAACGTTGTATTACGTTGCTCGGTGAATAAGTATATCACCTTGGAGAATGTACGTGACTTGTTGAATTGGTACATCACCTTGGAGAATGCATGTGGCTCAGTGATCGAATATATTACCTTGGAGAATGCACGTGGCTCGGTGACGAGTACATCACCTTAGAAAATGTACGTGGCTTGGTGACCAAATGCATCATCTTAGAATATGCATAATACAGATTAAAATAAGTCGATTGATTAATGATTTGATTTGATGTTATGGATTGGTTGATTGATGTGATATGAGGCATTTGTAAATAACGTTGATTTGTAGGATGGAAGTGGGGCCAAGGTAAGTCTTCTGACTCGTGTTGTGCTTAGGCAACCTTAAGGTGTATTGGCTTCCTAATCGAGTCTTAGGGGGTAGAACTTGCTGAGACATAACCTCACCCTATTGTGGAACAACATTTCAGGTCCCTAGATGGTAGCACCTCCACCTCCTTGTCCTCCTATGCATTTTGGTATTCCTAAAGAGGTCACCGAGATAGCGTATCACTTCCCTATACACCCCCACTCGGAAGGATTAGAGTATGTTTTAGTAAAATCCACCATCTGGGTCAATATAGGTAGAGACGGCTTGGTACCCCACGAGTGTAGGTTGTGGTATTGTCACTACCACGATGGGCAAAGAGAGGGTCCCATGCCGGAGGGTGATGTGTCTCTGTTTGTCTTAGATGCAGCATTTGGAGAAGGAACTGCAGATCTCAAGGATGGAGCGGTGACTGATGCAAAAGATCCCAAGTTGGGTGATGACCTTGACTCTTCCAAGCAATCGGCAATAGACTTTAGTTGGAGCGTAAAGGAAGGAGTAGTCCCTGAGGAGGAGTACTCAGAGGATAACTTGGAGGAAGAGCTTGAAGAGGACCTTGAGGAGGAACCTATAGAGGAGTCTAAAAGGCAAAGGAGGATCAAGCGAAACCCCCACCCTATTTTGAAGTGAAATCGTCTCAGGCTTGAAAAGAAAAATATGAATTTTATATATCTTCACGCGACAGATGGCGAAGTGGAGAGACATCTTTAGTCGAATGGAACGGAAGAGCTCAAGCGAGAAGTGAAACGTCTCGGGCGAAAAGTGAAAATTCTCACGCGACAGATGGCGAAGTGGAGAGACATCTTTAGTCTCCTCCCTTCGACCAGCCACCACCCCCATCGAAGTGGTTGCTCCCATGATCCCAGGTTCACTGACATGGTCTTGATGATCGCCGCCGAGGGTGGTCCCAAAGGAGGCCCTTCCATGCCCGTTGCCGGTTCACAGGGACATTTGGTAATTGTCTCCTTTTATTTACTTGGAATGAGGTTCAGTTTAGTTGAGTGGAATTTTAATCTTTATTTGAAGTGACATATTTAGTAATTGAGTTGCTGGATACTTCATTCATTATGACTTTCACAAGATTAGATTTAAATGATGCTTGTGCCAGCGGATATGCATTTTGCCTTCTGCTATGTGCATTTCATTGGAGTTATCAACTCAAACATCACAAAAGCTTGAGTATGGTTCTTGGCATAGAGCATTTATGAGCACAACATAGTTTTTCATAATTTTGGTATTTGATAACAATAGCAAGGACATGTTCAAAAGCTTTTCTTGCATGCTCATAATATAACATCTTCAATTTAGCAAACTCTGACTCTTATAGATAAGATGCATAAACATCTCCTATCAAACTATTGAGTTTTCACATCGCAAGAATTGTACTTATGCTCTTCAATTTTCTACTTACTAATAGGTTAGTCGGTCCCTAGTATTTAAAGCAATGCTTGAGAATGAGAATGGAAGAAAGCTGAAGTGGCACCATTAAGATAATTGACATGTCGTATGATGCCCTCCATGCATTTGTCAACTTTCTTCATGCCGAAGCATGCGTTGATGAGCAAATGGCTTGTGAGCTTCTGGTATCAGCTGAAAAGTACCAGGTGGAGTAGCTTAAAGCTTACTGTGAGAAGTTTTTGGTATCCAAATTAAATTCGGACAACTCGATCAAATACTATGCCTTTGCACACCAGCACAATGCCAAGCATCTACTTGAGGCCGCCACGTCCTTAATCTCAGATAACTTGGATAAGCTAATAAAACATCAAGAATACCCTCTACTAGTTGAAGAGGACCCACGCCTTGGGTTGGAGTTACTAGAAAGCATGTCTTGTAAGGTGGGAAAACAATGAAGCACTTGATACTTCTGCAAAGTAATAGTTTCGTTTGGAGAAAGGAAATTTGTAACAAGAATTAGGGGCTTTGTTGGTTTTAAGTAATCCTTTTTCTCTTGAAAAGGATATTCTTGATGACTTTTGCTTTGGGGAGTATTTTGTGGGTCAGTGCCAGCCATTTGCGGTGCTTATTTATATGTATAACATGGATCAAATTTTGAAACTCTGTTGTGTGAGCTTGGAGTTCATTGGTCTCTTTTCTCTTGGTTCTTTTGTTAGTATAAGAAGTGTCTAAACTTGAAAATCCTACCTCCTACTTCTTCGAGAAGGCAAATATGCTGATGAAGAAATCTTTTAATGGACATTTAGAAGTTATGTATGAAGCATGATATAGGCTGACAGAAGCTTTTATGTGTGCGCCTCTCTGTTTCTGTTCTCTTGCCAGATGATGATTTGAAGATGCTTTGCTATGATCTCTCTAGGATTAGATTCATGGCTTCTTTTCTCATTTGCCATCTCACTCCATTACTTGTTCTTTAATTGGATCTCGTGTTTTTTCATGTTTCATGTTATGCTTTGGCTTTTTTTTTTTAGTTGAATAATCAATATGATGAGAATTCTGTGCAAAAGGCTTGGAACAATTCTCATGTTGGAATGCCATTGCATTTAAGCTCTGTTTTGTGTTCAACTACGTGTGAAGGAGTTAGGAGAAGAAACTGTTTAAAGCCTTAAAAGTAGCTGTGAGATAACAGAGTGCACTCTTCCTATGGTAATCTATATGGGAAGTCAAGATTCCTCAATGTGCCCAGGATAGCAGTTTCCCAGATGCCCACCACCAATGCAAGCTCCGCGGCTGGTAAGGATGTTGAGGAGAAGTTGCAAGCTTTGAATGTGAAGAAACATAGTTTAGTGCAAGTTCTGAAGCAGGTGAGTGGACTTCTTCTTTTCACATTGAAGCTAGGCAAGTCCTGGATTTGCCAATAGAGAACTAATATATATAAAATCAGCCAGTCCGGTCCAATCAGTCTAATTTCCACCTTAAAACCTAGAACTGAAATTGGCTGGCCACCAGTTCCAAGAATGGGAACCACCAACCGAACTACCTCTCTAGGAATTGCCTAGAATCGACTAGTCCGGTCCGGTCCGGTCTGGGCGGTTCCCAATTTGAGCGGTTCTAGTTTCATACCCCTAGTTGTGACCCTCCTTAAGTACTCATCATGTCAAGGGGAAGACAAGTTTAGATCGGGGTAATGTCAAGTTGGGAACCAATCGTCTTCAATTAGCATGGGTTCTTCCTAACTCTCGCCTTGTGCGACGTTGAAAAATTCATTTAAAATTCAAAAGATCTAAAGATGAGGGATTCTATGCTAGAACAGAGTCACAACTATGGGATTATATCTCACATCTTACATAACTAGAAATCTAAGTATGGAGACTTAATTATATTAGTTATTGAATTAATGCTTTCTCAATATCTAAACTTGATTATTTATCAAATAAGTGTCACATGCGGTCTTTTTATCCAATTATGAATCTTAAAGTTATTGGCCTCTAGGTGTTCACTCGGTATTTTTATGTTTATTATGAAACTTGAATTAAACCTAACCATCCAACTAAAAATAAATGAACCGCAACACAAAACAGATATGAAAGCAATCACAACAAACATATCAAGAATAGTAATAAAGAGTGAGTAAAGTGTGAAGTGCGGTATTGGGCTGATGGGTCTAACTGATTTTAATGGGCTGCCCATATGCATTTATGGTCAAATGAGCTGAAGCCTCTTTTTTTTTTTTTTTTTTTTTTTTTTTTTCAATAGTTATATTATTTTTTATGACAAAAATGCATATTAAATTTATTGACAAAATTTCAGATGTCAATAATGATAATGTTGGAAAAAGCAACCCCAAAGATTTGGGACCGAAAACAAATCAAATAAAGGCCTTTAAATATTGTCCCGTCTAGCATCATGGTGTCCAGTGAAGTCGAGCAAAGCTGAAGGAAACAAGTGCCGAAAAAAGTGCGAACAATAAATTGTGACTCTTGACATGTGATTGGTTTGACGTAGCATAACATAGACCTCAGCTTTTCAAAATCTAGTTCAATGCCGGCACGTGAAATAGAAATCTAGGCAAACTTGATCACTTCATCAATGGTCTGATTAGCGATCACTACTTCTTTTGAGTCGACAATGGTCATTCGTCTAAGAAATCTTTGTCTGTCAATTTTGATCAGCTGCACTAACATTAAGTTCTCTAGTGAATACAGTGCTCTTTGTCGAATCGTTACTTTCAAGTAGCCTAACTGCGGTGATGAAGTTCTAATTAAGTTCAAGCAATCTAAAACGAATTAAGAGGACAATAGCCAAAGCAAATCTTAGAAATGAACAACCAATTTTACTGGTCTGGTTGTTCCAAGTTCGATGAATGCTAAATCAACATCATATATCTCTCTGAAGCTGTGTTGCAGACCTCGGTTAATTATTGGGACGATAATAAGTGTAAATGGCATGGTAGGCCTGGATGAAGGTAAGGACTAGGAGAATAAAAGCAGGGGCGACCAAAATGAATGACCAGAGGCTGCCGAAGTACTCGTGCTTGATTCCCCATTGCACGTTCCACTTGTTCCGGTGGCACCGGGTCACTAGCCTGAATAACTTAGCCAAGTGGCTAGACTTGATATCGAACTGGACATCCTTAACGAGATTGTTGAAGAACCTCACGACCTCCTTGTCAGTTCCTAGAAAGTTCATGATTATTCTGCACTTGTTGGGAAAAATTTTGTGGTGAAGAAGATAGAGAAGTAGTAATAGATCTTTGATGTTTTAATGCATGATGACGATTCCTTAAGGTATTATTTATCCCCACTATTTATGCTGCCAAGTTTAGAACAAATATACCTCCAAGATATACACCAAAGCCGTAGAGAAATGAGTTCAACAATAACTAAATTTCTCTCTTGAAGTTTCACCTTAAATATGTTAAGGTTGTGTGAATGAAATGAGAAGAAGAGAGAATCAAAAGAAGAAGTATTTATGAATAGTTGTGGTTATTTTAAAGGGCTAATACCCTAAAAAACCCTAAACTGGTACACTTGTGACAAATTTACCCCAAACTATTTTTTTGACCATGAAAAACCCCAAACTGGTATACTTGTGACAAATTTACCCCGATTGACTATAAAAAACCTTAAACTGATACATTTATGACAAATTTACCCCAAACTAATTTATTTGACTGGAAAAAACCCCAAAATGGTAAATTTGTGACAAATATACCCTATGCTAAATTGAATTAATACCACAAAAAAATCACAAAAATTGTAAATGGTGACAAACGGAGCGTAAAATCATAAATTGGTATACCGGCCAACCTTCACGTGTCATTTAACTTAATAATTTGAGAATAAAATTTAATGAAAACTAACAGAGGGTAAATTTGTCACAAGTGTACTAGTTTGGGGTAAATTTGTCAAATGTATACCAGTTTGGGGTTTTTGGTGGTCAAAAAAATAGTTTGGGGTAAATTTGTCACAAGTGTACCAGTTTTGGGTTTTTTAGGGTATTAACCCTATTTTAAATGATATGTGAATTGGTCTCTATTCACAGACAACCAATCAATATATCTTTTGGGAATATGTATCTTATCTGCAACTATTACCACCCTTCGTGTCAAGAATAATTTCTTCATAACTACGATAATCTCCTTTCATGACCAAGAGTCACCTCTTATTTAACCAAGAGTTATGTCTTCTCTTAACCAAGAGACACCTCTTTTATGATAACAAACTATTTCAACAATCCCTTACTTAGTTTGTTATATATACTTATTTACATAAATTTATACATACAAGAAAGGGGACACAAACCCCTGGAGTGCCAAAAGTTGGCACAAAGGGACACTTAAGTGCCAAAAGTTACGAAAGGTACACTTAAGTGCCAAAATCGGAGTAAAATGGATCACTTGAGTGCCAATCCAGTCAAAATCCTGCCAAAATGCGAACGTGGCATTTTTCCGTCGAACCGAGCCCAAAACGACGCTGTTTTGCATGTTAACGTGGCCAAATAATGCAAAAACGGTGTCGTTTTAGGCTCATGTGATAAAAAATAATATAAAAATTAAATAAATTGAATTTAAAATTAGATTTAGTTAAAATATTAAAAAATAATAAATTTAAAATTAAATTTATTTAAAATATTAAAAAATAATAATTTTAAAATTAAATTTAGTTAAAATATTTAAAAAATAGTAATTTTAAAATTAAAAAATTTTAAAAATTTTAAAAAAATTAATAAAAGTTATATCTAGTGTAGCACAATGCATAACGTACATCAGGCTTCCAATTTCACCGGCATGTCTAATCATGTTAAATGTTGTCCAATATTTTCATCATTTTAATTGCACATCATATGATACATTTGATTTTTTGATTTTCAAATGATGATATCATTGAATGATTTTTCTCCTCATAGTGGCATTGACTTAAAGCATAACCGTCACTATGTTTGATCACTTTGATATTTAAAATTGTATCAACTTCTCTCAAATCTTTCATTTTAAACTGAGGATATAGATATTTTTTAGTTTCATCTATACCATGCATATTTGTACCAATAATCAGCATATCATCTATATGTAAGCAGATTATAATTCCATACTCTTTAGTAAATTTTGAGTAATTACACTTATAAGCATTGTTATGCTTAAATCCATATAATAGAACCATTGAATCAAATTTTCTCATGCCATTATTCTAGTGCTTTCATTGTCTCTACCCATGTTGTCATTTTCAACAAAATGCCCTTTATTTATGACTTTTTTTCACATAATTAGCTTCATGATCCCAAGAACCATCCTCAATTCGAATGTTTTTTCAGCACATTTTATAAATAAGGTTCTCAATCGTGTGAAGAATTTTATTTCGATAATCATTCCAAGATTAAGAAAATTTTTGAAACAATTGCATTAACTTGAAAAGGCCCATAAACTTCAATCATAAGATCTTTGTGTTTGGCAACACATATTTAAAGTTCATTGTGGGAAATTTATTTGGTGAAGAAGATAGAGAAGTAGTAGTAGATCTTTAATGCTTTAATGCATGATGATGATCACTATCCTTAAGGTATTATTTGCCCCCACTATTATTGCTATCAAGTTTAGAACAAATATATCTCCACAATATACATCAAAGGCATAGAAAAATGAGTCCAACAATTACTCAATTTTTCTATTGGAATTTCACATTGAATGTGTTAAAGATGCGTATATAAAAAGAAAAGAAGAAAGTGTTATGAAGAAGAAGCATTTATAAACAGTTATGGTTATTATAAATAATATGTGATTTGGTCTCTATGCATATACAACCAATCAATACATCTATTGGGAATAGATACGTTATCTCCAACCATCACCACTCTTCATGTCAAGAATAATTTCTTCATAACTACCAATAATCTTATTTAGGACAAAGAGTTACATCTTTCCATAACCAAAAGTCACTTCTTATTTTAACCAAGCATCACGTCTTCTCTTAACCTAAAAACGCTTCTTTTATGATAAATGACAACACTAAGACAGGAACGCCAGTCGCTCATTGTGTTCATGAGACATCTCATGAGGATCACTTAACTGGAGCTATAAGAATAGCACTGCTCAAAAGCTACACAATTGAGTAGGAACGTGGTGAAACCATTGAGGGTCAAAGGAGGGATTCTATTGTATTGAATTAGTACGTCCATGATGGGGTGCGATGAGAATGCACCGTTTCATCTTGATATGCTATGATGGAAAGACACCATTTGAAGGGGTGTGATGGAGTCATATAAAAGACTCTAGAAGACAACCCTTGACACGGTTGGCAAAATGTACATTATAAAGAAAAAGTTTTCCTTTTTCTTGTCCCATTTCCATCAAAGAAAAAGAAGGCGTTCCATTCTCCTTTACAAGAACAAGTGGCATTTACGCTGTGGAAATCGGATGTTTTCCTTGTGATTACATTCAGACCAACATGAGGTAATATTGTTCATGATTCATCCACAATTCAACAATCGTTTTGGGGTTAATTGTCCTTTCTACATCGGATAAAGGTAAATCGTCTTCCGCTAACTTGAATTCCAACATTGGTATCAAAGCCCGGTCGTGATTTCTGCCTTGTTTTTCATTGAATTTTCTCGTTTACCATTTGATATCGAGATCAAGAGTATGAAATCTACATTGTTTGGATGTCTAATGATTGGAATTGCTATTTGAATTGTCAAAAACGAACCAAAGCGAAGAATGGGTTTGGGGTCGGGTACACCCGTATGCTTTTGGCCATTTTTCAACATACTTTTTCGGCCAAAATCATTTTTTAAATATATAGGGTGAAAGTGCTCATCGAGATGAGTTCGACAATGGGTCAAGCGCCGCTGGAGGACGCCACACGCGCCCACATGTGTGGCCAGAAGCCGCTACGCGAGGGCACCACGTGCCTGACGTGCTTGGCACGCAAGCGCGTGAGCGTCACACGTGCGTTGGTAAAGCAACGCGTGCTAACATCATTCATGACGTCATCCAATGGTCGGTAACCGCTGGGATGACGTCAACGTCGGCAGCAATTGGCCAGCCGATCGCTGGCCGGTGACTGACCCATGACCCGACCCGACTTGAGATCCGAACTGAGGTTGACTCGACCCGACCCGACCCGACCGTTGACTAGTTAATCGGTCAGACCGATTGTCGGTCAGAATAGTCGGTCCGATCGGATCGGCCAGGAGCCTGTAAGGCTCATTAGTGCGTGCGCCACACGCACTGCACACTCAGGTGGCTCGCGTGAGTACGTGGGAACTCCGATTGGAGCGTGGTTGGTAGCGTTTGGTTTGTATGGATGTGCTCTACATTGTGATATATTTATTTTTTATTTTTTATTTTTATAAATGTATAAAAATGTGTAGAAAACCTTAAGTGCATGTATTTTTTGGGGTTTAATGCATAGTTTATTCATTTTTAGCTTGTATTTTCTTTTATTTTAGGAAATACAGTAGCTAACCTGTATGCAAATGAAGTCACATATGCTGAGTAGAGCTTGGTTTGATGGTAGCATGTATATAGTTTAATATACTTGTAATTTTCTAGTTCCACAAAAATTCGAACAATGGTAGAAAATCATTTTTTTGTGGTTTTAATTGATCATAGTTACATCATGATTATTTTTTGTACATCGGTTTTCATTATGCTATGTTTTTTTGTTAATGGAAAAATGTAAAAATTACATGAGGTCATGTAATTATTTTTCCTAGTGGAAGTTCGTAGGTTGATATAATTCAAAATAGTTCTCACCTAGAACTTAAAATTTACACAAATTAAACTAATTTATGATAATAGAATAATCGTATATAGAAGTTCATTGGGAATATAGTGAACTTTTGCTTCTGTCTTTTGTTGAATTATCATTAATTTAGTTTGTCTTTACTACAAATTAAATATGTGTGTTTTTTCTGGAATGTGTGCTAGTGTTGATTTTATGTCTATTATGTCAATATGCTATAGCAAATTGATTATGGTTTTGGCATCCAAGACCATTGTGGCTAACTTCAATAATAGTGAAAAGCTGAACGGTAACAATTATGATATTTGCAACGAAATGTTTAGTATATTCTTGAGAATCAAGAGGTTTTGGAAACCCTCAACCATACCATGGATGAACCTGAGTATGGAACTTCAGCTCAACACATAAGAGATCTAAAAGCTTATCAAGCTTGGAAAAAGAAAAATAGCATTGCTCGCATCACGTTGTTGAGCTGTACGCAAGATAATCTTATGTATGAGTTTAAAAGTTATGATAAAGCTCAAGCTATGTGGGTTGTCTTGAAAGATAAGTTTGGGGGTACATCTACTATTAAGTTGAGGAGACTCACTATCAAGTTTAACACATACTGAAAGCGCCTAAATGTAACAATGAGGCAGCATCTTCGGAAGATGTCAAATATGATTTGTGAGCTGAAGTCGGCAAGTCACTCCCTTACTGATGAACAATAAGTTCAGGCTGTTATATGGTCTCTTCCTGACAATTGGGAGCATATGAATATCAATATGACGCATAATGAGAATATTGTCACTTTTGATGATATAGCGCATCATTTGGAATTAGAGGTGAGCGCCTAGAGGCTGCGAGATCCTCTACCTATTCTTATGTTGCTGAATTGAGTTCATGCAAAGCTTCGGGTTTCAAGCGTTAAAGGAATCATCAATTCAGTAATAAAAGGGAAGAAAACTGATTAGGCACCTAAAAAGGCTAAAGGCCTTCCAATGCAAGAAGCATGGTGGGAAGAAGGACAAGGCCAAAATGAAATGCTACAATTGTGGCAAGATGGGTTACTTTACTTGTGAATGCACTGAGTTGAAAAAAGTACCCTATTATTCCATTACTTTATGTAATGTTTTTTTTTAGCACTGTAATACTTGCGAAATCTCATTCAATGTGGACTGTAAACTTAGGAGCAATAGACAACGTAGCTAGAGACCGAAAAGCATTTGTGGAGTATTGTCAGATGCAGCTTGGAAAAAGATGAATATATGTTAGGAATAACTCAATAATTGAAGTAGAGAATATTGGCACATATAAATTAATTTTACGTGATGGTCAAAACATATTCATACATGATGTCTTTTATGCTCCAAATATTCGATGAAACTTGATCTCCGTAGTTATTCTTCTTAGCCTAGGTTATGTATTGAATTTTCATGGTGATTGTGTTGACATTTTGTATGTAATAGTTTATTATGATTCAGGTCATGTATCGAATGGTTTTATGATGTTAGACATTGACTATGATTAGTATAATATTAATGTCGATGGTTATTTTTTCTTTAATTGCATCTTCTAATAATGTTGAGATTGATGCAAGTACTTAGCATACTAAATTAGGTCATATTATGTTGCAAAAAATGCAAATATTAGCTAGAGAAGGCCTTTTAGGGTCACTCACTAATGTTAATCTACCCGTATGTGAACATTGTCTTGCGAGAAAAGCAACTAGAAAACCATTCGGTAAAGAGACTAGAGCCGTATTTTCATTACAACTCATACATTCTGACATTTGTGGTCCTTTGAATGTGAGGGCAAGGCATGAAGTCTTATATTTCATCACTTTCATAAATGACTTCATGTGTTTCGGTTATGTCTTTCTAATTTTCCATAAGTTAGAAGCATTAGATTCCTTTAGATGATATATAGCGATTGTAGATAATTAGTTGAACAAAACAATAAAAGCATTGAGAACTGATCAACGCTCTTTGTGATGAAAATGAGATTGTACAACAATTGACTATTCTTAGTACTCCACAACAAAATGGGGTAGTTGGGAGAAGGAATAAAACTCTATTGAAAATGGTTAGGTCTATGATGGCGCAAACAAATTTATCTATTTCCTATTATGGAGATGCATTATTGACCGCTGCTTATATACTTAACCAAGTGCCCTCAAAATTATCACTTTCACCTCTTATGAATTATGGATTGATAGAAAACCAAACTTAAGTAGTCCACGCCCAATGGGGATGTGCATCTTATGTTTATGATACTTCCTATAAATATGGAAAATTAGGTCATAAAGGGAATAACTGTATCTTTATAAGATATTCTTAACATTCCAAAGGGTACGTGTTCTTAGGTGAACAAGCTGATGGAAGTGTGACCAAAATGGAGTCACGAAATATCACGTTCTTGAAGAACAATTTTCCTAATAGATGTAAGATTGATAAAGACTTACAATTATATGAGATGGAAGATCCTAATAACATACCCATTGATGTTGTAGAGGGAAATGAAGATTTACCTTAACATACAAGACTAGTGGGAGTGTTGCATCCATGGTGAACTGAATTTAAGAGAATTTTAATTGTGTAAAAATAATCGTAAAAGTATTCCCCATCGTCGTTTTGAAATTGAAAGGGAAGCATTTATGATTGCTTATAAAGACAATGCCGAACCTTAAATTGTTCAAGAAACTCTCCCATCCTCTGATAAGGAAGAATGGAGAAAAACTTTGGAAGATGAAAATGAAGTCAATGAGGGCATATCACATATGAGACTTGATTGATTTACCACCCCATCGCAAGACCATTGGAAACAAATGGGTCTTCAAGATTAAGCGAAGGGTGGATGGATCCATTAAAAGGTATAAGGTTTGCCTTATGGTGAAATGTTATACTCAACAAGAGGGTATAGACTATGAGGAAATATTTTCATTAGTTGTAAGGTTTGCATCAATACGCCTTATTCTAGCCATCATTACACATTTGGACCTTGAATTACATCAAATGGATGTAAAGACATCATTTCTCAATGGAGAACTAGAAGAGGAAATCAATATGAAGCAACCAAATTGGTTTCATATCTAAATGTCAAAAGGATAAAGTATGCAAGCTTCATCGCTCAATATATTACCTTAAACAATCATCTAGATAGTGGTATCTTCGTTTTCATCAAGTCATAATGACTTCTGGTTTCACAATAATCAAAGAAGATCACTGTGTATATGTCAAGCGGTCTGAAGATAAATTTGTAATTTTATCACCTTATATGGACGATATTCTATTGATTGAAAATGACACGATTTTGGTTATCACTATAAATAATGGTTGTCTTCCAATTTTGAAATTAAGGATATGAGAGAAACTGCTTTTATATTAGGAATCAAGATCGAAAGAGGTTGATTAAGAATACTCCTTATTTTATTACAAGAGTTTTATATCATGAAGATTCTTGAACATTTCAATATGCAGCATTGTAATCCCATTGATACCCTTGTCATACAAGGTGAAAGCCTAAGTACTGAGATGTATCTTAAGACTCTAGAAGAAATTAAAGTAATGAAAATTATTCCTTACTCTAATGTGGTCGGAAGTTTGATGTATGTTATGATGTATACTCAACCCGACATATGTTATGCTGTGGGATTGATAAGATGATATCAATCAAATCCCGGTTAAGCACACTGGAAAGCAATGAAGAAGATCTTGAGATACTTGAAAGGCACCATAGACTATCAACTTTGTTACCAAGGGAGTGATTTACGCCCATTAGGCTATTCAGATGCTGATTGGGATGGAGACCCAGATGAGTGTAAATTGACTTCTGGATATGCGTTCTTGCTCAATGGATGTGCGATTTCTTGGAATAGTAAGAAATAAACATGCACGACTTTATCTATGATGGAGGCAGAATTTATTGTATGTTCTGCGACAATGCAAAAAGTAATATGGTTAAAACATTTCTTGGAAAATTTAGTCACTATCATTGAGTTTCCAAGACCGATAATAGTTTATTGCAATAGTCAAGCAGCCATTATTTATGTGAAAGATCCCAAGTATCATGGAAGGACGAAGCATATTGACATAATTAATAACTTCATCAGAGATATTATAGCGCATAACGAAGTGATCTTATAGTACATTTCAACCAATAGAATGCTTGTTGATCCATTTATGAAGGCTGTTCCTAGAGACATATTCTTAAGCTATATGATGCCATTAGGATTGTGTAGAATGTAATCTATGTTATTGTAGAGGATCATTGGTTTATCTATATGTGGACATATGCACTGTACTTATTTGTTTATTAGTGACTGGATGTTTTATCAATAAGTACAAATCCATTATAAGACTAGCACAAACACACTTATATTATTGGAAAGTATGTTAGCAGGTAAGGATTGGCTCACTCACACGAGCAATCGCCTCAAGTGCTATAATTAACATGTTGAGATAAGACGTTATGTACAAATAAATGCTGAAGAGCAAGTTTGGTACATAAAATATGCCGTCTTGATTGAAGTCAAGATGAGGTTTGTAATTTGTTTATAATAAGACCGGACATAATAGTTTCACAATAATGTATGCTTGTAAGATACCGAATGCGAGTACTTAATCAGGTGCTATAGAAAGCGAGCTGATATAGTATTCAAGCTAAACATGAGTATGTGAGAAGCACGTGACTATGTTTAAACTAAGATTTGTATAATGGATATATTTAATAAATGACATACGCTCTTATAGAAAGAGAAATCTACTATATCATGTAATTCATATTACATGTGCATTTATACGACAAGGGAATGTGAGTAAAATTATCTATATGTACTCATCATGTGAGCCTTTGAGGTAATATATAATTTACCTCATTTTCTTCCCTATGTTACTTTTGACTATGTTCTCGAAGTGAAAGATCAATATTGCTACTTTAGCATGTTACCGATGGTCATGAATAGATATGGCCTTATGGGATGTGTCTAAGAAAATAGTTGTTCTAAAATGGAGAGAGATATGAGTGCGAAGGAAGACTATTGCTGTTTTACATCTATCACATGTATTTACCGGTCAATCAATTATATCGCCTTATGTGGTTGCGGATATAATTGTAAATACATGATATTTTG
This sequence comes from Eucalyptus polyanthemos subsp. polyanthemos, assembly GCA_017140185.1. Taxonomy (NCBI): domain Eukaryota; kingdom Viridiplantae; phylum Streptophyta; class Magnoliopsida; order Myrtales; family Myrtaceae; genus Eucalyptus; species Eucalyptus polyanthemos. Next base: position 17,133,589 of record CM029457.1, on the reverse strand, counting down.
ATAATAGTCAAGTATAGCCTTTAATGGATAAGTATACTTGGACTGATGTAACAAAATATGTTTGGGGTACTGTGAGACATCAATTGTTTATTTTTTTTTTTCAGGATTGTAGCCATTATGTTATCAGTAACAGGTGCATAATTTGAGTTCTCAAGTGCGGGTGTACTTACCGGTCGCACAGTTTACTTGCCAGTATAAATTATTTTGTAAAGTTAATGAATGTGGAATGTCTTATATTCTTGATAGAGCACTATCAAGCCCATTATGTCCGAGTGGGAGATGTTGTACTGAATTAGTATGTCCATGATGGGGTGCGATGAGAATGCACTGTTTCACCTTGATACTCTACAATGGAAAGACACCATTTGAAGGGATGTGATGGAGTCATATAAAAGACTCCAAAAGACAACTGTTGGCATGGTTGGCAGAACATATGCTTAGAAAGAAAAAAAAAAGGAAAAAAGTTTTCATTTTTCTTGTCCCCTTATCATCAAAGAAAAAGAAAGTATTACATTCTCCTTTACACGAACAAATGACATTTACATTGTGGAAATAAGATGTTTTCCTCATGATTACATTCAGACCAACATGAGATAATATTTTCGTGATTCATCCACAATTCAACAATCATTCCAGGGTTAATTGTTGTTTGCGCATTGGATAAAGGTAAATATTATTCCGCCGACTTGAATTCCAACAGATTTGGAGCACTCCGTGATCGAACAAAATGTCCATTAGGTTCTTGCTCTTCCTCGGTTTAAATTTTATCCCTTGACAAGTAGCTACTTTGCGGAGGGTATCGGTTGCAGCAACTCTTTATCTCTTTATTGACATGTTGGCGATGTTCGAGCTCCATATGGCCAACCACGCTCAGTCGGACCAAATCCAGTAAGTGCATGACGTTGGAGACTCGGTAATGCCTCTTGAGTTCGTCCTCCAGTCGTCGGAGATTGTAGTTGAAGAACCAAAAGGCAATCTAGAGGGAGCAGTCGGCTTCAGAGGGAGACTTGGAATAGTCGTAGATTGTCTGACGAATGAAGAATGGGATCTGGTTTTCAATCCAGAGGAGGTAGTGTGTGAGGAGCGAGAAAATTCATGGGCATGGAGAACAAGGGGTCGTCAGCGTCCGGTTGAATCACTGCAACAGCGACATGGAATATCTAAACAATGAAGCAAGTGTCAAGAATCATCATCCCGATCAAATCCGGGGTTTCCCAGTCAAGGACCTTCGAGTACTATTCTGTATATAGGTCTCCAGGAAGGTGATGGCCTCGAAGTAATCGTCCAGGGCCGAAACATACTCTACGGTCGGATCGAGCAGCATAGAGAACAGTCGAGGCTTGTCCTATTTGATCAGCTTCCGCTGCTCTTGCCCATGGTGGTTCTGGAGAGAATGCTGGGTCTGGTAAGCCTTGGCGTTGCTCTCCGATTGGCTCTTGGATACTTTGAAGATGCAGCAAAAGCAATTGCTGGCTGAGGGCTTGAGAAGAGCCGGCGTCTGCTCAAACCGCCCCTCCATGCCAGAAAACCAGCCACGCCCTGCCTCTGCGGACATCGTGATTGCGCGGTAGTTAATTAAGTAGTTCTCATCAATGATATGAATGATTTTACCATCGTTATATCTAGCATCTAGTACTAAATTACCTAGTGCTTTAGTATTTTATGAGTGGGCCCGACAAGTAGTTCATTACTTATTCATGTAAGGATGATTTTATCATCTCCCGCATCCTTCCAAGTGTTTTAAAATTTTACGAGTGACCCAATCGATTAATAGTTACTTATCAACAACAATAATTTTACCATCCTCGAATCTAGAATTTAATAGTAAAAAGTAAAAAGTCCGGAATCCGATGGTGTATTATGGAGTGTTTTAGAATTTTATGAATGGGCCCATCCAGTAGTCATTAACTAATGAGTTGATGATGTTACCACCCCGCATCTATTAGTAGAGTACCACGTGGTCCAAAATTTACAAGTAGAACCATCTGCTAAGTGGTAAGGATAACTTACTATTCCTCTTAAAGAGGATAACTTACAATTGCTCCCAATGCCACCTAGTGCCATTATTGAGGGCTTTAATTTTTTCTTTTTTATAAATGATTGACCATACTTTGATTGAGTATATCTTTTCCATCTGTCTGATCGGCCCAAATTTTGTGCCTATGGAAAGCTCGTGATCCGAATTTTCAAAAAATTGTGGTATGCTTTTAGGAAAAAAAAAGTGTCGTGGTCATAGATTTCGGTGCATCTGTCCGAATGGATGATTATTGTACAAATTTATAGCATTTTCTACATACAAAATCCAATTAATGTGATTCTTGCGACGTGAGAAAGCCATTCACTTGATTTTTAAGATGGAATGAATTGATTGAGTCAAATCATAAATTTCTCAACACCTCAAGATCAAATGACCATTGTTAAGGCTTCGTTTATTTTGCAGAAAATAATTTCTGGAAAAATGTTTTCAGGATTTTTCGGTGTTCGTTTCATGGAAAATGAATTCCTTGGGAAAAATGTTTTCTATGAAAGGAAAAAAAACATTATAAATTAGAGGAAAAGATTTTCCACTTTTGAAAAGTGAAAATTATTTTCCTCACTTAATCTCTCTTATCTCACGCCTCTACAAATCTTCACTTCCTCCCCCTTTCTTCTTCTTTTTCTTTTCTTTCTTTATTCAAATTATTTTTTAATTTTCTTTTTTTATTTCAAGTTATTTTTAATTTCCTTTTCCTTTTCTATTTCTTTTCTTTTTTTTTTTTATCTTTTTCATTTCTTTGTTTCCCATCTTCTTCTTTCTTGGCTAGTCGTCGGCCATTGCTAGGCGAACCTTAAGCTCATCGATCTCAAGCTCGTGCTCTGCATTCTTGCTTATCATTTTCTTTATTTATTATATCCTGTAGTTGTACATTGCTCAAGCAAATGGCTCCACATGCTTTGCTTCTTTTTTCTTTTGTTTATTAGAACATAAAAGACGCAGGAGGAAAACATGCCACTTAATTGGAAGATTCTCATTAATCCCTAACTTCATATTCCAATGAAAAGAGTTCTCTCACTTATGTGAGTTTTTTTTCCTCTATCCATGGTGATAGTTCTAAAAGAGCTAGTATGAGCACTTAGAGGGGGGTGAATAGGTGCAAAAACAAATTTTGCAAAATATAGTATAAAACTTTTCCCTCCAGTAAGCGAGTGAGCAAGTCGGAGAATCGGACTCCTCGCTCAAGTGCGGGTCAAGCAGATAAGTTCTGGTGGATGGGTGCTAGGACGAGTCGGCTTCTCGTCGAGCGGAATGCGAGTTAGAAAAGAACTGAACCCTTGCTGAATGGGGATAACGTTCCTGGATCGATCGGTGAATTCGAAGAAGGGGTCTATTATCACGTTTTCAACAAGAAAAGAACCTCCATTGGTCTGCTGGGGTCAAGATGTTGGTTAGGCTGAAAGGGTGCTGCCAAAAGATGCGGTTGGCGAAAAATGCCACACTTGTCAAAAAGCGCAGGTGACTGAAGGGCTGAGCAGCTGAGATCAAAAGAGGCCACCAATGGAGCAAAACATGTTTTGTTGGGCGAGCGTGACCGTTCGATGTGAATTCCCAAAAGTGGCACATCAATGGTTAATTTACGCAAGGAAGCGACAGAGCAGAGATTGCAACGAGGGCGTTGCGAATTGAGTGGGGGAGAATGTCACGGTCCGTGAATCCTCCCGTACTCGTGACACTTGTGAGTGGCGCTTGGGGTTATCTAGTGAAGAGTATGAGGCAGAAGGGTAGAACACTACTGGTCCATGGGAGTGGCGTCAGGACGGTTGGTGCTAGGAGTTCTAGGATAGAATGATTACATTACTTAGGAGCTCTGAAGATGGAGTAGGCCTCCCGTGCACAAACTGGTCGGGAGCTGATGCCGCTCTCCTGACGAGGCCATGGCAGGCCGAAACCAGTTGTTGTGCCTAAAGAGAACTACTGCCTTACTCGATGGACTAGACGCCTGAGCGAAGCTGGGCGTGGTAGGATCTCGCACGAAGAATCATTCGCCGTATCGTTCGTGGAACAGCTAAAGAAAGGGCTGGCCTGGCGAATTTCGCTCGCTAGGCGCCCGCGGGTTGTTTCCGAGGCCAAGGAAACTCTCGGCCCATGACACTTGCATGTGATAAAACCATCAATAAGATATCAATAGTAGTTAATATAAGCTATCAAGTCCAAATCCAAATTCAGTCCACATCCAGATACAAAAGTAAAGTCAAACATCAAAACAATCCAAGTCAAACAATCCAAATGATTAAAAAGTCAAAGTTTCAAATCTTGTAGCTCTCCCCCTTTTTGTCAGCATAAAAAAGGTTGAGATGAAAATGGAATAGAGTCAAGATTGCTTGGGAACACGAACAAGCTGGAAATCTCCCATTGACTGAACAATACCTTCCAGCCTTTTCAAGTCATTCTTCAATTGTGCAACCTCCTCACCTTTAGCATTAGCCTGAATCTGAAGAGAAAGGGCTTGGATCTAATCATTCAAGGAACCTGAAAAAGCTTGACTTGCATTCTGCAAATTCTAAACTTCGCATCCCAGAGCATATATCTGACCTCGCATTTCCAAGAGAACATCTAGAATTCTACGAAAATCTGCTGAATTATCGGTTTGCATACTGGCTTCAGCACGATCTGATGAAGTGAAGGCAGACGATGGCAGATCAGCATAATCACGCAGATTTGGCGATGAAACATCATGTCCTTCCTCAGGAAATTGAGAGGAATAAATGTCCTCTGGATCTACTGGAGAGCGACTAACTCCCTCACTGATAGCAGGATATGAGGACATTTCTCTTTTCTCTTGGTCTCCCCCTGTTTCCATGCATTCAGTAGAAGAGTGTTCCTCAAGTTCTCCTTCCTCTTGATCTCTTTTCTCTTCTTATTCTTTTTCAACTCTTTCCGTCTCAGCATCCCTTTCTTCAGCTTCTCTCTCCTCTGTTTCTTTCTCTTCTCTTTCTCGAGTCCTCTGTTCGGAGTCTTTCTCTAGAGCAAAATGGCTCAGGTTTTTCAACGCCATTGTAGAAATGGTGATGTCTTCCTCATCATCTTCATCTTCAACGATGAGAGCTCTTCTTTTCTTGGATGGAGCAACCATGGGCTCATTCCCTTTTCTTTTTGCTGCATAAGAGATTTGATGAGTTTTGATAGGAGTCTTCTCCTTGAATTTCTCCAACACCTTGCTTAGTTCCTTCAGACGCATTTTAGTCACCATTTTCAGTCCAACCACCATATGATCACACGATCGAGTACAAAGAATTTGTGGAGGCTGAATATTCAAATGTCTGAATAACTTCGTCACAAGACCTAGATAAGGAAGTTGACTTCTGTCCTTCACCACTGCTCTATACATGTGGAACATAACAGTATGAGGAAGAGAAAACTTTTTCCCAGTGATGATGGCATACATCAGCTTTGTCTCTGAACTTGAAACATCAGTCTTGGAAGTGGATTTTGGTTTGAGGCAATTGATCACAATCTTGTGAAGCAAAATGTTAAACGCACTCATCCTCAAGTAGAAAATCTTTTCCTCTGTTCTTCTATCCTTAACAAGTTCCAATGTAGCACGAGCAATAGAAACATTGATAGGTTGATATCTCCCTCTCTCAACCCCAATCACATCCGTCAACATATCCATATCCACCACAAAGTCCTGATCTTGGACACTAAAAGAGAATCTCTTCGCATCTAGGAAACTAAAATTCGAATAGAAATATGCAGTTAATTCAGCATGGGCTTCTGTGGTGTCAGAACAAAACTGCTCAAGTTGAAGAAAACTGAACTTTTCCCTTAAATTGACATTTACAGCATCAAGGAAATCAAAATCCACACTTCTATGGTTGATCACCCCACACTTCAGCAATTTGGAGTATAGATCCTTCTGTTCCTTCGATCTAAACAACTCTCTCATTTTTCCTCGAATTTTCGCTACAACACCCATTCTCAGTTGAAATTGCCTATACAATTTGTCATCATCATTCCCATCTATCGGATTAAATCCCCCAACACGCGGATCACTTGGGATATTTGCAAGGGTTTCTTTTGCCACTCCTTTAGGAGCAATTCCCAAATCCTCCATTTTTCGCAAAAAGATGTACTCATTCCCATATCTTTTGTCCTTAAGAAACTCATCGATGTAGTTCAATGGAGTATCGGTCTTCTTTAAAGCACGGTAAAGCTTATAAATAAAAGAGGGCCTTTGAATTCTTACAGGATCTGCGTCTTCAACGATTTCTTCCTTTTGTTAATGACCAACACCCTGTGGACTAGTTGGTGGAGAATGACGTTGCTGAGAATGTTGTGGGCTTTGTTGTTGATTTGGAGCTTCTTCTTCCTCGGTGAGATCGAAATGCGTAGGCCCCTCACTCATTTGCCGTGGTCCCTTGCTTACGATCCTCGAAGACTTTCTTGAAGACGACATCTTTCTCAGTCTTTGAAAGATTCCTTGCTTGACTTTCCCAAGAAAGATGACAACTTTTCAAAGATTAAACAAGGGAAGAAAACAGGAATGGAAGATTGGTGCTTTCTTAGGGTTTTTGGAGAGTAAAGTGAAGAAGAAACAATAGTGCATAATCAGTTAAAAAGAGGCATACAAAACGTCATAAAGGAAAGTAAAAAAGATGCATTTTAAAAAAATAACCGCATTTTTCGAGAAAAATAGTCATTTCAAAATAACTCCTTTTTCAAAAAGGAAACGTTGCAATAATCACGTCAATTAAAGATAGCAATAATCAAACACGGTTGATAATCGTACCTTTTCAAGATGAGATTCGAGAGAGAGAATAACTTATAGTCAAAGTCTTGTTTGTCTGAGTCTGAGAGTCTCTAGACTTTAATTTCTTCAAATCTCAAAATGTTGAGTTTGGAATGAATAATTTCAAATTGATTTTTCTCCAAAGGCTTTGTGAATATATCCGCTAGTTGGTTCTTTGAATCAACAAACCGAATCGAAACTTCTCCATTTTGAACATGATCTCTAATGAAGTGATGTCGAATCTCTATATGCTTTGCTCTTGAATGAAGAATTGGATTTTTGGTAAGATTGATTGCACTGGTGTTGTCGCAGTTAATCTCCGTGCATGATTCTTCAATTCCAAAGTCTCTTAGCTGTTGTTTTATTCACAGAATTTGTGAACAACAACTTCCGAGAGCTACATACTCTGATTCTGCTGTAGAAAGAGTTACTATACTTTGCTTCCTTGAAAACCAAGACACTGTCCTGCCTCCAAGTAGTTGATAGGTACCTGAGGTGCTCTTTCTATCAACTCTGCAACCGGCTAGGTCTGTGTCTGAGTATCCAAGAAGAGTAAAGTCTCCATTTCTAGGATACCAAAGACCAAAACTTGAAGTTGAAGCAATGTATTTGATAATACGCTTTGCAGCACTTAAATGAGATTCTTTAAAGTCTGCTTGAAATCTGGCACAAATGCAAACACTAAACAAAATGTCAGGTCTAGAAGCAGTAAGATAAAGAAGTGAGCCAATGATACTCTTGTATAGCTTCTGGTCGACTTTCTTTCCTCCTTCATCTTTGTCTTTCTTCAAGGAACTTGACATTGGTATATCAGCCTTTTTGCAATTGTCCAGTCCAAACTTTTTGACAAGATCATTAGCATATTTTTCTTGATGAATAAAAGTTTCTTCATTTAGTTGTTTCACTTGAAGCCCGAGAAAGAAGGTTAACTCACCCATCATGCTCATTTCAAATTCATCATGCATAGTCTTAGAGAATTTCTTGGACAGACTTTCATTAGAAGATCCGAATATAATATCATCGACATATATTTGAACTAGCACAAAAATTTTGCTTTCTCTTTTGATAAACAGAGTAGTGTCTACTTTACCTTTTACAAAGCAGTTTTGAATCAAGAACTTACTCAGCCTGTCGTACCAAGCTCGAGGTGCTTGTTTTAAACCATATAAGGCCTTTTGAGTCTGAATACTGAGTCTGGTTTCCTTGGGTCTTCAAACCCAGGTGGTTGTTCCACATAGACTTCCTCATGGATAAATCCATTCAGGAAAGCACTTTTGATGTCCATTTGGAATAACCTAAAAATTTTATGACAAGCAAATGCAAATAATAAACGAATTGCTTCTAACCTTGCTATTGGTGCATAAGTCTCGTCATAGTCTATCCCTTCTTCTTGCGTATATCCCTTGGCCACGAGTCTTGCTTTGTTTCTTACGACCTTACCTTTCTCGTCCATCTTGTTCCTGAAAACCCATTTAGCTCCAATAACAGACTTACCTTTCAGTTTAGGAGTCAATTCCCAGACATCATTGATATTGAATTGCCTGAGCTCTTCTTGCATAGTTTCAATCCAGCTTTTATCAAATAAAGCTTATTCTATGCTTTTGGGTTCTATTTCAGAGACAAGAGCCATAGCACTAGACACTTCATGCCTTTTGGATCTTGTGCGAATTCCTTAATTGATGTCGCCAATAATAAGATCTTTGGGATGACTGGACTTATGCTTCAAGTTGCTGGTTAATTTGTCAGGTTGATGATCACTTCCTTCACTTGAATCTTCAACAGTCATTTGTTGCTGGTCCTTCAAAGTCTGAGCTGCTTTTTGCAGTTTAGACTTTGTAAAGCTTGGAGCAGGTTCAAATTCTTCAAGATGAGTCTGAATAGATTCATTTTGCATAAAGTCTTGGAATTTAACATTCATTGATTCTTCCACAGTTTGAGTCTTCTTGTTGTAGACTCTGTAGGCTCTGCTTGTGGTTGAATATCCAAGGAAGATGTCTTCATCTGACTTTTCTTCAAACTTGCCAACTCGATCATTTGCATTTTTCAATATAAAGCATTTGCATCCAAACACACGAAAATATGAAACAATAGACTTCTTTCATTTGAATAACTCATAGGTTTTTTTTTTTTTCTAGAATAGGCCTTAGAAAAACTCTATTAATAATATAACATACTGTAGAAACTGCTTTAGCCCAAAAACGTGAAGAGATATCGCTTTCTATTAAAAGAGTTCTTGCCATTTCTTGAAGCGATCTATTCTTTTTTTCCACAACTCCATTTTGCTCTGGAGTATATGGAGAGGAGAACAAATGCTGAAAACCAGATTCATCACAATATTTTGTGAAATCTTGATTTTCAAATTCACCTCCATGGTCTGTTCTTATACTTGAAATAACATACCATTTTTCGTTTTGAACCTTTTTAGCAAATTTTTCAAAGTAAGAGAAAGTTTCAGATTTACTTGTCAGGAAATACACCCAAGTAAATCGAGAGTAGTCATCCACAATTACTAGGCAATATTTCTTACCTCCAATGCTCTGTGTTCTGGTTGGTCCAAAGAGGTCCATATGCAGAAGCTGCAGTACACGGTTAGTGGAAACTTGATTTATTGGTTTAAATGAATTTCTTACTTGTTTTTCCAATATGCATGGTGTACATAGATCAGACTTTTGGTATGATAAATTGGGTAGACCACGAACAAGCTTCTTTATTGAGATTTTGGCTATCTGCTTCATATTAATGTGCCCAAGCTTTCTGTGCCATAAGCTTGCTTCGTCTGGGATTGAAATTAGACATTGCGATTCATCTGGTTTCACATCTAAGAGGTAGATATTTCCATGTCTTCGACCCATGAATGACTGAGTAGAGTCTTTACTGGTTCCTGAACATATTCCCTTTTGAAAGTAGATTTTGAAACCGGTATCACACAGTTGACTGACACTGAGCAGATTGTAGTTAAGTCCTTCAACTAAAGAAACATTACTTATTGTGAGGTTTCCAATCTTTACAGTTCCAAATTCCACTATTCTTCCTTTACTATTTCCTCCAAATGAGACTTTTCCACCATTCACTTGAACAAGTTTTATGAAGCAATTTGAATCTCTTGTCATATGTCTTGAGCATCCACTATCCAAACACCATTTTACATTTTTCTTAATAGTAACCTGCATTTAAAAAAGAAACTCAAACTTTCTTTGGTACCCATATTTTCTTGGGTCCGTTGGTATTAGTATGATATGCGGTTTTTGCCCATACTTTCTTAACAGGTTTCCAAACCATAGGACATTCTTTTTCAAAATGATCTGCACTATTGCACTTTGAACATTTGAGAGCATTGCGATCTACTGGTTTTACAAAGGTCATTTTAAAATGATTTTTGTAGGCATCTCTTGCGGGCCTTTGCTTCATTCTTTCTTTCACTTTTGGAAAATCAATTAAAGAAATGATTTCAGCAGTCATTCCCAAACCAGATTTATTGAAATAAGGTCTTTGAACAGAAAGTGTTTTTTCCAGTTTCTCAGATCCTATAGAAAATCTTTTGGAAATATTTGAGATATCATTTTTCAAGAATGCATTTTCTTTTGAAAGATTATCTTCACTTTCTCTAAGGAAGAAACATTCATATCTAAACATTTCAGCATTTTCTTTCAAAACATTTTCCTGTTGTTTTAAATAATTTTCTCTTTTGAGTTCGAAAATCTTTTTAAGAGAAGTTTTAAGACTAAAATACAACTCATCAATGCATTTAGAAACTTCAATAGGGATTTTGAAGTTACTCACCTCAAATTCACTGTTTGAATCTGAGTCTATCTCGGAGTTTGAATCTGAATCCGATTGTGCCATCAGACATATGTTGGCATAATCATCATCACTTTCTTCACACTCTGTATCACTTCAGGTTTCTGCTTTAAGAGCCTTTCGATACTTTTCAGCTTTTTCTTTCTTCTTCCTCAGAAGAGGACAGTTGGGTCTGATATGTCACTTTTTCTTACATTCAAAGCAGACTACATCTTTGTTTGATTCATCATCCTCAACAGACTTAGTCTATTGCTTTTGAAAACTTTGTTTCTTTGGATTGAATCTTCTTCATTTTCTGTTCAGCTTTCTAAATCTTCTTATCATGAGAACAAGCTCCACATCGTCCATATCGTCTTCAGAATCTGTAACATCAGAGTCATCATTGGATTTTAATGCAATGGATTTCTTACCTTTAGGATCTTTGTCTTCATTGATTCTTTCCACTTCATAAGATTGAAGAATTCCAACCAACTCATCAACAGATAGTGGCATGATTCTTTGTGTCTTTCTTATTGAGGTCTTTATGTGATTCCAATCCTTGGAAAGTCCATGCAGCAGCTTGTTTACCTTCATGGGATCAGATATTGGTTGACCTTGATTTTCAAGACCATTCACGATTTCTGTAAAACGACTAAACATGTCAGTTATAGATTCTCCTGATTTCATTTTGAACACTTCATATTGACCGAGGAGAATGTTGATTCTGGTCTCTTTCACTCGATCGATTCCTTCATAGGTAATATGTAATCTATCCCAGACTTCTTTTGCTGTAATACAATAAGATATTATGTTATATTCAGTAGGTGATAAAGCACAATATAAAGAATAAATTGCTTTTGCATCAAGAGCTTGTCTCTTGATTATCTCTTCCTGAGTCATTTCACTAGACTCAACAATATCTTTTCCTCTCTCTGAGACAGGTGCAGCTCTAGGAATGATTCCTTTTTCTACAACGTCCAATTCCAGAGGATCCTTTAATCTTAGAAACGCCTTTATCTTGTTTTTTCATATGTTGTAATCATTTCCATCAAAGTAAGGCGGTCTGGTATTGTTTTGCCCTTCTACCAGCCCTGGAGCCAACATACTAGCCATGGATCTTTAACTCTGAAGTAAAACACTTCAAACAAAGTGAGTACACAAGCTTTGATACCAATTGAGATAGCTAGTATAAGCACCTAGAGGGGGGGTGAATAGGTGTATAATAATTTTTCGTGATATGCAAGCAGTATTAACCTAACAATAGAAAGGAAGTTTTCGATTGATTAACAAAATGAATTACGATCAAAGTAAAGCAAAGAGTAAGGAAGAGAAAATTAAACACAAGGTTTATAGTGGTTTGGCTTATTCCAAGCCTATGTCAACTCTTCTGCACTGACAGCCCACCGGTTGGATTTCACTATGAACAAAAGAGATGTTATAGCACAATTCTCCCTTGATTCCACAGTGTAGATATTCTACTACACTTCCTCAAGGTTTCTCACGAATATAGACTCTCTTTTGCATACAAGATTTCGCTCAAATGAATTGACGTAAGAACAAGAAGTTTCAGACTTTGGAATTCTTCTATCGCGCACACACTCGAACAACTAGAACATCTTCCTTATATACTCCTTTATGCCATCATACCCATTGGCACTTACCAAAGGAATTCCTCAAATCTACTCGTTGGATGGAATCAATTAGGAAGATCATTCGAGCTATTGAAGGAACATGTCGATAGCCCATCAATCATGTTTGCCCATACAATCAGGATCTCGGTTTCCATAAGTAGAACCTTCCAAGAATATTTCGCCAATCATTAGATCCTTAATCTTCGAATCAATCATGATCAAATAAAGGATTCCGTTATGTCATATCCAGCCAAGAGATCTTCTCCAGTTGATAATGTTACATCCTTTAATGAAACATCCAATTTTAGATAGCCTTTCTTCAACGGATTAGAAACTGTCAATGAGGATAGATTTTGAGTCTTGAGTCTGGCTGTCCAGAGGTCTTCAGACTTTAAATAGTAGAGTCTGCAAATCTTCAGACTAGACTGATGGAAACGTTTTGTCAGCTTCAAAACACTTCACGAAAATTTCTCCAACAATCCAAAAATAATGTCATCAACATAGATTTGAACAAGTAAGAAGTCTTTATTTTCTCTTTTGATAAATAAAGTAGTGTCTACTTTATCTTTAACAAAGCCATTATGGATTAAAAACTTACTTAACCTGTCGTACTAAGCTCAAGGTGCTTGCTTTAAACCATATAGCGTCTTTTTTCAGTCTGAATACAAAGTCTGGTTTCCTTGGGTCTTCAAAACCAGGAGGTTGTTCCACATAGACTTCCTCTTGGATAAATACATTTAGGAATATGCTTTTGACGTCCATTTGGAATAACCTAAAATTCTTATAACAAGCAAAAGCAAGTAGTAATCTAATTGCTTCTAACCTTGCTACTTGTGCGTAAGTCTCATCATAGTCTATCAATTCTTCTTGCGTATATCTTTTGGCCATGAGTCTTGCTTTGTTCCTTATAACTTTTCATTTTTCGTCCATCTTGTTCCTAAAAACCCATTTAGCTTCAATAATAGATTTACCTTTTAGTTTAGGAGTCAGATCCCAGACATCGTTAATACTGAACTGCGTGAGTTCTTCTTGCATAGCTTCAATCCAGCTTTCATCAGATAAATCTTCCTCTATGCTTTTGGTATCTATTTCAGAAATAAGAGCCACAGCGCTAGACTCTTCATGCCTTTTGGATCTTGTACGAATCTCTTCACCAATGTCACTAATAATTAGTTCTTTGGGATGACTGGACTTGTGCTTCCAGTTGCTGGTTGGTCTGACAGACTGATCTGTTTCTTCATTTGATTCTTCAACATTCGTTTGTTGTTAATCTTCTGAAGTTTGAGCTACCTCTAGAAATTTAGACTTTGTAGAGTCTAAAGTAGATTCAGATTCTTCAGGTTGAGTCTGGATCAATTGATTTTGTATAAGGTCTTGAAATTTAACATTTATCGATTCCTCCACCGATTGAGTCTTTTTGTTATAAACTCTATAAGCTTTGCTGGTGGTTGAATATCTAAGGAAGATGCATTTCGTCTGATTTTTCTTCAAACTTACAAATTCGATCGTTTGCATTTTTCAATATAAAACATTTGCAACCAAACACATGAAAATAGGAAATAATTGGCTTATTTCCTTTGAACAACTCATAGGGAGTTTTCTCCAGAATATGCCTTAAGAAGACTCTATTAATAATATAACATGCTGTAGAAACTGCTTCAACCCAAAAACGAGAAGAAATGTTGCTTTCAATTAAAATTGTTCTAGTCATTTCTTGCAATGATCTATTCTTCATTTCCACAACTCCATTCTATTTTGGAGTGTATGGAGAGGAGAATACATGCTGAAAACCAAATTCATCACAAAATTTAGCAAAGTCTTGATTTTCAAACTCACTTCCATGGTCTGTTCGTATGCTTGAAATAACATACCCTTTCTCATTCTGTACTTTCTTAGCAAACTTTATGAAATAAGAAAATGTTTCAAACTTACTTGCCAAGAAATATGCCCAGGTGAATCGTAAATAATCATCTACTATTACTAGGCAATATTTCATTCCACCAATGCTTTAAGTTCTAGTTGGTCCAAAAAATCCATATGTAGGAGCTGCAGTACACGATTAGTGAAAACTTGATTTATTGGTTTAAATAAACTTCTAACATGTTTTCCCAACACACATAGTGTGCATAATTCAGATTTTTGGTATGTTAGGTTGGGTAGTCCACGAACAAGCTTCTTTGCAGAGATCTTGGCTATTTGCTTCATGTTGATGTGGCCAAGTTTTCTATGCTAGAGATTAGCTTCCTCTTGAATTGAAATTAGACATTGAGATATTTCTTGTTTGATATCCAAGAGATAGATATTCCCATGTCTTCGTCCTGTGAAATTATGAGAGGAGTCTTTACTAGTTCCTGAACATATTCCTTCTTGAAAGTTGATTTTGAAACCTGTGTCTCACAGTTGGCTGATACTCAGCAAGTTGTAGTTGAGTCCTTCCACTAAGAAAACGTTGTTGATTGTGAGACTTTCAATCTTTTACTGTTCCGCATCCGACAATTCTGCATTTGCTATTAGCACCAAATGAAACTTTTCCACCATTAACTTGCATAAACTTTATGAAACAACTTGAGTCTCCTGTCATATGTCTTGAGCATCCACTATCCAAGTACCGTTTGACATTTTTCTTGATAGTGACCTGCATTTAAAAAAGAAACTTAAGCTTTGTTTGGTACCCATACTTTCTTGGGTCCAATGGAGTTAGTACAATATATGGTCTTTGCCCAAACCTTCTTAACAGGTTCCCAAACCATAGGACATTCTTTTTCAAAATATTCTAAGCCGTTGCACTTAAAACATTTAAGAGCACTACGGCCAACAGGTTTTATAAAAAAATTTTGAAATTTTTTTCTATAAAAGTCTTTTGTAGGTCTTTATTTGATCATTTCCTTTACTTTTGAAAAATCAATTAGAGGTATGGTTTCAGAGTCATTCCCAAGCTTGATTTGTTAAAATAAGGTCTTTGATTTGAGAGAATCTTTTTGAATTTCTCAGATTCTATAGAAAATCTTTTGAAATGCTTGAAATATCATTTTTCAAAATTTAATTTTCTTTTGAAAGAGAGTCTGTATTTTATTTCAGAATAATTAAACTTTTATCTTAGTTTTCGAACTTTTTTGTCTAAACAATCTTTTGTTGCTTTAGTGCAAAATTTTCCATTTTTAGTTCAAAAATCCTCTTGAGAGATGTTTTAAGACTAAGACACAGTTCATCAATATATTTAGAGACTTTAGTAGGAATTTTTAAATTACTTACCTCGATTTTACTATCTAAGTCTAAGTCTATCTCTAAGTCTAAATCTAATTTTGATTGTGCTATTAGACAAATATTAGCATAATCATCATCACTCTCTTCGCATTCGGTATCACTCCAAGTTTCTACTTTGAGAGCCTTTCTATACTTCTCAGTTTTCCTTTATTTTTCTTCAGCAAGG
Source organism: Eucalyptus polyanthemos subsp. polyanthemos (assembly GCA_017140185.1). Classification (NCBI taxonomy): domain Eukaryota; kingdom Viridiplantae; phylum Streptophyta; class Magnoliopsida; order Myrtales; family Myrtaceae; genus Eucalyptus; species Eucalyptus polyanthemos. The sequence continues at coordinate 17,117,984 of CM029457.1, read as the reverse complement.
GACAGTTGGGTCTAATGTGTCCATTTTTCTTGCATTCAAAACAAATCACATCTTTATTGGATTCATCATCTTCAACTGATTTATTTTGAACCTTTTGAGAGTTTTGTTTCTTCCAATTGAATCGTCTTCCCTTTTTATTCAGTTTTTTGAACCTTCTTATCATGAGAGCAAGCTCTTCATAATCTATTTCGTCTTTAGAATTTGTAACATCAGAATCATCATTAGATTTTAATGTAATGGATTTTTTACCTTTAGGATCTTCATCTTCATTGATTTACTCCACTTCATAAGACTAAAGAGTGCCAACCAATTCGTCAACACAGAGTGGTATGATCCTTTGTGTCTCCCTTATTGAGGTCTTTATGTAATTCCAATCTTTTGAAAGTCCACGCAGTAGTTTATAACTTTCATGGGACCAAAGATTGGTTGACCTTGATATTCAAGACAATTCACGATTTTTGTAAAATGGCTAAACATATCAGTGATAGTTTCTCCTAGTTTCATCTTGAAGGCTTCATATTGACCAAGCAGAATATTGATTCTAGTTTCTTTCACTCGATCGGTTCCTTCATAGGTGATGTGCAGCCTATCCCAGACTTCTTTAGCTGTTTCACAAGAAGATATTTTGTTATATTCAGTAGGAGATAATGCACAATATAAGGAATAAATTGCTTTTGCATCAAGAGCTTGTCTTTTGGATATCTCTTCTTGTGTCATCATGCTAGCCTCAACAGCTTCTTTTCCCCTTTCTGAGACTGTTGTAGCTTTAGGAATAATTCATTTGTCTACCACATCCCATTCCAGAGGATCTTTTGATCTTAAGAATGCATTAATCTTGTTTTTCCATATGTTGTATTCATTTCCATCAAAATAAAGCGGTCTGGTATTACTTTGCCCTTCTACCAAACTTGGAGCCAACATACTAGTCATGGATCGTTAACTCTGAAGTAAAAACACTTCAATTCAAATGAGTACACATGCTCTAATACCAATTGAAAGAGCTAGTATGAGTACCTAGAGGGGGTGAATAGGTGTAAAGACAAATTTTGCAAAATATAGTATAAAACTTTTCCTTTTAACTAGAGTCTAATTGACAATAGACTTTGCAGAAGGAATCAGACTTTAACAATTAAATAGAGTTACGAACAAATAAAGAGTTTAGGGAAGAGAATAAGAACACAAGGTTTATAGCGGTTCGGCTTAATCTAAGCCTACGTCCACTCTCTTGCACTGACAGCCCATCGGCTGGATTTCACTATGAATCAAAAAGAGTCGTTACAGTATCACGTCCTTGATTCCATAGTGTAGAGACTTTCCTACACTTTCTCAAGGTCTCACAAGAATCCAAACTCTCTTTTGAGTACAAGTTTACGCACAACAATTGAATCAACAAAGAACAAGGAGTTTCATACTTTGGAATTTCTCTATCTCGCACACACTTGAAGAACTAGAGCATCCTCCTTATATACTCCTCTATGCCTTTATAACCGTTGGCACCTTCCAAAGGAGTTCTTCCAATCTACATGTTGGACAAAATCAATTTAAAGAGATCTCGAGTTACTTAAGGAATGTGAAGAAAGCCCACCAATCTTGCTCGCCCATATAAATCAGGATTTAGGTTTCCATAAGTAGAACATTTCAAGTATACTTCGCCAATCAACGGATCCGAATTACTTGAATTATTTCCAATACAAATAATAAATCTTTAGATGCTATCTCCAGCCGTGATATCTTCTCCAACCATTCGAATCAAATCCTTAAAGAAATACTTGATTTTGGATAAGTCTTCTTCGACGGTCTAGAAACAGTCAATGAGGGTAGACTTTAAATCTTGAGTCTGGCGGTTTGGCAGTCTGAAGACTTTGACGAAATAGTCTGTAAGTCTTCAGACTTTGACGAAATAGTCTGTAAGTCTTCAGACTAGACTAATGGAAACGTTTTGTCAGCTTCAAAATAAATAAGGAAGTTTTCTCCAACAAGTTCCCCTTTATTTGAAACCTTAGATCCAAAAATCGGAGTATTTCCCCTAACCCCAATGGCCATTGCATCACCATTTCCACTAGATTAGGGTTGTGTCCCTCTTCTTCTTCTAGCTTTCTTAGTCATCATTGCACTTTGTCTCCATCGTAGAACCCCTACACCAAAGCTCAACTTAGATTTGGAAAATGGTCTCCAAAGCTCACAATCAACCCAAAAAAACCAAACCCAGATTAACAAAGAGCCGAACCTTGAAACCCCTACCACCAATTGAACTTTAAACCACCTGTGAGTCCCTAGAACACTCCCAATCCATACCTAGATAGCCCAAAACTATAAGTTGCGAAAAATAGCCTTTTTAACGATAGAGCTCCTTTCACTCCTTTCCTTGCCCATACACCTTTGAACAGTCAAAATTTTGAGGAACTTGTTTGGAAATGGAGAGATCCCAAGAAAACCAAATCAGACTAGCAGCATTATGTAGGAAAATGGGAGACCTTTAGTCAGAAGACGATGTGCTGGAGCTCGAGCCAACTATTCCTAAGAAAGAAAAATTGGAAAGTGAACTCATCTTCTACGGAAAGCTTTATTCAAAACCGAATGTCAATTTCCAAGCATTTTGTAGTACAATGAAGAAAGCATGGAAAGTTGAGACTGTCAAATGTGAGATTATAGAACAAGGTTTATTTTCCTTTTTGTTTGAATCGGTAGAGGATAAAAGAAGAGTTTTAGAGACGGGTCCATGGTCTTTCGCAAGTAATCTTCTTGTGTTGTTGGAAGGAGATCCCGATGTGCTTGAACATTGTTACGAGTTCACACACACTGCATTTTGGGTGCATTTTTTGGGGTTACCTAGAGCTAGAATGAATGAGGACTCTATTCGAAGTATAGCTTCTAAAATGGGAAGAGTTGAAGAGGTGAAAATAAAGGCTAGAAACAATAGTTTACGCAAAATCAGCAAGGCAAAAGTCAATTTGAACCTCTCAAGTCCTCTTAAAACAGGTACTGTAGTGGATTTAGGCGGTAAGAAATGGTGGTTAGATTTCAAGGATGAAAGGCTACCACATTTTTGTTATTCCTGTGGTCGTATTGGGCATTATGCTACTTTTTGTCAAGAAATACCTTATGAGGAATTAGAATTGCCTCAAGATAAACTAGGGAGATATGGCTCATGGCTAAGAGCAGAAGTATAGGAATTTAGTCCTTTTTGGGAAACATTTTATGGAAAAGTAGACCTACCACATGAGGATGAAGAACTGTCCCAAAGACTCCTATCATGGCTGAAGTGGAGGTTGTAAGGGAGGAATATCTAGGGCTTAATGCCTTAGCTATGATTACACCACATGCCGAGGTAAAGAAACTATAGAAGATGTGACAATGGATGATTATATGTTGCAACAAAGGGGGAAACGTGTTTAGCAAAATCATATCATGTAACTCACCTCAAGCGACCAAGAAAAAGGGAAGGCCTGGCAAAAGAAAACCAAGAGTGGTCTCAAAACACCCGTGGCAAAAAAAACATAAAAGAGTTAATCCTCACGAAAAACGGACTCCATCGAATCAACTACTTGATGAGGAGGTTCTTCTGGACACATTGATCTAGGGTTGGGAAGGGGTCAAAGAATGGGCTTTGGTGGCTAGCCCTAATAAGCCACCAAAGCATAAATGAAAGTCCTAAGTTGGAATTGTCAAGGGTTGGGCACTCCCTTGACAATTTAGCACCTTAGAGCTCTAGTAGCTCATGAAAAGCCCAACTCAATTTTCCTTATGGAAACCAAAAACAAAGAAAACATGATTCATTGAGTAAGAAGAAGCTTAGGTTTTAAGCATTCTATTATTATAAATCCAATCGGAATAGCGGGAGGATTAGCTCTTATGTGGGATGATGAAGTTGAAGTGGAATTGAAAGGGAGCTCCTAGGAACTTATCGATATTATTTGCAAAATCTTTAGTAGTGGACAATCAATGAGGATATCTTTCCTACATGCTTCCATTGTCCTTCAGGAGAGGCTAGGCTTATGGCAAAATTTAAGTTCAATCAATTACTCTAACACTCTTCCTTGGCTTTGCATTGGAGATTTCAATAAAGTGCTATATCAATGGGAGAAGGTTGGCAAAAGGGAGGCGGCTATATAGAGAATGATGGCCTTTCGTGAATTTCTGGACTTTTGTTCCTTAATGGATATCGTAAGTAAGGGATGCACATATACATGGACCAACAATAAAGAAGGAAGTGAGCTAGTAAAGAAACATCTTGATAGGGCCCTATGTAATCTAGCATGGAGAGTTCAATTTCGGCATGCAGAAGTCTTTGCATTACCCGTGATTGGCTCGGATCATTGCCCATTGATTTTAACCTTGGAGCCCAACACAACAAGTCGAAGAAGAATGTTCAGGTTTGAGGCTTTTTGGCTTGATGAAAATGAATGTACATAAGTCATCCGAGAAGCTTGGGGAAAAGATACAAGCACCCCTTTGAACATTGTATCGAAATCAAGAAGGGTGGCTGTTGAGTTATGGTTGTGGAGCAAGAAACAATTCAAAAATGCACCTCAACAAATTGAACATCTAAGAAACAAACTCACAGAGCTGATGAATAGTGGAGATGCTATTTCCAACAAAGCAAAGTATAATGAAATTGTAGAACTTATTGAAAGGTTATGGAGGCATGAAGAAATGTATTAGTGCATGCATTCCAGGATTAATTGGCTAAAATGGGGTGATCACAACACAAAATTTTTTCATGCCACAATGGTCCAAAGAAGGCAAAGAAACAAGATAACCATGCTTAGGCTTGAAGATAACACATGGAGTAGAGATTCTTCTATCCTAAAACATCATATAAGGGGATTCTATCAATCTTTGTATACTTTGATGGGAAATAGAAATTATCAGCCTATTTTAGACCAATGCTAGCAAAGGGTCAATGAAGAAATGAATGCGGAGCTGATAAGGTTAGTCTCAAGGGAGGAAGTTAAAGTTGCAATTTTTCAAATGGGTGCCACAAAAGCTCCTGGACCAGATGGGCTAAATGGTTTATTTTATCAAAGCCAATGGCCAGTGATTCATGAAAATATATTCCAAATGGTTGACTTCCTTTTTCAACAAGGTATGTTCAACCCTGAGCTAAATCAAATTCATATCACACTCATTCCCAAAGTTACAAATCATGAAGACATAACCCAATACAGGCCTATTAGTCTCTACAATTTCAACTATAAGATTATAGCAAAAGTGATGGCAAATAGAATTAAACCTCTCCTCCCGAATATTGTTTCACAAGAACAAAGTGCTTTGTGAGTGGTCGTCAAATTCAAGATAACATATTCATAGTCCAAGAGGTTTTACATCAGCTAAGGGTTTGAAAAAGGAAGCGAAAGTTCCAGGCAATCGTCAAACTAGATATGCAAAAGGCCTATGATAGAGTCGAATGAGATTTTTTGACCGATTATATGTTGAAACTTGGTTCCTATGAAAAATGGGTCCTCTTAGTCAAAACATGCATCTCATCGGTCTCTTTTTGTGTAAGAGTTAACGAAGAACCCTTAGCCCCTTTCTTCCCATTCCAAGGCATTAGACAAGGAGACCCACTTTCCCCATATCTTTTCATCATAATGGCAAATGCCTTATCCTCCCTTATGCTGAAAGCTGTCGAAGATAAAACCATCCAGGGGATCCGTTTGAACCCAGCCTATCCTATACTCTCACATCTCTTGTTTGCAGATGATGCCATTTTTTTCTTTAAGGGTTCGATCATGGAAGCTCAAAATCTAGCAAATATTCTAAATCAGTACTGTTTCGCCACGGGTCAAGCTATCAACCTCAACAAGTCAGGTATTTTCTTTGGGAATGATTGCCCCTACAGCTTGAAAGCAAATCTAGCGGCTGAATTGAGAGTCCCTACAATGGAGAAAATAGGGAAGTACCTAGGGATACCTTCCAATTAGGGCCAAACTAAAAAACAACTATTTGCTTGGATCTTAGCAAAGGTGGACAACAAACTGGAGGGTTAGAAAGAAAAGTTGATATCAAAAGCGGGGAAAGAGATCTTAATCAAAATGGTCATCCAAGCATTGCCACAATACGCCATGTCAATATTTAAAATTCCCATATCCATTTGTAAAGCAATTGAGTGAAAAATTTCCAATTTCCGGTGGAAACAAAGTGTTGAAAGGAAAGCATTCACTGGAAAAGTTGGGAAGTGCTGAAGACTAGGAATGATTGTGGAGGACTTGGGTTTAGAGATTTTGTAGATTTTAACAAGGCCATGTTGGGGAAACAAGCCTGGAGGATGATCAATGCCTCGGATGCCCTTTGGAGCAAGGTTTTGAAGAGCCTATACTTTCCCATAAACAACTTCTTGAATGCAAAAAAAGGCCATAATCCTTTTGGGGATGGAAGAGCCTCCTAGTGGGTTGGGATGTTATTGAACCAAATATGAGATGGGAAATTGGTGATGGAAAAAATGTAAAAGTTAGAGAGGACACATGGCTACCTTCAGAGGTAAGATAGGAGGCCCTCCAAATCAAAACGACCCTTAGTTTGTTGCTGAACTAATTGATTTTTCAGCGGGTAAATGGGATAAACAAAAACTTTAGCTTTTGTTTGAGGATAGAGTAGTTACAAAAATTTTAGCTACTCCCCTTTGCCTAAACCTAGAACATGACAAGTTATTATGGACAGCAAACAATTCGGGAGAATATAAGGTAAAGAGCGGATACAATATAGTTAAAAATCAGAACAAATGCCATCCACAAACCCAACTATCTATATCATACTAGGTCCCAAAAGCCTTATGGAATGAAATATGGAAGTTGAAAACATACCCCAAAATCAAATTTCTTATATGAAGCATATGTAACAATGCATTGCCTACCAAGGAGTGTTTATTCAAGAGGAGGATGGTACCTGAGTCTATTTGCGCAATATGTGGCCAACAACCAGAGACGGTGGAAAACCTCTTCCTAATGTGCAACTAGACAAAGGACATGTGGTTAGACCCCATATTAGAAATAAACATCTCCCTGATGGAAATCACACGTATCGACAAATGGGTGTCAAAGACTCTTACCTCAAAGTTGATATTACTAGTATGAGTACCTAGAGGGGGGTGAATGGGTATACAAAGATTTTTCTTGATAAATTCTGTATACTTGCGCAATACTTAGACAGTTGAAGGATTTGCAAAGAATAATAATCAATGTAAGACTGAGCAAGGAAAGAGAGAATTAAACACGCGGTTTATAGTGGTTCGGCTTGATCCAAGCCTACGTCCACTCTTCGCGACAGCTTCGATTGGCTGGATTCCACTATAATCAAAGAGCTGTTACGGTGTTGATCTTCCTTGAATTCTAGGTGTAGATGATCTACCACACTCGCTCAAGGTGTCACCAAATATAAACACTCTGTGTACAAATTTCGAGCAGTCTCAACTAACAATCAAGGTTCTTCGACTGCGGAATTTTTCTATCGATCACTCACTTAAAACAACTAGGATGTCTTCCTTTTATACTCCTTTATGCCATCATAGCCGTTGGCACTTACCAAAGGAATTCCTCCAATCTACCCGTTGGACGGAATCAATCAAGAAGATCATCCGAGCTATTTAAGGAATCGATGATAGCCCATCAATCGTTCGCCCATACAATCGGGATCTTGGTTTCCATGAATAGAACATTCCAAGATTATTTCGTCGACCATCGGATCTTCAATCGCTCTTAGATAAGAATGAAAGAATCCGAAATGATTATCCAACCAAAGAATCTATTCCATAGGATAGGATCGAATCCTCAACCATATACCTTGGCTTTGGATTTCCTTCGTCATTTGGATTAGAAAGCGCCGGTGAGAATAGACTTAAGTCTTGAGTCTTGAGTCTTAAGTCTTGAGTCTTGAGTCTTGAGTCTTGAGTCTTGGGTCTTGAGTCTCGGGAGTACAAAGTCTTCAGACTTTAAACTGACAGTCTCCGAACATCCAGACTTTAGACTGAAAGAAACGATTTGTCAGCTTCAAAATATTCTGGAAAGATTTCTCCAACAAAAGTGTGGCATCCCAAAAATTCATAACGCCTCTAGTTACATTAAAGTCTATGAATAGGTGATGGAAGTACCATCAAGTTATGGCCATTTAATCCATAATCTGCAATAAGACTTATGGCCAAGCTGTTAATGGATAATTATTTGATAGGAAAGAAAATCCTATCATTGGCCATGTGTTTTATAAATTGGAATTTATGGATTTAGCATAGCTATAATTGTGCAGCACTTCCTTACCATACCTCCTTGGGTACTTGGGTAAAGGGTAGACCAAAGCAGCTTCACTCACTTTCTCCCGAGCTCGGAGAAGGAAGAGATAAGAGGGCCCTATGGAGAATGTGCTCGGTCAACGGTATACCTTATACAGTCCAGTAACCCTTTAGCGGCTCTTTCTAAAAGGCGTGAATGCAAATAAAAAACATCTCCTGGATAAGCTTCGCGACCGGGCCGTTCGTTTTCCCCCGTTGCTTATTCGCCTGGATAGTCTTTCCTTAGGACTCCAATCTTTAGCACTCCATCTATAACTGGATAGAAAGGCACTGGCCTGGGAAGAAAGCTTATCATGGTGGGCCCCCGAACATGAAGGGGAAATTGTGCCGATTTCGCAACTGCACCTGCAAATAAAAGAAAGGCACACAAAGTAAGAAATAAAAAAGGAACCTCATTATTATAAATCAAGTTATTCAATATTTGGAACAAATCCCGAAATTTCCCTATGAGTTCGAGTCTCAATAAGAATTGGAGTTCTTACTGTTTGTTCATATGTTATGATATGAATATACCACATCAATTCGTTATGTATGGATGATCAGATTCCATTGATACAGAGCCAATTCCAATAGACTTATTGTAGGGTCTGTTTCCAGTTTCGTTTGTGCATCTTTCTTTCTCAAATAAATGCGTATCTGATTGATAGAAATATATATTGTAATTGTGTCATTCAGGAAAATCAAATCGAAAGGCCCAAAGCCAATCCCAGGGAACAGTGATTTCAAATTTTATGGCCATATGAAATTGTAATTGAGTATTTATATAAGTGGGGATTTAAGGTAAATTATTAAAAGAAAAAAAATGGACTTATTTAAGAAAATTTTGGGCCACTTAAGTTTGGACTTTAGGCCCAAGAATGTTGAGCCTAAAGTGGGCCAAAAGGCCGGCCCATGAAGCCCATTGGGCTGTCGATGCATAGAGGGGGGAGGAGGAGCCGCATGGCCTCCTCCAAGTGTCTTCAACAAGGGAGACACTTGTCTCCTTCTTGGGGACAAGTGTCCCTCCATGCAAAAAGGGAAGCATGCAAGTATTTAAACAACCAAAAAGAAAGAGAGAGAGGGAGTGGTTAGTTTTGAGAAAGTGAGAGAGAGAGAGAGAGAGAGAGAGAGAGAGAGAGAGAGAGGGAGAGAGATGTCAAGTGAGAGAGGGAAACTGAGAGAGAGGAGGAAGATGCCGCACGAAGGAGGAAGCCCGCTTGTCTGTCGCCTGTTGTCGTGCATCCGTCGTCCGCTGTGTGCTCGTGCTTGCTTGGTTTGGAGGCAAGTTGGGATCCATATTCTGCTTTTTCATGTTGTATCTTGCATGTGTGTTTGATTGGTGATGAATCTCGGACGTTTAGGGTATGAGAAACCGAAGCTTGAGTGTGTTGTGTTTGAAATAGCATTCTGTTTTCGAGTATACCGCCTGACCCTGAACGTTGTAGAGGCTGGCATGCAGATTTTGAGTCGGATTTTGGCTTTGACTTCTTGACAAAAGTTGTAGACAATATCTCAAAGTATAACATAGTAAAATCTGAGATAAAAATGGCTGAGTTTAAAGGTGGGAAACCCTTCCTCTACGAAAACGCTAGATCTGGAACTGTCTTGTTGACCTCTTGGTGGTTTGTGTGTTGCATGTCACTTTTTACCGAGAATTTCACTTTGACTTCTTCATGAAAGCTGTATAGAACATCCTGAAGACTAACATACTCAAATTTAAGGTAGTATAGCCTAGTGAAACGATTTTCTTTTGAAGACGGTAGATTTGGAAGTATTGTACGGGACTCCAGTGACTTTGTGGACTATAAATTGACTATCTGTTGAGAATATCACCTAGATCCCTTAATGAAAGTTGTAGTGGATCTCTTGAGGCAAAACATATAAAAAAATTCAGATAAAATTAAGGAAGATAAGTAGGTGAAACCTTGATTTTTCGGAAACAGCTAAACTGGACTGTTCAGTACTAGGAATGGGGGCTTCGACCATCCATGGTTAATTATCTATGATGAATCTGGTCTTGATGTCTTCATGAAAAATTTACCTTAGGTTCTTGAATATCACCTGGTATAATTTCATAATTTTTGGAGGCCATTCGGGTATTTAAATTGAAATATTTCAAGAACTGCGCAATCTGATTGTATCCGAATGTTGCAAGCTGGAATGTGTGAGCTATATCTTTTGTGTGAAGTTCTTTTGGGCATGTGTTCTTCATGGAGTTGCTACCTTTATGTCTTGCCTATCACATGTTCTGATTTTATAATTTTTGAAGATCATATGAATATTTAATTTATGTGTTTTATGAAATTGTGCAAGCTGGAATTTGGTAAATTTCAAAAAGACATGATGTATGGATTATTCTAAGTTGTATGGACCCCATGGATTGTGCTGTTATAAGTGATTGGATCTTGCTACATGTATGATGATGATTGGAAATACATATAAGAATCAAATGCTGAAAATGATCTTGTGTGCCATCATATCATATGCCATGTTGAAATTGAGCCATAATTCTAAATGTGAACTATGATAAATGAGAAGGTCGTCGAAGATGTGAGCCAACGATGCCCCGGGAGTGTCGGGATGCCTGGCTAAGGAGTGTAAATGCTGAATGCCCAGTTGTGTCATGATACGGGCCCAGAGGTTTGTGCCGGATGCCCGGTTGTATCATGATGCATGCCCGGATGGTCCTTGGGAGTTTCAAGATGCGCGGTGGTATACGGTACGCAATTCCAAGGGAAATGCCTGGTGGTATGGCAACACGTAATTCCAGAAGCCCCGGAGATGCGTGCCGGGGGGATTCCTTGTGATGCTAGTTGGGATATGAGATGCCCGGAGGTGTGTGCTGAATGCCCGGTTATATTTTGAATACATGCCCAAAGGTTCCTCGAGATGCCAAGTTGGGTGCAAGCGATAAATGAGGGATGCAAACATTGGTCCCTAGGAAGAAAAATGATGAGATCCTTATGAAAGATAAATATTGAAATTGAATCATGTGTATAGGTGTATGCATATGGCATAATGCATGATCTGCTTATGAAAGTAACTTGATGTTATTTGACATTGAGAATGTGATCATGAAGGCTTGAATGAATCTCATGGGGATGTATACATGATAGAATGGATGATATAAATCATGCGCATGGATGTGTACATATAACATGGTGGTATATGCACATATGGCATGATGATATATGTGACATGATGATGGTGAGTGCATGGATGTATGTGCACCTATGGCATGATGGTACATGTATGGCATGATGATTGTGAGTGTATGGATGTATGTGCACCTATGGCATGATGGTAAATGTATGACATGAGGGTGAAGGTTATATGAGGATGTATGTACATGTGGTGTGATGACATATGCATGGCTTCAAGGTAAATTATGTATGGATGCATAAATAACATGTGTTATGCTATGATTGTTATGATTATATTGTGTGATGCATTGAGTGGTTTATTGGGTCATTTACCTGCTGAGTGGATGTACTCACCCCTTTTGGGGATTAACATTTCAGACTAGATAAGATACCTCTGCTGTCACTGCCACCGGTAGATGGATCGGGTGGTTGGATATGACCACGAGGAGGAGGATAGCAAAGGAAGGAACTTTTCGATGGACTTTAAGTATATGACTGTTGGAGGAGATGTCGGTCATCTTTTGAAGTGTAACCAAGTATAGAAGACTACGGCATTTTGATGTACCAATGAATGATGTCCATCTGGTTTAAGTAAATAAAAGTGTTCGGCTTTTACCTATAAATGTTTAGTTGGTGTGCATCGTTTTCTGAATATAGAAGGGAGTTGATGGATATGCTTACGTTATATGAATTGCGCAATGGACTGATCTAAAAGATGTAAACCCCCAGGTTGTATGGACCCGCTGAAATTGAAATGGTATTAGAGTGACCTGTTATCAGGTCAAGCGAAAGGTAAGCGAGCTGTGGCAACCCTAACGATTGGGGGGCCGTTCGAGGGGTGCCACACAAAGGTCGACTATTGAGAGAAAGCTTTTGTTGATGGAGTACTATGGCAAATTTGGAAGGCAATGAACGCTATGGTCTTCCAAGCTTAGCCACCACAACCAAGATCGATCCTAGAGAAAGCTTCCCTAGAATCTTGTCTCTACCGAAAATGGCATTTACACGAAGAAGAATTGAACATCAGCAAACATTCACACCTTGAACCATAAATGCAAACGAAAAACCAGATCTGGAAAATAAACATGGATAGCTCTTGGTGCAGCTCATCCTTAACTGGATCGGTGGTCGTGATCTACAAAAATGAGCATGGCATTCTCATTGATGGTCTTGTGAAGTCAATCCACGCGACTTCAACTCTAGTGGCGGAAACCCTAGTAGTGAGAGAGGGGCTGCTCTGGTTAAAGAAGAAGTTGGACACAGAACACCCATGAACTGAGTTTAGTTCACTTTCTGACTTGTACTTTCTCCTTGCTTCAGATAATTTAGTGGTTGTGGACAGCATTATGGGACAAAGGGAAGCACCATGGGCTGCCAAATCCATCATTAGCAACTACACCTTTTTGTTGGGCCTTCATCCTCAAGCTCGGCTTATCTTTCAGCCTAGAGAGTTCAACCAAGTGGCCGATTGGGTAGCGAGGGCCCATCGTACGGGCTCTCTTCCATTGAGTTGGATTGATAATCCTCCCCACCCTCTTTGTTTAATCCTATGCTTAGATGTTGAATCTACTTGTTATCCGTTTTTTAGCAAGTAATGAAAGCTACTTATTTTGACAAAAAAAAAAAAAAAAAAACTAGAAGATTCTTATTAGGGCTGTACATGCTTTGTTTCTTTTTAAAATCCAAATGAACATTTTTTTAGAGTAGATGAGCATTTGATGACAATGAGGGAACAAAGATATGAAGCAAGTTTGCCCGGATTTAAAGGCAAGTTCATATTTGATGGATTTATAGGTTAGTAAGTGATGAATGCCTAAGTGGTGAAGTTTTAGAAAATATTTTCCTTACCAAACATCGGAAAATATTTTCCGAAACATTTTCAGGTTTTAACCGAACACTAGAAAATATTGTTATTTTCCTGGAAAATATTTTCCAAAAATGGCCAATTTCCGCGAAACGAACGGACCTTAAGAGTTGCTATATTTTTTAAACCCACGGTCTTGGTATGGTTGGAAAGCTCTTGAAGATTGCAACCTAATTGTTTCCTTCAATCGAAATCTTTTATAAATTTTGTTTTCAATCAAAGTGTCTCAAATTTTTCAACAATCATAGGCAAAACATTGGGTGTTTATAGATATGTTTTCCACTATCTTTGATTGAAGAATTCCCGATTGACTTTCCTTTTCTCTTTAAACTGATATACCTAGGTAAAATAATATCTCTCCCTCTCCGTGCTCTCATGGCGCATAGATGTGACCAATTTAAGGTTGTCCAAGGTCAGTGACTTTGGAGTGACATCAGAGCTATTGCAGCTTGAGGTCAATCGAGATCCGCAACCTCAGCTCGACTCACATTTGAGGTGATGATTCGATTCTTTATTATTTTGTTGCGTATGTGGTTGTTTAGGTGATATTTTGTGTAAGTGACGTTTATGTTTGTAAACTACGAATTAGATATCCAATTAGAGAAAGTTTCCCTCAATTACCAATAGACTAGAGGAAGAAAACATTAGGTGGGAGGGTGCGGGGCGTCCATTGCAAGTTATCTGAGTGTTCAGACTTGATAAGGGTCTGAGTCATCTGGTTTGAAAATGGACTAAGAAAGGTTGAACAATGCGCCCACCCACCGTCCACTGCAAGTTATCAGAGCGTTCAGACTTGATAAGGGTCTAAGTCAGATGGACTAAGAAAGATTGAACAATAGACTAAGAAAGGTTGAACAATGCGCCCAACCACCGTCCACTGCAAGTTTTCTGAGTGTTCAGACTTGATAAGGGTCTGAGTCAGCTGGTTTGAACAATGGACTAAGAAAGGTTGAACAATGCCCCACCCACGCACCCCCCAAAAAACGTCTTCTCCTCAGTAAACACGACAGCATTCTATAATGAGAAAACTACATTATGTAACGGTATCTTAGGCTGGCCAGTGCCCCCGCTATTGGGGAGCGCTTTGGAAAATAAAACCATACTTTGGAAAAGAAAAATGGCCAACGAGAAAGATAGTTTAAACTTGTTACATGGGCTCATAACGAACATAGTCAACGACCGGCTGACTGGCAGAAGGATCCTTGTCAGATTTAATAAATAATCATTCCTTTTTGTATTGTATTTTAGGCTAAGATCGTGAGGTTTCTTCGTATGCCAAGTCTCTCTCTACCTTTTTTATTCCTAGATCTATGTTCCTCTCCTCCCCCATGATAAAGAGGGTACCATTGACCCGAGATTTGTCGTCCCAAAATATCTACTTAAAATATGTTGTCTCACTTTATAGATTGAATCAGTAAATTCATTTTCGCATCTGAAATTTCTCTAATTTTATCTTTATCTTCGAGAGAACATATATAAACTAGTCGATTGCATGCGCCATTTTAGAGGTAGATTTAATCTTTGGTAATCAGTTGTCAGTCTAATTCTCAAACCTCCATTACGAAAACCAGCTTAAAATCTTTGCATCGATAAAGACAAAGGCATTATACAACAAAAGAACTCTTTTTAAATTTGTTATTTTGCTTAGATAGCAAAATTGTGATCGTGAAAATCTCATGCACCAAGTTAGACTAAACAAAGGGGACCATACTTTAGCATGTCACTTTTTCGTTACTCTCCGCCCACCACTCTTAACTAATCATAGCGGCTGAGAGGGCAGGGGCCTCGCTTTTTCGACCTTTCCATCCACCACTAGGCACTATCTATGCCTAAAAAAGAAACTGGGCCAATAAGATATTTTAAATATTAAATTATATCTTTATCTAACATCCTAAACTTCTAGATTAATTCATAATGATTTTATAAAATTTCACATGTTATCAGAGTAGAATATTTTGAGTTCAAATCTTTCCATCGAATAGCTTAATACTTTATAATAGTCAGTAGTGATCTCATAAAATATCACAAAGTCTATCCTTTAGTGTGTCACTAATTTGATAACAACATGGTGCGTAGTGCTTGCAAAGTACAAAGCGAGTTGGAATATAAAGTCTTAGGCAAGGAAAAAACAACAGCACATGCGTGGGCAAATTCTACGTCTGGCCCCGCATAAAATCGATAGTCTAAGTTGACCAGCTGACCTATCTATATACATATAAAATTGTCAGTTGCTCAATCTCTTACAAAGGAAGAAAATTGTAGTTGTAACATAGCCCCGCCATCGCATCCGTTAACCGCCGGGCTTCGTGGCCCTCACCACCATCCCAAATGTCTGATACAAAAATAGTCCTCGTAAACCCAATTTTTAACGTGAATATCATCAATATGAACGTGCCGGAGGGTTCCAAAGGCCAAGGGCGGCCCCGTGAGCTACACCCCCACGGCGCAGCCAGGTTGGGTATCCCAGCGGCGCCCCAAATACAAAACTCCCCTGCCAAAAACCAAAAGCCCTCCGGCGCAGCCGTCCCCCAAGCTCGGCCGTCCCAGCCTGCCCCCCAAAAACAAAAACACCCCGCCAGGTCGGGTAGTAACGCCACCCCCCAAAAACAAAAGCAGAAACCCTCCCCAAGTTCGGGAGTCCCGCCGCCCCCCAAGCCGGCCCCCAAAAAAGAAAAACACCCCAGCCCCGCCACCATTCTCAGGTCCGGCAGCCCAGCCAACCCACCAACACCGGAGCCCCTCCGCACCCCAAGCGGGCCCCCCATAAACACAAGCCCCCGTCCCGATCCTCCTCCTGCTTCTGTCTCTAGCGGCGCTTGGAGGGATCTATGATGGCGACTCGTGGTCAACAATAGCTGGTTCGCAGAAGGAGCCTTGCCGGATCTGATTAGGTGTATGGGTTATTTACATTATTTAGTCTTGTTTGCCTTTTTCTTTTTTTGTATATTAGGCTAAGGATTAAAGGTGTGGTTTTTTTTTTTTTTTTGGGTATCCCATGTCTTTCTCTCTACCTTTAATCCTAGTGATTTCGTCTTATTCTCCACAAAATAAGTGGGTACCACTCATTAGAGTTTTGTTTTCCCAAATATCTGCTTAAAATTTGTTGTCTCACTTCATTTATCAATTCGGTAAATCGATTTTGCATCTCAAATTTCTCTAATCGATCTTTCAAAAGAATATTTGTGAACTAGTTGATTGCATGCACCATAAGACAGGCAAATTCAACCTTAGCTAATGGAAGTAGCCGTTCTATGGAACAAAAACCTAATTATGTAATGGTTTACTTGGGTTTTGGGGAGTATACATTGACAACAACTATATCATCCAAGTTGAAAGGGTGATGTAAAGCAGTGAAATGGGGATAAACCAACTTATATTGCTCTAGATTCGTACAATTGAAGCTGCGCACACATAAACGAGCAAAACATATAAAATTTTCTCTCAATTCATTTATTTCATCAAAAAGGAAAATTACGACACATGAAAATGAAGCATATATTTATACGCGTGAGATCCTAAACTAGTCAAAAAATTTATAAAGATAAATAAAATCAAGCTGACATAAAAAAATAACATCATGTAAAAATTTTCTGAATATTTAAAAATGATCAGGGAAATAAATTAAATCACGGCCTTAAGTATTATCATGTCTTGCGTCACGGTGTCTAGTGTAGTCGGGCAAAGTTGAAGCAAGCAAGTGCCCAAGGAAATTCAAACGATGAATTATATATAAAGAAGAGGGAGAGGATGTAGTCATTAATAGTTGGGTTGTCGACCGGTGGGGCCCTAAGGGTGTTCTTGATTCCGGTCGAGTCGTCTATGACCTTTTCTGAGTCTAGTAATCTGGCTCGGGCCTAATTTAAAAAAATAAAAAAATAAGGCCAACCGAACGGAATGGTTTGTCCGTGCCAGCTTGGCCAAAGCCCAAATTTTCAAAGATATAAAAGATATTGTTTATGATTATAAAATTTCAAAATTGCGAAATGGATTACTGAAAGGCTAATATGAATTTTCTTTTTAAAAAAAAAAAAAGAGTATAAATTTACCATGAAGTTAGAGATCCCACGCTTTGGCATGAACAAGGAATAATTTTTTATTCATATGAAATTCCATAGCGGTAAATACAATATATGAAATTTATTCAAAGCTCGTTTAAGACCGTTTTCAGTCCACTTCACAATGGTCCGATTAGCGATCGCTGCTATTGAGTCAACGATGATGATGCATCTAAGACATCTTTGTCTGTTAATTTCGATCGGCTGCAATAACATTAGAATTCTCTAGTTAATAGAGTGCTCTTCGTTATATCGTTGCCTTTTAAATTAAGGGTTATGAACTCGTTCCATTGCTAGAAATCTTAACTGCTGTGATGAAAATGTATTTAACTCTAAGCAATCTAAAACGAATTAAAAGGATAGTAGCCAAAGCAAAACATAGAAATGATGCACAAATTTTACCGGTCTGATTGCTCCAAGTTCAATTGATGGTCAATTACCGGCCTTACTATATATATATGTGTGTGTGTGTGTGTTGCAGAGCTTGGTTAATTCTCGGAACGATAGTAAGCGTAAATAGTGTAGTAAGGCCTGGATGAAGGTAAGGACTGGAAGAACGAAAGCAGCAGTGGCCGAAATAAGGACCAGGGGCTGCGGAAGTACTCGCGATTGATTTGCATCCATCGCACGTTCCACCCATGGCGGTGGTATCGGGTCACTTGCCTGAATAACTTGGCCAAGTGGCTAGACTTGATATCAAATCAGACATCCTTAACAAGATCGTTGACGAACCTCGTGACCTCCTCCTGGTTTAAGGAGTTGAAAAATGATGCTCAAAACCGTTTTCTTCACAAAATTTTTAAAAACTCTGATTTTTGAACTCTCCCCGTGATTAGTTTTGATGCAAGAAAGAATACCTCTTTTTTTTTTTTCATTTTGAATGTTTTTGGTAAATTTTGAAAAATGAGAAAATGCTTCATGCTTGTGCATAAGGAAGAAAACCCACCTATAACTTTTGTAATCATCGACTACTACCAAGTAGTACCTTTTACCTCCCAAACTTTGCATTCTTGTAGGTCCAAAGATGTCCATATGAAAAATTTTCAAAGCTTTGTTAGTACTAACAAAGTTGTTGGGCTTGAATGAATTCCTCACCTATTTGCCTAGGGCATAGATTGAGCAAACTTCAAATCTTTCAAATCTAAGATCCAGTAAACCTCATGCCAATTTCTTTGAGGAGATTTTCGCTGTTTGCTTGGTGCTTATATGCCCAAGCTTCTTGTCTAGAGGCCTGATTCATCCTTGATGGAGATCAGACATTGAGCATCATCAACAATTATACATAATATATAGATATTTCCATGTTTTCTCCCAGTAAACAACTACTTTAGATCTTTGCTTGTGCCTAAGCACTTGTCTCCTTGAAAGCATATTTTGTATCCAGCATCACATAGCTGGTTGATGCTAATTAGATTATAGTTTAGACTTTTGACAAGAGATACATCTTTTATTGTTAGGTTTCCAATCTCGACAATTCCTTTACCAATAATCTTCATTTTGTTGTTCTCTCCAAAGGAAACACTTCCATTATTAAATCTTGTGAACTCAACAAATTTGCTTGGATCATTAGTCATATATCTTGAGCAACCACTATCGAGGTACCACTTGTTTCTCTTTTTCTTTGGTACCTACAAAGGTTAATGCAAATTCATGTCTTCTTTGGTACCTATATCTATTTGGGTCCTTTCTGGTTAGAAGGATTGGCCATGCTTCGAAAGTTCCTCTAAATTGGCTTCAAACCTTTGGAATAGTCATTTTCATAATGATCATGACTGCCACAGATTGAACATTTTTAAGAAGGTTTTTATCATCAGGCTTTACAAATTGTTTTCTAAAATGATTTTCATAGAAAACTCTAGGAGGTTTTTGCTTCTTCCTCTCTTTGTGAGTTGTAAAATCATTTTCTAAAACTCTTTTTTTTTTTAATCCAAGTTATGATTTGTTATAATATGGGATTTGCATGGACAAAATATGTTCCAAAGTTTTTGAGTCAATTGAAGATCTTTTTGCAACATCTGAAATTTCCTTTTTTAAAGAATCATTTTCTTTTGGAACAAAATCATGATTTTCTTTTGTTTGAAGAATATCATTTTCAAGACACTCAATTTTTTCTTTTTGGAAAAAATCCTGTTGTTCAATCTTGAGTTTTCCTTCTTCAATTCTAAGAATTTTCTAAGCACAGTCTTATAATCAATATGTAATTCTTCAATGTAATTAGATATTTCAATCGAAATATCAAAATTACTTACTTCAAATTATTCTTTAGAGTCAGATTTTGCCATGAGACAAATGTTGGTGTATTCTTTATCACTTTCTTCACACTCAATGTCACTCCATATTTCGACCTTCAATGTTTTCTTTGTCTTCTCATACTTGCTCTTCTATTTCTTCAAAATAAGGCAATTTGGTTTGATATGTCCTAACTTTTTGCATTCCAAGCAAACCGCATCTTTGTTTTCATCCTTGTTATTGAAACTTCTCTTATGCTCAGAAGTTTTGAAGGATTTTTTTTTCCTTTAAACTTCCTTTCTTTTCTAGCCATTTTTTGAAGCATTTTTACCATAAGAGCAATCTCCTCGTCATCTTCGTCATTTTTGTCTAAATCTAAATCATTTGAGTCAAGATTAGATTTTAAAGCTATTGATTTCTTACCTCTTGTGTCTTCTTCATTTAGATGTTCTTCTTCATAGGATTGAAGTGTTCCTATGAGTTCATCCACAGAAAGAGGTGATATTCTTTGAGTCTCTCAAATTGATGTCTTAATGTTGTTCCACTCCTTTGACAACCATCGAAGAATCTTGTTCACTTTCATTGGATCTTATATAGGTTGCCCTTGGTATGCCAATCCATTGATAATGTTAGTAAATCTGCTGAACATGTCTATTATGGATTTTTCTTGTTTCATTTTGAAGGGTTTGTATTGTTGGAGAAGAATGTTTATTTTCATCTCTTTAACCCGATCAATTCCTTCATATGTCACTTGCAATCTATCCTAAATTTGCTGATTCATAAGAAGAGATTCGATTATATTCAGATGAAGATAAAGAGCAATACAAAGAGTAAACAGCTTTAGCATCTAGTACTTCTCTTTTGGTTATGTCCACATTAAATAAAACTAAGATCTCTGGTTTTTTAGTTTTCTAAGAAGCTATAGGTCTCACGCCTTTTAGAACCACATCCCACTCCAAGGGATCCTTAGATCTAATGAATGCTTTCATCTTATTCTTCCAGATATTGTAATCTTTCCCATCGAAGTACGGGGGTCTAGTATCACTCTGTTCTTCCATCAGACTTGGCGCAACATTGCTAGTCATAGATAGATCGTTAACTCAAAAGTAGTATAGCACTTTAATAAAGAGTAATTGTGCTCCGATACCTATTGTTAGGCTAAAATATCACCTAAAGGGGGGTGAATAGGTGATTCTACAAAAATGAAAAAATTTAAATAAACATTATAACAAGACAACTTCTAATAAAGTGGTCAAATCTTACTAGTACACAATTTTACCACAATAATTAAAGAGTGAGGGATAGAGAATTGCACATCAAGATTATAGTGGTTCGGCTTTTGCAAGCCTACATCAATTTTCCCGCACTACAGCCTATACACTAAAATCCACTAGTAAGATTGATTAGAGGTTACAAGTCTTGAGCTACAGAACACAAGTTCATGTGAACAACTCCTCAAACTCTTGGCCTCTAAAAGGTTACATAGTAGCGCTCAACAAGACGAATGTATGAGAACACAAAGCACTCTTCAGACTTTGGAATCAAAAGCTTTAATTCTCATAAATGCAAATTCTTATTCCTTCAGCTTCAAAACCTCCTCTTATATTCCTCCTAGTCCAAGCTGACTATTGGACAAGTCTCCAAGAGAATCATCTAGCCAATCTACCCGTTGGCCCTAGATACGGTCAAGAAGATTTGATTGCTTCAAGATCGCCCAAGATGAAGCTTCCCATATGTATTTGCCACCCAAACAAATTGGGTTTTCAAAAGTTGAATGTTTATGTTTGGAAAGAACAATTTGCCTCTAAAGGATTGTTTTAGGAAAGTTGGATTTCCAGAAGATATTAGGGAAACTTTCCCTTTGGAACTCTTCATAAATATGGCAAGGAATCCGGCTAGCTATTGCACGGGTGATTTACTCATTCCTAGTTGTTTGATGCAACAAGAATGGAATAATAATCCATGACTCTGATTTTGATTGAGATTTTCTGATTATATTTCATCAAACTTTTCACCTAAAAACTAATTTTGATTTAAAAACAAAGTTTCTATAGTTTTGTCAATCATCGAAACCACTTAGGAATGTTTTCTCAATAGCACATAGACGTTCATATATTAAATTATCTCTCTCTTTCTTTTGCAAAAAAAAAAAAAAAAAAAGAGGATATTGTCCTTATAATATAGCATGGCAATTAAACCCCTTAAATGACATCCTTCGTTATGTGGGACCCCTCGACATGGCCCCTAATCTGCTAGGGTCACCACAATTCACTTACCTTTCACTTGTCTTAACAACATGTCACTCTGATACCATTTGACTTGTAGTGAGTCCATAAATCCTAGGGGTTTGCATCATCTCAATCGGTCCCAGCACAATTCATATAACGGAAGCATACTCGACATCTCCCTAACCCGTACTTAAACTAAATAATATAATGTAATGCACACCAACTACACTGTGCATATATAATAGCTTATGCCAAACCACTTTTATTTACATAATATGAATGGACATCACGAGTCGGTACAACAAAAGGCCAAGGCTTTAACTAAGCTCAACTATAACCCAAAAGAACTTGACTCTACATCAGACATGTACATCAATTCATCCTCTACTAGTCACACACTCTAATCACACCCAGCCCGGTGCATCGGCCGATGGCGGTGGCAACATCCCCATCATCGTCTCATCGCGTCGAACATGCACGGACAGGAACTCCTGGACTATAGGGCCATCAAGTAGACCCACATCATACATAACCAAAACATGAACACGGATAAACACCAAACCATGAACACTAACGTAGGGGTGCTCCGAGCACTCAACCTCAACATCAAGATGGTAAGCCATAAAATGTACCACGCATGACAAGTGACAGAGACATCTCTCAATCTAAAATGTTAGTCCCCAAAAGGGTGAGTACAACCACTCAGCAATAAAAATCCATCAAACTACATAATGCAACAGGTAGAACAACCACAATTTCGTGTAAAATGCACATATCATCCATGTAATCATGCTTGTATTTCCATGAGATTCATTCATTAAGGCAATTTATATTCCATGCCATATGAACATACATGGCACGATTCATATCATCCATACAATCATGTATATATCCCCATGAGATCCATTTAATATCTTCATGATCACATTCTCAGTGCCATATGGTATCAACTCAATTTCATAGGCAATTCATGCATCATGCCATACGCACACACACATGCGCATGATTCAATTCCCTTTTTAATTTTCAAAAGGATCTCATTTTTCTTCCAAGGACTAGTGTTTGCATCCCTTATATATTGCTCGCACCCAACCTGACATTATGAGGAACCTCCGGCACACACCTCCGGGCATCTCGCACCCCAATTGGCATCACGAGACCATCCGGCACACACCTCCGGGCATCTCAAAACTCCCGAGGACATCTAGCACACACTCCGGCATATCGCATCGACACTCCCAGGGCACACCTCCAATGGTATCATCATCATCATAATAAATAAATAATATATATATATATATATATATATATATATATATATATCATTTTGGAAGATACCATTTGATGCAATTATGCCAAAAGTTTCATGAAATTTATAAAATTTCATCAATTTTGATGTCATATGAAATGCACAAATGTCACCACACATGTCATATAAATAACAACTCAATGTATCATATCTTATAGAGTAATTTATTTGCTTTTGAAAATAGAACAATTTTCGGATAAAACAGAATGCACTTCATTAATAAAAATTCTGAAAGAATTAATAAACGATCTCAATAAATTCTGAAAATTTAACATGTTATAAAAAGATCTAGAGAAGAATGTTTCATGAAGAACTCCATGTCAAAAGAACTTCGTATGAGTCGCTACAGTCTATGCATCACAGCCTTAAAATATCAAACATCACCATTGCACAGTTTTATTCACAAATTCTGTATAAACTTTAAATCAACTCAGAAAATTATGAAATTTTGATATGTTATATTAAAGACATAGAGGTAAAATTTTTGTGAAGAACTAAAATTCAGATTTGTTATATATCATGAACTACATTCACCAAAACACCCCTTAACCCTTGGTAACGATTTTCAGATTTAACACTTTAAAGAAAAATCATTTCACCAACCAATACTTGTTTGTTTCTTCTCAAATTTTAGTATATTACTCTTTAAGATATCATCTACAACTTTCATCAAGAACACAAGATCAAATTCTAACTGGATAATTTTATAAAAGTCACGAAATAGCAAGGGGTCGAACTGTTCTTACATGCAACAGATTACTTATTCTAGGAGACTACCACCATTCACTCGAATTTCAGCATCCAACACCCATCACACTTCACACACAACCACAGCAAGCAAAATGTAGGCTAACGGACTTCACTTGCCTCAAGTTCACGAAAATGAGTAAGTAAATGGTGACTTGGGGCTTCGGCAGGCTCGATCGATGGCGGTGCTAGGCGGTGTCAACGGCGGCAGCTGCTGGTGCACGCAGGGCGGGGCTGGTCTCCTTCCTCCCTCGTCAAAACACCCACACGAACAACTCTCTCTCGAATTCTCTCTCGCTCGCTCGCTTGGTCTCCTCTCTCTCGCGAACACTCTCTCCCCCTCTCTCTCTCTCTCGGTTGTTGCCACGTCCATTCTGCCCCTCTCTCTCTCTCTCTCTCTCTCTCTCTCTTTCTTCCTTTCACCCTCATGATTAGCTAGTAATCATGAGGTTTTGCATGGCAATGACAAGTGGGAGTTGGTCTTGGAAAAATGTAATAGAGCATGCAAACCTCTCTTGCCACTTGTCGATTTTCATGCAAGGATAATGGGCCTCATTTGGGCCGGGCTTGGGTTAGCCTTGGTCGGCTGAATGGGGAAAAACAGTGGGCTAGTTTTTGGGCTGGTTCGGCCTTAAGAAATCAACCCACTCCTTCTCCTATTTTTCCATTTAATCTCCACTTATATAAATACCTAATTGCAAATTTATATGGCCATAAAAATTTGTAACATAAATCAATAAAAATCCAACTTATAAAGTACATGGCCAAAAAAAAATTTCCTTATCAATTTTATCCTTTAATACAATTCTTAATCACACATGGACATAGGATACATTTCCAACAAAATAATTGACCATTGGATGCTCGGCCTTGATTAATCGAAATTCATTGGTCTAATGACTATAACATAGTTCGATGGCGCTTCCATCACTTATTCATGGGTCGCAGTGCACCTAGAGATTGCTATGAAATTTTTAGGATGCCACACATTCCCCACACCATCATCCCATATGTTTGATTCAAGAACATAGTTCAGAGGCCTAGCCCACGACGTGGTGCAATTTATCAAAATGCTGGACTCTTATGCCCCTAATTACGGCCCAGCCAACACCCCCAAAACCCCAACCCCCGCCTTAGTACTACTTGTTCTCCAGCTATCCAGCTGCTTCTACCCCCGGCTTCGGCGAAACTGCTCTGAAGCATCGCTAGTGGCAACTCGTAGTAAAAGACTAGCTAGTTTGCAGAAGGATCCTTGCCCAATTCGATCAGATGTGTGTTTTTCTTCAACATTTATTCTTTTTCTTTTCCTTGTATTTCAAACTAAGGATTAAGTTTGTGGTTTCTTTGTATTTCAAAGTCTCTCTCTACCTTTTATTTCTAGTCATTTGGTCTTCTCCTCCACAGCATAATTGGGTGCCATCAACTAGAGATTCGTTTGTCCTAAATAACCAATTGAAGTATGTCGTCTCCCTTTATATATCAATTTAGTAAATTCATTTTTACATCTCAAATTACTCTAATCGATATTTTGAGTGAATGTTTGTGAACTAGTTGATTGCATGTGCCATATCATAAGCAAATTCAACCTTAGTTAATGGTAGTGCCGTTCTTCTTAACAAAAATACAATTTAGTAATGATTTACTTAGGTTTTTGGGAACATGTGTTGACAAAAATTAATTTGGCCAAATTGAAAGGGACGATGTAATGCGATAAAAATGAGGATAAACAAAATTAAATCAGACTAGATTTGCACAACCATAGTTGCACATCAACATGCAAACACAAAGAAACTTGCTCAATTCATTTAATTCATTAACGAGGAAAATTAGGTTACATGAAATAAAGTATATTGATAACTCTATAAAAATAGAGTTATTTTACCTATTTTAGGTAACAAATAATGCAATATCTATGAGAAAATATTTGAATTTCTTTCTGATTATTCGAATTTTCTTTGTTTATGTAGAATAATGAGATATGGAGAAGATAAGGTAAAGAATCACAAAAATCAAAAATTCAAATCAAAAGTAGTTGAAGATGGATATCAAATCAGGGAATCCTTGATTTTGTTCCCTAATGTTATCTATAAGTGTTGAGAGATAGATATCAAATTAAAGATCCTGTGATTTACTCCCTAATTTTATGCGCAATTGCTCATAAATAAGGATGTTGGATATATCCTATAAATAAGAGAACATTGATAGCTGAGACATCAATTAAATTTTTGTTAGATCGTTTTTTATTGTTCTAAGAGTTTTTCAAGTATTTTGAAAAGAAGACAAAAGTGATGATAAAATTATTATTCTTTGATTCAAGATGCTAAGTTTGATTTTTATTTTAATTTCTTCTTCTACTATGTTTTAATTTTCTTTTATTAGGACTACAATGTAGTCATTGTAAATTTTATGATTTTTATGTTTTGCAATTGATTTCATTCATATGAGTTATATATTATTGTACATAATGCTTTTGAGTAACTGGCCACCACTTAAATGATCTGATATGCATATTTGAGACTAAGAAGTGATAATATGCAATTGTTCATTATAATATATAACCATGAATTAAACGTTGATATATACCACGTTTTTTGTGTAGCTTTCGATGATAAAGTGATCCAAAAAACTCATTGTAAGTCGGGAATATTCATAGTTCTTAATGTACTCATGTTTATTTTAATTCATATAGAGATATAGTGAATGAATAAACTGAGTAGGTTTGTTATACCTAGAGATAATAGTAAATAGATTAGGAAATTCCGCTATCACATGTTTAATATCGTTCTTGTATCTAGAACAATCTGAAATTCATATCTAGTGATTATGGTGAAATCGGATGCTCTAACATATTTATCTAATTGATTCATTGCATTTAGTCTCCAAATTTTGTTTTTAATTTATTCTCAATTATATTTTGATTTGTTAAATAAATTTTAGAATTAATCTATTTTAGTATTTAATTATTTTATTAATTATCAATCTCTGTGGGACATGTTATTTCTTATCATTATATTACTTGTTCGACATATTTACTTGCATTTAGAATTTACGAACATATACATATATAAGCAATGCCCTAAACTAGCAAAAAATGGAAAAAAATGGAAAAAAAAAAAAAGTCAAGTAATCATACCAAAAAAAACATCTAAAATTCTAAAAGAAATATTAAAATTCTTAAATTAATCAAATCATAGTCTAGAAAGTGGAAATTCAAATACATCAAGTAATTGATTTTCTAAATATAAGTAAAGACCTAAACTACTATGCGTAGCCTAACCATGATTCTACTAACTAATTAGTTACTCTAATTAATTCTCTCTTGTTTGGTTTTCCTTTATTTAAAAAAAAAAGACTAATTGTATGAAATTCTACTCTAAATTAACATGCATTGTTCTTATGACATATGACATACAATTTATATGACATAATTGTAATGAACCAGCTGCAATTTACTAACTATTAAAGTGTCGAGTGCTTTTCACTCAGCTAAGTGCCAAAAACCCGGTCGCCAATGAGATCGAGCCTTGACCGACGACCTCCGCTTCAACGATTAGAACAGAGAGAGAGAGAGAGAGAACGTCCGAACCCTAAAGAATTGAGGGTCAAGCAAGCGTGTGGGGTCGTGGAGATAAATTTTCCATGCATGGCGCTTTCATGTTTTGTGTTTCTGATCGTCAAATTGCGACGATGAAAAACTACGAGTGTCGTGTTTTGATTCTCTTATTTTCTAGCGGTGCAGAAGGAGAACTTGGAGTCCTCGAGCGAGCATTACGAAAGATATGATTGGACGGTTTGATGTTGCCGTTGACGATTTGATCACTCGTTTCGTTACTTGACTTCCGCTAGGGGTCGATGGTGATACGAATGAATAGTGAGTCCTCACCTAGTACTTTAAATCGTGAAAGGGAAACCCAACATGCATGATGGTAATGATGAAAAAAATGGGGATTGTCACGGATTCATCTTTAATATGTTTTATCCTTGAATTGTCAAATGTTTAGTGTATGTGGGACACTAAATATGTATATAGTCTCATTGACCATTTCTCCAATTAGCCGAGGTCACATCTAATGGGAGAATTACCAAAAAAAAAAAAAGGACTTATGGCATTTGTGCAAATTCAATTATAAACATTTTGACTATTTGTTAATTGAGCCCATAACTTTTTAATTATTTGCCAATTGAGTTCTTCCGGCTAATTTTGGCTAAAATTGTTGGTGTGGACGTCAACTGTCTTATGTGACATAACCAACTCTGACGTGGATATTTTTTAATTTTTTTTAAATTTCATTTCTTTTTTCTCTTTGCTTTTTTTTTTTTCATTATACTGATAAACGTTTATGATTGAATTGGTATAAATGCAATGAGTTTATGACTTTTTAGATAAATTTCCCCATATATAATTATGAGCTCTCGAAACTTTTGTTGTCTATTTCCAAATATGAGCGAGGGATAATAAAATTTTCGTCTCATCAATACCTCCAAACTTATATCAATGACCCAAATTTACCTTCCACGGGGCTTCTATCCATAATGGCTGTTAAAAATCTGATATGGCAGTATTTGTGGAGATCGCCGGGCATAAGGCTGCCACTTCAGATTTCTAACGGCCATGCATGCCGGCACGAGGGATTTAAATAGCTATATAGACGGAAGGTATTTTCTAGTACTTGGCACAAGTTTGAGAAATTGGTGGAATGAAAACTACTTAGGAATATTGACACCCAACGAAAAAAAAAATTATAATTTTAGGTGTGATTATCGCTTTCCAATTGTGAGAGTTAACATCGCTTGAGACAGCGGTATGTGGTGAACGATAAAGTGTGATTGAGTAGAAAAACTCACTAGTTATTTAATAGTACCACGAAATTCCTTTGTCTGGAGGATCAGTTTATGTTTTTGTAAGCTAATCAAAAGGACTAAAGGAATATCACTCGAATGTTGGCCGGATTAGATTCCTGATGAGAATTTCATCCACACAGCACACGTTAAAAATGAGGCACGCAAAGAAATATCACTGATTAATCCCCAAGAAAAAGACTTATTTATTGAGAAGTTACATGAACTAGGCACACAAGATGAGTTTGAATCTCTAGACCACTACGTGTAATTAGCTCAATAGTCGAGCAATCGACCAAAGTTTTAGTTCTTTTGTTAGGATTCAGTGTACAAACACAATGAAATAGAGAGTAAAGGTGAGAAAGAGAAATTGAGACATGAGATATATTATGGTCTACCTTTAAATTTGGGCTACATTCGGTGGAGAATTCTGTTATAATTAATACCTCCCATCTCTTCTATTACAGCTCTCAATTACAAAATAAAGAGATTATATATAAGTAACGGTAGCTATGGGCGTGCATGTTTTTGTTCCTCATTTCTGTTTCTGAACACTTTTTTTGTTTTTTTTGTTCCCGAAACACAAAAGGAACAGAAATGAGAAACAAAAAAAAAATTGTTTCTTGTTCCATAAACGATTTTTAAGAAACGTTTCTTCTTCTCACTCTTCTCTTTTCTTCTTCTTTTTTCTTTGGCCAGTCGCCAACCTCGGCCATGACCAGCAACTGGCCGTCAAGGGCCGGCGACGCCGTCGAGGGTCGGCGACCTCGCCGGAGCGTCACCAGCCCCTGGCGAGGTCGAGCGTCGCCGACCCCCGAAGGCGAGGCTCGGGCTCGCCCAGATCCGGCAAGGCCGAGCCTCGCCGGGGGCTGGCGACACTTGGCCTTGTCGGATCTGGGCGAGGTTGCCGGCCCAGTCGGCCGGTCGCCGGAGGCCGGGGACCGGCCGAAAGAAGAAAAAATAAAAAAGAATGGAAAAAATGAAAAATAAAATAAAAATATTAAAAAATTAAAAGAAACAAAAAAAGAATAAAATTTACCAAACGTGTTTCTATTCATTTTTTATTCCCAGAACAAATGTTACCAAACGCGTTCTTTTGTTCAAAAACTGTTCTCCGGAATATAAACAATTTTTTTTATTTCTGTTCCCTGGAACAAAAAATGAACAAAAACATTACCATGCAGCCCCTATATGGCCCAAACCCAAACCATTAATAAAATACAAAACTAATGTAGTCTCGTGCCTTCCGTTGTAGTTCATGAAGTTAGTGAGGTATATAATGGATCTGGGCTTGTTTATATAAGATCGGCTTGCGCATCTTTATCCTAGAGTAGTTCAGCATGACTTGCTACAAGAAACAAGAGCAACGATAGAGATGTTATGACTAGAGGTGTTAAATGGGTAGAAAACCCATTTATCAACCCATTTATGCTTAAATGGGTCGTTAATGGGTCAGCCTTTTTTTCCCAAGAAACCCACGTGGGTTTTAAAAATAAACGGACTGGGTCTTAAATG
The DNA here is from genome assembly GCA_017140185.1 of Eucalyptus polyanthemos subsp. polyanthemos. Taxonomy (NCBI): domain Eukaryota; kingdom Viridiplantae; phylum Streptophyta; class Magnoliopsida; order Myrtales; family Myrtaceae; genus Eucalyptus; species Eucalyptus polyanthemos. The sequence goes on along the minus strand of CM029457.1, from coordinate 17,087,795 downwards.
GGTCTACTATATACCCATTTACCAACCCATCAAAATAAACCCAGTAAGTAACCCACGAAGGCCACGCCCACGATTGACGATTCTACGACCCCCTCTTCGCTTTCGATTCGCTGCCACCTCCATCGCCTCGTCGCCGCTTGCCGCCGCCCATCATCGCCTCGTCGCCGCTTGCCGCCGCCCATTGTCGCCTTGCCACCGCCCATCATCGCCTTGTCGCCGCCCATCTCTAGTGGTCAAGGTTTTCCGACAACTCAATAGTCGCAGTGTCACCACCAGCGGTAGGGTTCGGGTCGGCGAGGATGGAGGAGGGTCGCTCATGCTAGTCAGCAGCGGCTGTTCCAAGAAGGAGGGAGGGAGTCGAGGGACTACTTCCAGCGGCAGCCGTATGGAATTTGTCCATTCAATCAATTGGGAATTTTAGCACCACGATCAGTCTCGCGGATTAGCTGGACTAGGGCGTTCCTCTCGATTTCGCAAAACACGTCAATCGGCATCTTCATTTGACATCGAATCCAGAATCTGCAAAACCCTAAAAGCAGCACTCGTCTGCTCGCCGCGAACGGCTCACGGATCCATCGTCGGAGGATGGAGACGCTCGGTTCAGGTACTCCGTCTCAACACGCAGTCATGGACTTTTTGGGGGAATTCTGTAATCGGATGATGATTACAAGTACCGGTGTTTTTGTTTGCATTCATCTGATTATGTCTCCTTAGTCTCGGTCTCCTTATGTGTTCTAATTCTAGGACTTGAAGATGGAGGAACTCTTTGTGGCCATACTCTCAATGCTTCTCGTTTTGGCACTTATTCCGCTGTTTGTATGGAAGCGGCGAAAGGATTCTTCATCAACTGATACGCACGAAGAAGGACAAGATCAGGTTTATTTCCAATACTTCTTCTTTGCATTCGGTAGTGCGTTCAAAATGGATAAAACCATTTGTTGCTAGGGCTGTGTGGATAAAAAGATACTCTTTGTCCAGTCATTTTGTGAGTTACGGGAGAGCCATGTACTGCAGCTGATCTTCATTTTTTATTTCCCTTACCAGCAGTTCGCTCTACTGCTGGTGGTGACCACTTTGTGAGTTACAGGAGAGCCGGATCCAGTGGAGTTGCAGATGGCCTTTACCTATTAAAAGTTGGAATTGGAATTGTGAAAACCATAGCAAGTGTTAAAGCTTGGTTAAATCTGTTGCATTCTCTTGTTAACGTAACACAACAAGCCAGTTAAGACATAAGGTTGTGATAACCTTTCTGTGAGCTTTAAAGGTCTGATCACTCGAAAAATACTTTCTCATGTGTGTATTCTTTCGTGTTTTCATTTTTGTAATACACCTTTTTATTGCTTGCAGGCTGCTCTAGAGGCACCTCGGGTTACGAATCTAAACAACAGCGAAAATTTTTCAGGACCATATGGTGGGAATTTTTTCTATCATTGTTTCGTTGAAGGTCGGTTTTCAGTTCTAAATCGATTGAAAGTTAAATTTTATACGTCGTCAAGCGGTGAAGATGTTGTCTTCATTGCCAATGACTGGCTTGCTCTTCTTCCATGCTACCTCAAAACAATGTACCAATCTCGAGGGCTTTACAAAAAAGCCAAGGTAAGTTTTCATCTTATAGTTCATTGTTTGTGACACATTTTTTGTTAGATAGTCTGGACATGCAGCTGAGTAGATAAACTTGATCCCAGGTAGCATTCTGCATCCACAACATTGCCTACCAGGGAAGATTTCCCTTTGGAGATTTCGCCCTTGTCAATCTACCTAATGAATTTAAGAGTTCTTTTGACTTCATAGATGGGTATGTCGTCTGGGTCTAGTGCAACCTTCCATTTTGCAAGAAGATTGTAGTTTGGTTGCCTTAACATCAACTTTCTTTCTGCTGAATCTGTTGGTGTATCTTGCAGGAATCTCAAGCCTGCAAAGGGAAGGAAAATCAACTGGATGAAGGCTGGAATTATAGAATCCCAGAGGGTCTTAACTGGATGATGCTTACAGTGAAGATGATGCAGCAGAGGCTTCATGGAGTTCTGAGTACATGAGTTTTCATAAATAATCAGCATATGATGTACCCCTGTTTTAAGTTAGATTGAAATCTTTTAGTCTTGAGTCTACCATGCGTTCGTTTTGTTTGATGTATATTTTGCTTCTGCTGTGTACGGATATTGTATCAGTGATGAGAGATTGGCAATGAATAGGAGCTGTTCAATTATGAGATTCTTCTGGGATTCCTTTCGGCTTGACGGAGTGTGGGTCAGTGGCAAATTTCAATACTTCTGACCTCTTAAAATCAGTCTAGGCATAAAGGTGGCACCTGTAGAGAATGTTGCATCAAAGTTATTTGTTCAATGCTCTCGGCAAAAGGGGCTCATGAAGATCTATAGACACTTGCTCAACTATCAAAGTACTGCACTAATATTCCTTAAATTCTTACATCCATCGAGACACATTCCATCTATAAAAAAAAAAAAAAATTATTTAGAAAAATCGGTCACTTGGCCAATTGGAAAAATGATACTAGAGAAGGATAGATTGGTTTCACTTTTTACGTTGGAACCCTTGTGAGAATACTTACATAATTTGCTCAATCATATATATCCTCTAGAGCTCGTCGAGCAAGCTTGAGGCTCGCTTGTGGGCGATTGCCAGCCGTTGTCATGGCCGGCGGCCGGCCAAAGAAGAAGAAGAAGAAGAAAAAAAAGAAAAAAGAAAAAGAAAATTTATATTTAAAAAATATAAATAATTAAAAATTTATTTTAAAAAATATAAATAATTAAACTTCGATTTTTTAAAATAATTATTTTAAAAGTTATAAAAATTTTCCATTAAATTTGTATTTTATAAAATTATTTTAGCAATACCATTTTTTTAAATATATATAATAAATTAAGTTTAGTTAAATGGGTCGGGTATGGGTTGGGTATGGGTCGGGTCGGGTATGGGTCAAAATGTTTGTATTACAATAAACGGGTCATAAACGAGTTAAATGGGTCGATTTGGGTCGGACCATTTATGACCCAACCCAAACCCGACCCGACCCACCCGTTTAACGGGTCTAGTTATGACTAACCTAACGGGATGTAGACAATTTCTAAAATTTTTTGTACGCTAGAAGAGTTTACCAATCTTTTTTTTTTTTTTGGTTGTAAATCCCAGCTAGAACAAGATGCGATCGTTAGGACATTGTAGTCCATTATGTGGGTGTGTGTGTGTATATATATGTAAATCCTTATCTTCTGTTTACCAGTCTCGAGGGAAGTTCTAAAGCTTACCATGCAAGCAATTAATTAACACTAACAAGTATTTATGCACGGGACATACCATAATTAGATGGTAAGGACGCGACTGTTTTCGCTAATAGACAATATTTCTCCGGACAAAGCCTAACTTTCGTTACTTCTGAACTAATTTCTTTATTTTTTGCTGCTTCTGGTGGCATGGGCGAGGGTTTTGTTTTGATGAGAAATTTACTGTAGATGGTAGTTGGGAAAAATGAATGTGTACTGTTGAGTTAAAATTTCACTTCAGGCCCTTGAACTTGTACATTTCTTTCAATTAAATCCTTGAACTTTTGATAAATTTAGTCAAGTCCTTGAGCTTGTGTCAATTTTCCAGATAAGATCCTTCGTGCTGCCAATGCAATTAATAGGAGTTGGTGTGCCCGTCGGGGCCGATCAGCCCAATGTGGAAAACTTTTTAAACTGTGGACTAATGGGGGAGACTAAGACTTCAAAATTAAGTACCACGCGACCCGCAGAATCATGCAATTTCTTTAACATGGGCCCCTGAGCTTATTACGTCTGACTCTTGCTGGCTTTCGAGGCTGATGGGTTTGATTAGAAAAGCTAGGCAAGTTACAAGACTTTATTTGACAATTTGGCGATATTAGGCAATCCAAAAGAGCCTGAGTCACCGCACGGTCATGATCCCAATCAATCGGCCCGTGACACAAGCAATTCAGTAGACAGATCATGCAATGAATTTGTTTCCTGAAGCCTTAAGCGTCATTTGAACCAAGATCCTTGGACCAAAGCGAAAGCGCAATAAAGCATTAAGGAGGGAGTACGCGATAAGGATTTTCGCCGGAAGAGACGAGAGAGAGAGAGAGAGAGAGAGAGAGGAAGGCCGGGGCTTTTCGGAATTTGGATGGGCCCTTCCATCTAATGTCGTGGGTTTCCTTTCCTAAGGGGTCTAATTATGCAAAGTGGGTTGATGGGTCTAAACTGATATTAATGGGCTGCGCCCATGCATTAACGGTCAATTGAACTGAAGCCTCCTTATTTTTTTAAAGTTATATTATTTTTTATGACAAAAAATGCATATTTGACGTATTGGCAAAAATTCAGGTATTAACAGTGATGATGTGGAAAACAAATCAAATTTTGGCCTTGAAATATTGTCACGTCTTCTGACGTCGTGTCTGGTGAAGTCAGGCAAAGCTGAAGGAAACAAGTGCCGAAGAAAGGGTGAATGATAAATCTAGATGTGTGATTGGTTTGATGTAGCATAACATAGGCCTCAGTTTTTCAAAATCTAGTTCAATCTGCCTAGCCTGTGCGTGAAATCGGAATCTAGACAACCCCTTCACTTCATTAATGGTCTAATTAGCGATCACTGCTGCTTTTGAGTATACAATGATCATGTGTTCTGAGGATTCTTGATCTGTCGATTTTGATCAGCCGCACTAACATTAAGTTCTCTAGTGAATATAGTGCCCTTTGTTGAATCGTTACTTTCAAGTGATCTAACTGCAGTGATGAAGATGTAATTAAGTTCAAGCCAATTAAAACGAATTTGGAGGACAATAGCCAAAGCAAAACTTAGAAATGAAACACAAATTTTACTGGTCTGATTGCTCCAAATTCGATGAATGGTAAATCAACATCATATGTCTCTCTGAAGCAGTGTTGCAGAGTTCGGTTAATCCTCGGGAAGACAGAAAGCGTAAACGGCGTAAAAGGCCTGGATGAAGGTAAGGACTAGGAGAATAAAAGCAGCGGCAGCCTAAATGAATGACCAGGGGTTGCCGAAGTACTCGCGCTTGATTGCCCATCGCGCCTTCCACTGGTTCCGGTGGTACCGGTCACTTGCTCGAGTACCTCAGTCAAGTGGCTAGACTCAATATCGAATCGGACATCCTTAATGAGATCGTTGAAGAACCTCATGACCTCCTCGTCGGTTATGGGGCACTGAGATGGGAATGCCACGTCGCTCGCCATCATGAGGATCACCTTAGTGGTGGTGATGTAAAATTAACGCCGAACCTAATTGAGATCTTGCAAATAGTCAATGCGAAAATCGCCGAACAAATAGACGAAGAATAATAAAAATAACAAATTTACATAATTTAATCCGAGTCTTTATATTTATATCTACGAGATTATTCAGTAACAAATAATTTCACATACATATTTGAAGGTATCGGTCATTTTGTAAAAGCAAGGAATTATGATTTGAGGATTCGATTATGTATGGGGGAGGGGTTATTTAGTATCCACGCCCTTTTAGTACTATATTTTCCAATCAAGGTTATGAGGCACACTCGTCAAACAGTTTTTTGCAATTTAAGTAGGGGTGAGCACGATTTCTAGGTAGAACTAGGAACCGGAGAACTGAACTGGAGGGTAGGACTCAAAAAAAAAAAGCCCCAAATCAATTACCTTCACTTCACTTAACACTTTCACAGTTCTCTGAGTCTCTCCCATTCTCTGCCTCTGCCTGGTCGCCGACGCTGCTCACCCTCGACGCCACCGCCGAACGTTGCTCGCCCTCGATATTGCTGCTGGATGCTGCTATCCCTCAATGCCACCGTTGAACGCTGCTAGACGCCAGTTGCCCTGCACTTGCCTTGCCCTTGCCTTCCTCGACGCCGTCACCCCTTGCTCACCTCGCTGCTCAGCTGCCGCCGGACACTGGTCATCCCGCTGCTGGACGCCAATCGGCCTTCGCTCGCCCTGCCCTTGCCTCCCTCGACGCCATCAAGGGAGAGATGGCTGTGGAGAGCATATCTCAAAGGAGGATTCGGTCTCTGTATCGTCATCTTTCACCACAAGCTTCTGATGCGAGCTAAAATGTTCGATGTAGTTGGTGCTTAGTTGATATTCTGATTTTTTTTTTTCTGTTTCTGGTTTTGATGATGAAGACTGTAGTGAGAGCAAAGCAATTAAGCCTTCGAGATGGTAGAGAAGCTGTGGTAATCGTTGGTATGGTGTTGGACTTTCATGCCCTACCTTTTTCTCCTCTTGCTCCCGGAACCACAACCCCTGGCAAAGTAAATTTATTTTTCTTCGCTTATCTATTTGTTCAGTCATTTTTATTCTATTTTGAATAGAGTCTTATGTGGGATGTTTACCTTGCTTGTAATGCGAGTTTAAGAATGAAATTGTCAGGGCTGGTTGCAAAAAATTGCCAGATTGGGCATCAGTTTTTGCGCTCTTAGTCTGGATTTCAGTTGAAAGAGAGGTGGGAGTACTCTAATTTGGTCCATTTGGGGAAATTTTGAAGTTGCTGGAGTAATCTAACATGTGCTAGTCTCTGTAATATGGATTGATGCTCGTCTCTGTCGATGACATGGAGAACCTAGCCGAAAATGATAGGAGAGCATCATATAAAGATAATGTAGGAAAGGAGGATAGACCGACTAGTCATATAGAATGAGAAAGGTTGAATCGCAGGAACATTAGGATTGTGAAGATAGACGCACAGTCTTGTGTCAACTTTTACCCATTTAAAGATACGTTTGTAGAAGGGAGAAACTGGTTTGGAAGCAGGTGGTTTTGTCTTTGGAGGAGTGGGTTTCTGCTTGGATGATGGTGGCGGAGAAGGTTTTGGAGATGTGTAATGGGTAGTTGCACAGCAAAAAAACTGGATGCGGGCACTTACCACTATATTCTCCAAGGGGTCCAATGGTTGTGTCTCTGTCTCTTCCTCTTTGAAAAATTTCATGCTCGGATGAGCTGCACTTCTTTCATTTACACATTTTTTCTGCTAACTTGGGGTATTGCAATGCAGTAATATGCTAAACAGCACAGAGATGCTGCCCTCATGCAGGAAGTTACGAAGCTTTTGAAGAAGAATAACTTGCCATTGCAATCCAGCACGGCCGATATTGTCTTCAAGTCACTTCCGTGCTGTTTATCCTGTTTTCATGCTGTTTATCCTGAGAAGGAGTTATCATGTAGTAAGCCATTATTGCACGTAATTGTGTGAAATGTACTGCATGGTTATCACGCAATTTATCCAATTTATTAGTGTCTTTTATATATGATATAATCAATTTTTTTTTTTATATTAATCATTGTCTGCATTGCTACTCTCAATCTAATAGTTTACTCATGTTATTTGATATCCTTTTTTTCATGGAAAATTTTTGAAGCATTTGTAACGATACAGACCATTGGGGGTTGCTCACAAAGCATTCGAAGAGATTTGTCAAGGGTGGCGTGAAATTGCATAAAGCTGCATTTGACATCTGGATGGAGTTGGCTGCAAAAGTAGGTGAGAAACACTCACTCTGTCTCCCTTTGCTCCTCTCAAGCCCTTGTCCCTCAGCAATTTTTGTTTTCCATTTCTTCCCACGAGTAGTTTTCTCATCCAAGTCCCGCCACTTACTACAAAAGATGGGATGTGCTTGAATATATTCCTCTTTGGCCATTTTTTCCTTTCTGGAGATTTATGTGATGCTGGACAGGTATGAGATCTTCTATGAAAGGTAATCTAGCATCCTGAAGTTGAGTCTATAACATCCTTTTATTTCACCTTATTGAAGGTATCCTTCTTCGTTATAGTTCGAATCTGAAAATGAAACCCAAAAAAAAAAAAAAAGAATCTGTTGGAACCTAGAATCAACCGTGGAACCTGTGACAGGGTAGGTTTCAAGTTCCAAAAAATAAGGAACCTGTACCCGAGGGTAGGTTTCAGGTTTCAGACGGAACCTATAAGGAATCGGGAAATGAATCGGGAACCACTCACCTCTAACTATAAGGGCGCGTTTGGTAACGATTCTGTTCCCGGGAGCTGATTCTAATCAGAATTGATTCTTTTTTATTCTGTTCCCGGAAACTGATTCTGAGAAAAGAACGCGTTTGGTAACTGTACAAAATTTCTGATTCTAGAATAGAAAAAGAACAGAAATGTGTTTGGTAATCGCATAAAATTTCTATTCCAATTCTTTTTTAATTACCTTTTTAGATAAATATAAATTTGATATTGAATTCTCATAAACCCCTCATTGATTAACTATATTTATACTAAGTAATAAAAATATTAACTAATCAATTTTTATTAAATAGTTAATAATAAACCATAGTATAAAGTATACTAATATACCTAAAATATGTAATAAATATAAATACTAAATTATAAAGCAAAATTAAATATGTATTCTATATATAGCAAATATATATTTTAGAATAGGAGGAAATTAAAATAAAATATAGAAATAAAAAATAAATAAAAATAAAAACGAAATTTGTTGTTATTTTAATTTTTTTCTTATATTAGAATTTCAATATTATTTATATTTAAATAAGATTTTTTTTTATCATGGTGATTTCTTATTTTCAATAAATATTTACATTTCTATGATTAAATATCTAATCCATTTTGAATTTAATATGGATGGATGTTAATTTTAATTTAACCAAGATTCTTCTTTCTCTCTCTCTCTCGCTTGCTCTATATTTATATATATATATTCCCTTCTCCAAAACCGAACACCCAACGTTTAAAAGAATAAGTCTTCAAACCAACATGACTCTTTGAAACAAAAAGAAGACTTTAATGAGAAACTCATCACTACAACTTATCCATAAATGAATACTTGAAGTAACTTAGTAAATTGTTCAACTTTGAAATATTGGCTTTGATAAGTCAATAATTAATAACAATATTACAAAAGTCGGAAACATAAAGTTATGGAATCTTTGGCATATTGTAATCCCTTGCCATTTGATTTGCGATACTTTTCCGAATTATGTTTATCTCCATTGCTTGCTCATTTGATGGATCATCCACAACCTCCTCTTCTCTAGCTCCAAATGGGTAATCCGGATCTCCATATCGGGAAAAGTTTTTGTCCATCCTGTCTTGGTCACGAATATAATTATGAATAGCACAACATGCAATTACAATAAGTGCTTGCTTTTTAATTGTAAATGGAGGCATGCGTCTCAAAATGGTGAAGCGATTCTTTAATGCCCCAAATGACCTCTCAATGACATTTCTTAAAGAAGAATGTCTATAGTTGAATAATTCTTTTGCTGTCCTTGGCCGTCTTCCATTCCCCCTATAATCGTTCGATGATATCGTTCTTTTTTGAATGGAGTTAAAAATCCCGGGAGTGCTGCATAGCAGAATCTACCACGTAGTATTTGCCTATCATGTATATATAAATTAGTTATGATATGCAACGATGAAACAAAATTTCTTCTTATAAACAAATTAAATACCTGGTGGCGGTCGAGGAAATTGCAATTCAAGAGTCTCAAGTGCTGCCGAAAGCACTCGACAATCGTTGGCAGATCCTTCCCACCCAGAATATACGAAAGTAAATTTCATGTCAAACGAACAAATACATAACACATTCTGAGTGGTAGTTCCTTTTCTGCCTCTAAATGGGATTTGCTGAGATGTGGGGACGGTAGCATCTATATGGGTGCCATCAATAGCACCTACGCAATCCTGTGAATTTATTTCGGAAAAAAAAAATCACGTGAATTTATGAAAAGAAAAAATTATCAACTACATATATTTGATGATGCAAAATTGATATGAAAACTATACCTTGAAATAGGGTTCATGCCTGGGATTCATAAGAATTTCTGGTGGAACGATATCAAAGGATGGTGGTTTGATAATCTCTTTTGCAAGTTTCAGAATTGCTTTCAACACTAAATTAAAATACCTGCTGATTGTTTGTCCTGAACATTGAAATCTATCACATAAATCTCTAGTAGAGTTATTATGACCAACCAAAGATAAGAATATCCCAACTTGTTCATCTATCCTAACATATCGACTATCTTTCAACCAACCTCTTATCCTCATCAAATCACATAGGTTCAGAAAAAAGATGTCTCTCCATCCTGAAGGCTTCATATATTCTATCTGAATGTCCACAAATAATCTCTCTTATCCATTCTGGTCCCGATAGTCTGCTGTCCCTAATAGGTTCTCTCGTATGCATGGACATGTCCATCGCAACCATGCATGACCATGCTACCAATATATCAAGATTCTCGTCATCCAAGAATTGGTCAAGCGATTCTATATGCTCATTAGACATACTATTTGATCCTTCTTCCATGGTACCTATATTATCACACAAATACAATAACATTAATAAAGAGAGATGAAAATAATCCAATAACAATCAACAATGTAAGTTCTAAAGTAAAAGCAAATCAAATATAAAAATTTCAAACAATCCATCTTATCCATACAACCATAGGGTTTCCATAATTAAACACACAATCAAGTGCAACCACATGCAATCCACAAAACACATCTTAACATCCCCTAAAGAAGTTGAAGAAGCCCATGTCTCATTTCAGCTGGTGTTCTGACGAATGCCTCTCTCCATATGGCACTATTACATGCTCGCTCCACTCCCTTGCTGTAAAGATCTTGGTCCAAGTTATTCATATTAATAAGGATATCAATCACAACTGCTATAGAGAAAGGGTCTACAGGTGGTGGTGTCACAAGTGGTGGTGTCACTTGTGAGCTAATAAATCCACTCTCAGATTGACTTGACCTAGATTTGAGCATGTCCTGTATAGCTTTGCACGTGTCTGCAATACTATATGAGCTACTATTTCTTCTCCTCTTGACATTTGGAGTCCTATCCAACCTGTGCTGGTTATGAATGGGAGGTGAAGTATGGTCGGATGTAAAAACGTCATCATCAATGGGGTGTTCACTTAAGTCTTCTGGATCACTGATTGCATTGCCACCACCATAACCTTCATCTGACACCGTCAAATCTTGGATATTTGCTGTGGCATGATCTCCAGTAGCATATGTATCACCAAATACAATGCACAGTTGGGGATATTGAGGAAATCCATCATTCTTGAATTTTGCCCACCCATTATTGACCTGCAATTTTCACAATAATAACAAATGTCAATAACATAATCAAATCTTCTAAAACTTACATCTATAATAATATCAAAATGATCGAAATTTAAAACATACCGTGATGTGAGAGTCCCAAATACTTGGATCATCGACAACAACTTTGTTATTCACATTATCCCAACCAAAACCAGATTGTGAAATGAGCTTCTTAAAACTACCATACTGTCTTCTCAGTTTATTCACATTATTCTTCAACCGTAATAGGTTATATTGGTATCCTGATTGTTTAGTGAATTCTGCTCGTATGTTGTTCCACCCTGCTTTGTTAAAAGTAGAAGTTGTGTGATTTCCCTTTTGTACCTCCTCTACCAACAAACTTACAAACAAGTTGGTTAAAGGCTCGGTCCATTTTGCATTGAACATCTCTTTCTGGGATGCCATTTAACCTTGATTGAGCATCATATAAGTTAATTGAGATGAGACTTAAAACTATCATGGAAAGTATAAACTTAGGAGTCAATATGTAATATAGAGAGCTAAACGCAAATGGAGAGCTGATATTAGACTCATTACTTACTTCACGTGCTATGGTATCTCTTGGAGAAGTAGTAAGCGTGGCTTCAAAGTGGCTTCAAACTCTTGCAGCCTTTTTCTGTAAAAGATCCCAATAGAAGAAAAGAATTTTAGGCGGGGCGGATAATCCAAATAACCATGTTAACTTCAGAAAAAAAATGCAAACAAATAAGAACTTGGTGAGAAATTATCAGTATAGTATGAACTAGTACAATTTTTCTCTCCTCCTCAGTTTCTTTTTCCTAGTTCAGCAACTCTATATGCCATTCACAGCATTGACAAACAGAAAACCAAGCAGAAATCGCGAGCTCGGAGCTATATCATTCACATATTGGACCATAACAGCACTCTCTCCACACCATAACAACACTCTCTCAACATGGATATTAATGACTAATTGGATAAATTACATACACGAAAGAAAAAACATAAACATGCTGCGGTCAATTTGGTTGCCAAGAAAATCCTTTGGCATTTGCCATTTGATTGCCTCTCAGACTTTTCTGAAAAACCAAACACGAATTGAAGGGGAGAAAAGCCCCGTTTTTCTGAGGGCCTATTCGCTCATCAAGGTCTGGGTTTCACACGAGCACTTGTCCACATAAGAAATCATCGTCGACGGAAACACGAGATCTTCAACATAATACAAGAACATTCCTAAGAAGCTGCACACACGGGTATGCTAATTTCCAAGACTATAGAACAGAACATCCATCAAGACCCATCAACAACAAAACATCAAGACAGCCAAGGGAGTTCCACGAATCATTGCACATCAAGAACAGAACATCAAGAACAGAACATCAACACAGCCAAGGGAGTTCCATGAGTCATCGCACATCAAGAACAGAACCTATCAAGAACCGAACATCAAGACATCAAAACAGCCAAGGGAGTTCCACGAATCATCGCACATCAGAACAGAACATCAACACCCAAGGGAGTTCACGAATCGTCGCACATCAAGAAAACAGCCAAGGGAGTTCCACGAATCATCGCACATCAAGAACAGAACATCAAGACAGCCAAGGGAGTTCCACGAATCATCGCACATCAAGAACAAAACATCAACACAGCCAAGGGAGTTCCACGAATCATCGCACATCAAGAACAAAACATCAAAACAACCAAGGGAGTTCCACGAATCATTGCACAGGACCGGAGCGGTTCAAAGAAGATCATCCCAGAAATCGGCACCGAAAGACATTGAAATATACTATTCGGCAAACGAAAGCCCCCCCAAAATCTGATTTGGGCCTAGGCTCCTCGGGCGGGTCGCTCGGTGGCCGGATGGGGTCGCTTGGCACCCGCCGATCGGCGGTCGCGCTCGCCGGTCGGGCTCGGGGTCGCGGCGACGCCCCTCGGCCGGATCGGCGCGCGCCCGAGTCGGGCACGGGGGTCGCTCGGCGAGCGACTCCTCGGCCGGATCGGCGCTCGCGCCCGCCGATGGAGCTCGGTGGCGCTCCGCCAACCGTTGCAGACGACGAACGACGGTGAGGAATATGCAAACCGTCACCTAGATCAACCGGCAATGACGCTACTACGTGAGTGAAGGGAACTCACCTTCAACGAGTAGCTTCAACAATGAAGAAGCAGTAGTCACCGTCGCCGTTGTTGTGAGAAGAACGAACCAGAGAAGAACGAGACCGGAAGAACCACCGGAGAAGAAGAATGAACCGGAGAAGAAGACACCACGTGGAGCAAAGAAGAAGAGAAGAAGAAAAAGACAAGTGAAAGTGAAAGGGTTCGTTCGCACGAGAGAAAGTGGAGCGAGAGCGATACGTTGAGCGGAGAGAGAGAGCAAAGTGATTCTTTTTTCTGATTCAGAATCAAGAATCACATTTTTTTTTATTCTAAATTCTTGTCCAAAACTGATTCTGGGAACAAATTTGTTCCCGGGAACAAAAAAATTACCAAACGTGATTCTGGGCCGAAACTGATTCTGGGAACGAAGAATCAGAATCTGGCCCTGTTTGGATGGTTACCAAACAGGGCCTAAGTGCAATTTCAATTTTCTTTTTAGAGCAACGACAAGGAAAGTTCCACAACACTTTATGCCCCGGCATGACTCCATGTGTTGTGTGTTTGTGTGCTCTTTAGAATATGCATAAAGACGTGGTAGATATGTATGAGTTCTAATTGTTGAGTGTATACACATTCAATTTGACTAAGAGATAGTTTGTTTCGCGAAAAATATTTTCCAGAAAAATATCTTCCTTATTTTGCAGTGTTTGGTTCACTTAGAAAAATGAGTCAACGGTTCGATAAAAAATGTTTTCCTACCGAAACTTAAATTCAAGAAATGATTTCCTTTTTGAAAGAACCTAAAAAGGTTTTCAAAACACGACTAGATATCGGCATTTAGACTAGAAACTTCACCCTTAAACATGGAAATCCCAATGTTGATTTTCAAGTCTCGGTGTTTCCATCAGGTCATGCCTGAGACCTTAGTGCTTGGGCCTAGGCACCCAGCACCCACACCTAGGTCCATCGAGGTTGGGCTCAAACCCTTGGTATCGTACTCAATGCTCTGACACTTGAACTCGACATAAAGGCCGTGCTCAAATCCCTGACACTCAAGCTCTAGTCCCGACCTTCAAGCCCGATGTTCACAAAGGCCATGGGCGAGTGCTCAATGCTTGAGCTTGGGTCCTTGTTAATGAAACACTTGTTCTTATAAAAATATTTTTATAAAAAGAAAATGAATTTTTAATTAAAATTTTTTTTTTTTTTATTTTTTTTTTTTTCCTTTTCATTATTTTTCTTTTGTTTCAATCGGTCACCAATCACGATGACAACAGATAAGCTCGGGCCTCGCCAAATTGGGTGAGCTTGTAGCCTCCGATGTTGAGGCTCAAGCTCACTTAAGGCTTGTAAACTCAATTCTCACTAGATTGGGCGAGCTTGTGGCCTTCGTAGCAACACTTGAGCTTTACCAGATCAGACAAGCTTGTAGCCTTTGGCGAGGAGGTTTGAGCTCGCTCAAGGCTAGCAAGCTTGCGACCTTTGGTAAGGAGGCTTGAGCCTCTTCACATCAAGCGAGCTTGCAGCCTCTGGCAATAAGGCTCGAGCCTTGTCAACCTTGGGTGAGGCTAGAGCTAGTTTGTGGCAACTATCACCACGGCTGATGATTGGCCAAGGAAGAAGCACAAAGGAAAGAAAAGAAAGGAAAGAACAAATATATAAAAAGAAAAAATTGAACATACAAATTTTTTGATTATTTTCTGTCATCAAATACTCCTTATCAAACGATAGAAAATAAATTTTAGGTCTTCCCTTCAGGTTTTAGTCAAATATCGAAAAATAAAGTTGTTTTCCTATAAAATAGCTTTCTGGAAAATATTTTTCAGAAATAGTATTTTGTTTGTGAAACAAACATACCCTAGATGACATTACACTTGATAATGCGTGAACAACTTTGAAACGATGGAGCGATATTCTTATTTGGCCTAGTTAGGCAAATGTATTATCATCCTTTTGGCCATTTATGAAGCTGGGTTTTAGAAATAAATAAATAAAATTAGGAAAATATTTATAATTTTGGAAACAACTTTTTTCAGAAAACTCGACATGCGTGAAGCCTCTGTTCATGGTCAGCCAGCCATTAACCCTTCGGCTTAGATGTGCTTGGACTCATGGGTTGTCTTCCATGCAGCGTTTCTCTAATGCTACAATTAAAACAGACTTAACAATACTCTAGAGAAAATATGAAATCTCCTAAATTTGATCTAGCGGAAAAACAACTGCACTTTTTTGGAATTCCACCTATTTATTAGAAGAATGGCAGCCTGGACCAGTAGGGTAACTACTACATCTATTAAATATCTAAACTTTTAATTTGAGCACTATAATTGTCATGACGCTAATCGAGGCAGACCTAGGGGTGGTTTAACGGATTGCTGAGTAAGCGGAGATAGCCCCCTCGCCAGGAGATGCAGAGTCTTCGCATTAACTTTCCTAAACCTTATGAATCGCAACTTAATGATTTATTAAACGATAGTAGAACTGCTACGAACCTATCTTAGGTCAGTAAGAAGTCAAGTTATATGTAGGGGCTCATCTTATTTATGCAAACCAAAGGTTTCGAATCAGGGGCTTGGTTATGCTTATTTTACTATATGCCCGTTAGTGGCACCTTCTGTCTTTTAGAGCAAAAAAAAAAAAAAAAAAAGCTGTTTAATCCAATCTTTTTCATTTTTTTTTTATTCCTAAATATGCATATATATGTTGTCATGCATAACTGCGCAATCATAAATAATAATAATAATAATAATAATAATAATAATAATAATAATAATAATTAAGCAAGGTGAATGTGAAAAAAAGAAAAAGAAAAAAGTAAACCGAGTTGTTTTGGCAAAATTAAAACATGGTCTTGTCATAGGATTCTTGTGAAGTAAGGGCCTACATGGTAACGTTTTTATTTTTCCCAATTTCTGTTATTTTGTTCCTTGAAACAAAAAAAGAACACAAATCCGTTTAGTAATACCAACTTACTTTTATATTCCCGGAAGTAGAAAAGTAGTTGGTGAATAGATTTGGAATAGAAATAAGAAAAAAAAAATAGCGTCTCATTTCTGGGAACAATTTATAAAAATAAGACAATTTTTTCTTTTATATTTTTCTTGTATTCTTCTTTCTTGCTGCAGCCACTGCTAACCGCTTGACAACCACCGGTCACCTCTGGTCGCTCGTGGCCATCGTTAGCCAACCACCATCATTGCCGCCTAACCACCTCCGATCATCGTCGTCGCCACCACCTACTATTGTCACTGTAGCCCCCGATCGCCAGCCACCGTCATCATTGCCGCTCAATCGCTGACCATTGCTGCCGCTCTCCGCTACATGGTTGCCACCCATAGCCCATTGGCCACCCCTACCGCCGACAATCGCCATCAACCGCCGTTGCCACCACTCAACCATTGGCAACTTGTCGTCGCCACCATCGATGCCACCGGCCGGCCATTGGAGGCGGACGGGCAACCATGGGAGGGGATGGCGGTCGGTGGGCTGTGGGCGGCAATCGTGTGGCGGCGGTTAGTGACGGTCAATGGTTAGCAATAATGCAGCGGTTGGCAATCTGTGAAAAAGTAGAAAAAAAAAAGTGAATAAATACAAAAATTTATAAATCGTATCAAATGCATTTTTTATTTTTTTCTATTCCAAGAGTAAAATTTTATATAGTTACCAAACGCATTATTTTACTCAAAAATTGTTTCCCATAGTAGAAATAGAAAAAAAAATCATTTCTGAAAATAAATTTTTCCCTGGAGTAGAAGTATTATCATACACCCCTAAATGTGCACAAAGCCTAAAAGAAATCTTCTATCTTACTCAACAAACTTTGAACTGACACGCAAAAAAATGGATTAAATTAAGCTAGACTAATCATATCAAACTGCCAGAAACGACTTAATGCAACTAAATGACCTTTCTTACTTAAAAAAAAAAAAATTGAAATATATATTTTCCATGACGGGGCTATGAAGCAAATCATAAGTATATATACTTGAGACAGATATGCTATCTTTTAAACATGGCTACCTTAGCCTTTCAAAAGGGACTATCTTTAGTCTCTAAGTACCATGAAGCTATTTCATAAACTTTAAAGTTTCAGATGATTTATGATCCACAGAACTCATAAAATGATAAGTGGAGAGTGTATTTATAAAATCTCATCATATCAAGCTAGTGGCATGCTCTTTATGCTAGAACCGGATCATTTGATGGAGGAGGATGAGGAAACTTTTAATAAGACGTGCGGAAAGCAGACACGATTTTATTCCTTCAGGAGAGCCTGCCTCAAACGTTGCATCTTTGTGCCTCGCACAGGCATCAGGGGAAGGGAAAGCCAAACGGTCACGCAAAAGACAGCAAACCCGTGATACAACACTCATGGCCGACGATTATTTATGACAGGCATTTGCTATAGTATTGCTACAAAGAATGAACAGTATTTTTTAATGCAATTGACATGTATGTTCGTCGCCTACCAATCAGAGACCTATTTTGAGAAAGTCTCCTTCAATTACATTTGCTACAGTATCGCCACAAATATGGAACAGTAATTTTTTATTTATCTTAGAGAAAAACTACTGGTGTATTTATACGCATGAGACCCTAAACTACTAAAAAGTTTCGAAAAAATAAATGAGACAAATTACGTAAAAGAACAAATAAAATCAAGGGTTTTTTCTATTTGATTCCTGTCGAATGGGTTGGCCCTCACTTTTCGGAGTCTAAGGGGTATACTCGGCCCTAACAAAAAGTTCAGCCCCAATCGAACAGAATGGCTTGTCCGTGCAAGGACGTGAATTACGAATGGGTAAAATCAATCATTTAATATATATATATACGAATTATATCTTGAACTTAGAGATCCACATGGACCAGGAACAACTTTTTACTCAGATGAAATTCCAAAACGGTAAACATAATTAAGGAAATTCATTCTCATTTAAAGATCGTTCTCAGCTTTGCAAAAAAACCCACATTTCAGCTAGTTTGAGTCCATTTTCCCAATTCCATCCCTAATACTTCGCTGTTTCTATGGTCCATTAGCGATTATTTCTTCTTTTGAACCGACAATGATCATGAGTCTGAGAAATCTGTTTGTCAACTTGGATCAGTTGCACTAATATTAAATTCTCTAGTTAGTGTGGTGCTCTTCATCAAATTTGCTAATCTATTTGCAGTGATGAAGATGTAATTATGTTTAAGCAATCTAAAATGAATTAGCAGTACAGCAGCCAAAGCAAAACCCGGATATGAAGCACAAATTTTACTGGTCTGATTTCTCCAAACTACATGGATGGTACATCAACATCATATGTCTCTCTGAAGCTGTGTCGCAGAGCTGGGTCACTTCTTGGGATCAAAATAAGTATAAACGGTGAAGAAGGTCTGGATAACTGTAAGAAATATGAGAATGGAAGCAGCGGCAGCCGAAATGAAAGACCAGGGGCTGTCGAAGTACTCGCGCTTGATTCCCGCCCACCGCATGCGCCACTTGTTCCGGCGGTACCGGGTGACTTTCACGAATAACTCGGCCAGGTAGCAGTCCTGGAAATCGAACTGGACATCCTTGGCGAGATCACAGAAGAACCGCGCGGTCTCCTTTTCGGGCCCTAGAAGGTTCGTGAGCATGCCGCACTGAGACAGGAACGCTGCATCGGCTGCGTTGCCCATGAGACCACTCATGAGGACCACGTAACTGCTGATGTGCTTGGAGCAGTAATGGTAGCTCTGCTCATAAGCCACGCAGTTCTGGAAGAAGGAAGTGGTGAGAAGGTCGAGAGTAAAATGAGGGATCCGGAGCACTCCGTGATCAAACATGACGCCTATTAGGTCCTCGCTCTTCCTTGGTTCAAGCTTTATCCCCTCGAGAAGCAGATGATTCACGGAGGGCATCAGTTGCAGCAACTTTTCATCAACCCGTGGGATTTTTTCGGGAATAGATTGGCCGACCAAGCACAGTCGGAACAAATCGACCAAGTGCGTGATCGTGTGGAATCCGATGTGCTTCCAGAGATGTTCCTCTGGCCATTGGAGCGCGCGGTTGAAGAACAATATGGCAATCTCATTGATGGAGCGACCTTTATCATAAGGAGACTTGGATAATTCATGGATCTCTTCAAGAACGAAGAATGGGATCTGGTTTTCAATCATGAGGAGGTCAATCATGAGGGCCGCTAATATCCATGGCGTGAAGAACAAGTGGTCGTAATGATACTCTGGAATCCTCTCGGTGACGGTCCACACGCGGAATAACTCGATGATGAAACAAGCATCGAGAACCATCATCTCAATCAAATCCGCGGTTTCACAATTGAGGGGCTCTGAGTAGCTATCCCGTATGTCAGGCTCCAGCAAGGCGACAGCCCGGAAGTAATCATCCAGGCCCGTGCAATCATCATCATCATCACTGGTCCGTTCAAGCAGTGTGGCGAACACTCGAGCTTTGTGCTGCTCGATCATCTTCAACTGCTCTTTCCCGTGGTGGTACGGGCCAATGGACACAACATGGGGCTTGTAAGCGTTGGCATTGCTCTCCACCTGGCTCTTGGGTGCTCTGAAGATGGTGCAATAGCGGCTGCCGGCCGAGGGCCTCAGAAGAGTTGGCTCCTGCTGAAACAGGTCCTTCATGCGAGAAGACCAGCTGTGCTCACCCTCTGCGGCCACCGTGAATGTGTAGTGGTCGCTCTCTCCGCTCATTCTGGTTTTGGGGGTTGATTCCGGCGAGTCAAGCTTTCAGGAGCCGAATCCCCTGAACATTTTGCCGACTGGAATGTTATGCTGATGCAAGTTCCTTAAGAAAGACTTTTTTATGTCACTATCATAGAGTCAACGAAAAAGGAGTCTTACCGCTCGGCTGCGCCAGGTAAGCTCCAAAATATGTTTTACATGTGTAAAATATTACTACTCACATTTTTGTCCGATTAGTAATTCAAACAACGATTTTACCTTGATCAAGTTACACGATAATAGATTGTTAAGTGCTTTTAGATTGGACAATAAAAGGCCTCCTCAGTTGTTTAGTAACTTAACAACAAGATAATGATTTTTCCACTCATATTCCACAGTAGATTACAAAGTGTTCAAAAATTTTCAAGTGGACCTATTAATTAAACACGTTAAAAGGTTAGCCGTGCCATGTTGTCCGACCGACATTCACACCTCAACAATATACAACCAAAATTAGCCGAAATAATTGAATTTGTGCTAGGTCAAAAAGTTTAGAGTTGAATTGACACAAAGTCAAAATGTTTAAAACTAAATTGACATTTAAATTTTGGGGACTTTTAAAATTTTCTATTTTTAAATAATTTTTATTCCAAAAATAGGGATTCGGGCCGGGCCCCTGAGCCTGGTCGAATATGGGCCAAAATCTGGTCTCATGGGTTTGGGCCACAAACGAGATTCGGCTCAAGGCACCCGAAGCCCATTATCAATACCGATTTAAGTCCAACTGAAAAGCAAATTCGGTCCAACCTAATTTCAACGACGTCCTCTTCAAGAACGAAAGCCCAACTCGTTCATGGCTCCCACCAAACACCTCAGAACATTACAAATATGTTTTCAACATTTGGCCAAATGCCAAGACTCATTTTTTTTCTTTCAAAATTATTTGTACCAATTCTTTAAATTTTCGATTTTGTCCCTCATTAGTTTTTATTTTAAAATTAAAAAATGATAAAATCCTTTGTCGGTCAAGCAAAGGGCTATGGCCGCCAACGAGCCAAACCTGATGCGTGGCGGCAATTGGTCAAGGTCAAGCGACCCTAATGAGGGCTGTTGGAGGTCACACGACCTTGCGTGACCCAAGCTACGTGCGGCCCAAGCAACCGTTGCCTAGGTCTCATGGCCTTAGGCAGCCTTCGTTTGGGTCTCACAAGGGTCATGAGGGCTGCTTGAGGCCGCAAGACCTAGGCAACGGTAGCCCAAGGTTGAGCGATCTCCGGTGGCCCTTGCTAGGGTCGTGTGACCCTCACCGGAGGTTGCCCAATCTCAAGCAACCTTGATGATTGATTGCCGGCAGTCATAGCCCTTCACTGGACTAGCAAAGTGTTTGGTCTTCCCTCTGTTTTTTCAAATTTTACATATATTTTATTTTTTTATATTATAAATAAATAAAAATTTTAAAAAATATTAATCATTAAAGGGCTTCTCAAATATGTTTTTTTTTTTTTAATCAAATGGCATTTCTCTCAAATTATTTTTGAAAGCATAGTTTATCAAACACCCTTTGTATTTACCTAAAACTCTTTAAAGTAAGTTGTTTTACATTTTTCTTATAGGCTTTCAAAATATTAAATCAAACACACTTTATATGCATTGAAAGGTTTGGATGTAGTGATCAGCATTTAGAACAGCAACGAGGTCACCAATCATCAACTAATGACTCGGATTTCTCAGTGACTTTCACAAAAGCATCACAAATACAGTTCGGCCTTGAGTCTTACCAAAAAACAGGGCAAAACACGGAAGGTGGTGTTACCGTGCAGAGGAGATATTATTGGCTACGATCACTAGTCCAGTCAGCGCTTGGGAAATATGGGAAACGTCGCTTGAGGGTGGTGAGCATGGGCTTCGGATTTGAAGAGCTCGGTTCGAGTCTCCGAGGTGGAGGGCCGGGCCAAGGGGGGCACTCTTCGTGGCGGCCGAACTGAGAGAGTGAAGGATTTTAAAATGTCTAACAACTCATTTATAGCCCAACCCCATATTTAAGAGTCGAAAAAAAATGAGTGTATGTCCTATTTTGATGCTGCTAACGTGTCCGAGTCTCTCTAATCTTTTTCCTTTTTCTTTTTTCTTTTTTTATCCGTTTTGAAGTGAGTGTTGTAAAATGATTGCACATAACCTAAACTAAATTTATAAACGAAAAAAAAAAAAAAAAAACGGCTGAAATGAGACAAAAAGGCTAAACTTGACCTTTCGGTTGCCCCTCTCCCTGAATTTGGGATACATGGCTGGAAAAGTTCGCCGTTATTGGTTCTTAGCCTAGCAGCACCCTAAAGTTGCTGGTTTTGGTCTTATGGGTGCGGATGAAATCGTTCAAACGTCGATTTGGGAAAGGATGTTTGTTGCATTTGCTTAAAATATAAGTGAATTTTGAAGGCGATCGGTGATTTATTTAGTCCTGTACCGTGGAATGTACATTTCGTCCACGTTGAGCCCCTCTCCCATGACCAAGAGCTTCACCAGCGAAGAGGGAGGGGAGGAGAGTGAGGGTAACGACAGCAGCCAGAGAAGAAATGGAACAGCGCGCGGGACCACGTTGGCAAGACAATTCGGGACAACCTCGTATTTGCTCTGGCCGAGCCTGGAAGAATCGGACCAAGAACAGTTGGAACTCACTTTGCAAAGCGGATGCGCACGCAAAGCAGATAGTTAAAAACATGAATTCACTTTGCAAAGCAGATGCGCACGCAAAGTAGATGCGCCAGTCAAAAAGATTCTTTGCAGAGCAGACAGAGACACGCTAATAATTATACTTATCTTTGTGCTCCCATAATTGTACTCTTTTGCATTGAGGTCAACTTGTGGTGCTCTGATAATTTGTCTACTGGTTCATCTTAATGGGGCAACCCAAATATAGATGGGCTTATTTTTGTTCTTTCATATTAACGGGGTGACTCGGTTGGTGAATTATTTGGAGTAAAAATGAAACGTGATCTAGTGCTTGGGCGTTCCTTTGCAGTATTGGTTGGGTCAATTTTTCTCTCTGTGCTCGCACGTAATTCTGTCAAGAGCAACAAGAAGAAAACACGTCGTGATGATCAAGTACACTTTAATCCAATTTAATTTTTTCCCTTTAAGTCGGAGGGGCCTATGATCCCTTATGAAAATCTCCTTAAGTACACTTCTGAAATAATTATTTCCAGTAATCTATTTTACGAGTCTTTTCTAGTGAACAGCACAGGTCTATATGCTAGCTTAACGTCATCTATTAAGTTCATTCCTTTCTTTTCCCTTGCTTTTAGATACAAATATAAATTTCGTGGCCAAAAAGGACTATAATTACAGAGGTAATTGTAGTTTCTCTTTCAGAAAAAAAAAAATTAAAGGAAAATTTTCTTTACACATGGAAGATTCCCATTGCGGTCCACTCTCGAAGTTTCCTTGGATTCGCATAGACTCAGCAATTTAGGGTACAAATGATAATTACTCTGTTTTCTTGACACAAATTCTAGCCAAAAATATATTTTTCTATTTATATTCCATAGATGAGTTTTTAAGTAAAAATGCACTTTTGATATAAAAAAATATAAAATTTCTATTTGTTTGATAACGATACGGTATTTCTCCCTTCTAGATGTTTGGAAGGCAATGGAAGGAGGTGACAAAGAAGCAATTGACTAATAGCAAAGGCAAGTGAGGAGAAGAGTTTTTATTTTTCATTTTTATTCAAAAAAAAAATTGTTACTTCTCATTTCTATTTCAAACCTATTTCTGAATTAAATTTTTTTCTTCAAATAGAAAAAATAAAATTACATTATCAAACAGATTTTTTATCATAAATAAAATGATTATCATGCGCACTCTTCACAACATACCTCATTTCAGGAACAAACACAGTTTGCTTAGTAATGGCTTCATTTGGTAATGTTTCTATTTTTCCAAATTTTTGTCCTTTTGCTTTTCAAAAAAAAAATAGAAATCCGTTTGGTAATATCAATTAATTTTTCTATTTCCTGGAATAGAAAAGTAGTTAAGGAATAAATTTGAAGTAGAAATAAGAAATAAATAAAAAAGTGGTTTCTTGTTCATGGAATTATTTTTGGAATAAGTCATTTTTTTTTTATTTTCTTCTTCTTTCTCTTATAACTACTTGCCACAATGAATTAAAAAAAAAAGAATAATAAAATTTTCAAAAAAAAAAATAGAAAAATTGTTTACATCAATGTTAATGTCAACAATTTCCAGCAAAAATTGACCGGAATTACTCAATTCACAATTGGTAAATTGTCTAGAGGTTTAAAGTTAATTTGGCTTAAGTGAAAGTTTTTGAATTGAATTGACTAAGCTAATAGGTTTATGTTTTTTCTTTTTCTTTTTGATAATTTTCATTATTTGCTAACAGAAGAGAAGTGAAATGATTATCAAGCACAGGAGTTGCTTGAGGATGGCTGAAAGGCCTGTTGCCTCTCTTTTCACCACCCCTGTCGCATGTAATCTAATTTGGTAATAACATAGGGCCCAAGTGGCTACAAAGAGACGTTGGAACATAAAACCTTGCCTTAAGGACTAAGAGAAGAAGACAATGACACCACAAACCTGAGCAAGTTCCACAAAACCTCGGATAAATAGATACTCAAAAATGGTCAATTACTTGTCTGAACTATATAAATGCTGGTGGAACTTGGAACGCGCTTGCAGATCCATATTTATGAAATTATCGGTTGCTCTTTCTCTTGCAAAGGAAGAAAACTGTACTTGTGATGTAACATGGCCACCGAATCCATCGACCAACGAAAGCAACGTCCTCCGTTAGTCTTGCCAAAAAAAAAAAAGAAACCGAAACCCCCTATTATGGCCATGGACAATCTCAACGGCCGAGAGCGGCGCAGCAATGTATGCCCAGGCATCGGAGCCTTGGGTGGCCCAGCGGCTCATCTCCCCACAGGGACAGCCGTGTCCGGCCAAGCCGCTCCACAAAGGTCTCCAAGACAAGCGTGTTACAAAATCTCACGTCGATTTTAGAAAAATAACGCTCGCAAATAATTCACCAGATAGAATATAGTAATAAAATAGCAGAATCATATGAACACGTAAGAAAATTTGTTATCGAAGTTCACCCAAACCTGGGCTACGTCTCTGCGCAAAGGCACTCTGCGAATCCACTAAACTTCAAAAAAAGTTGGAATACAACGATGATCTTCTCTCAAGATAGGGGCACAAAGAGATTGAGAACTCTCATCAAGAAAAAACTCACTTTTTTCTTCTCTCTTTTTCTTGCTTCTCTATTTCCTTTTTCAGCGTCTTGACGGCTAGGGTTTTGCCATCACTAATATATAGGTACCACTTTTAACCTAAAAGGAAATCTAATAGAAAAGACAAGAAAAATCCCTAAAAACAAATATTTGGCTTTATTTATAACAATCTCCCACTTGAAGACAAATATACCCAAGCACAAGCAACTTTGCATCCATCTTCTTCAAAAAATAGTGGTTGAAAAACTTGTGCCTCTGCGATACTCCTCATCAATCAACATGGAGTAATACCAATGGTAGTAGTACAGAAAATATGCTTCTCTCTGTCTACTACATTGGTCATCATGTCAGCTGGATTCTTCGAGCCATCAATCTTTTGTAGTTTTAATTCATTATCTTTCAATGCTGACCTGATAAAGTGATAACATTTTTTGACATGTCTAGTTCTTGAGTGATAAGCTGCATTCTTTGCTAAGTGCACTGCACTTTGACTATCACTCCATTAGTGTCTTATTTGGCTGTTTTCGATGTAACTCCTCCATATAATCTTGTAACCACATAATTTCCTTGGAGGCTTCTGTAATCGCTACATATTCTGTCTCTGTTGTCGATAAAGCAAGTACTTTTTGTAGTTGAGATACCCAACTCACTGCTGTACCTGCAACTGTAAAGACATATCCAGTGGTACTCTTACCACTATCTCGATCACCCGAATGATCTGCATCTACATAACACTGCAACTCTAGAGATGTACCACCATAACAAAGTGAGTAATTGTAAGTACCTACTAAATATCTCAATATCCATTTAACTGCATTCCAATGCTCTCTACCTAGGTTCTGCATATATCGACTCACAACTCCCACTGCTTGTGCAATGTCTAGTCTCGTGCTCACCATGGCATACATCAAACTCCCCACTGCTGATGCATATGGAACTACCGCCATCTTATCTTTCAAAGCCTGAGTGCTTGGACACATATCCTTGGAAAGTTTGAAGTGATTTGCTAGAGGAGTTGCAACCGGTTTTGCCTTGTCCATGTTAAATCTCTTTAACACCTTATTCACATAGTCTTCCTGCGACAACCATAATTTCTTATTTTTCCTGTCCTTGATAATTTTCATGCCTAAAATATTCTTGGCATCTCCCAAGTCTTTCATAGCAAACTGTGATGATAACATCTTTTTCACTTCTATGATTCTCTTCATATTGGAACTAGCCACCTGCATGTCATCCACATATAAAGATAGATACACAATGTCACCATCATCATATTTGCGAAAATAAACACAGTGATTAGACTCACAGTGTGCAAATCCTTTTTCTTGCATGAAACCATCAAATTTTAAGTATAATTTTAAGACTCACAGTGTCACGGAGCTTGTTTCAAGCCATACAAGCTTTTCTTCAAGCGACATACCATGTGCTCCTTACCTTTGACTTCAAAACCCTTAGGTTGTGCCATGTATAATTCTTCATCTAAGTCACCATATAAAAACATTGTTTTTACGTCTAACTACTCAAGATGAAGATCCTCCACTGCAACTATACTTAGTAGAACTCTAATTGATGTCATTTTCACTACAGGTGAAAATATCTCAAAGTAGTCGATCCATTCTTTTTTAGAAAAGCCCTTGACTACAAGTCTTGCCTTGTATCTAATACTACCATCTGCTTCATTCTTAACCCTGTACACCCATTTGTTTAATAAAGCTTTTTTACATATGGGCAACTTGGTCAACTCCCAAGTTTTGTTCTAAAGTAACAAGCTCATCTCGTCTTTCATAGCACACTCCCACTGCAAGTGAGACATGTCTGCCTTTGCCTTATCGTAAGTCTCCGGTTCCCCCGAATCTGTATATAAAACATGGCTCAAAACAGTATTAGCTGATGGATCAAAAATTACCTTTGGCTTTCTCACACGTGTAGACCTTCTCAAGACAAGTACTTCAGGGTCATTCGTTTGCTCCGAATCACTGCGTTCTTCTTGAACTACCTCTTCACTGATAATAGGCTCATCTTGAACCTCTCTTTCGTGTGAACTTTGATCTACCGGAAACATATTCACAGGCATTATGTCTAATTCAACATACTCGGTTGTACTACCTTCTCATGCTCGTCTCTACGTTTGACGATTCTTGTACATCTTTTCTTCATGGAATACCACATTGCGGCTCGCAGATGACTTTGTTATTCTCATAATCCCAAAGTCTATAGCCATACTCGTCGCCAACGTATCCGATAAAGACGCACTTCCGGGGACTTAGCATCAAGCTTTTTCCTATCCTCCCTGTCAATCAAAGCATATGCAATACAACCAAACACCTTTAGATGTGAATAATTAATCTTCTTACTTGACCACCGCTCTTGTGGTATTTCTCCATCCAATGCACTAGATGGACTTGTTGATAAGATACACGTTTGTATCAACTGTGGCAGCCCATAAGTGTAGCGGGAGACCCGCGTGTAGTCTCATGTATCTCGCACGTTCTAGAATAGTCCTATTCATCCTTTCAGCTACACCGTTCTCTTGAGGAGTTTTAGGAACAGTCCTTAACCTATGTATGCCTTCTCGACTCAGATAATTTGCAAATTCTTTACTTGTGTATTCACCACCATTATCATATTTCAAAGCTTTAATATGATAACCTGTTTCTTTTTCTACCATGGTCTTCCACATTCTGAACATCCCGAATACTTCTAATTTTTCTTTAAGAGCATAGACCCAAGTCTTTCTTGTTGCATCATCAATGAATGTGACAAAATATCTCTTACTACCATGAGAAAGTTCCTGAGCAGGTCCCCATACATCAGTATGAACCAACTCTAGCTTCTGGCATTTATTTTGTCGCCCATTCAATTGAAAACTAACAGCCTTCTGTTTTCCATAAATGCAACTCTCACAAAAATCTAACTCAACTTTTTGTATACCCGGAAGTAATTTCCTCGAGTGTAACTGCTTTACACCTTTTTCACCAAGATGTCCCAAACGATAATGCCAAAGAGTAGATAAATTACCTGTAGCCACTGTAGTTGCAACCATATCACTGATATTATCTCATTGGAGAAGATAAAGTGTACCTATACGCTTTCCCTTTGCTACTACTCTTACCCCTGAGGTTATCTTCCACTCTCCGTAGCCAAAGGTTATTACCAAACCTTCTTGGTCAAGTTTACTAGTTGAAATCAGATTTTTCTTTAATTCCGGAATATGCCTAGTTTCATGCAAAACTAGACGTCCTCCACCTGAGATGTTCACAATCACGGTTCCTTTCCCAACAATTGGACACATGTGGCCGTTTCCCACAACCACTTGTCCAAAATCTCCACTGGCATAATCATCAAATATGTCTCTTTGCGAGGTGCAATGAAAAGAAGCGCCAAAATCAATAAACCATTTATCTGTTGTCAAGTCAAACCCTGCAGACAAACACAAGTTATCTAGCAAAGATTTATCGCTAACTACATTAGCACCTTGATTCTCATCTTGCTGCTTCTTTTTGTAGGCTTCACACTGAAACCTCCGGTGTCCGGTTTTGTGACAAAACCAACACTCATCTTTTGCAACCTGTCTCTTACCCCTTGATTGTGATCTGCCACGACCGCTGAAATTTCCTCTACTTTTACTTCTTCCACGGTTCTCCACTGCAAGTGCCGTTGAAAATGTAGATGCAGAAAAATTATCTCCACCTGAGACTTTCCTTCGCATCTCTTCATCCATGATACTACTCACAGCATCATCAAGAGTTAAATCATCCTTCATGGTGCTCGAAATTCCCTGCACTGCGGTATTGTAGCTTTCGGGAAGAGAACATAAAAATAATAAAGCTTGAAACTTCATATCTAAATTTATGCCTCGCGGATTCCAATTGACCCGTGACCGCGTGAAACTATTAATATGCTCGCCACGAACCTCTATCGATAACTTCATATTAACCAGTTTCTTCAGCAAAAAAATACCGATTTGATGTGGATGGCTTCTCAAAAATATTCATTAGAATATCCATGGCTTCGTTTGCAGTTTTTGCTTTCGCGATGTGGTACCCTGTCTTTTTCGTCAACCCTAGATGAATCACACCTAATGCCTTTCGATCAAGAATTTTTCATCCAGCTTCTGCTGTTGGATCCACTTCCACCATCTCAGGTTTCCAACCCTCAAGTGGTGCATAGAGATCTTTCTGATAAAGATAATCATCTATTTGTAGTTTCCACCATCCGAAATCCTCTCCATTGAACTTATCGATTCTCGATTTTATCTTCTCGCCATCCCGTTTGCTTTCAATCGAACGTCACCAAAAACCCTCGATGTTCTCGATTAGCCAACCCGTGCTCGATACCGCTTGTTACGAAATCTCATGTCGATTCCAGAAAAATAACGCCGCAAACAATTCACTAGACATAATATAGTAATAAAATAGCAGAATCGATGAACACGCCAGAAAATTTGTTATCGAAGTTCACCCAAATCCGGGCTACGTCTCCGCGCGAGAGGCACTGCGAATCCACTAAACTTTAGAAAAAGTTGGAATACAACAACGATCTTCTCTCAAGATCGGGGCACAAAGAGATTGAGAACCCTCATCAAGAAAAAACTCACTTTTTTTCTTCTCTCTTTTCTTGCTTCTCTATTTCCTTTTTCAGCGTCTTGACGGCTAGGGTTTTGCCATTACTAATATATAGGTACCACTTTTAACCTAAAAAGAAATCTAATAGAAAAGACAAAAAAAGCCCCTAAAAACAAATATTTGGCTTTATCTATAACAAAGCGCCCCCCCCCCCGCGCAAATCCTCCTGTTGCTTCTACTTCTAGCCCGCGCTCCGAGGGATCTATAATGGCGCCTCATAGTTATCAACCACATGGCCCGCAGAAGGATCGCTATGGGATTTTATCAGATTTATTTTAGTTTTTTACAATATTTACTCTTATTTGTCTGTTTTTTCTTTTCTTTTTCGTATTTTAGGCTAAGGATTCAGCGTGTTTTATTTTTATTTTTATTTTTTTGTATTCCATGTCTCTCTCTCTCTCTCTCTCTCTCTCTCTCTCTCTCTCTCTCTCTCTACCTTTTATTCCTAGTCTGGTCTTCTCTCATCAATCTTAAGAGAGAATATTTGTGAACTAGAGGATGCACACGCCCCAACAGAGGCAGATTCAATCTTAGGTAATGGAAGTGGCCCTTCTGTCGAACAAAACCCAAAATTTCTAACGTTTTACTTATGTTTTAGTAACTATTGCCGGATTCCTCTCCCACCTCTTTTCTCCCTTTCTCTCTCTACCTCTCTCAACTTTACAGCAGTTTTAACGTCAAATTTGTACTCATTCAATGTGTTTTCATTCAAAGTTTTGGCACTTTGCATTAACTACAGGACTTGCTCTCATAGACTTGCTCTCATAGGTGCCTAATATGAGTTTCTTCAATAGATTTACATTGTCTTTGTACGGTGATGGTGTTGGGGATGTGTGCCGTCGAAAGATAAACCCGTAATTACAGAAGGAGATCCCGGCGTGTGCTTATCATAAATTAGTGCTATGTGATTCGATGATTGGCTACCAATCATTTTGCTTAGATGCAGTTATAGATCTGTTCTTAAAGGATGAGTCTGTGATTATCTCTACCAACCATGCTTTGATATAACGTATTGATTTTGATTTTTTGTTTGTTTTGGAGTTTTATGGGCTTATTTTGGTACTGTGACTTTTGAGATTCCTTTTCTATGTATCATTCGTTATTGAATGGAAATTTCTTTTTGACAAAAAAAAGTTATGTTTTTGTGAGTATCCATTGACATAAACTAAAAAAAAAAAAAAATCGACCAAGTTGAAGGGGGCGATGGGACATGGTGGAAATGAAAGTAGACTAGATTCGCACAATGAAAGTTGCACATCCATTGGCATGCAAAACATAGAATTTTTTCGATTCATTTAATTTTTCAAAGAGGAAAACTACGATAAGTGAAAATAAATATATTTATACCCTCGAGATTGTAAACTAGTAAATAATTCTATGAAAATAAATAAAATCAATTAGACATAAAAAAAAATCTTGTAAAATATTTCAAAAGATTATGGAGATGATAATGGAAATAATCAAATCACAGCCTTGAATATTATTACGTCTTGCATTACGGTGTCTAGTGCAATGAGGCAAAGTTAGGGCTCAAGAGAATTTGACAGTTAAATTATAATTCTCGGCATGTGATTGGTTTGATGTTTGAAATAAGAAAAAAATAAAAAGAAGAGGGAGAGGATGCAGTAAGTAATAGTAACGGTCGGGTCCCAAGGGTAGCCTTGATTCGGGTTGAATAGGTTGACTATCACTTTTACTGAGTCTACTGTTCCACTGCACAAGTAAATCTCCATTATATTTTCAATATGTAAAATATGATTCACGACTTCCCTATCGGATCAATCATCAGTAACTCTCCAACGCAATAGCGATTTTACCATTTTCAAATCTACTGCACGTAAGTGAGGAGTGAGGGGAGAGAGAAGAGGGAGTGGGGGGGGGAGAGGGAGGGAGGGGAGGAGAGTGAGGGTAACGACAGCAGCCAGAGAAGAAATGGAACAGCGGGAGGGACCACGTTGGCAAGACAATTCGGGACAACCTCGTATTTGCTCTGGCCGAGCCTGGAAGAATCGGACAAAGAACAGTTGGAACTCACTTTGCAAAGCAGATGCGCACGCAAAGCAGATAGTTAAAAACATGAATTCACTTTGCAAAGCAGATGCGCACGCAAAGCAGATGCGCCAGTCAAAAAGATGAACTCACTTCGCAAAGCAGAGCGCCAGTAAAAAAGATTCTTTGCAGAGCAGACAGAGACACGCTAATAATTATACTTATCTTTGTGCTCCCATAATACTACTCTTTTGCATTGAGGTCAACTTGTGGTGCTCTGATAATTTGTCTACTGGTTCATCTTAATGGGGCAACCCAAATATAGATGGGCTTATTTTTGTTCTTTCATATTAACGGCGTGACTCGGTTGGTGAATTACTTGAAGGAGTAAAAATGAAACGTGATCTAGTGCTTGGGCGTTCTTTTGCAGTATTGGTTGGGTCAATTCTTCTCTCTGTGCTCGCACGTAATTCTGTCAAGAGCAACAAGAAGAGCACACGTCGTGATGATCAAGTACACTTTAATCCAATTTAATTTTTTTCCTTCAAGTCGGAGGGGCCTATGATCCCTTATGAAAATCTCTTTAAGTACACTTCTGAAATAATTATTTCCAGTAATCTATTTTACAAGTCTTTTCTCATGAACAGCACAAGTCTATATGCTAGCTTAACGTCATCTATTAAGTTCATTTCTTTCTTTTCCCTTGCTTTTAGATACAAATATAAATTTCATGGCCAAAAAGGACTATAATGAAAGAGGTAATTATAGTTTCTCTTTCAGAAAAAAAAAACTAAAGGAAAATTTTCTTTACACACGGAAGATTCCCATCGCGGTCCACTCTCGAAGCTTCCTTGGATTCGCATAGACTCAGCAATTTAGGGTACGAATGATAATCATTCTGTTTTCTTGACATAAATTCTGGCCAAAAATATATTTTTCTATTTATATTCCACATATGAGTTTTTAAGTAAAAATACACTTTTGATAAAAAAAAAATATAAAATTTCCATTTGTTTGATAATGATACAGTATTTCTCCCTTCTAGATGTTTGGCGGGCAACAGGAGGAGGTGACAGAGAAGCAATTGACTAATAGCAAGGGCAAGCGAGGAGAAGAGTTTTTATTTTTCATTTTTATTCAAAAAAAAAACTTGTTACTTCTCATTTCTATTTCAAACCTATTTCTGAATTAAATTTTTTTCTTCAAATAGAAAAAATAAAATTACGTTATCAAATAGAATTTTGATCATAAATAAAATGATTATCATGCACTCTTAACAATGTCCCTCATTTCAGGAACAAACACATTTTGCTTAGTAATGGCTTCGTTTGGTAATGTTTCTATTTTTCCAAATTTTTGTCCTTTTGCTTTTAAAAAAAAAATAGAAATCCGTTTGGTAATATCAACTAATTTTTCTATTTCCTGGAATAGAAAAGTAGTTAGGGAATAAATTTGAAGTAGAAATAAGAAATAAAAAAAAAAGTTGTTTCTTGTTCATGGAATTATTTTTGGAATAGGTCATTTTTTATTTTCTTCTTCTTTCTCTTCTAACTACTTGCCACAATGAATAAAAAAAATAATGGAATTTAAAAAAAAAAAATAGAAAAATTATTTACATCAATGTCAACAATTTCCGGCAAAAATTGACCGAATTACTCAATTCACAATTGGTAAATTGTCAAGAGGTTTAAAGTTAATTTGGCTTAAGTGAAAGTTTTAAAAATGAATTGACTCGAAGCTAATAGGTTTAAGTTTTTCCTTTCTTTTTTTTTTTCTGATAATTTTCATTATTTGCTAACGGAAGAGAAGTGAAATGATTATCAAGCACAGGTATGGCCTAAGGATGGCTGAAAGGCCCCCTGCCTCTCTTTTCACCACCCCTGTCGCATGTAATCTAATTTGGTAATAACATAGGGCCCAGTGGCTACAAAGAGACATTGGAACATAAAACCTTGCGTTAAGGACTAAGAGAAAAAGACAATGACACCACGGGCCTGAGCAAGTTCCACGAAACCTTGGATAAATAGATACTCAAAAATGGTCAATTACTTGTCCGAACTATATAAATGCTGGTGGAACTCGGAACGCACTTGCAGATCCATATTTATGAAATTATCGGTTGCTCTTTCTCTTGCAAAGGAAGAAAACTGTACTTGTGACGTAACGTGGCCACCGAATCCACCGACAAACGAAAGCAACGTCCTTCGTTAGTCCTGCCAGAAAAAAAGAAACCGAAACCCCCTATTATGGCCATGGACGATCTCAACGGCCGAGAGCGGCCCAGCGATGTATGCCCAGGCAGCGGAGCCTTGGGTGGCCCAGCGGCTCATCTCCCCACAGGGACAGCCGTGTCCGGCCAAGCCGCTCCACAAAGGTCTCCAAGACAAGCGTCCCCCCCGCGCAAATTCTCCTGCTGCTTCTGCTTCTAGCCCGCGCTCTGATGGATCTATAATGGCGACTCATAGTTATCAACCACGTGGCCCGCAGAAGGATCCTTGCCGGATTTTATCAGATTTATTTGAGTTTTTTGTAATATTTACTCTTGTTTGTCTGTTTTTTCTTTTCTTTTTTCGTATTTTAGGCTAAGGATTAAGCGTGTTTTATTTTTTTTTTTTTTATTTATTCCATCTCTCTCTCTCTCTCTCTCTCTACCTTTTATTCCTAGTTTGGTCTTCTCTCATCACTCTTCAGAGAGAATATTTGTGAACTGGAGGATGCACGCGCCCCAACAGAGGCAGATTCAATCTTAGGTAATGGAAGTGGCCCTTCTGTGGAACAAAACCCAAAATTTCTAACGTTTTATTTATGTTTTAGTAACTATTGCCAGGTTCCTCTCCCACCTCTTTTCTCCCTTTCTCTCTCTACCTCTCTCAACTTTACAGCAGTTTTAATGTCAAATTTGTACTCATTCAATGTGTTTTCATTCAAAGTTTTGGCACTTTGCATTAACTATAGGACTTGCTCTCATAGGTGCCTTATCTGAGTTTCTTCAATAGATTTACATTGTCTTTGTATGGTGATGGTGTTGGGGATGTGTGCTGTCGAAAGATAAACCGTAATTCCATAAGGAGATCCTGGCGTGTGCTTATCGTAAATTAGTGCTATGTGATTCGATGATTGGCTACCGATCATTTTGCTTAGATGCAGTTATAGATCCGTTCTAAAGGATGAGTCTGTGATTATCTCTACCAACCATGTTTTGATAAAACGTCTTCATTTTTGATTTTTTGTTTGTTTTGGAGTTTTATGGGCTTATTTTGTTACTGTGACTTTTGAGATTCCTTTTCTATGTATCATTCGGTAATGCATGGAAATTTCTTTTTGACAAAAAAATTATGTTTTTGTGAGTATCCATTGACATAAAAAAAAAAAAATCGACCAAGTTGAAGGGGGCGATGGGACATGGTGGAAATGAAATTAGACTAGATTCGCACAATGGAAGTTGCACATCCATTGGCATGCAAAACGTAGAAAGAATTCTTTCGATTCATTTAATTTTTCAAAGAGGAAAACTATGATAAGTGAAAATAAATATATTTATACACTCGAGATTGTAAACTAATAAAGAATTCTATGAAAATAAATAAAATCAATTAGACATAAAAAAAATCATGTAAAATAATTCAAAATATTATGAAGATGATAATGGAAATAATCAAATCACAGCCTTGAATATTATTACGTCTTGCATTACGGTGTCTAGTGCTATGAGGCAAAGTTAGGGCTCAAGAGAATTTGATAGTTAAATTATAATTCTCAATATGTGATCGGTTTGGTGTTTGAAAGAAGAAGAAAAAAAAAAAGAGGAGGAAGAGGATGCAGTCATTAATAGAAACAATCGGGTCCCAAGGGTAGCCTTGATTCCGGTTGAATAGGTTGACCATCACTTTTACTGGGTCTACTGTTCCGCTGCGCAAGTAAAATCTCCATCATATTTTCAATATGTAAAAGATGATTGACGACTTCTCTCTATCGGATCAATCATCAGTAACTCTCCAACGCAATAGCGATTTTACCATTTTCAAATCTAATGCACATTAGCGTAGCTGCAGTTCTAGATTCGACAAGCGGGCCTCTCTTAATTAATAACTTAAAAACAGGATAATGATTTTTACCATGCTCGTATTCCAGATTATATTTCAAAGTGTTTAAAATTTTACACATGAGCCCATCAGTTAATTTGTAAAACCAACAAGATAATAAAATTGATTTAGAGGAAGTAAGTATATGTGTGTTTATTAATGCGTATCATGTAATTTTACCATCAACATGCATAATTATAACATGCTTAATTGGAATGCGATATTTCATTCACAAATGCAATGATGAGCTATTTTATACCAATGAAGAGTAGATGCCAATTTTTTTTCCATAAACAAGTCGGTTTTATAAAATAAATCAATTTTTAGATAATTTTTATAATTTCCAAAAATTATAACATGTACAGGGCCTACTCCCATTTTGTCATGGTTGCGCAGCTCCTTATTTATGTAGGAGCTATAAACGTTTTTATAGTCTAACCGCCTTTGCAGGTCTCCACTCCTCCGATTTGTCGGACTGATCTCTCGATCTACGAACCTTAATTAAGATTACGACCCAACTATATCATTGGATTGGATTTTTTATAAGGGTTAATATTATAAAAAATCCCAATCAAATCATCAATGGCAACATCCAACCGTCAAATTTGGTATGCTTGCTATTATTTATATTATTGGACGGTTGTTATGCCACTTAGTTAGAATTTGAACTCGTAAGAGTGAGGAGAATATATTAAAGTCGGCAAGACAAAAAATTAATCAAATATTATTTTTAGAATGCCACATCGGCGTCAACCAGCCAAATTGGTTGGATAGACTAAATTGGCACAAATATAAAAGGTTTAGGACTGAATTGATAAAAAAAAAAAAAATTAAGATTGAATTGATATAATTATAATAAATTTAAGACTTTTTTTTGGTGATTTTCTCAAGCTCTAGAGACGATTATGGATGATAATGGAGTGTTGATAGTGTAGCGGCAATTTTCGTATGAGTGAGCAGAGAGAAAGAAAGAAGAGGGAAGGAAATGGGACAACCAAACTTCACTAATTTAACTAAATTCGAAGAATTATCAAGTCTGAGTTCTCATATGGCTAACAAATATTAGTCGCTAAAATTAAATAATTTGCTTACATTGCAAATTTGTGGTTGTGAAAATCTTATGAACCATGTAAGACTCAACTTATACTTTCTTGACAAAATGTGATGGTTGGTAATTGAAGCTAATTGTAATGCAGGAGTTGCTTGAAGATGGCTTAGAGGGCAGCTGCCTCTCCTTTCGCCACCCGTCCGACCACCGTTATAGATGACTACTAGAAAAAGGGCATGTCACTAAATTTGGTAATAACATAACAGATTACCTCTTCACCCACTTATATCGCTTGCATTTAATATAAATAAAAAAAAAATCATGTGAAAATTTGTGTTTCCGAACGATTATTGAGATTGTGATCGATTCAATTTGGGGGAATTAATCTAGAGAATACTTTCGGATAAAAGATATCCAGATGATAGAATAGGTAAATGGACCTCATTGAAAAAATGGTATCTTGAGCTGCTATTGTTTAGTGGCTACAAAGCATGCTCGAAAGTAAAATCTAACTTTAAAAGAAATAAATAAAATAAAAAACAAAGCCAATAAGACACAGCATGCATGTAGGCAATTCAATATTCAACTCGGAAATGTTAATCTAGGCAATAATTTTGGACAAAAAATAAATAAATCTTGATAATACATTAGTAACACTAACCCCATTGAAAACTTAAGTTGTTAGCGTCTAATGGCAACTAAGCAGATTAGAAAATAAAATCCTATGTAAAAACAAACAAGGCAAATTAGACACGGCACATGTGTTGGCAAACTAAATTTCAATTCGGGAGAATTAATCTATAAGTTACTTTCGGATAAAAAGAAATAGTAACGTACACGAACCTCTTTAAAGTGATGGTATCTTAGGCGGCTAGTGCCTAGTGGCTACAAAAAGCTCTGGAAAATAAAATCATATCATACTAAGGCAAGTGAGGCCTGGAGCGGATGGGCAAATTCCTCGCGGTGCACGGATTAGTTGAAACAAGTTGGCTACCTTTCTGAATTATGTAAATGCTGAAACCTGGGACCCACATGTAAGTCCATTTTTTTTGGTCGGAGTGGCACTATTTTAGAAAGCAGGGAAAGTCTGAGTACATAAGACTCAAATCTGAACAAAGTAAAGCCCACGAAGGTTCCGGAGGGTTGGACAACCAATTGAAAAAGAGCAATCCATTACGACAAGCCTTTGCAAGCCAGTCCGTGACCCGATTTGATTTCTTGCTACAGTGGGCCGGGTTTAGATCTTTGAAGCCCAACATCAGTCGCTCTTTCTCTTACTAAAAAAGAATATCGTTATTGTAACATAGCACGGCAATCGAACCCCTTAAGCAACGCGCTTCATTCCCCACGCCATCATCCCATATGTTCGATTCAAGGACATGGGATTAAGTGTGTGGTTTCTTTCTATTTCTAAGTCTCCCTCCACCTTTATTTCTAGTCGTTTGGTCTTCTCCTCCACAGCAAAGATGGGTGCCATCAATTACAGATTTGTTTGTCCCAAATATCCATTTGAAGTACGTCGTCTCACTTTTATACAGCAATTCTGTAAACCTGTTTTTGCATCTCGAATTTCTCTAATCAATATTTCCCGTGAATTTGTGCGAACTAGTTGATTGCATGCGACATACCAGAGGCAGATTAAACCTTAGATGATGGAAGCGCTGTTCTTTGGAACAAAAATCCGATTAAATAATGGTTTACTTGGGAGCATTTGTTGATGAAAATTACATTGGCCAAGTTAAAGGAGGGTGATGTAATGTGGTGGAAATGGGGGCCAATGACTAGTTTCTAATGGTGGCCGACGACAATCGGTGGTCGGCTGGTGTTTGGCATCCAAGCAATAATGGCGATGATGAGAGTGAATAATGAGAAAAGTTCTTAGTTTTTACTTTTATTCCAGAAATAGAAACATTAAAAATTTAAACTTATGATTTTTGTTCCAAATCTAATTCTGAAATAAAAATTTATTTCAGAAATAGAAAAATAAAATTGTGTTACCAGACGGATTTATGTTCCAAACTTATTCTAGGAAACAGAAAAATTTTAAAAACAGACATATAAAGAAAGATAATAGTTATTATGTGCATCCTAAACTGGCCAAAAATTTCAAAAATAAATAAATAAAACCAACAACATAAAAAATACTACCTAAAACTCTTGGAAATATCAAGTTGATAAGGAAAATAAATCCAATGATGAGAGTGAATATTATCACCTCTTCCACCACGGTGTCCAGTGAAGTCGGACACAGTGAAAGAAGCAATGACCTTTACAATGGGATTTTTACGTGATAGGTTTGACATAGGAAAACATGTCTGGAAGAGGAGAAAAAAATAAAAATGGGAGTGAATTGGGGGGGGGGGGGGGGGGGGGGTGGGGTGCGGGGCGTATGTAGTCTAGGTGTCAACTGATGGGGCCTCAAGGACTCAAGTGTCAAGTCGTGTCGAATAGTTAAATCCCTAACACCTCGATCAAGTCCATTTTCCCAATTCGATCCCTAACGCCTCACTGTTGCAATGGTCAATTAGCGATTATATATGCTTTTGAGCTGACAATGATCACGCGTCTAAGAAATCTCTATCTGTCAACTTTGATCAGTTGCGCTAACATTAAATTCTCTAGTTGGTACTGTGCTCTTCGTCAAATTTGCTAATCTATTTGCAGTGATGAAGATGTAATTAAGTTTAAGCTATCCAAAACGAATTAAGAGTACAGTAGCCAAAGCAAAACCCGGATATGACGCACAAATTTTACTGGTCTGATTTCTCCAAACTAACTGGATGGTACATCAACATCATACATATCGCTGAAGCTGTGTCGCAGAGCCTGGTCACTTCTTGGGATGATAATAAGGGTAAATGGTGAAGAAGGCCTGGATAAGTGTAAGAACTAGGAGAATGAAAGCAGCAGCCGCCGAAATGAAGGACCAGGGGCTGCCAAAGTACTCGCGCTTGATTCCCGCCCATCGCAACCGCCACTTGTTCCGATGGTACTGGTTGACTTGCCTGAATACCCCGGTCAAGTAGTTCAACTCGATATCGAACTGGACATCCTTAGCAAGATCATTGAAGAACCTGGCGACCTCCTTGTCGGCCCCGAGAAGGTTCGTGATTATGCCGCACTGAGACAGGGCCACTGCATCCGCCGCGATGCCCATGAGACATCTCATGAAGACCACGTAAGTGCTGATGTGCTTGGAGCAGTAATGGTAGCACTGCTCATAAGCCACGCAGTTGAGGAAGAAGGAACGGGTGAAAAGGTCGAAAGTCAAAGGACGGATCCGGAGCACTCCGTGATCAAACACGACGTCTATTAGGTTCTCGCTCTTCCTTGGTTCAAACTTTATCCCCACCTGAAGCAGCTGATTCGCAGAGGAAATCAGTTGCAGCAACTCTTCATCGACCTTGACCTCTGGGGATTTTTCGATGCCCAAATGGCCGACCAAGCACAGTCGGAACAAGTCGAGCAAGTGCGTGATATTGGGGACTCTGTAGTGCTTCTGGAGATGTTCCTCTGGCCATTGAAGCGCGCGGTTGAAGAACTGTAAGGCGATCTCATTGAGGGAGCGGTTGGCATCAGAAGGAGAATTGGATAATGCATAGATCTCTTGAAGAACGATGAACGGGATCTGGTTTTCAATCAGGAGGAGGTCAATCATGAGG
The DNA here is from genome assembly GCA_017140185.1 of Eucalyptus polyanthemos subsp. polyanthemos. Taxonomy (NCBI): domain Eukaryota; kingdom Viridiplantae; phylum Streptophyta; class Magnoliopsida; order Myrtales; family Myrtaceae; genus Eucalyptus; species Eucalyptus polyanthemos. The sequence continues at coordinate 17,047,307 of CM029457.1, read as the reverse complement.
GACGATACAATCCATGGCGTGAAGAACAAGGGGTCGTCATCATACTGTGTAATCTTCTCGGTGGGGACGCGGACGGTGAGGACGCGAAATAACTCGATGATGAAACAAGCATCGAGAACCATCATCTCAATCAAATCCGAGGTTTCATAATCGAGGGCCTCTGAGTAGCTATTCCGTATGTTGGTCTCCAGCGAGGCAACAGCCGTGAAGTAACCATCCAGGCCCCCGCGACCTCCGGTCCGATCGAGCAGTGTGGAGAACACTCGAGTTTTGTGTTGCTCGATCAACTTCAACTGCTTTTTCCCGTGGTGGTACGGGCCAATGGACACAATCCGGGGCTTGTAAGCGTTGGGGTTGCTCTCCACCTGGCTCCTGGGTGCTCTGAAGATGTAGCAAAAGGCGGTGCCGGCCAAGGGCGTCAGAAGAGCTGGTTCCTGCTGAAACCGGTCCTCCATGCGAGAAGACCAGCTGCTCCCACCCTCTGCAGCCACCGTGATTGCACAGTGGTTGCTCTCTCCGTTCATTCTGGTTTTGGGGGTTGATTCCGGCGAGTCAAGCTTTCAGGAGCCGCATCCCCTGAACATTTTTCCGAGTGGAACGTTATGCTGATGCAAAGCATTGTGATGTAATCTGCTTCAATAGACATTACTATATTGGAGGGTCGGAACATCGTGCCTAGCCTCAGCGGGTACACAAGTTCCTTAAAAAAAACTCTTTCACGTCATTATCATATTGTGTCAACGAAAAAGGAGTCTTACCGCTTGGCTATGCCAATTAAACTCCAAAATATATTTTACATGTGTAAAATATTACTGCTGAAATTTTTGTCCGATCAATCATTAGTAATTCAAACAACGATTTTACCTTGATCAAGTTGCGCATTAATAGATTGCTAAGTGCTTTTAGATTGGACAATAAAAGGCCTCTTCGGTTGTTTAGTAACTTAACAACAAGATAATGATTTTTCCACTCATATTTTACAGTAGATTACAAAGTCTTTAAAATTTTCTCAAGTGGATCCATCAATTAAACACGTTAAAAGATTAGTCGTGCCACGTTATCTGATCAACATCCACGTCGGCCATATCCAGCCAAAATTAATCGGAAAGACTGAATTTGTACCATGTCAAAAATTTTAGGATTAAAAAAGTCAAAATGTTTAAGTTTTCGGGATTTTTCAATTTTTCAATTTTTAAAATAATTTTTATTCCGAAAATAGGGATTCGGGCCGGGCCTTTGAGCCTGGTCCGAATATGGGCCAAAGTCTGGTCTCACAGGTTTGGGCCACAAAGAAGATAAGGCTCAAGGCACCACTGGAGCCCATTATCAATAGTGATTTAGGTCGAGCTCAAAAAAAATTCGGCCCAACCTAATTTCAACGACGTCCTCTTCAAGAACGAAAGCCCAACTCGTCCATGGCTCCCACCAAACACCCTAGAACATTGCAATGCTTAATGAATGAATAGGCCCTTCAACTTTCAAAGAGAGCACAGCCAGGCATCACCGGGAGCTGCCTCAGAAAACTAACCCCGGGACCACCACCTCTATTAAACACGTTTCACAACTTCATGAAGACATTTCAACAAACAGCTTATATGCATTGAAAGGCTTGAATATAGTGATCAGCATTTAGAACAGCAAAGAGGTCACCAACCATCGACTAATAACTCGGATTTCTCAGTGACTTTCACAAAAGCATCTCGAATACGGTTCGGCCTTGAGTCTTACCAAACAAACAGGGCAAAATATGGAAGGTAGTGTTACCTTGCAGAGGAGATATTCTTGGCTACGATCACTAGTCCAGTCAGCGCTTGGGAGATTTGGGAAACGTCGCTTGTGAGGGTGAGCACGGGCTTCGGATTCGAAGAGCTCGGTCCGAGTCTCCAAGGGCAAGGGCCAGGCCGAGGGGAGCACTCTTCGTGGCGGCCTAACAGAGAGAGTGACGGGAGACGAAGCGGCGACGGCGAAACACGCGAAGACGGTGAACAGCGGCGAAAGGTGATCTCGAGTGAGAATCGGGTGAGGACGAGGGAGGAAAATGGTTTTTCTCCGGAGAAAGAATGCTCCGTGAAGATGGTGGTCTTCTTTCTCCGTGAACGGCAAGCCCCCTTATTCCACAGCACGTGACAGCCGTTTCACACCCTCCGGCGAGTCATGCACGCGGTCAAGACTGAGAGGAGGAGAGAGAGACGGCCGGAACGCGCTTTGATCCTTAATTTTTAAGTGGTCCATGGCCTACTCTGGCTGGATTTTAAAATGTCTAACAATTCATTTATAGCTAGGGCAAACCGGGAATATTCGGACCAAATCGAATCAGCCGATTTTGGAAGATTTCCAAAGAGGGCGGTCTAGTTCTTGATTCTCAATTTCAAGGTGGGAACGGGGCTTATCGGACTGGTTATATATATATATATAATATTTTTAAATATTTTAAGAAACAAATCCTAATTCATTCCAATTTCTCCCATTTTTCATTTTATTTGTGGCTCAAAAAGCAAATTTACTAGTTCCACTGCATCGGACCGAATCGGTTAGTTGGTCCGATTCTCGATTGCAGGACCGGGTGGTCTAGTTCCCGATCTCGAAATTTGGAAACTAAGGCCTTGTTTGGCAATTTGGCCAAACAAGACAAATTCCGATTTTTTGTTCCCGAACGGTTTGGGACGAGAATCGCGTTTGGTAAAATTTTTGTTCCTGAACAAATTTGTTCCCGGGAACAGCTTTTAGCCAAGATTTGAGAATCTAAAAAAATTTGATTCTCCGCGAGAATCGAAAAAAAGAATCCAAATCTTGCGTCCCTCGCTCCTCTGCTCGACGGTCTCTCTCGTCCTCTCCACTCTCTCGTCACTCTGTCGTCCTCTCCACTCTCTCGTCCTCTCATCTCCTCTGCTCAGTCTCACTCTCTCATCCTCTCATCTCCTCTACTCAGTCTCACTCTCTCCCTCCTCAAGAACGGCGACGGCGTCGGTGACGGCGAGCTCCTCAAGAACGGCTGCTTGTTCAAGGTGAGTTCCTTTTGCGGTGGTTCTTCGTTTGCGTGGTTCTTCGTCTGCGTCGGTTGGCAGGAGCGACCCCCGGGCCCGACTCGGCGGGCGCCGCCGTCGAGCTAGCCGAGGGGTCGCTTGCCGGGCGCCCTCGCCGATTCTGGTCGAGGGGTCGCTCGGCGAGCGGCCCCCAAGCCCGACTCGGCATGCGCCCTGGCCGAGCTGGCCGAAGGGTCGCTCGGCGAGCAGCCCCGGCCCGACTCGGCGGGCGCCGTCGCCGAGCTAGCCGAGGGGTCGCTTGTCGGCGCCCTCGCCCGAGCCTTCGGCCGAGGGTCGCTCGGCGAGCGGCCCCAAGGCCGACTCGGCGTGCGCCCTCGCCAAGCCGGCCGAGGGTCGCTCGGCGAGGCCCCCGGCCCGACTCCGCGGCGCCGTCGTCGAGCTAGCCGAGGGGTCGCTTGCCGGGCGCCCTCGCCGATTCTGGCCGAGGGGTCGCTCGGCGAGCGGCCCCCAAGCCCGACTCGGCGTGCGCCCTCGCCGAGCTGGCCGAGGGGTCGCTCGGCGAGCGGCCCTCGGGCCCGACTCGGCAGGCACCCTCGCCGAGCTAGCTGAGGGGTCGCTCGGCGGGCGCCCTCGCCGATTCTGGCCGAGCGGTCACTCGGCTTCGTCTCCGACCGTCCTCTGAGTCAGAGGCACTCCTACAGCCTCGACGAACTCTCCCGCATCGCAAAGAACACGCAATGTCTCTCTCTCTCCATCTGTTCCTATACTGTCGTTCTATGACGAAGGATTAGTCGGAAACGTTGAGCTGATTGGGCATCGTTCTGTTGTGTTTTTTTTTTTTTTTTCCTTCTGCTGCAGTTTCCATCAACGAGATCGAAGCGCTGCTTGAGTTGTATAAGAAGTTGAGCGGCTCGATTATTGACGACGGCGTGATCCACAAGGTGATGTAGCATTTTTGGGGCTTTCCTTACCGTCTGAGTTGTGGAGTGGTTGAATATGTGTAGGTAGAAGCACAATCAGTTCCACAGAGATTGATAAGCTTAGGCCTATAATAACTTGTCGAATTGCTTACGGAATTTTACAAAGAGAATTGCCTAATTAAAGAGCGAGAGTAGTTTATGGTCTGCCTGGAGCAAGTGCAAAGAAGTTTGAGTTGACGTCTGTAGAACATTGAGTTACTGTTCTTACCAAAAAAAAAAACATCGAGTTACTGTAATCACCATTATCAGTGTTCTGACAAGCATTAGTTGCATGATGCAAGTTGATCAAGCATTAGTTGCATGGAAATTGAGGGCAAGAAAACTCACGAGCAAATCGCCGTGAAAATGCTAAATAAATAGTATCTGTTTTGACAAAGGAAGGGGCCAGGATTATGAGCGATAAATTTTTTTTTTTTTTGTCATTATTTGTACTAGAGAAACACTTAAACTGTAATTTCTTTGTTTTGAAGTCTCACACTTTTTCTGATCATGAAATAAAAGTAAGAGAAATTTGTCAACTTATTGGTTTGTTGCTGTCAATAGCCAACATGTATTCCTAAATTGTTGTTGCTTTGGCTCAATAGACTTCAACTGCCGTGGCATCCTTCATTTGTTGTTACACTAAATTCGTAGTTCATGAGTTAGCTAATTTAGGAGGTTGTTCTTTTGGGTATCCCTTCACACTGTTTATACCTCCTATAAAATGTAGCCAAGGCAGCCCACTTGATCGTAAAAACTCTAAGCTGCCTTTGGTGCACTCGGGTTTCTTTGGATAAAACACAAGTTATGTTTTATTGGACTTTCATATGTGTGAAACACAAGTTGCCGAGAGCTGCTGCTTGCTTCCCTCCTTTACTTTTGCATTAAATATATAGCTTTTTAAGTTCACGTAGGATGTTAGAAATATATTGAAATATTGTTTTGAGTTGTTTCCTCAAAGTGTTCCTCTCATTTGATTTTTTCCAGGCTGTTGATTCATTTTTCAAGTTAGCTGGAAGTTGTTGGTTTGAAGTTGTGGGTTTGCATTTGAACAAGAAGCCATATCGAGTGAGTTTCATTGGAGCCTCTTTTTCGTTTTTTCCCTACTTACCCAATTACACTTTATCTTCCATGATAGTTTTAATTGTCATCTCAATTAATTTATATGATACTCAATTAAGGTAAAATGGCATCCCAGAAAGATGTGTTCAATGCAAAATGGACTGAGCCTTTAACTAACTTGTTTGTAAGATTGTTGGTTGAGGAGGTTCAAAAGGGAAATCGCACGACTACTACTTTTAACAAAGTAGGATGGAATAACATACGAGCTGAATTCAATAAAATGTGGATACCAATATAACCTATTGCAGTTGAAGAATAAAGTGAACAAACTGAAAAGGCAGTATGGTAGTTTTAAGAAGCTCCTTTCACAATCTGGCTTTGGCTGGGATGATGTGAATGGCACAGTTGTTGTTGACGATCCAAGTATTTGGGACTCTCACATCAAGGTATGTTTTAAGTTTCGATCATTTTTATATTATAATAAATGTAAGTTTTAGAAGATTTGATTATGTTATTGACATATGTCATTATTGTTACAATTGTAGGATAATAATTACTGGGCAAAATTCAAAAAGGATGGATTTCCTCAATATCCTGAACTGTGCATTGTATTTGGTGATACATATGCTACTGGAGATCATGCCACAGGAAATGCTGAAGATGTGACGTTGTCAGAGGATGGTGGCAATGGTGGTGGCAATGCAACTGGTGATCCAGAGGACTTAGCTAATCAGCAAATTGATGAGGACATTTTTACATCCCAATATACTTCCACTTCCATTCATAACAAGCACAGGTTGGATAGGACTCCAAACGTCAAGAGGAGAAGAAATAGTCCCTCATTTGATATTGCAGACACATGCAAAGCTATTCAAGACATGCTCAAAGCTAGGTCAAGTCAATCTGTGAGTGGATTTGTTAGCTCACAAGTCACACCACCACCACCACCACCTGAAGACCCCTACTCCATATCAGTTGTGATTGATATTCTGGTTAATATGAATGACTTGGACCAAGATATGTACAACAAAGCAGTGGAACGAGCATGTGATAGTGCTGTATGGAGACAGGCTTTCATCAAAACACCAGCTGAAAGGAGACATGGACTTCTTCAATATCTATTGTAGATGTTGAGATGTGTTTTATGGATTGCATGTGCTTTCACTTATCTATGTGATGAAGTTGTTCGAACTCTTTGTGTTGTTGTATGGATAATATGGATTATGTGAGACTTTTATATTTGATCTACTTCTACTTTAGAACTTAAATTGTTAAGAGCGTGTTTGGATTTTTTTTTTTTCATATTTCTTTATTAATGTTATTATATTTGTGTGATGATATAGGTACTATGGAAGATGGATCAAATAGTATATCTAATAAGCAAGTACAATCAGTTGACCAATTCTTGGATGACGGTAATCTTGACATATTGATAATATGGTTATGCATGGTTGCGATGGATATGTCCGTGCATACGAAAGAACCTATTAGGGACAGCAATCTATCGGGACCGGAATGGATGAGAGAGCTTATTTGTGGACATTCAGATAGAATATATGAAACATTCAGGATGGAGAGGCATGTTTTTCTTAACCTATGTGATTTGATGAGGATAAGAGGTTGGTTGAAAGATAGTCGATATGTCAGGATAGATGAACAAGTTGGGATCTTCTTATCTTTGGTTGGTCATAATAACTCAACTAGAGATTTATGTAAGAGATTTCAACGTTCAGGACATACAATCAGCACGTATTTTAATTTAGTGTTGAAAGCAGTTCTCAAACTTGCTAAAGAGATTATCAAAGCACCATCATTTGATGTTGTTCCACCGGAAATTCTCATGAATCCTAACCATGCACGATATTTCAAGGTATAGTTTTCATATCAATTGTGGATCATCAACTATATGTAGTTGATAATTTTTGAATTTTCATATATTCACATGATTTTTTTTTTCGAAATAAATTCACAGGATTGCGTAGGTGCTATTGATGGCACCCATGTAGATGTTACCGTTCCCAGATCTCAGCAAATCCCATATAGAGGCAGAAGAGGAAATACCACTCAGAATGTGTTATGTGTTTGTTCGTTTGATATGAAATTTACTTTCGTATATTCTGGGTGGGAAGGATCTGCCAACGATTGTCGAGTGCTTTCGGCGGCACTTACGACTCCTCAATTGCAATTTCCTCGACCACCACCAGGTATATGATTTGATTATAAGGAAAGATTCATTTTATGATTGTTTCATCATTGTATATCATAATTAATTTATATATATATATATTATAGGCAAATACTACGTGGTAGATTCTGGTTATGCAGCACAGCTGGGATTTTTAACTCCATTTAGACGTGAACGGTATCATCTGAACGATTATAGGGGGAGTGGAAGACGGCCAAGGACAGCAAGAGAATTATTCAATTATAGACATTCTTCTTTAAGAAATGTCATTGAGAGGTCATTTGGGGCATTAAAGAATCGCTTCACCATTTTGAGACGCATGCCTCCATTTACAATGAAAAAGCAAGCACTTATTGTAATTGCATGTTGTGCTCTTCATAATTATATTCGTGATCAAGACAGGATGGACAGAAACTTTTCCCAATATGGAGATCCAGAGTACCCATATGGAAATACAGAAGTGGATGTTGTAGATGATACAAATGAGGAAGCAATGGAGATAAATATACTTCGGACAAGTATTGCAAATCAAATGGCAAGGGATTATAATATGCCGGAGATTTAATAACTTTATGTTTCCGATCTTTGTAATATTGTTTTTAATTATTGACTTATTAAAGCCAATATTCAAAGTTGAACAATGGACTACGTTACTTTATTATTCATTTATGGATTGTAATGATGAGTTTCTCGTTAAAGCCTTTTCTTTGTTTCAAAGAGTCCTATTAGTTTGAAGAGTTTTATCTTCTTAAACATTGATTGTTCGGTTTTGGGGAAGTGAATATATATATATATAGAGAGAGAGAGAGAGAGAGAGAGAGAGAGAGAGAGAGAGAGAGAGAGAGAGAGAGAGAGAGAGAGAGAGAAGTATATTGGCTAAATTAAAATTAACATGGAGTACCTTTATGAAATTTAAAATGGATTAGATATTTAATCATATAAAAGTAACTATTAATTGATAATGAGAAATCACCATGATAAAAAAAAAAAAAAAAAAACTCTTCTCCTAAATATAAATAATATTGAAATTCTAAGAAAACCAAATTTAAAATAATAACAATTTTTCATTTTATTTTTATCTATTTTTGATTTGTATATTTTATTTTAATTTCTTCCTATTCTGAAATATATATTTGCTATATATATTTAATTTTATATTATAATTTAGTATTTATATTTATTACATATTTTAGGGATATTAGTATAGTTTATGCTATGGTTTATTATTTATTATTTACTATTTAATAAAAATTGATTAGTTAATATTTTGATTACTTACTATAAAAATATAATTGATCAGTGAATGATTTATGAAAATTGAATATCAAATTTACATTCATCTAAAAAGGTAATTAAAAAGAATTAGAATATAAATTTTATTCCGAATCAGAAATTTTATTTGTTACCAAACGCATTGCTCTTTTTCTATTCCGAATCAGAAATTTTATTCGTTACCAAACAGCCTTAAAATGCTTAGAATCAGTTCTGAACAATCAAAAAGAATCGTTGATCAATCGCTCGGGAACGTAATCGTTACCAAACGCGCCCTAATTCGATTACTGATTCTACCTTAGAACCGCACTGGATCAAGAATCGATCAGTCTTATTTATAGCCTAACCCCATATATGTGGGTAGTGCATGTCTTATTTTGACAATTCTAAAGCATGTGAGACTCCCTTCTCTTCTTCTTTATCGTTTAAAGTGAGTTGCTGTAAAATGATTGCACATAACCTAAACTTAATTTATAAGCGGAAAAAAAATGGCTAAAATGAGACAAGAAGACCAAACTTGACCTTTTGGTTGCCCCTCTCACTGAATTTCGGATACATGGCTGCAAAAGTTCGCCATTATTGATCGTTAGCCTAGCTGCACCCTAAAGTTGCTGGCTTTGCCATGAAATTGAGGTTATGGTCTTATGGGTGCGGACGAAACCATTCAAACGTCAATTTTTTTTTTTTTTGACAAGATTCAAACGTCAATTTGGGAAAGGATGTTTGCTGCATTTGCTTAAAATATAGGTGAACTTTGAAGGGATCGGTGATTTATTTATTCTTGTACCGTGGAATGTATCGTCCAGGTCGAGCCCCTCTCCCATGACCAAGAGCTTCACCAGCGAAGAGGAAGTAGAAGAACGAAACTGAGAGGAAAGAGAGAGAGAGAGTAACGAAAGCAGCCAGAGAAAAAACGGAACAACGCGCGGGATAATTCGGGACAATCTCATATTTACTCTAGCCGAGCCCCAGAAGAATTGGACAGGAACAACTGGACTCACTTTGTAAAGCAGACGCGCAAGTCAAAAAGATACTCTGCAAACCAGACGCGCTAGTCAAAAAGATACGCTGCAAACCAGACGCGCTAATAATTGTACTGATCTCTGGTGCTCCAATAATTACACTCTTTTGCATTGAGGTCACCTTGTCGTGCTCTGATAATTTGTTTACTGGTTCATCTTGATGGGGCAGCCCTCACATGGATGGGCATGTTTTTATTCTTTCCTATTGACAAGAGTGACTCAGATCTGAGCATGTCTTTAAACTGCTTCACTTTAAATTGGACATTTCAAGGTGTCTTCTCCTCACAAGTCATTTAAAGGTAAGTGAGAGGAAGAAACACGGGATAACGTCTCCATTGGGCTTTTCCCGGCCGACTCTTTTTTTAAGGAAATGGGAATCCACTCTAGATTTCCACGATGCCCTTATCCTAGTAGACTAGGTTGGGTATAGGAAAATGAAAGAGGCCTACCCGGCAAAGGGGTGGGGATGGCCGGCCTCACATGGATGGGCATGTTTTTATTCTTTCCCATTTGACAAGAGTGACTCCGTCGGTGAGTTATTTTTTTTTTTCGCCGGTGAGCTATATGAAGGAGTAAAAATGAAATGCGATCTAGTGCTTGGGCGTTCTTTTGCATTGGTTGGGTCGATTCTTCTCTTTGTGCTCTCACGCAATTTTGTCAAGGGCAACACGAAGAGCACAGGTCGTGATGACCAAGTGCACTTTAATCCATTTTATTTTTTATTTTTTTCCCTTTCAGTCAGATGGGCCTATAATCACTTATGAAAATCTTTTTAAGTGCGCTTCTGAAATAATTATTTCTAGTAATATATTTCACCAGTCTTTTCTCGTGCATGGCACGGGTGTATATGCTAGTATAATGTCAACTATTAAGTTCATTTATTTCTTTTTCCTTATAAATATTAATTTCATGGCCAAAAAGGACTGTAATTACAGAGGTAATTATAGTTTCTATTTCAGGAAAAGAAAAAATCAAAGGAAAATTTTCTTTACACATGGAAGATTCCCGTCGCCGTCCACTCTCGAAACTTCCTTGGATTCGTACATACTCAATAATTTATGACACGAATGATAACTGTTTTATTTTTTTACACAAATTTTGGCCAAAAATGTATTTTTCTATTTATATTCTCTAGATAAGTTTCTAAATAAAAATATACGTATGATAACGATATTAAATTTATGTTTTTGAAATGGAAATTTATTTAGTAACGACACAAAATTTATCCTTTCTAAATGATTGATAAGTAGTGAGGGGGAGGTGATGGGTGCGCGGTTGACTAATAGTAATGGTGAGCGAGGAGAAAATTTTTTATTTATCATTTTATTTTGAAAAAGAAGAGAAATTTATTATTTCTTATTTTTATTCCAAACTTATTTTTGAATTAATTTTTTTCTGAAATTAAAAAAGAAAAAGAAATTGTGTTACAAAATAGATTTATATTCTAAACTTATTTTTTAGAGTAGAAAAGTTGCTTTGACCATAAATAGAATAGTTATCATGTGTGCCATTGACAACGTACATCGTTGTAGGAACAAACATAGTTTGCTTAATAAGGCTCCATATGGAAACGTTTATATTTCTTCAAATTTCTATCATTTTGTTCTCCAAAATTTAAAAAGAAAAAAAGAATAGAAATTCATTCAATAACATTAGCTAATTTTTTTATTTTCTGTAATAGAAATAGATTAGGAATAGAATTTATAAGTAAAAAAAAAAGTTTTTTCTCATTTTCTGAAATAAGTCATTTTTTTCTTTTCTTTTCTTTTTCTTCCTTTTTTTTTTTTTTGGCCAGTTTTCTTCCTCTTCTAACATGGTGCCTAGTGTTTACAACAAGACGTTGGAACATAAAATCCCGCGTAGGGAGAGAAGAAGACAATGAAATCACGGGCCTGAGCAAGTTCCACGAAACCTCGGATAAATAAAAACTCAAAAATGGTTAATTACATGTCTGAACCATATAAATGCCGGTGGAACTTCGAACGCGCTTGCAGATCCACATTTAGGAAATTATCAGTTGCTCTTTCTCTTGCTAAGGAAGAAAACTGTACTTGTGACGTAACATGGCCACCGAATCCGCCGACGAACGAAAGCAACGTGCTTCGTTAACCCCACGAGAAGGACCTCCAGAGGTAAAGGAGTTCATATCCCCGGAGTTTATTGCCTGCGGTCGCTTGTCCATGAACGGTCTCAATGGCCGAGAGCGGCCCAGCGATCTATACCCAAGCAGATCGACACCCGTGCTCAGCCAAGCCCCTCCACCAGGGCCTCCAGAACAAGCGTCCCCCCCGCGCAAATCCTCCTGCTGCTTATGCTTCTAGCCCGCGCTTCGAGGGATCTATAATGGCGACTCATAGTTATCAACCACGTGGCCCGCAGAAGGATCCTTGCCGGATTTGATCGGATTTATTTGAGTTTTTTACAATATTTACTCTTGTTTGTCTGTTTTTTCTTTTCTTTTTTGTGTATTAGGCTAAGGATTAAGCGTGTTTTATTTTTATTTTTATTTTTTGTATTCCATCTCTCTCTCTCTACCTTTTATTCCTAGTCTGGCCTTCTCTCATCAATCTTAGGAGAGAATATTTGTGAACTGGAGGATGCACGCGCCCCAACAGAGGCAGATTCAATCCTAGGTAATGGAAGTGGCCCTTCTGTAGAACAAAACCCAAAATTTCTAACGTTTTACTTTGTTTTAGTAACTATTGCCGGGTTCCTCTCCTACCTCTTTTCTCCCTTTCTCTCTCTACCTCTGAACTTTACAGCAGTTTTAATGTCAAATTTATAATCATTCAATGTGTTTTCATTCAAAGTTTTGGCACTTTGCATTGACTACAGAACTTGCTCTCATAGGTACCCAATTTGAGTTTATTCAATAGATTTACATTGTCTTTGTACGGTGATGGTGTTGGGGATGTGTGCCGTCGAAAGGTAAACCCGTAATTATAGAAGGAGATCTTGGCATGTGCTTATCGTAAATTAGTGCTATGTGATTTGATCATTGGCTACTGATCCATTTGCTTAGATGCAGTTATAGATCTGTTCTTAAAGGATGAGTCTATGATTATCTCTACCAACCATGCTTTGATAAAACACCTTGATTTCTAATTTTTTGTTTGTTTTGGAGTTTTATGGGTTTATTTTGTTATTGTGACTTTTGAGATTCCTTTTCTATGTATCATTCGGTAATGAATGGAAATTTCATTTTGACAAAAAAAATTATGTTTTCGTGAGTATCCATTGACATAAAAAAAAAAAAATCAACCAAGTTGAAGGGGCGATGGGACACGATGGCACAATGAAAGTTGCACATCCATTGGCATGCAAAACGTAGAAAGAATTCTTTCGATTCATTTAATTTTTCAAAGAGGAAAAATACGATAAGTGAAAATAAATATATTTATACGCTCGAGACTGTAAACTAGTAAAGAATTCTATGAAAAAAATAAAATCAATTAGACATAGAAAAAATCATGTAAAATATTTCAAAATATTATGAAGATGATAATGGAAATAATCAAATCACAGCCTTGAATATTATTACGTCTTGCATTACGGTGTCTAGTGCAATGAGGCAAAGTTAGGGCTCAAGAGAATTTGATAGTTAAATTATAATTCTCGATATGTGATCGGTTTGATGTTTGAAAAAAAAAAAAAAAAAAAAAAAGGAGGAAGAGGATGCAGTCATTAATAGTAACAGTCGGGTCCCAAGGGTAGCCTTGATTCCGGTTGAATAGGTTGACTATCACTTTTCCTGAGTCTACCTGCGCGAGTAAAATCTCCATTATATTTTCAATATGTAAAATATGATTGACGACTTCTCTCTATCGGATCAATCATCCGTAACTCTCCAACGCAATAGCGATTTTACCATTTTCAAATCTAATGCACATTAGCGTAGCTGCAGTTCTAGATTTGACAAGCGGGCCTCTCTTAATTAATAACTTAAAAACAGGATAATGATTTTTACCATGCTCGTATTCCAGAGTATATCTCAAAGTGTTTAAAATTTTACGTGTGAGCCATCAGTTAATTTGTAAAACCAACAAGATAATAAAATTGATTTAGAGCAAGTAAGTATATGTGTGTTTATTAATGCGTATCATGTAATTTTACCATCAACATGCATAATTATAACATGCTTAATTGGAATGCGATATTTCATTCACAAATGCAATGATGAGCTATTTTATACCAATGAAGAGTAGATGCCAATTTTTTCCATAAACAAGTCGGTTTTATAAAATAAATCAATTTTTAGATAATTTTTATAATTTCCAAAAATTATAACATGTACAGGGCCTACTCCCATTTTGTCATGGTTGCGCAGCTCCTTATTTATGTAGGAGCTATAAACGTTTTTATAGTCTAACCGCCTTTGCAGGTCTCCACTCCTCCGATTTGTCGGACTGATCTCTCGATCTACGAACCTTAATTAAGATTACGACCCAACTATATCATTGGATTGGATTTTTTATAAGGGTTAATATTATAAAAAATCCCAATCAAATCATCAATGGCAACATCCAACCGTCAAATTTGGTATGCTTGCTATTATTTATATTATTGGACGGTTGTTATGCCACTTAGTTAGAATTTGAACTCGTAAGAGTGAGGAGAATATATTAAAGTCGGCAAGACAAAAAATTAATCAAATATTATTTTTAGAATGCCACATCAGCGTCAACCAGCCAAATTGGTTGGATAGACTAAATTGGCACAAATATAAAAGGTTTAGGACTGAATTGATAAAAAAAAAAAAATTAAGATTGAATTGATATAATTATAATAAATTTAAGACTTTTTTTTGGTGATTTTCTCAAGCTCTAGAGACGATTATGGATGATAATGGAGTGTTGATAGTGTAGCGGCAATTTTCGTATGAGTGAGCAGAGAGAAAGAAAGAAGAGGGAAGGAAATGGGACAACCAAACTTCACTAATTTAACTAAATTCGAAGAATTATCAAGTCTGAGTTCTCATATGGCTAACAAATATTAGTCGCTAAAATTAAATAATTTGCTTACATTGCAAATTTGTGGTTGTGAAAATCTTATGAACCATGTAAGACTCAACTTATACTTTCTTGACAAAATGTGATGGTTGGTAATTGAAGCTAATTGTAATGCAGGAGTTGCTTGAAGATGGCTTAGAGGGGGCCGCTCTCCTTTCGCCACCCGTCCGACCACCGTTATAGATGACTACTAGAAAAAGGGCATGTCACTAAATTTGGTAATAACATAACAGATTACCTCTTCACCCACTTATATCGCTTGCATTTAATATAAATAAAAAAAAAATCATGTGAAAATTTGTGTTTCCGAACGATTATTGAGATTGTGATCGATTCAATTTGGGGGAATTAATCTAGAGAATACTTTCGGATAAAAGATATCCAGATGATAGAATAGGTAAATGGACCTCATTGAAAAAATGGTATCTTAAGCTGCTATTGTTTAGTGGCTACAAAGCATGCTCGAAAGTAAAATCCAACTTTAAAAGAAATAAATAAAATAAAAAACAAAGCCAATAAGACACAGCATGCATGTAGGCAATTCAACATTCAGCGCGGAAAAGTTAATCTAGACAATAATTTTGGACAAAAAATAAATAAATCTTGATAATACATTAGTAACACTAACCCCATTGAAAACTTAAGCTGTTAGCGTCTAGTGGCTACTAAGCAGATTAGAAAATAAAATCCTATGTAAAAACAAACAAGGCAAATAAGACACGGCACATGTGTTGGCAAACTACATTTCAATTCGGAAGAATTAATCTATAAGTTACTTTAGGATAAAAAGAAATAGTAACGTACATGAACCTCTTTAAATTAGGCGGCTAGTGCCTAGTGGCTACAAAAAGCTCTGGAAAATAAAATCATATCATACTAAGGCAAGTAAGGCCTAGAGCGGATGGGCAAATTCCTCGTGGTGCACGGATTAGTCGATAATCGAAACGAGCTAGCTATCTTTTAGAATTATGTAAATGCTGAAACCTGGGACCCACATGGAGGTCCATTTTTTTTTGGTCGGAGTGGAACTATATTAGAAAGCACAGAAAGTCTGAGTACATAAGACTCAAATCCGAATAAAGTAAAGCCCATGAGGGTTCTGGAGGGTTGGACAACCAATTGAAAAAGAGTGATCCATTACGACAAGCCTTTGCAAGCCAGTCCGTGACCCGATTTGATTTCTTGCTACAGTGGGCCGGGTTTAGATCTTTGAAGCCCAACATCAGTCGCTCTTTCTCTTACTAAAAAAGAATATCGTTATTGTAACATAGCACGGCAATCGAACCCCTTAAGCAACGCGCTTCGTTCTCCACGCCATCATCCCATATGTTCGATTCAAGGACATATGGGATTAGGCGTGTGGTTTCTTTCTATTTCTAAGTCTCCCTCCACCTTTTATTTCTATCGTTTGGTCTTCTCCTCCACAGCAAAGATGGGTGCCACCAATTACAGATTTGTTTGTCCCAAATATCCATTTGAAGTACGTCGTCTCACTTTTATACAACAATTCTGTAAACCTGTTTTTGCATCTCGAATTTCTCTAATCAATATTTCCAGCGAATTTATGCGAACTAGTTGATTGCATGCGACATACCAGAGGCAGATTAAACCTTAGATGATGGAAGCGCTGTTCTTTGGAACAAAAACCCGATTAAGTAATGGTTTACTTGGGAGCATTTGTTGATGAAAATTACATTGGCCAAGTTAAAGGAGGGTGATGTAATGCGGTGGAAATGGGGGCCAATGACTAGCGTCTGACGGTGGCCGACAACAATCGGTGGTCGACTGGTGTTTGGCATCCGACAGCAGTGGGCGATGATGAGAGTGAATAATGAGAAAAGTTCTTAGTTTTTACTTTTATTCCAGAAATAGAAACATTAAAAATTTAAACTTATGATTTTTGTTCCAAATCTAATTCTGAAATAAAAATTTATTTCAGAAATAAAAAAATAAAATTGCATTACTAGACGGATTTATGTTCCAAACTTATTATAGGAAACAAAAAAATTTTAAAAACAGACATATAAAGAAAGATAATAGTTATTATGTGCGTCCTAAACTGGCCAAAAATTTCAAAAATAAATAAATAAAACCAACAACATAAAAAATACTACCTAAAACTCTTGGAAATATCAAGTTGATAAGGAAAATAAATCCAATGATGAGAGTGAATGTTATCACGTCTTCCTCTTCCACCACGGTGTCCAGTGAAGTCGGACGCAGTGAAAGAAGCAATGACCTTTACAATGGGATTTTTACGTGATTGGTTTTGACATAGGAAAACATGTCTAGAAGAGGAGAAAAAAATAAAAATAAGAGTGAATTTTGGGGGGGGGGGGGGGGGGAATGTAATCTAGGTGTCAACTGATGGGGCCTCAAGGACTTAAGGGTCAAGTCGTGTCGAATAGTTAAATCCCTAACACCTCGCTCAAGTCCATTTTCCCAATTTGATCCCTAACGCCTCGCTGTTGCAATGGTCCATTAGCGATTATATCTGCTTTTGAGCTAACAATGATCATGCGTCTAAGAAATCTCTGTCTGTCAACTTTGATCAGTTGCGCTAACATTAAATTCTCTAGTTGGTACCGTGCTCTGCGTCAAATTTGCTAATCCATTTGCAGTGATGAAGATGTAATTAAGTTTAAGCAATCCAAAACGAATTAAGAGTACAGTAGCCAAAGCAAAACCCGGATATGACGCACAAATTTTACTGGTCTGATTTCTCCAAACTAAATGGATGGGACATCAACATCATATATCTCTCTGAAGCCGTGTCGCAGAGCTTGGTCACTTCTTGGGATGATAATAAGGGTAAATGGTAAAGAAGGCCTGGATAACTGTAAGAACTAAGAGAGTGAAAGCAGCAGCCGCCGAAATGAAGGACCAAGGGCTGCCGAAGTACGCGTGCTTGATTCCCGCCCATCGCAACCGCCACTTGTTCCGATAGTACTGGTTGACTTGCCCAAATAGCTCGGTCAAGTAGTTCAACTTGATATCGAACTTGACATCCTTAGCAAGATCTTTGAAGAACCTCGCGACCTCCTTGTCAGCCCCCAGAAGGTTCGTGATTATGCCGCACCGAGACAGGGCCACTGCATCTGCGGCGGTGCCCATGAGACATCCCATGAAGACCACGTAAGTGCTGATGTGCTTGGAGCAGTAATGGTAGCACTGCTCATAAGCCACGCAGTTGAGGAAGACGGAACTGGTGAAAAGGTCGACAGTCAAAGGACGGATCCGGAGCACTCCGTGATCAAACACGACGTCTGTTAGGTTCTCGCTCTTCCTTGGTTCAAACTTTATCCCCACGAGAAGCAGCTGATTCGCAGAGGGAATCAGTTGCAGCAACTCTTCATCGACCATGACCTCTGGGGATTTTTCGATGTCCAAATGGCCGACCAAGCACAGTCGGAACAAGTCGAGCAAGTGCGTGATATTGGAGACTGTGTAGTGCTTCTGGAGATGTGCCTCTGGCCATTGAATTGCGAGGTTGAAGAACCGTAAGCCAATCTCATTGAGGGAGCGGTTGGCATCAGAAGGAGACTTGGATAATGCATAGATCTCTTGAAGAACAGAGAACGGGATCTGGTTTTCAATCAGGAGGAGGTCAGTCATGAGGGACGACACAATCCATGGCGTGAAGAACAAGGGGTCATCGTCATACTGTGGAATCTTCTCGGTGCGGACGGTGTGGACGCGGAATAACTCGATGATGAAACAAGCATCGAGAACCATCATCTCAATCAAATCCGAGGTTTCATAATTGAGGGCCTCTGAGTAGCTATCCCGTATGTCAGTCTCCAGCGAGGCAACGGCCGTGAAGTAATCATCCAGGCCCGCGCCACCTCTGGTCCGATCGAGCAGTGTGGAGAACACTCGAGTTTTGTGCTGCTCGATCAACTTCAACTGTTTTTGCCCGTGGTGGTACGGGCCAATGGACACAATCCGGGGCTTGTAAGCGTTGGGGTTGCTCTCCACCTGGCTCTTGGGTGCTCTGAAGATGTAGCAAGAGTAGGTGCCGGCCGAGGGCCTCAGAAGAACCGGCTTCTGCTGAAACCGGTCCTCCATGCGAGAAGACCAGCTGCGCCCGGTCACCGTGATTGCACAGTGGTTGCTCTCTCCGTTCATTCTGGTTTTGGGGGTTAATTCCGGTGAGTCAAGCTTTCAGGAGCCGCATCCCCTGAACATTTTTCCGAGTGGAACGTTATGCTGATGCAACATTGTGATGTAATCTGCTTCAATAGACATTACTATATTGGAGGGTGGGAACATTGTGCCTAGCCCCACTGGGTACACAAGTTCCTTAAAAAAAGACTCTTTCACGTCATTATCATATTGTGTCAACGAAAAAGGAGTCTTACCGCTTGGCTGTGCCAGTTAAGCTCCAAAATATATTTTACATGTGTAAAATATTACTGCTAACATTTTTGTCCGATCAATCATTAGTAATTCAAACAACGATTTTACCTTGATCAAGTTGCGCATTAATAGATTGCTAAGTGCTTTTAGATTGGACAATAAAAGGCCTCTTCGGTTGTTTAGTAACTTAACAACAAGATAATGATTTTTCCACTCATATTTTACAGTAGATTACAAAGTGTTTAAAATTTTCTCGAGTGGATCCATCAATTAAACACATTAAAAAGTTAGTCATGCCACGTTATCCAATCGACATCCACATTAGCCATATCCAACCAAAATTAGCCAAAAAAACTGAATTTGTACTATGTCAAAATTTTTAGGATTGAATTGGCACAAAATCAAAATATTTAAGTTCTCGGGATTTTTAAAATTTTCTATTTTTAAAATAATTTTTATTCCGAAAATAGGGGTTCGGGCCGGGCCCCTGAGACTGGTCCGAATATGGGCCAAAATCTGGTCTCACGGATTTGGGCCACAAAGAAGATTAGGCTCAAGGTACCACCGGAGCCCTTTATCAATAATGATTTAGGTCCAGCTCAAAACAAATTCGGCCCAACCTAATTTCAACGACGTCCTCTTTAAGAACGAAAGCCCAACCTAATTTCAAAGTGAGCACAACTAGGACATCACCGGGAACCGCCTCAGTCCACTAACCCCCGGACCACCTCTATTAAACACGTTTCACAACTTCATGAAGACATTTCAACAAACAGCTTATATGCATTGAAAGGCTTGAATATAGTGATCAGCATTTAGAACAGCAACGAGGTCACCAACCATCGACTAATGACTCGGATTTCTCAGTGACTTTCACAAAAGCATCACGAATACCGTTCGGCCTTGAGTCTTACCAAAAAAGAGGGCAAAACATGGAAGGTGGTGTTACCTTGCAGAGCAGATATTCTTGACTACGATCACCAGTCCAGTCAGCGCTTGGGAAATTTTGGGAAACGTCGCTTGTGGGGGTGAGCACGGGCTTCGGATTCGAAGAGCTCGGTTCGAGTCTCTGAGGTCGAGGGCCGGGCCGAGGGGGGCACTCTTCGTGGCGGCCGAACTGAGAGAGTGACAGGAGACGAAGCGGCGACGGCAAAACTCGCGGAGACGATGAACAGCGGCGAAAGGTGATCTCGAGTGAGAATCGGGTGAGGACGAGGGAGGAAAATGGTTTTTCTCCAGAGAAAGAATGCTCCGTGAAGATGGTGGTCTTCTTTCTCCGTGAACGGCAAGACCCCTTATTCCACAGCACGTGACAGCCGTTTCACACCCTCCGACGAGTCATGCACGCGGCCAAGACTGAGAGGAGGAGAGAGAGAGACGGCCGGAACGCGCTTTGATCCTTAATTTTTAAGTGGTCCATGGCCTACTCTGGCTGGATTTTCAAATGTCTAACAATTCATTTATAGCTAGGGGCAAACTGGGAATATTCGGACCGAATCGAATCAGCCGATTTTGGAAGATTTCCAAAGAGGGCGGTCTAGTTCTTGATTCTCAATTTCAAGATGGGAACGGGACTTATCGGACTGCTTAATTATATATATATAATATTTTTAAATGTTTTAAGAAACAAATCCTAATTCATTCCAATTTCTCTCATTTTTCATTTTATTTATGGCTCAAAACAGCAAATTTACTAGTTCCACTGCAGGACCGAATCGGTCGGTCGGTCCGATTCTCGATTCCAGGACCGTTTGGTCTAGTTTCCGATCTTGAAATTTAGGAATTGGTCCGATTACCGATTCTACCTTAGAACCGCACTAGATCAAGAATCGATCCGTCATATTTATAGCCTAACCCCATATATGTGGGTAGTGCATGTCTTATTTTGACAATTCTAAAGTGTCTAAGACTCCCTTCTCTTCTTCTTCTTTTTTTTTCGTTTAAAGTGAGTTGCTGTAAAATGATTGCACATAACCTAAACTAAATTTATAAGCGGAAAAAAAATGGCTAAAATGAGACAAGAAGACCAAACTTGACCTTTCGGTTGCCCCTCTCGCTGAATTTCGGACACATGGCTGCAAAAGTTCGCCGTTATTGATTGTTAGCCTAGCTGCACCCTAAAGTTGCTGGCTTTGCCATGAAATTGAGGTTATGGTCTTATGGGTGCGGACGAAACCGTTCAAACGTCAATTTGGGAAAGGATGTTTGCTGCATTTGCTTAAAATATAGTTGAATTCTGAAGGGATCGGTGATTTATTTATTCTTGTACCGTGGAACGTACATTTCGTCCAGGTCGAGCCCCTCTCCCATGACCAAGAGCTTCACCAGCGCAGAGGAAGAAGAAGAACGAAACTGAGAGGAAAGAGAGAGAGAGAGAGAGAGAGAGAGAGAGAGAGAGTAACGACAGCAGCCAGAGAAGAAATGGAACAGCCCGCGGGATCACGTGAACTTGACAATTCGGGACAACCTTGACAATTCGGGAGTAACGACAGCAGCCAGAGAAGAAATGGAACAGCAAGCGGGATCACGTTAACTTGACAATTCGGGACAACCTCGTATTTACTCTGGCCGAACCTGGAAGAATCGGACAAGAACAGCTGGAACTCACTTTGCAAAGCAGACGCGCTAGTCAAAAAGATGCAAAGACAGACGCGCTAGTCAAAAACATGCAAACCAGACGCGGCAGTCAAAAAGATACTTTGCAAACCAGACGCACCAAGAATTGTACTGAGCTCTGGTTCTCCAATAATTGTACTCTCTTGCATAGAGATCACCTTGTCGTGCTCTGATAATTTGTCTACTGGTTCATCTTGATGGGGCAGCCCGGATATAGATGGGCATACTTTTATTCTTTCACATTGACAGAGTGACTCGGTTGGTGAGTTATTTGAAGGAGTAAAAATGAAATGTGATCTAGTGCTTGGGCGTTCTTTTGCAGTGTTGGTTGGGTCGATTCTTCTCTCCGTCCTCGCACCCAATTCTGTCAAGGGCAACAAGAAGAGCACACGTCGCGATGACCAAGTGCACTTTAATCCAATTTAACTTCTTTTTTTAATTTTTTTCCCTTTCAGTCGGAGGGGCCTATAATCGCTTATGAAAATCTTTTTAAGTACGCTTCTGAAATAATTGTTTCTTGTAATATATTTCACCAGTCTTTTCTCGTGCATGGAACGAGTCTGTATGCTAGTATAATGTCAACTATTAAGTTCATTTATTTCTTTTTCCTTACAAATATTAATTTCATGGCCAAAAAGGACTGTAATTACAGAGTTTATTATAGTTTCTGTTTCAGGAAAAAAAATCAAAGGAAAATTTTCATTACACACGGAAGATTCTCATCGCCGTCCACTCTTGAAACTTCCTTGGATTCGCACATACTCAATAATTTAGGAGAGGAATGATAACCTTTCTATTTTTTTACGCAAATTCTGGCCAAAAATGTAATTTTCTATTTATATTCTCTAGATGAGTTTCTAAATAAAAATATGCATATGATAACAATATAAAATTTTTTTTTGAAATGAAAATTTGTTTGATAACAACACAAAATTTATCATTTCTAAATGATTGACAAGCAGTGAGGGGAGGTGATGGGTGGGCGGTTGACTAATAGCAATGGTGAGCAAGGAAAAAAAAATTATTTCTCATTTTTGTTTCAAAAATGAAGATAAAATTGTTACTTCTCATTTCTATTCCAAACTTATTTTTGAATTAAATTTTTTTCTGAAATATAAAAAAAAAGAAATTGCATTACCAAATAAATTTATATTCCAAACTTATTTTTGAGAGTAGAAAAATTGATTTAACCATAAATAGAATGGTTATCATGTGTGTCATTGACAACGTACCTCATTGTAGGAAAAAAAATAGTTTGCTTAATAAGGCTCCATTTGGAAACATTTCTATTTCTTCAAATTTCTATCATTTTATTCTCCAAAATAAAAAAAGAACAAAAATCCATTCGATAACATCAACTAACTTTTCTATTCTCTATAATAGAAAAGTAGCTAGGGAATAGAGTATGAACTAAAATAAGAAGTAAAAAAAAAAAGTTATTTCTTATTATCGGGAACAATTTATGAAAATAAATCATTTTTTTCGATTTTTTTTCTTCATCTTCTAACCACTTCCCACAATGAATAAAAAAAGAAAAAAAATCAATTTTAAAAAAAAATCAAAAATTAGAAAAATTGTTTACATCAATGTTGACGTTAGCAATTTTTGACAAAAATTAACCGGAATTACTCAATTGATAATTGTCAAGAGGTTTAGAGTTAAATTGGCTAAATTGAAAGTTTTAGAATTAAATTGACTTGAAACTAATAGGTTTAAGTTTTTTTGTTTTTTATTTTTTTTTGTTTTTTTAATATAATTTTCCTTATTTGCCAACGGGAGAGAAGTGAAATGATTATCAAGCACAAGAGTTGCTTAAGGATGGCTGAAAGGCCCGCTGCCTCTCTTTTGCGACCCCCTGTCGCATGTAATCTAATTTGGTAATAACATAGTGCCTAGTGACTACAAAGAGACGTTGGAACATAAAATCCTGCGTAAGGAGAGAAGAAGACAATGACATCACGGGCCTGAGCAAGTTCCACGAAACCTCGGATAAATAAATACTCAAAAATGGTTAATTACTTGTCTGAACTATATAAATGCTGGTGGAACTGGGAACGCGATTGCAGATCCACATTTATGAAATTATCAGTTGCTCTTTCTCTTGCAAAGGAAGAAAACTGTACTTGTGACGTAACATGGCCACCGAATCCGCCAACGAACGAAAGCAACGTGCTTCGTTAAACCCGGAAGAAAACGGGGGAAAGAAAGAACAGTTAAAGATGGACAATTTCATCGGCCGAGGGCGGCCCGGCAATCTACACCCAGGCAGCGGAGCCTCGGGTGGCCCAGCGGCTACTCGCCGCACAGGGACACCCGTGTCTGGCCAAGCCGCTTCACGAGAGCCTCTAGGACAAGCGTCCCCCCGGCGCAAATCCTCCTGCTGCTTCTGCTTCTAGCCCGCGCTCCGAGGGATCTATAATGGCGACTCGTAGTTATCAACCAGGTGGCCCGCAGAAGGATCCTTGCCGGATTTGATCGGATTTATTTGAGTTTCTTACAATATCTACTCTTGTTTGTCTGTTTTTTCTTTTCTTTTTCGTATTTTAGGCTAAGGATTAAGCGTGTTTTATTTTTATTTTTATTTTTTTGTATTCCATGTCTCTCTACCTTTTATTCCTAGTCTGGTCTTCTCTCATCAATCTTAAGTGTGAACTGGAGGATGCATGCGTCCCACCAGAGGCAGATTCAGTCTTAGATAATGGAAGTGGCCCTTCTGTGGAACAAAACCCCAAATTTCTAACGTTTTACTTATGTTTTAGTAACTAATGCCCGGTTCCTCTCCCACCTCTTTTCTCCCTTTCTCTCTCTACCTCTCTGAACTTTTCTTCTTCGTCTCTTCCACTGGTAGTGGGGAAGGATTTGACATAGGTACCTCCCTCCCCTCCTAGTTCCTTTTCCTTCCATTTCTTTTTGTTTCTTTCCTTCCTCTCCCCTTCTAGTTTTGGATCCGAAAGTTTTACTCTCCTGATCTTATATCCAGACGTTTTTCTCTTTAATCTAATTCTAGTGTTGACACCTAAATTTTGACGAACCTAAAGAAATAACAAATAAAAATCGCATCAAGAAAAATAAAAGAAAAATTGGAGAAAATTAATCCGATTGATTATGCATGGAAATTGAAAATTTTAATCTTGCTAAATGTGGAAGCAATTCCTAATCGAGGATCAATATTTAGGGAATCGGGCAAATAAAGAGCAAGAATTTTGATGAAATAAAATGAATCAAAGCAAAAATCAAGCTGATTTTAAAATCGCGCGCCGATATGTAGCCATAAACAAATGCAATAAAAGATGAAAACTTGAAAATTACCATGGCAAGCAGTCGTCTAGAAATCACTATAAAAGAGAGACATAATTTTCGTGACAAAGGGGAAGGAAAAGTGGAGAAAAAATCGTGCGAAAAAGATCGTGCAGAGGAGAGAATTCGCGAGAAAGGGGGGGTTTATTTTCCTTCGTTCAAAATTGAGGAAAAAAATTCTTTTGTGGGAAAGAAAAGTCAAAAGGAGACTTGACTTCTGCAAGAGAGTACAGCAGAAAGAGAGAGACAGGGAAGGGACGTGAGAGAGGGAGAAAGAAAAAAGGAAAAAAGAGAGGAAAAGTAAAGACTTTTCATCTCCTTCGTGAGTTCCATGCGGGGATTTGAGGTAATCGACACAATCAAGTCCGAATTGGAGAGCAAGTGCCCCGGTATCGTGTCCTGCGCTGATATTTTAGCCGTCGTTGCACGAGACTCCATCGTTGCCGTAAGTGCACATTTTCTTCTCAATTCTACTTATCAATTGTGATGAAAAAAATCACATGTTATGTTCCCCATGCTATATTAATACTAACACGCATGGATTTGTAATTTATTTAATTTTTAGTTAGGTGGCCCTAGTTGGACAGTCTCCCTTGGAAGAAGAGACTCAACCACTGCAAGTCAAAGTGCTGCTAATATTAGCATTCCTCCCCCAACTTTGAACCTTAGCGGCCTAATCTCTGCCTTATCTAACAAAGGCTTCACAGCTAAAGAAATGGTGGCACTTTTAGGTCATTGTTTCTTATTTTTATTTTTTTGTTGCATTTTTTAAATAAAGAATAACAATAATACTCATTCAATATACTAAAATCAATTTACAAAAATTGTTTGACCATTGTTAACAGGGTCGCACACAATAGGTCAAGCCCAATGCCTGACTTTCCGGGAGCATCTTTACAATGAGAACAACATCGACGCCACGTTTGCGACATCGCTGAAAGCAAATTGCCCGAGCTCCGGAGGCGACAGCAAACTCTTTCCTTTTGACACCACAAGCCCGACGTCCTTTGACAACACCTTCTTCAGGAACTTGCAAACCCACAAGGTTTTTCTTCATTCGGACCAGCAATTGTTCAGTGGTGGTTCCACAGACACTCACGTGAATGCTTATAGTAGCGATTTGTCCACTTTTAGGACAGATTTTGCTAACACCATGGTGAAGATGGGTAACCTTAGCCCACTCATTGGCTCAAGCGGTCAGATTAGGAAGAACTGCAGGAAAGTCAACTGATATTCCTTCTAGGATTTACTTTTGCTGTCTTTAAAGTTTAGAATTTTCTGTTGCATCTCCAATGTTCTCAAGTTTATTTCAATAATAAAAGGTTCACCTTTATCATAACCTCCCTGCAGCCCTACCTACGAGCACAGAGGCTAATCGCTCTCCCAAACCCACCAATTCACAACTTATGATTCGAGTTTTTAATCTGCAAAATTGATTTGGGGCTGGGTCAATTGAAAACCCAAATAAAATATTTAGAGAAATGTTTTACTCATGTGCAATAAGAGAAACTAGGATTAAAGACTTGATTACATTAGTTAATCAATTAATACCCTTCCAGTACCTAATATTGTTTAAACTTTGATGTTTGATTTTATTTTTTATTTTTATAGATTTTTCATGCATTAAAAATGCTCCAAGTCTTTATCTAATTTCAGATACTTTTAAAGGATTTTTCATGCATTTTAAGAGAAAAATGCTTAAAATCAATTTTAGGCCTTTCCCTTAAAAAGAGATTTTTTTCGAATTTTTTTTTATTTTATGATTTTTATTTTTAAAAATACAGTAAAATAAAAATATACTGACCCGAGTCAATCAGACCCGGCCGCCGGCCGATTTGGATCCGGCCCGACTGACCCGGATCGCGCCCCCTCCAATCGGCTAGCAAGAGAAAAGACCCTTTCCCCCATTTTTCTTTTTTTCTTTTTTTCTCTCTATCTCTTTTTGTCTTTATATCCTGTTGACTTTTTGACTTCTTCTCTTTCCCCCACGCGACCGTCATCTTTTCTTTTTCTTTTTATTACCCTTTTTGTTCCTTTTTCTTTCGCCCTCGCGTGGTTTCCTTTCGAGCATGCCAAGAACACCCGAAGGTTCGCCTGCCGATTCAAGAACATCAAGACTCCAGCCGGGCACATGACACTCCACGGCCGGCTAGAAAACACTCTGCACGAGGAAAGGGCACATCAAATAATGAATCGAGAAGAAAAACCTATCAGCCGTGTCTAAGGACCAACAAACGCCCCGAACCGACCCGAAATCATAGGAGACCTAAACGAGATCTGGTTCGAGCATTTCATCGAACATGTGGTGTGCATCATCTGAGGGGTGAGAAACGCCAACAACCAAGCCGAATCCAAGCCGAGATTCAAAGCGATCAACACATTAGACCCCAGACTGCAGCGCACGCACAAATGAGGCTGAAAACTCACATGAACCACGCCATGGTGGCCCGGTCCGGCGAGCCCAAAGCTTCATGAACTATACCTCCTGAAATACTTCTAGGAACCAACGCACTTGAAGGAGTTTTTTTCAAAAAGGAATTCTAATATCTAAATGACTCTATTGCCATGAATTAAAGAAGGCTCAAAAGATAATCATTTTCTTAAGTTGAAGATTATCTTAGAATTGTTGCGGGAGACTTTGGAAGATCCATCATTAACATGTCCCTTTTCACGTCCATCCATTAATTCATCTATAAATGCATCATAAAACTACTATAAAACTAAAGAAATGCATCTATTAACGCATCAATCAATTCGTCCATAACTGTTCCAAGACTACCCCCGATGCATTAAGGCTAAATGAATGTATCCATTGAATCATGAACTCACATCGAGCCATTAATACCATTAATTCCTCAACACTCCCTGCGAATAGCCTCAGTGGGTTCCGGCTTGCCAGTTTTCGTTTTTGTTCGATTTGGGGTTGATTTCCCGAGGTCCCACCTCGGAGGCGCACAAGGCGAATGGACGCAACCTGATCTTCGAGCTCGTCCATCGTCCGACATCACAAGTTGAGTAGGAAGCTATGTAGCACGGACACTCTCTAGAAGCCTTCATGTCGTGTCCGACACTCTGATACGTGTTTGACATGCTCCGACACGTCCCTACACGCGAGTCCAGAATTCCGACACGCGAGTCCAGAATTCCGACACGCACGGGATCAATTTTAAAAATTTATAATACTTGAGGGGTCAAAATATAAATATACACAAAAGAAGTAATAAAATAAGTAATAAAATTGCTATAAATATACACGTATGGGGTCAATTTTTTTTTTTTCAGTTTAGTATTTTTAGAATTTTTTTTTTTTTTTTTTTAAAAGTCTTTTACTATGAAAGAAGTAATAAAAAATGCTATATATGATAAATAAATAAATTTAAAAATATCATTTCAGCATTTTTTTAAATAATATTTTTTCCTCTAAGTTTTGTGTATTATTAAAACAAATTAAAATAATGAATGATATTATTTAATATTTTTCGTGTAAATTAATTCTAGGCTATTTATTATTATTATTTATTTATGCATTTATATATAAAAATATATTTAATATATAACGTGTCGGAACGTGTCGAAATTCTCTATTTTTAAGAAATGACGTGTCGGCGTGTCGTATAGCGTGTCGCGTATCCGTGTCGGTGCTACATAGGTAGGAAGCACCCATGCAACCGCCCCTGTTTTCCTTTCCTTTCGCGCCCTGTTTGTTAATGGCATAATTACCTTAAGGAGATTCAATTAACTGTACCTCACCTCTTGTTTAATTTCCTTTAAATTTGATTACAATCAAACAAATTCGTATTTGAGTTATAATTCAGCATCTTTTTATGTAAAGATTATATAAACATTGACTCGATCCTTATTATATTATTGCTATCATTCTTTCAGATTTATTATCTTTTTGGTTCCAAAGTCATTATTACATTATTGTTGTCATTCTCACAGATTTATTATTTTTCTTATTCTAACAAATAGTATTATGTATTTTTTTCTCCAATATGTAAATATTATTTTTCCTTCCGGTACATGAAATTTATTTTTCCAACCCGGAGAAGGGCGATACCCGTGGGATATCGGCCCCAGCACAAGCACAGCGGTTAGTGGGGTCGTTTTCAATTCCCTCTCCCTTGGTCTCACCCTCTCAATTCTCACTCGGCCCTCTCTCACAGCTTGAATCTGCCCCACCGATTTCTCTCTCTCTCTCAGAACATCCCCGATTTTTCTCTATTTTCATTGCCCAGAACTCTCCTGGAGCCGGCACATTTGGGGGGGGGAGCGGTTTTTCCGCTGGCCGGATGCAACTAGCCGTGTCGCCGGCTGCCCGTTCTGCCATTAACCCGACGAGCATCTAAGGCGCTTGATCCGCGCCCCCTCCCTTCAGATTTCGTGCTGGCTTCCCCGCTGCTCCTGTCCTTTGCCCGTGTGTGAGTCGCAGAGGAGAGAGGAAGGAAGGAAGGAAAAAGGAGGAGGATAAGGGGCGGCCGGGCCGAAGTAAAGAAGGAAAATGGATTGGGCCCGACCCGCGTGAGGGAAAAGAGGGAAAGAGGGTTGGGGCAGAAGCCCAGCCCTCGATCCTCGCAGGCCCCCTTTCAAAAAAATAAAATAAAATATATTCATCCTAAAATAAGGTAAAATAAGGGAAAATAAAACAAAACTTAGTTGATACAAATAATATTAATAACTTGACAATGCAAAACAAAATATTTTTGTTAGGGCCAAATTGGTCCCTTGTTGTCTATGAAGTTTAAATCTAAATATTTAATCGAAATTTAGTGTCTGTCTTGGATGATTGATCCCACTTTTATCTATCCAAAAGTGTACAAAAGTGCTGCCCATGTGATTGTGGCTCATGGTGGATTGCAAATTCATTATTTGTTGTGACAATTCATTTAAATTGTGTTAGAATTAAACCCATCAAGCATTTTATAACAAGGGATTCATGTGAAGCAAATTATAATGGTAAGAATTGTCAACGCATTTAGCATTTCCCTCTTTAAAATCCACAAGTATTGTGCACAAATTGCACGCCAAGAGAGCTTTGGAAGTAAAATTTGACAATTCCTTATCCTTCCAAAGTTTTTTTTGTAGCGGGCCTCATTAGACCAATGCCCTACCTAACTTTTAAGGGAAAATTGTCCAAAAAGTCCTAAAACTAATTTAGTCTTAAACTTTCTAATTGTATTAATTTAGTACTAAGCATTTTTAGACTTTTCCAAATTAGTCCTAAACTATTTAATAGAATATCAATATAGTAATTTTGAATAATTTTGGCTAAAACTCGCTACCAATCGGTGTTGGTTGTTCTACGTGGCATGATCAACAATGATGTTGCAATTTTTTAATTTTTCAAAATTTTTTCAAAATTTTTATTAATTTTTTATTCTTTTTTCTTCTTTCTTTTCATTTCTTATTTTGGTATAAAGGGTCGATGAGGTTGTCGGTCACTGATCAAGGTCATCGACTATTTGATGGGGGCTGCAAAGCCTTCGCTGATTGTGGGCGAGGTTAGCAACCCTCACTAGGGCCAACAAGGGCATCGCACCATGGTGAGGGTTGACCCTCACTCGTCTTTGTTGTCGCTTGGGTGAGGGCCTCGATGCCCTCACTAGATCTGGTGATGGCTTGTTCACTCTTGCTATGGCTAGCGTTGGTTTTGTGGCCCTCATGTAGGGGTTGATGGCCCTCGCCAAGTGGCTAGTGGAGATTGACAATCAACCCTGCTGGCTCTGTGAACCAAAAAAAGAAACAAAAAAGAAAAGAAAAAAAGAAAATTAATAAAAAAAACTTCAAAAATTATTCACATCGGCGTTGGTCGTGCCACGTAAGATAGCTAGTGTTGATTGGATTGTAATGTTTGCGATTTTTTGCTACAATTAACCAAAAAGACTATATTCATAATCCATTACAAAATTTAGCACTAAATTAGCAAATCCTCAAAAGGTTTATGAATAAATTAGCACGATTCAAAAGTTTAAGATTAAATTGGTCACCTTACAATAGATCTAGGATTTCTTGGATAATTTTCCCAAACTTGCGACATTATTCCACTCTAATTTACTATTTCTCCAAACAACGGCAAAGAAGGAACATATGGAGATTTTGGGGGTAAAATCTCATACAATCGTTGAAAAATGAAATTCAGTGGATTTTGCAACCAAGCAATTAAATTTAATCTTAATTACTTAATATTCTTTAATTTGATTTCTTTGCAATTGTGATACAGTTATTTCTAGCGTAATAGTCCTCAAATTTTAGCTACAATAATTCTCGAAACTAGCAAGACTAACTTAGGAAGTAGACCATATTAAAATAAATTGTGGATAAATATATACGACATAGGATGTATACCCAAAATCCTACTTATTTGACTTGCTAATGTGTGTAGTTTTACTTTTAGCAAATAATCAAATAATCATGTTATCTATGGAGGTCGATGGAAAATATGCAAATAAAAGCTACATAGTTTTTGTAGTTGAGAATATCCTTAAAGCTACATGACTATAGAAGTGCCATTGTGGCATCATCCATTTCCCGGGGGATATGGATAATGACGATCGTGCCTGAGGTTGAAATAAACCCATAGAACTACCTACTAGCCCTTTAATATTTTTACTTAGGCTATGTTTGATTGTTTAAATTTCTAACTAGAATATGACTTGATAGGATATGATATAAAATTTAGGGATTTTGCTAAATCTTATCCATTGTTTGGTAATACTCATATCATATCATGCACAATTTTTTTGTATAAATGACATATTAATATAACTAAACCTAAAAGTTTATAAACGGAGTTGGCAAAAATTTCTCTGAACACTCTTGTCTACTTTATTTTTATTTGCTTTGTTTATTTTATTTTTCTCTCTCTTTTTAAATTATTTTATTTTTATTTCTTTTCCCCCTTCTCTAATAAAATTTTATTAAATAGTAAATTGTACTAATATACCTAAAATAGTTAATAAATATAAATAAATAAATATATTGAATTTATATTATAAGATAGAATTAAAGTCAACTATATAAATAAAAATAAGATTAAATTAAAAATAATTTTTTATTTTTGTTATTGTGAATTATTTTAATAGTATTAAAATAATTATTTATATTGAAATATAATTTCATTTTTTTTTTTTAATTTGAGAAGTTTTTTATTTAAAAATAACAACTTTCTTATTATGAATATTAGAAATCTTATCCACTTTCATTACACCTCCCACATGAGATCTTACATCCAACTTTATCTTATCCTAAGCAAGCATTAAACATAGGGTAGGATAAATTTTATCGTATTTTGCCGAACGCAGCTTTAAGGGGTTGGATTGCTAAAGTAAATTCTAATGTGTATGTGCGTGTGGGATAAGACTTCGGCAAGAAATCAAGTGGGCAAGCAACAAAGGCAAGGAAGGAAAATTATGTTTAATGGGTTAAGTGTATTACAAGAGTGGGATTGTTAGTATAAATCATACATCTCCACGATTATTGACACTTCAATTTTAGCATCCCAATTAATAATTTATTGCATGGAAAATGAGGGACTAATCTTTAGTTCCTAAACAAAAGTATTATAGTTGCATATAGTTTTAAGAGCATTTATTATATACTTTACTTTATTAATTGCATTTGCATTGGAATGGCGATGGTGAATGGACTTGAATTAGTCATGTGGATAGGGCTAGTCTCATTTACTAATTCATTGCATAGAAAATCAAGGACTAATCTTTGGCCCATAAATAAAAAGTTATAATTGCATAAATTTTTAGGATAATTAGTTCACTGATTGCATTTGCATTGGACTGCCAATGATGAATTGACTTGAATCAATTACGTGGACTAGGCATGGCTACAAGCAAATATTAAGCCAATGCAAGGATGGGTGAACGCCGAAAATTTCAAGCCTAATGGACTAAAGTTTTGAGCTTTACTTTAAGCAGCACGATGAATTATTTTTCTAACAAAATGTGGCTATTTTTTCTAATTTAATTAGGTAGAATAGCGACATAATTTCAATGAAAATTTTGCTACCTACTTTGGCAGAATTATGGCAGGTTTTATGATTTGAAAAATTGTTTGGACATTGTTAGGATTTATACATGTAAATTATCCAATTTTAGAGAGAGACGAGAGCGTACCTAGACCAGGAGAATTTTGGTACCTACAAAATAAAATTGAAAAATCGAAAGAACTTCAAAGATAATTTTCATTGAGAGAGAGAGAGAGAGAGAGAGCTCTAAAGGCCATCCTTGCGATTGCCTAAGGGACGGGCGCCCATATGTCGGGGGCCATCTCCATAAAAGATAGTAAAGGGCATTAGTGTTAAAGCAAGAGAGAGAAACTACAAGTTAGGAGTGAGAGAAATGCATTTATCTTCTTAGTAAATGAGCAAGATATATATGTGTGTGTGTATTCTTTTTTTGGTTTAAAGTCGAATTCTCTACGCAGAAGTGAAGTCTGACACGAGGCTTATGAAATGCTGCATAAGGCTATTTAGGGTTAGGCCTTCATATATGGCAGAAGAACCGCTGAACAGCGGATCAGGAGTCTTGGGCCGCGCTTGAGGCCTAGTGTGTAACGCCCAACGGAGATGGCCCACACTAGCCTAAAGTAGTGCAATGTGCAAACCCTAGTAGGACTTGACCAGCACTGGCGCGCTGCTGGCTGTTGCACCTGGTGCTGGTGGTGGCAGTTTTTCTTCTAAGAATCATTTAATCTATTTATTATTTCAAAAATTAACCTACCTTTGATCGTGCATAGATTTTGTCTGATGCAATCGACCAATTTTACGCTCATTGGAGCTCGTGATCCGAAACTTTAGAACATGTGGTCCAATTTTGAAAATATTTTTGAGATCAAAGATTTTTCAACATTTGCCAGAATGGACAATCATATTAAAAAGTTACCACATTTTACCATTTTTTATTAGTTTATTAGATTAGTCATTTATAAATTATTTGAGTAAAATACATATCACCAAAGCACAACAAAATTGAAAAACCTGAGATCCAGATTAAGAAATGCATGGTAGGTTTCAATTTTCAAAACTTAGGAAATCTGTTTCGATTTGAATCTGAAACAAGTTTTAAGTTTTTCTTATTTTATGTTTTCACACGATTCTATGGCATTTTATAGTGTTCAATGATGAGTGTGTACTTGAAATCATTAGTATGAGCTTCTATTTTTGGTGATTTACATGACTAAAGCTTTTACTTTATTAATATTTCATAATCTTCGTGTGTCTAAATATGAGTCATAATGAATTGCAGCAAATGATAGTACTGAGAAGTAATGATTCATTATAGTCGTTCAATTAATAGTACAAGTGGAACATAAGTAGACTTTGAAACCTGTGACAAGGTAAGTTCTAAGTTCTTGGGTATGAAATGTAGGTTTCGGGTCCTAAAAATTAGAGAACTTATTATAACGGATAGGTTTCGCATTTTGGGTGTAACTTGGATAGAACTTAGGATTGCTTACTCCTAACTTATCTAAAAATGTGTGCATACATTGATATATGTTTTGAAAATGAAGGTCCAAACATGTCAAAAGAGGAGGACCAAGGACACTATGTGGGATATGAACTGCAGCAATCCGAGCCATAACTAACCTTGGACAATTCATAATTGATATTAAGTGTTTTGAATTTAACTATTGACAGATTATATGTAATGTAATTTTTTTTAATTTATTAAATGATTTATAGTGAAAGTAGGTCATTCAAAAAAAAAAAATGAAGACAAAACAGAGCAGAGAATAAAAATGGTTGCTATTCTCTTCGTCTTCATCACCAGAATCTATGATACCTCGCAGTCCCTATTTAGTACTAACCAACCAATTATGGAAGCAACAGGTATAGCTTTGACTGCGAACAATGAAATAAATGAAATGTCCATTGGCGTAATTTGCTATTACAAGAATTGACGCCAACAAAACATTCCTAATGTGAAGAAGAGGACAATGACCACACTTAATCATCTGAATATTGATGAGAGACGCAACGCTGAAGAGACCTTCTCTTAAGTCTGATTTGTGGGTAATCATTATTACGATACTTGTACGTTGTTGACGGTCAAAACTGATCCTACCGTCACTTGCTTGTCACTAGAGGGAGGATGTACTTGTCCTTTATTCATGTTTAATTGAAAAAAAAAAATTTCCCTTAATATTTCTTTATTAATTCTTTAATTATTCTTAATGACTGTCAAATCAAAATCTTAATATCATTCGTATACTAGTACGTTGTGCTTTGAATGTAATATATACTGTATAATTTGCCTCAAATTTTATTACATTTCCATTTCTTGCAATTTTTATTGAATATCGTTTTTTCAACTCTAATTTTTTTTTGGAATTTTTTTTTTTTACAAAAAAATCAGTTTATAATGAAAAAGGGCCCAAACCAACCTTGTCCCGCCCTGAATGGAAATTTATGTGGAGTCTTGCCTAGGTTTGGCATAATAATATCCATGGGCCATGTCGGTCCAGGCACAGCCATTGACATGGCTCGATGGCTTGTCCTAATAAAGCCAATACACTTGTGAAATTATATTCAAAAAATAAGAAAAAGGCTAAAGGTACAAATTTATGGGCAAGGGACAAACAAAGTCAAATTGAAGGGTTCGCTTGTGTAGTTGTGTAAGAGAATCGGCGTCAAACTGGCAAGGGTGCTCTGAATGCAAGTTCAAATAGCAAATTTGGTCGATCAGGTAGCTATCTAGCTAGTTCTTTCATTGGGCTTTGAGCCCAAAACTCATTAGTCACTAGGGGAGCTTATATCGTTCCTAAATTTAACCATTCAGTCAGCTTTTTATCAATCATTTGATCAAGAATGTCATACCATGCTTCTTTAGTTCACGTCTTATCAAACAAAACGGCCGTGTACCGATATGGTCAATGGTACCATACAATCTTCCCGTATACTGGCAAGAATAAAAGATGCCTAATTAACATTTTTAGAGATAAAATGGACTTTGTTGACGAGCTCTCTTTTCTCAATCACGAAGAGAAGAGCTCTCTTTGGATTTTCTAAGGTTCACGACCGTCGCTCTCGTTCTCTCCAATCTTCTTGTCCTCTATGACTCCAACGATACCTCAATAGCAAGCGTCGTCCTCTGGCCACAATGTCGTTTAAAGCAACTATAACTAGCTTCCAAGTTTAGTGTTAGATATAAGGTTTTCCTTTTTGATTTGCACAATGTGAAACGATGTCATTGAGTTATTTAGGGATTCTCTTTCAAAAACCAACTATATTTACGTTCTGATTTTAAATTACCGCTAAGAGCATTTGAAATGTGTGAATTGGGCTCGAAATAGTACGTTAGATAAAAAGACATTGCTAAACAGACATGTTTGTAAACACTAATCAGCACAACCTGAGCATTTTCATGAATCTGATCAAATCTTTTCCTGAACATTTCTTGGCTAAGTCATTCATGATCTAAGAGCGGATCTACACATTGGTACTGCGGTGGTTTGAGATGCCTACTTTCCTCTTTTATGGTGATCCAATCGAGTGCATTATACGACTTCCAATCAGCCCACTTTCCCAAAACATATAGCCAAAGTCCTCCATCGTGCGCAGCGATCAAAAGAAAGCCAGCACATGTTTTCTAGAACTGGCATACTTTTCCATTGCGAATGGTAGGCACCACGCTGGATCAGCCAAAAGAATAAGAACTTTGAATGAATTAGCTGCAATGCGTTAAAAATTAATGCGTGGAGTGCCTTTCACTTGGCAAAGTGCCAAAATACCCACGTCACCAATGAGCTCGAGCGTTGACCGTCGACCTCCATTCCATGATTGGAACCCACTCGAGAGAGAGAGAGAGAGAGAGAGAGAGAGAGAGAGAGAGAGAGGGAGGGAGGGGAGAGAGAGATTCTACAGTCTAATCTCCAAGATAAAGCTGACAGGGAAGGCGACGAACCCTAAAGAATCGTGGGTCATGCAAGCGCGTGGGGTCGTGGAAATAAATTTTTCGCCGTCCCTTTCCATGCATGGCGCTTTCGGGATTTGTGTTTCCATCTG
This sequence comes from Eucalyptus polyanthemos subsp. polyanthemos, assembly GCA_017140185.1. Classification (NCBI taxonomy): domain Eukaryota; kingdom Viridiplantae; phylum Streptophyta; class Magnoliopsida; order Myrtales; family Myrtaceae; genus Eucalyptus; species Eucalyptus polyanthemos. Next base: position 17,010,526 of record CM029457.1, on the reverse strand, counting down.
CCGCCACTACACTTTCCCACCAGAATTGTCAAATTACGACGCCTAAAAAATCACGAGCATCTTATAGATTCCCTTCTTTCCTAGAGGTGAGAAGAGAGAAATCGGAGTCCCACCGCCAAACATGTGATTGGACAGGTTTGACGTTGCCATCGCCGATTTGATCTCTCTATTTGTTATTTGACTTCCCTGTGGGGTCGACGGCGGTGCGCGTGAATAGTGAGTCTTCACCTGCTACTCTCAATCAAGAAAGCAAGAACCCAACATGCTTGATGATAATGATAATAATAATCTAGATTGTGACAGGATCCATCTTTGATTATATGTTTTATCTTTGAATTGTCAAATGCTTAGTGCATGTGGGACATTGAATGCTCATAAAGTCTTAATAACCATCTGGCAAAAGATTATAATAGTATGATTCTCATGCGTCAATTGCGGTTTGGAGAGTGAAATTAAGTTCAATTTATGTGTCAATCATTGACAAACATGAAGATAATCATAACACGGCTCTTGAAGCTTTTGCTGAAATGTAATTGAGTCCTCAAAGCTTATAATTTGGCATAGCTAACCAATGCAGTTAATAAAAAGACTTGTCTAAGCATACATTAATCGAAAGTTTTAAGACAAGATTGCATGAAAAAATATAATAAGAATCAATTATGCTTTGTGTTTAGGTTGAGGACTCCTTCTGGAAGTACTATTTTGGTATGCTCGAATCATGCGTGTTTATGCATATGACCCTTTTTGCTAAAGTGAAGTCCCACCCCAGTTTGGTCGACTCGTGGTCGGAGACTACTGTTTTGTCTCATCCAGATATTGAACTTTCTGTGGCCGTATTTTGTGAACCAACCTTGCCAAACCACGGTTGACAAATGCATGATCGCATTGCGTCTTATTCGCTTTGTCTTGTTTTGCATGTGCTAGGTGAACTCATCTTTCGGAATACATAAGATAATCGGGCCTCTGCGCCTTAAACTTTGGTTTTTTTCGAGATGAATTATTTTGATTGTAAGATCATTCCGTTGTCATTGTCCAAATTTTGTCCCTGGCGTTTGTCTCATAAGTTGACATCAAAGCATGGAACCGGCCGTTGAATTTGCGACGCAGAAAATATCAGATTGCAGCTGAAAAACTGTTCCACCGGTTGGGTTGAAGGGTTATTTGTGGCGATATAATTCAACCTCAGGTTCTAACAAATTTACATTGTTACCACCTAAGTAGTACCGACATTGACACACGACACGTGACACGCGATATAAAATGACACGACACGGCGACACGTTGTTTCTCAAAAAACAAAGAATTCCGACACGTTGGGACACTTTGTATATATATATATAAATGATCGTTTTTATGATTATTTCAATCAAATTAATTTTATTCAAATTCAAAAATAAATAAATAAATAATTAAAAAAGTATAGAATGAATTTATACTAAAAACATGAATCCATCATTTATTAATATCATTAATTATTTCAATTTAATAAATTCAACTCTATTCCAATAATTCATAAACCTGGAGAAAAAACAAGCAATCGACATTCGGACTCACGTGTTAGATATGTTGGAAGAGGGAAAAAAAAAAAACTTAAGGGGTGAATTATGTATCACGGAAAGTAGGAGTTAAAAGAGAAAACAAAAGACTAGATTTTTCTTATTTCTCCATTTATTATTTTTATTATTGTGTTTTATTTTTTCACATATATACATTTTGACATCCCATTTATTGAAAATTTTTAAAATTGACATTGATATCGAAAGTGTCAAAAACTCCTATGTTGGAATTCTAATTCGAATGTTGGAGGGTGTCGGAAAAATTGACTAGGTGTTGGATTTTCCAACATATGTTAACTAAGTGTTGAAGAGTGTCCAAGAGTATTAGAGAGTATCGGACATGTGTCGAAGTGTCTGACATGACACGAAGGCTCTTAAAGAGTATCGGTGCTTCAAAAGTTACCGCTAGAAGTTCAGGACATTCAATTTTGGCATTGTTCTGTGCAATCTTGTAGTACGCGATGGGGTATATTCATGTATAAATCTTATCTACTATCTTCATTAGAAGAATCGTTAGATTCACTTCACGTGTCCTCCAAATACTCATTTTAGAATTTTTTTTTTTAATTTCCTCTTTCTCTCCCCCCACCCCTCCGTTGTCCAATCGCTTGTGGCTGCCATTGATGATCCAACGAAGTCACGGTCGCTTTGCGCTCAACGGCCTTCATTGCCCACTTGTCTCTCTTCTCCCTCATTAGTCCCTTATCTCACGCCTAACAATGGCCTCCCTCTTAACATTGATTCTAGGTCGACCCAAGGTGGTGGGACTCAAATTGGATTCGATTTGAGGCCTCAAAGTCCCCTTAGACCGGGTTTTCATAATAACAAAAAAAGTGTGTCATTCCTAAATCTAACTTGGGTTCATGGTAGTGGAGGAACTAGATCGAAAGAAGAGGCATTCTAGTGATAAGATATAAAATAAAACCGTCGCCAAAAATTAAATTGGTAATTTTATCGTAATTAAGTGGTAATGACAATTCCGGTGATAGATAAATTTACAATTACATTTAAGATGAGCGTAGAAATACTAATGAAAGGCATTGCTTTAGTATAACAATTAATAGGAATGTTATTGATTTTACTTGAAGTGAAAATTCCACTGATTTCGTTTGACTCAAGGTGGAGATGGGTGGGTAGGTAGGTGAGAGAGAGAGATTTCGTTTGACTCAAGGTGGAGCTGGGTGGGTAGGTAGGTGAGAGAGAGAGAGAGAGAGATGATGCAAGCTAGATCCGAGGGAGAAGACGCTGACGAGAGATAGTGGAGGCGTGAGGAGTGAAGACAGCTAGGATTTTTCCTTGTTGGTGTCTAAATTGACAAGAGGTGAAAATCCAATGACTAATTGGATGGTGACAATGCATGAATTTCGGGTGGGCGATAGGATTCCCTCACCCGATTGAATTTCACTTCTTGAAATTTAAGTCGAACTTCCTTCGGCAATTACATCATTCAACAGTTTGGTTCTCTTTGTAAAATTTTTGAACATTTTTAGACTGTCCATCGCTACAAAGAATTATCAAAGTCCATCGCTATTCAGGCGGACATATGAAGTAAGGATCTAGTGCTTCACATTGGGTTCGTAACTAAAAGACTACAAGTTTCTACAAATACATCAAACGTGACGTTGTAATCTTAATAATTAGCTAACAATGAGGAAAAAGTACTAAAAAGGTCCTAAACCTATACATTGGTATCAATTTATTTATAAACATTTTAATTAAATCAATTTAGTCCTAAAATTTTTCATATTAGTACTAATTTAATCCATTGACATGGATGTCGGTCATGGCACTTTAGATAACCGATGATGATGTGGACATTTTAAAATATTTTTTTGATTTTTTACTATTTTTTTTTCATTTTTTCCTTTTCATTTTTTTTCCTTTTCTTTTCCTTTGGACTGTGACCGGCAATGGCCACAGACAAAGGTGTATGACCCTCATCGGCGAGAGGCAAGGACTGCCCTTGCTGGATCTAGTGAGGACACAACCCATGTAGCCTGGGCAATTCACCGAGTTTGGCAAGGGCCACTCTCATGGCTTCTAGAGAGGGTAGCCCTCGGCTATGCGGCAAAAGTTGAGCCCTTGCTAGATTTAATGAGGGCGGCCCTTGCCTAGGTTGCAAGGGTTGTGCCTTCGCTTAGGCTATGAGGGCAACCCTCACTTATGGCTGACAAGGGTTGCGATGCCCTTGCCTATGGTCAGTATTGGCCATTGTCCAAAGAAAAAGAAAAGGGGGAAAAAGAGGAAAGAAAAAAAAAAAAAGAAAAATGATTTTTTTTTAAATAGTGAAAAATAGAAAATTTATTAAAAAATATTTTTAAAATGTCAATGTTAACATCGGCCATCTTATATGTGATGACTGGCATCCGTGTTAGCAATTTCTAGCTTAAAGTGGCCAAATATATTAAATTGGTAATAATGTGAAAAAATTTGAGATTAAATTGGTCTAATTAAAAAGTTTATGATTAAATTAGTACAAATACAATAGGTTTAGGACTTTTTGGCACTTTTTTTCCATCAAGTGGATATTGCATAATTTAAGCTATACTTAGAAACTTTAAAGAAAACTATTTCGATTAAAACTTCATTTGTTTCATGGAAAATAAATAACTTCCAAAAAAATAATCACTTACATCGCTTACGAAAATAAATAAATAAAAAATATCTTCTTTCTCTATGAAAATATTTAAATATAAATTGTTGTTGATGGGGAAAACGTTGCTCCTTAGCTATTTTTTCAAGTGACATGAGTAATCCTTTTTTAGAAAAATGTTTTTTAAATTATACATCTTACTCTAAACAAACGGAGCCTAATACGGTTGAGATATTTCAACCGTCCTTTCTAATCATTTAGGTTGCTTCGCAGCTAATGTGAGCCCAACGCGCATGAGCTGTCGGATTCATATCACGACTCGCATGCATAGATCTGATGTGAATCGGATGCATGAACAGTATTGCTTCTTCTCAACAAAAGCTCTCGAAACTTTGGGGCGGAACGTGGGTCGCGTGGAGAAGTCATTTCATCCTCCCAACACTTCCAAATCATTTTCCCACCGGCCGAGGCCATATCAGATCATAAGCTCTCGAAACTTTTGTTGTCTTTTTCAAAATTATGAACGAGCGAGAAACTTTTTTTTTTTCTCTTTTGCAATACCTCCAAGCTTATATCAAGGATCTAAAATTATCTTCCGCAAGGCTTCTGTCTATAATGGTCGTTAAAAATCCGAAATGGCAGTGTTTGTGGAGAACACAAGGCAAATGAAACTGACATGGTAATGAACGTGCTTTACCACTTTAGATTTCTAACAGCCTCGCATGTTGCCGTGTGGGATTTTAACAGCCGACAAACAGATGGCTTTTTAGAGTATTTGGCGCAAGTTTGAGGTATTGGTGGGACCAAAAATAGTTCGGGATATTGGTATTTGATTAGAAAATGCTCCATAATGTTTGATGTGATTATTCCTTTCCAATTGAGAGAGTCAACATCGTGCGAAACAGCTGCATGCAATGGACAGCAGAAGTGTCATCGGGCATTCCTTATCCTAAAAATTGAATGAGTGGAGAAAAACTTCCACATGGCCTCATTTAATATTGCCGCGAAAATTCCTTGTTCTAGCGAATTAGTAAACTTGCTTCTAAGCTAATCCAAAAGACTATAAAGGAGAATCTGCATGATTAGCAATCACTCGAAAATGTTGACCCAGATTAGATTCCTAATGAGGCTTTCATCCAGAAATGCATGCTTGAAAAATGAGGCGCATAGGAATATCACGGATAAGCCCATAGGATTGACTCATTGATCGAGAAGTTTTATCGATGCTTATCGTGGGATGAGTTTGGATCTCCATGCCACTAAGAGTAATCAACTCCATGTTTGAGCAGCTGACTAGAACTTCAGCTCTCGTTATATGTAGTCCATGAGGTTAGTGGGGCATTTCATGGGTGTGGACTTTATCTATTGAAGATGCGCTTGCTTATTTTTACCAAATAATAATAATAATAATATGGGACTGCAGAGGAATTCAACATGACTTGCTGTGAGAAACAAGATATTACGACCTACCTACAGCAGGATGTGGACCGTAGAAAGATACATTGGGTCACACTTAAGTACCCTAGTAGAGTTTATCACACTACTTCTAATTCAACTTTTCAATGTTTTTTTTTATTAATTATCTCAGCTAGAACAAGATGCTATTGTTAGGACATTGTAGTCCATTATCTACAGAATTTCATTTTTATATATCATGGAAACCATATTTGTGTTTACTAGTTGAACAAAGAGGAATGGTCGTCATGCAGCAAGTTCCAAATTTCATAACATGCATGCAATTGATTAAGCCTTACAGAGTCTTTTTTTTTTTTTTTTTTTGGGGGGGGGGGGGTGCGGGCGGCGAGGACATACAATAGTTAGATGGCGTGATCCGCTTGTCTTTGTTAGTGAAGGTCAATATTTCATCAATTGGATTTGGCGAACCTTCGCTTGGACGTGACAATTTTCCCTAATAGTCAATAACTCTCCAGACGAAAAACAACTTTGACTACTTGTTTTCTTTATTTTTTGCTGTTTATAGTGACATACGCGGGCTTTATTTTGATAAAAAATTTACTATATATGTCGATTGGGAAAAAGGAATATGTTCTGTTGATTTGTGTATTTCTTTTAATTAAATCCTTGAACTTTTGATATGTTTAAGCGAGTCCTTGAACTTGCGTTCCCTCATGCTACAAATGCGATTAATTGGAATTGACATGCCCGTCGCAGCCGATCAGAGTCTAACATGAACACCGCCCAAAGCTTTCTACATCTGACTCTTGCTGGCTGTCGAGGTGGATGGGATCGATTAAAAAAGTTATGTAAGCTACAAGACTTTATTAAACAAATTGACAGTTTAACGACTTGACGAAAAAAATATATGCGAGGTCAGGACCAAAATTGAAAATTTGGACACTAGAAAATAAACATAGAGAGTGAGTGAAAAAATCAACATATATGGCGACTCCTTGATATTGGTCCATTAAAATAGGAAACACATGCAAATATACTTATGTATCAGACTTTTCAAAATAAGCCATCTTCTTTAATTCATATGAAACTTCTTAAAAGTAGAAAAGTTGAAAGCGAGAAGATTCTTGGTTTGATATCTCCTAAGGAAATTACTTCTAGAATCTGATATGAGGATAGGTCCTGTTATATTTGCTTAAAATTGACAGCCTTATATAGACCTATAAATATATATAGAGCCAAAAATTTCTATACGGTGAGATTAGTTGGTTTTCAAATAAAAAAGCTTAGAAGTCTAGACTACACATGATCTGGACACACACACACACACACACACACACATATCCAAACACTTCGGTGTTGAACTTGTTTTTTCAAAATTCAAAATTCTTATATTATAGATGCAGGCATCCAATGCCGTTGACTTGAGAAGAAAGAAAAAGCATAACAGTGCAAAAACTCTTGCATAAATACCCCTGAATTCATTCAAGTGCATCACACAAAAACACACTACGCGCACAGCCATCAAGCTTGTGCTTCCCTTCCTCCTCCTTTGCTTATCAACTTCTTCTTCGCTGAAACTTTAACTCCAAGCGATGGCTCGTGAGAGCTCTTCTGTCAGATCCGCCTTCTTATTGTTGCTGTGTTTTCTTCTGGAAACAGCCTCAGCTCAGCTGTCCAGTACTTTCTACTCCACCTCCTGTCCCAGCGCCCTCTCCACCATTAAATCCGGCGTGAGCTCCGCGGTCAAAAGTGAGGCCCGCATGGGCGCATCGCTGCTCCGCCTTCACTTCCACGATTGCTTCGTTAATGCAAGTCCCTCTACCAGGAGTCTCTCCTCTCTTTCCGATTGATTGCTACCTTTGTTTCTCTTCTGTCATTCAAGCTGCATGCAAGCGTGCATGCATGATGCATCTTTGTGCTTTTGTGCATGTGAAACGTTCCAACCGACCTCATAGTCAAAAAGAATGATTAGATTTCGCTTCTACGCAAGTTACTTACTCTCTTTTTCACTAACCAAACAATAGGTAGGAAGTACACATATTGAATTAATCGAGTCTGACCGACCCTTTTTGTGCCATGCATTTTTGTGAGTTTATTATTATAATAATAATAGGCTGTGTTTATTGAAGTCGTTTTAAAATTAGAGCTATGTTTTCATTCAAACAGCAATAAAAAGCATGGCCCTTAGAATAAAAGCACAAAGATGCATCATGCATGCACGCTAGTGTAAAAATCTCATTCCGTAAGTGGTCTTATCTACTAGATATTTTGGTGGTTGGGGAGAGATTTGGTAATTAGAATCCTCGAAACAAGATGGACAAGAATATTGTTGTGCGTTCTCTATTTTTTTTTTTCCATTTATTATATCGACAATGTAAGCCATGCAGGCGAGCGTATTTTATGCCGAGTATGTTGTGGATAAGACGTGTTTGTGTATGATTAGCTACATGATTTTAAATTCGATGAATTAGATCACGCAAAAGTCCTAAACGTTGGAGATGGAAAAAAGAGAGAGCGACAGCCATGCTTTTATGACGGTGGTTGACTTTACGCGTTTATCATGTTTGGCAAATCAATCAGTTGTTTTCAATGGGTTTTGGTCATATTTTGATCACCGTCACTTTGGTTGCCATACTTTTCTACATTGAAAATGATATTTTGCTATAAAATATCTTTTTTTAATGAAATTTGTTAATCCAATGGAGTTCTAAAAATTGTGTTAGATCTTTTGAACAATTTGAAGTACCTTCATTGTTATCCACTTCGTGTTCTTTGTGCATAATTCAAGAGTTGTCCATATCCTAATGGGCCTTTCTCCATCAAACATGCCGTCTCTATTTCAAACTTGATATTTAAAGCCTGATCCATTTTTTACTAAAAAATGTGACATGTTTACAACTTTATCGATTAGATGCTTTTCTCTTTTCCTGCATGTGTTGGAAATTGTCTAGATCTTCAAGGTCATTCGAGAAGACAAAATTCAGGCTAATTCTAGTAAATCAAAAAGTCGGTGACTCCCCTCTGTTAAATATTAAAGGACACGCCATGTTGCTAACCAAAAGCCTTGATTTAGAGACCATTTCAGAGCACAATCATTTTGTTTCTAGTCCGACAATTACTGGATGCATTGTTCCTAGAGAGACAATACAAATTAAAGTCAAAAGGCACGAGAAAGAGTGTCATTCCCGTCCAAACTGGTGTCTGTAAGCGTTCATAATGGGGGACAAAAGGGGGGAAAATGATAAGGGAAAGTAATCAGTGTTCATACTTTATGTTCGGGAAAAGTTATAGGACTTGTTCTGCTTATATTTTGAACATTGAATCTAATGAATCCAATAGGATCGATTTGACTAACTAACGATGTGTGGCACAAAATATAAAATAGGGATGCGACGCATCTGTTCTATTGGACGACACCGCGAACTTCACTGGGGAGAAGAATGCTGGCCCAAATGCCAATTCCTTACGGGGATTCAACGTGATTGACACAATCAAGTCCCAATTGGAGAGTGCATGCCCCGGCATCGTGTCCTGCGCTGATCTCTTGACCGTGGCTGCCCGAGATTCTGTCGTTGCTGTAAGTGCACACTTTCTTCTTAATTCTAGCGATCAATTGTGATGAGAAAAAATCACTCGTTATGATCTCGATGTTGCATCAATACTAACACGTGTGGATTTCTTTAACTATTTAATTCTTAGTTAGGTGGCCCAAGTTGGACAGTCCCGCTAGGAAGAAGAGACTCAACCACGGCAAGCCAAAGTGCTGCTAATAGCAACATACCTGCCCCGACTTTGAGCCTTAGCGGCCTCATCACTGCCTTCTCTAACAAAGGTTTCACCGCCAAAGAAATGGTGGCACTCTCAGGTCATTGTTTTTCCTTTTTTGTGGCACCTTTTAATAACGAATTTACAATAATGCTTGATCGATATACTAAGATTAGTATTAAAAAGTTGTTTGATTGTTGTTAACAGGGTCGCACACGATAGGTCAAGCCCGATGCACAACTTTCCGGACCCGTCTTTACAACGAGAACAACATCAACACCACGTTCGCAACCTCACTCAAGGCGAACTGCCCAAGCTCCGGAGGCAACAACAATCTCTCTCCTCTAGACACCACGAGCCCGACGTCCTTCGACAATGCCTACTTTAAGAACTTGCAAATCCAAAAAGGTCTTCTTCACTCGGACCAGCAATTGTTTAATGGTGGTTCCACGGACGCTCAAGTGAATGCTTATAGCAGCAATTCAGCTACTTTCATGACAGATTTTGCTAACGCCATGGTGAAGATGGGTAACCTCAGCCCGCTCACCGGCTCAAGCGGTCAGATTAGGAAGACATGCGGGAAAGTCAACTAATGATTTTTCTGGATTTTGCTTTTGATGTCTCTAAAGTTTTGCGTACGCTCTCAAGCGTACTTTGATAAGAAAAAGGTTCAATGTATTGTCTATTGGGATGGTTGATCCCACTTTTAATATTCATGTATGAGCACATAAAAGTAGTGTTCATATAGTTGTGACACATGACGTGATCAACTTCATTATTTAGAGTTTCAATATATTTAAATTGTGTTAGAATTAAACCCCACCAGATTCTTATTAACCGGAGAACGTTATTCCACTATAACAGTATTTTTCCAAACAATAGCAAAGAAAGAACATACGGAGATTTTAGAGTAAAGTCTCACACGAGTTGAAAATTGAAATTCGGTGGATTTTGTAACCAAAAGATTATTTTTAATCTTAACTACTTAGTATACTAAAATCGGATTTCTTTGCAATTTTGATACAATTATTTCTAACGTAATTCTCAACTAATCATAGCTACAATAATTTTAGAAACTAGCAAGACTAACTTAGAAAGTACTCCAATTTCCGATGGAAATATGGATAAATATTTAGCGACACAGGTTGTATAACCAAAATCTTGCTAATGTGTGTAGTTTTACATTTAGCAAATAAACAATGAATTATATTATTTGTGGAGGTGGATGTAAAATATGTAAATAAAAGGTACATAGTATTTGTGGTCAAGAATAATCCTTAAAGCTCCATGACTATAGAAGTACGGTTGTGGTATCTTCACATTTTCCAGGGTTGATATGGGTAAGGAAGATCCCGCCTGAGAGTCAAATAAACCCATAGAATGACAATGACCCACTAACCCATTGCGTTAAGGCCTAGAGAAATGGCTCCCTTGGAAAGCCCACGGCCCCTCTCTCTCTCTCTCTATCACTTCAGCACTAGCGGAAAGAAAACGGAACACATACATTGAGAGACGATTCCAAATAGAGAGGTATGGTGAAAGGACAAACATCCTCTTAGGAAGATTTGAAAAATATTTTTTTAAAAATAGTTGGTTATATCATTTAGAAAAATTTGTCAATGAAAATATTTTCATTATCGACAATAATTTATAATTAACTATATTCATGGGCGATAGAGAATATTTTTCATTCATTCATTAATTTTAAACAAATACACCCCAAAATGTTGAAGGCAAAGTTATCCTTTAAAATGATTTTCTTTATATGATATGAAATTTTTAAAAATAAAAAAACACACACGCCACCAAGGAAAAGAATCCTAAATCTATGTTCCATGGACTCTCTCTCTCTCTCTCTCTCTCTCTCTCTCTCTCTCTCTCCTCAACCACCATTCAACGTGCCTCATGTGCCCTAGCAATCCCACCTTGACACCGCATCCTCAAGTGGTCGCCCCTCGCTTGCTGCTCATATGCACTCATTGAAATAGTGTTTGAAACTCTAATCTATCCTCGAATTCGTGTGGATCTTGCCAAGGGGCCACAATGATAGCATTGGTTGCTTGTGTTGCCAGGTTCGGCGAAGTTGGACTTGGGTTTGACCACATTGGATTTAACATGTAGAGTGATTTAATCTAAGGTCGACTACTCAAACAATGAAATCGGGAGAGTAACTTACACACATAGACTTGTCAAAAAATCAAGTAGAAATTTCTCTACGCTAGTTTGGAAAAATGGGTATAAATTTGTTGATTCAAATCTTAATGACTTGATACGAATCTTAATGACTTGATTTCAAAGCCAAAGAACGGAGACTCTTGAATTTACAACTTTTATGTGTTGAGTTCTCTTAGATAGCATTGTAGGCTTATTGATTTTGGAAGGAAGTGGGCAAAACATGATTGGATAGAATGAAGAAAAGATAGGAACTTCAATGATCGCTCTTCTAGACCTTCGAGTAGGTTAAAATGGCATCATGGCTGCAACTTCAAGATGCAGGCTTTAAAACCTTTGACTCTTTAAGGTTCAAGTGAAAATTCTTTTAAGTTTCAAGGGGTTTGAACTCTTCAAAGTTTAAGGAATTGCACTAAGAAAATTTCATTAATCAAATTTGGTGTCCATTTTAGAGAGGCTCAATGACCTTTTATAGAAAAACAAAAGAAGAGTACAGGAGCGCTTGGTAACCATTTTGTTTCCGAGAATAATTTATTATCATAAATGATTATTGTTTATTCCGTTCCCGGGAACAAATTCTAAGTATTTGAAAGATTTTGGTAACTGTCCAAAAATTTTATTCTCAGGATAGACTTGCGTTTGGCACCATCCTCAAAATTTCTAATTCGAACCACTTTCTTCTAATTTTTTAAATAATTCTATTACTTTTTTTTTCTTTTCTTTTATCTTCTTTCTTATACTGTCATTGGCCCCCAACGAGGTTGAGCTCACACAACCACCAATAAAGCTTGACCTCGCCCAGCCCAGCCAAGGCTCGACCGAGCCTCGCCTAGCAAGGCAAGGCTTGCCAATGGCTGGGGGAGGCCTAGACGAGGCTCATCGGTGCCTGGGCGAGCTCGCCTAATCGATCACCAGTTACAAGCGATGGTGGCCGATGGCGGTGGCAGCGTAAGAAGAAGAGAAAAGGAAGAAAAACAAGAAGGAAAGAAGAAGAGAAAAAAAGAAAAGAAAAAATTTCGATTGGCTTGATTCCGGAATGATTCTCGAGAACAAGGAATCAATTTTTTTTTATTTCTCAATTTTACTCCAAATTTATTCCCGAGACCAAAAAATTTACTAAATGATTTTTCTGTTCCAAATCTACTCCCAGGAACAAAAGAACATAATCAAACACTATTTGGCCGGTTGCCAAACGCGCCCCAAGAGACTAAAGTCAAGTCTAGAAACTGTAAGTTATGTAAAAATTAGAAACATTTAGAAACTAAGAGCAATTAAAATCAAAACAATATTTCCAATGCTTTTGCTCATTCCAGAGTGCCTTGATGTAAGCTTCAATGTGTGGGAAAATGACATGGTCTTTATGACAAAGTCAATATGAGGCCTTATCGATGAGGGATCTGTCAAGGAGAGTGTCGTTGATCTTGAATATGTGCTGATCTTTCTTGGTTGAACGAGTTGATGTTGAGCATGGGCTGCATCATAGAGCCATGTTTGATTTGCAATAGAGAAAAGAGAGGGTAGGGTCTTTGGGTCAAGGATTGAGGGCTCGATGGGTCAAAGACTTGCAGGATGCAGGTTGACAACGATGGGGCATTGAGTAATGGGAAGACGATATCCTCTGGCGTCTGTAGTGAAAGTAATGTCTTTGTGGTTTTAGCATTCTTAGGGATGAGCATCAGTCCGATTCAGCTAGGGAACTGGACCAAATTGATTTGGACTGGTTGATCGACCTATTTAAAATTTGTTCTAGGGAGAATCACTTAGGTTTCAGTTCTAGAAATTTAGAATCAGCTAGGGGCTTGGTTCGACTCTTAATTCCAAGGTTAGAAGGAATGGAACTACTTAGGTTAAACTAGTTTTGAAGCCTTTTTTTTTTTTTTTTTTTTTTTTTTTTTTTTTTTTTTATGAAGAAAAGAAGGAGGAGGAGGAGGAGGATGATGAATTTGTGCCCATCAACATGAACAAATAATAATATAACTATTTGACAGGCAAATTGTTTTTGATAATGAAATGGAGTAACTTTTATATTTCATTTCAAGAGTGGTTTATATATATATATTTTACCTGAAATATAACATTGGTTTACCTGAGAATCAAGTGCTAATTGACAGTGCCAAAACTAATTCGTTAGGTTTTTGATTTCAATTGTTCGGAATTGAGGATCACAAGATTGATTCTCAATTTTATGGTTAAAGGTTTGGTATCGATCCATCTTGGAATCGATTCCCCGGAAGAGAAGGGGCCGGGGGGGGAGATCTCGACGAAATTTTGGTAAAAGAAAAAAGAAGCAGAAAAAACAATGAAAAGGCAAAGAAACATGGAGAAAAAAATCTTGACCATCCAATGGGTATAGCAAAAAAGTTTCAAGCTATGAGAAGTAATTTTAAATAAATTTAGAGGAAGCTAATCCGTGATAACATGTAGAGAATGGTATCAATGTTGAACTTTTTAGTATGCATGTGAACCAAGCTCTTATATACCAGATGAGGGAAGCTTCATATTGCTTTGTTTCACTGGAATTTCTCCTGTCGGTTTTTAATTTGTCCACCCCTCACCTCAACCTCCACGACCACATCCAGTCCCTCATTTGTGCCAGAGATCTCAATCCCGCCTCCACCACAATTCATCAGTTCGACTTCTCCAACACCCACCCCCATTGTCTTCACTTGCAATGCCATCATCGCTTCTATCTATTGCTACAAGAGCTTCATATTGCTTTGTTTCGCCGAAATTTCTCTAGTTGGTTTTTAATTTGTTGGTTCCTGGTGATTTATAATTGAAAATGGAGATATTGCAAAAAGTTCACGACATTAAATTCTCAATTCATCCATTAAGCACCAAAATGTACGAGGACTTAATAGAAAACTTCTTGTGGGTCAACAACATGAAGAAGAATGCTATGATTTTTGTCAATCAATATCTAGTTTGTCAACGAATGAAAATTGAGCACAAAAAACAGGTGGACAATTACACCCACTTAAGTGAAATGAGAGTATATCATCATGGATTTCATAGTTGGTCTATTGAGGGCGTCAAGTGGTAATAATGCTATATGGGTGATTGTTAATCGATTGATTAAGTCCACACACTTTTTGTCCTATCGATTTGGCCTTTCCATGGAAGAAATGACATAGTAGTATGTTAATGAGACAGTAAAGTGGTATATTTAGAATTAATTTCTACAATCAGATTGCTAAGAGACTAAGACATTAAGGATAAGTTGATAGATTTTGATGTGCACGTTAGTAGTGTAGAACAATGATATCTTAACTTATCACCATATTATTTATAGAATAGGGTCGGTATTTTAGGAAATTCATATTTTGAGATTTTCCTAATTCGTTTATATCTTTCATTGATGATTTTAGTGGATTATAAAAATTTTCAGACTCACCAATGTTCAAAATCAAATGTCTAGAATGAATAATGTTTTCCTCAATTTTTATTTCTCTTTGAAAGAAAGCAAAAGGAAGGAAGAAAAGAATGATAACGAAGCTGAAGACGTATGGACTTTTTGTATATTCACTTCAGTGTATTGTAAATGTACATACCCCTAAAGATATAATACAAGGATTGTACAATTAATTGAAGTAAATGATCCTATGTATCATCTAAATCTAAATCTAATCTTTAATTGATATACACACAATCGTAATAAGATCAGATCAAAAACTTCCAACCCAATTACCGCATA
Organism: Eucalyptus polyanthemos subsp. polyanthemos; assembly: GCA_017140185.1. Lineage (NCBI taxonomy): Eukaryota > Viridiplantae > Streptophyta > Magnoliopsida > Myrtales > Myrtaceae > Eucalyptus > Eucalyptus polyanthemos. The sequence continues at coordinate 16,995,330 of CM029457.1, read as the reverse complement.
TCTTCTAACACTCCCCTCAAGCTGGTGGCTTGTAGATGTCCAAGATGCCTAGCTTGCTTAATAGATATGCATGCTATCGATGACACAAGGGTTTGGTATAAATGTCTGCTAGCTGTTTTGTCGTCCCAATTCCTCATCTTAATCACTCCTTGGATCTCTTCCCTTGTAAAGTGACAATCCACTTCTATATGCTTGGTTCTTTCGTGCACTATAGGATTTGCTGCTAGTTTGAGAGCCACATCATTATCACAATATAACTTCATTGGTCCTTGCACTTGTACTCCGAGATCCTTAAGTAGGCCTCGTATCCACACTATTTTACAAGTGGCTTTAGCCATAGCTCGATACTTTGCTTCGGCTAAGGACAATGATATAGTGGGCTATTTCTTGGTCTTCCATGAGAGGAGTGTTTCTCCCAATTTGATGCAATACCCAGTGACAAATTTTTGACTTATGGGACATGTTGTATAATCAGCATCACAGTATGTTGTCATCTTCATGTCACATTGTTTAGATAGGAGTATCCCAAATCCTGGACACTTCTTTAAATATTTCACGACTTTCAAGGCAGCATCCAAATGAGATCACTTTGGATTGTGCATGAACTGGCTACACATCTGTAGCGCATAGGAGATATCGGGCCTAGTCATAGTAAGATATATGAGTTTTCCAGCAAGTCTTTGATACATTGATGGATCTCTGAGTATGTGATCATCATTTTGAGATATGCCCTTATCATATTTTATAGTAGTCAACTTAGTGTTTTGCTTAATGGGAATTACAGCTGGTTTGCATCTTGATAAACTTACTTCTAATATGATCTCTAACACAAACTTCCACTGACTAAGGGAAATCCCTTGATCAGATTGAGCAATTTCAATCCCAATGAAATATTTAAATGCTCCTAAGTCTTTAATGTGGAAGGTGGCATGTAAATATTCCTTGAAATTTTCTATGGCAGTTTTATCATTTCCCATAACAAGAATTTCATTGACATATATCATCAAATAAATAGATAACATACCTTTAGTTCGTGTGAATAGAGCATAGTCATGTTTGGACTGCTCGAAGCCTGCTGTTGCAAGAGCATTTGCAAATTTGGCGTACCATTGTCTAGATGCTTGTTTTAATCCATAAAGAGATTTACAGAGACGACTTACTTTATTCTCCCCCTATCTTTGTAAGCCTTGAGGAATATCCATATAGATTTCTTCATCTAGATCACCGTATAGGAAGGCATTATGCATGTCCATCTGATGTAGATGTCAATCATTAATGGTGGCAATGGTTAAGAATGAACGAACTGTGACATTTGCGGCAAATGGTGAGAATGTCTCATGATAGTCAAAGCCTTCTCGTTGGGTGAATCCCTTGGCTACCAACCGTGCCTTATATCGTTTAGTGGAGCCATTAGCACGATAATTAATCTTGTAGATCCATTTGTAGCCAATTGGTTTACGATTAGGTGGGAGTGAGGCAAGATCCCATGTTTGATTATCAATTAGTGTCTGTAGTTTTGCCTTCATGGCCTGTTGCCATCTTGGTTCAATGGACGCCTCATTGTAACTAGATGGTTCATTGTCTTCTGATAGACGACTAATGCAACATCTATGTTCCTGTGATAATCTATGAAAGGAAACATCGGATGAGATTGGATACTGAGTACTTGGAGAATTGTGAGTGGCATAGACATAATCTTTAGTCTAGGTTGGAGGTTGTGTAGCACGACCGGAACGTCTTGGATGATCGACTCCCGTAGAAGGAATTGTCTCACTAGGGGGACGACAGTGCGATATCCTGGATTTCCTCAATAACAGTAGGGCCTTCTAGTGTGTTCTCCAAATTATCTACTGAACAGTTTGAATTCTCAACTAAAGTTGATGTTGTTGCTGGAATTAGGGGAGGAATATGATGAACATTCCTTGGTTCTGCTAGTGGTATGTAAGCATAATCTCGAGGTAATACTTCATTAGATAAGAGGCCACGAGGAGAGGATGTTATCCCTTAATCATCGTCTGGAGATATCTTCTTAGAGAAAGGAAAGATGTCCTCATGAAAAATTACATCATGACTTATCAGGAATTCTTTTGTGGAAATGTCAAGAACCCGATACCCTTTCTGTAAGTTAGGATATCCCATAAAAATGCATCACCGAGCACGTGGACTCAACTTGTCTCGAGGACCCACTGTTGTGACATAGTATAGACATCCAAAGACCTTGAGGTGTTGCAGCTCAAGTTTCTTCCCGAATAGCAGTTCAAATGGCGTTTTCCCTTTAAGTTTCCGAGTAGGCATGCATTGATTAAATAAGCCGTTGTGGTTACACAGTCTCCCCAATAATCTTCTGGAATTGATGCTTGAAACTTTAAAGCACGTGCGACTTCCAATAGATGACGATGCTTACATTCGACCACTCCATTTTGTTGTGGTGAATAGACACATGAGCTCTCATGTTGTATGCCATGAGCACTCATGTTGTATGCCATGAGCAATAAATAGCAAGGGGCAATCATGGCTGAAGAATTCTCTTCCATTATCGGTATGGATCCATTGAATGGATTATTCCAAACTGATTCTTGGATAGTGCAATGAAGTTTTTTAAATGAGAGTAAGCCTGATTCTTAGACTGCATCAAAAAAATCCACATCGCACAAGAATAATCGTCTACTATGATGAGGAAGTAACGAGACCCATCATGATTTACTGTATGGTAAGGTCCCCAAATATCCACATGAATCAAGGAAAAAATTTCACTAGCTCAATAGCTACTAGATGGAAAGGGCGTACAAGATTGTTTTGCAAGAGGACATATAGGACATTGTGGACAAGGAAAAGAGGCACTGTGACCCAACCTCAAATGCATAATGAAATTTTTATCATTGGTAGTCAAGTTACATAATGATGATTTATTCAGGGAATTGCAGGATAAATTGAAATTACTTGAAAAACTTGTCCAGAAAAAAAGGTTCTTTAGAAAGACTACCCAAGCCCATCAGTTTGCCAGTCGAAAGGGCCTGAAATAAACAGGTGTCAACATCAAAAATTACCTGGCATGAATCTTCTTGGCAGGCTTTTGACACAGAAATGAGATTAAATTGGAACTTTGGGACATAGAGAACGTTTCGAAGAATAATTTAGGGACTAATACTGATTGTTCCTGTCACATTGACATTGTAATGTTTCCATTGGATAATTGTATGAAAATAGGAAAATTCAATCTTTCATTTGTACTCGAGAAAAATCCTTTGTTGCATATAATATGATCGTTTGCCCCTAAATCAATAATCCATACCTTTCTGGAAATAGAATTAATCAAGCAATGTGTAATACATGAGAAACTTCCTACTTTGTTTGAAGTATCCAATTTTTGAAGTGCCTGCATCAGTTGATGATATTGACCATATAAAATGGGTTGTTCAATAATTTAAACTAGTCGGTCCAGTAACTAGGGGTGAGCGGTTCCCGGTTCCTCACAGGTTCCGCTTGGAACCTGGAACCTACCATCGGGTACAGGTTCCTCATTTTTTGGAACCTGGAACCTACCCATTAGAACCAAGAACCTAGAACCTACCCTGTCACAGGTTCCGGGGTCGGTTCCAGGTTCCAACAGGTTCTTTTTTTTTTTTGGTTTCATTTTTAGTTTAAAAGAAAATGGAAATGAATGCGGCAATAATAAACAAAATTTTCATTCATCAAAGAGAATACAACACGAGCACAATCTATAATACTCATAAGCGTTTAATATTATAGAATGTGAACTAATTTCTTTTGCAAAATCCAGCGGTTCACTTCACAAAGGTATTAGATTAAAACACTGAAAAGATCAACACTTCCTATATTATGAGCTACAATGGATTTACCTCAAGACGGTCATACCAAGCTGCTCCATTCATAATTCCTCCTTCAAATTCTTTACTCAATGACATGTTACGATGAGAGCGACTATATATACTTGCCATGAACCGAAAGGCTTCATCATTAGGGTCGGCAAAGTAATGTCTCCTGCAATTTAGGATTGCCAATAGTCATTAACAATATAGTATATGAAAGCAAAAGTATAATTACTGCAGTAATTTATGAAAAGTTATAAACAACAATTCAAGTAGGCCAATAAAAGATCACATGTAAACTTCAATTAATGTGCAGCACCTTTCTATATTCTGCTGTCCCTTTAAAACTGAATGGTTTCAACTTTTTCGTCACTATGAAAGGATGACTTAACTTAACATAGGAGTAATACAGAAAAGGTTTGGGACACACTGAGCAAACCTTTGATCTACATATTAGCTGGAGATTTAACTCACGAACATAGAGAAAGAACAACCGATCAATGAAAAAGCAATGCCTAGTACATCTAGCAAATAACATGCAGGACAACACAGATCAAAGTGACAATAGGCTTTGCACGCAGGCTGGGAAATCAAGCAAATTATCAAGATAAGTGGCTCAAGAATTCACCATATGAATCTGAATGTCAGATGATCACCTCTTGTCCTCTGTTCCATCCCATGGATAATTTGCAACTAGGGCACCTTGTGCATTAAGGAATCTGCACACACAATTAAAAAAGATCAAGCACACTTAGAACATGTTATAACACATGTAAGAAAATTGTCTGATGTTGAGGATACCTTTATGCTTATCAAGGAATGACTCATTTGCCTCTAAAAGAGACTTCCCATGCAAATGACTGCAAGATGAACAATTGTATGTGTTAAAAGACTGTCATATTGGAAAAACAAACAAGAAAGACCTAGCAAGTCCAAAAGACAGGTTGTAAAGAACCTGATTTATGGTCGTTCAGCTTCTAATACAGTGCAAATAAGTTTCTCCGAGTCAGTAGCTGGGGCAGCCATGGAACTAACTATGTGGAAAAGCTTTAACTGTAGCATAAGAAGCACCCATCAGGAACAACACCAAGCTGTCGAAGTCTCTAGCAACTGGGGAAACAATATAGACCACCACTGAAAAGAATTGAGGAAAAAGCAACAGCAACACAGATCAACATACTATGATTTGCATCAAAATTTACAAACACCCAAAAGATGCGACAAATATATCAACAGCTCAACCCAAGGAGTTAAGAGGACATATGAGAATGATAAATTTACTGTCCTCTTTAAAATTCTAGGAACAAATCTTCATGATGACAAAAACATGTTGGCTGGCCTTACTAGCATCTCCTTTGTTTTATGTTAACACAAAATTAAAGAAAATCAACCTTAAGTTGACAAAAATAAGTGATCACAATCATCTAACAACATGGGCTGCTAAAGCGGCCTCTTGAGTCTTACTCGTTGTGACTAATTTATTAAAGAAACTCGCACCGGTAGAAGTAGAAGCATAGAAACAACCGACAACCCATTCCAATTAGAGAAGAGAACAAGAAGGAACGGAATACCCAAGTTGTAAGGGCGGGTCTAGAAAGGGCGAGTGTCGTCCAGTGGCGAAAACATGTTGGCTGGCCTTACTAGCATCTCCTTTGTTTTATGTTAACACCAAATTAAAGAAAATCAACCTTAAGTTGACAAAAATAAGTGATCACAATCATCTAACAACATGGGCTGCTAAAGCGGCCTTTTGAGTCTTACTCGTTGTGACTAATTTATTAAAGAAACTCGCACCAGTAGAAGTAGAAGCATAGAAACAACCGACAACCCATTCCAATTAGAGAAGAGAACAAGAAGGAACGGAATACCCAAGTTGTAAGGGCGGGTCTAGAAGGGGCGAGTGTCGTCCAGTGGCGGTGCGAGCGGGGTGTGAGCAGAGTCGAGGGAACAAGGGGGGCATCGTTGTCAAGGGCATCCCCGGGGGGCGAGCACCATCTAGCGGGGGGACAAGTACCGTCCAGCGGCGACCAGCGGCGTCAAGGGCGAGCATCTAGGGGCGAGTGGCGTCTAGCGGTGGGACGAGAGCGGCTACCAACGGTGGGACGAGAGCGGCTACTAACGGTGGGACGAGGTGAGCGTCGTTGAGGGCAAGCGTCTGGGGGCGAGCGGCGGGATGAGGCGAGCGGCATCGTGGGCGAGCGGCGTCTGGGGCGAGCGGCGTCCGGCTGTGACCGGCGACCAGCGGCGGGACAAGGTGAGCGGCGTCGAGGGCGAGCGTCTAGGGGCGAGCGGTGTCCAACAGAGGACGAGCGGCGACTGCCGACCAGCAGTGAGACGAGGCGAGTGGCGTCAAGGGCAAGTGTCTAGGGGTGAGTGGCGTCCAGCGGAGGGACGAGAGACGACTGGCAACCAACGGCGTCCAGCAGAAGGATGAGGCGAGCGGCGTCGGGGACTGGGGTTGGGCAGAGACAGGAGAAAACAATTGAAGCGTGAAGACTGAAGAGGGCTTTTACTTTTTAGGTTTAGGGCAGGAACCCTAATCGGTTCCCGGTTCTGGTTCCTCATAGAACCGGAACCGGAACCGAGAACCGCCGGTTCCCAGAAAAAGGGAACCGGGAACTGGAACCGGCCTCCCTAGAACCAGGAACCGGACCGGAACCTCCGGTGCGGTTCTCCGGTTCCCGGTTCTACCCAGGAACCACGCTCACCCCTACCAGTAACTTGGTAAGCCGTCGAATTTTTTTTTCTCCTTTTCTCTAGGTTTTCCATGTAGTTTCCAACAACTGTCAATCATATGATTAGTACACTTGCAATATTCCCAAAACAAAACAATTTACCCTTTCCTTTGGGGTTTTTCACAAAATTCCTTGATGACGTGGCAAAAATCTGGCTGTCCATCCCTTTAAGCGCGGGCTCCTATCCGGCGTCCGATTTGATTATAATATTGGACCCTTGTGAACTGTCCGATCCTCACATGCCATCTAGGCCGTTCATCCCATCCTTTTTAAAGGTCCGTGACTCCTTCGCCGAACCCTAATGTTGTCTTCTTCTCCCTCTCTCGATTTAGAATTAGGGTTTTGGTGGCCGCGTCTTGTCGTTCACCACGGGCTACAAAGGCGACACTGTCGCTACTCCTTGTGTGTTCTGGCATCGCGAGTTGCTGACTCTCCTCCTATATAGTCAATTGAAAGATTCGTCCAATCGGTGGCTTGGGATCCATGGCGAGGATCTGCGAGCGAAAGGTGAGATATGTCTCATTCAAAATAAGTAGAAAGCATGTGGCTTTCTCCTTGTCTTTGATGGATCTATACCGTTTGATTGTGGATTCTGGGCCCTTAAGCTTTTCTTCGGCTGCTTCGAGGTTATTCCACAACGACGATAGCTTGTTGAAACAAGCTGTGACTGTCATGTTCCCTTGCTTTAACTTGCTGAGTTCCTACATTAGGGTAAAGATTTTAGCTTGATCCAATTTACTGTACATCTCTTTGATGTTTTCCCACATGTTTTTAGCGTCTTCTGTTGGTGGAAGTTCGGCCACGACCTCTGGAGAGATGCAATTTCTAATCTAGGTTCGGACGAGTCGGTTGCTCTTCCTCCAGAGTCAGGTCAGGCGTTCATCGAGAGGGAGTGGAATGGTTCCGTCAAGGAAACCATCTTTGTCCTTCGTTGCTAGGGCGCGCCGAAACTCCTACGACCACCTGGGGTAATTTTCTGGCTTGGTTAGCTGTTGGTTGATTAACTGCAATGCTGGTTCATCGGCGGTGGAAACGAACAGTGGTTCGCCGGGTTCTGGTTGTCCGGTGAGAGCCACCGCCTAAAGCGGCAGAAAACCGGGCGTGAGATTTGGGTAGGGATTCGTCCCTAAACCCGATTTGCTTGACCCAATCAGATAACCTGCATTAAAAAATCCCAAGTAGGGATTTGTTCCCATACCCGGTTTACCTGACCCGCTTGTTTGCTCCAATCCGTTGGTTGGGCTTGCCCCATTTGTGGCTGGCGGGCTCCCATCGGCTTGGACGTAGCTCTGGTGGCCCACATATCCAGGAGATGATGAACTTGGGCTTGGCCCAAAATATAGTGGGTAAGGAATCCACTAGTAAGGTTGACTCGTCAAGGGTTGCCCCAAATTGAACTGAGCCTGTGTGGGCCGCCACTGTACAAGTTGGGCCTGAGTTAGCTATCGCTCCACCATTGGAAGTGTCGCGGGATGATTCTGAGTCTGTGAAATTAAGAGGTGGCTTTTCTAGTCGACTGATTACCAACGGCAAAAACGTTGTCTTGCGGGGTGGCCATGGTAAGTAAAAATAATTCCTTCCTTTGAGTTTGATCCTAATGCCGAATGAAAAATCTCTTTTGTAGGTCAAAGATTCTTCTGGCAGAAGGTCGAGGCGGAAGCAATTCAGAAGCCTGGAGGCTCTAATACCATGAAAGAAAGCAAAAGGAAGGAAGAAAAGAATGATAACAAAGCTAAAGACATAAGGAATTTTTGTATATTCACTTCAGTGTATTGTAAACGTACAGACCCCAAAAGATATAATATAAGGATTGTACAATTAATGGAAGTAAATGATCCTATCTATCAATCTAAATCCAAATCTAATCTTTAATTGATACACACACAATCGTAATCAGATCAGATCAAAAAATTCCAACCCAATTGCCCCATATCTTCTAACACTCTTTAATTGGCATGCCATCTCTCTTGCTCGTTCCCAAAGTTTGAACCTGTGCTTTTGTTTGAGACATTAAACTTGGTATCTTTGACATTATGCATGAGATCATCAATTTTAACTATAGTTCATTCATGCATTTGTGATTCATGCACTTACTTGACTGAAGAAGAGGAGCTCATTTTCATTTTCATCAAGATATCTTCTAGTGACTAATTCTTTTGGGCCAAGTGTATCCTAGCTAGTCTCGTAGGGGCCATTTGAAACTCATTAATTGCAGCACTTCCAAGTTCAAAATTTCTTTTAACCTTTTTTTTTTTTTGGGTAAGTCTGACACAAGGCTTATGAAATGCTGCATAAGGCCATTTAGGCCTTCATATATGGCGGAAGAACCGCTGAACAGCGGATTAGGAGTCTTGGGCCGCGCTTGAGGCCTAGTGTGTGACGCCCAAGGGAGATGGCCCTCGCTAGCCGAAAGTAGTAAAATGTGCAAACCCTGGTAGGACTTGACCAGCATTGGCGCGCTGCTGGCTGTTGCACTTGGTGCTGCTGGTGGCAGTTTTTCTTTTAAGAATCATTTAATCTATTTATTCTTTCAAAATTAACCGACCTTTGATCGTGCATAGATTTTGTCTGATGCTACTGACCAATTTTGTGCTCACTAGAGCTCGTGAACCGAAACTTTAGAACATGTGGTCAAATTTTGAAAATATTTTTGAGATCACAGATTTTTCAACGTTTGCAAGAACGGACAATCATAGTAAAAAGTTACCATACTTTACCTTTTTTTTTTTTGAGTTTATTAGATTGGTCATGTATAAATTATTTGAGGGAAATACACATCACCAAAGCACAATATAATAGAAAACCTGAGATCCGGATGAAGATATGCATGGTAGGTTTCAATTTAAAAAAATTAGGAAATCTGTCTCGACTGGAATCTGAAACTTAGAATCCAAAACAAGTTTATTTTTTTTTCTTATTTTATGTTTTCACGTGATTCTATGGTATTTTATAGCGTTCAATGATGAGTGTGTATTTGAAATCATTAGTATGAGCTTCCATTTTTGGAGATATACGTGACTAAGACTTTTACTTTATTAATATTTCATAATCTTTGTGTGTCTAAATATGAGTCATAATGAATTGCAGCAAATGATAGTACTTAGAAGTAATGATTCATTATAGTCATTCAATTAATAGTACAAATGGAACATAGGTAGACTTTGAAACCCGTGACAAGATAGGTTCTAGGTTCCTAGATATGTAATGTAGGTTTTGGGTTCTAAAAATTAGAGAACTTATTCTAATGGATAAGTTCCACATTTTGGTGTAACTTGGATAGAACTTAGGATTGCTTACTCCTAACATATCTAAAAATGTGTGCATACATTGACATATGTTTTGAACATGAAGGTCCAAACATATCGAAAGAGGAGAACCAAGGACACTATGTGTGATATGAACAGCAGCAGTCCGAGCCATAACTAACTTTGGACAATTCATAATTGATATTAAGTGTTTTTAATTTAACTATTGACAGATTATATGTAGCGTAATTTTTTTTAGTTTATTAAATGATTTATAGTGAAAGTAGGTCATTCAAAAAAAAAAAAAAAAGAGAGGACAAAACAGAGTAGACAATAAAAATGGTTGCTATTCTCTTTGTCTTCATCACCAGCATCTATGATACCTCGCAGTTCTTATTGAGTACTAACCAACCAATTATGGAAGCAATAGGTATAGCTTTGACTGCGAACAATGAAATAAATGGAATGTCCACTGGCCTGATTGGTTATTACAAGAATTGACTCTAACCAAACATTCCTAACGTGAAGAGGAGGACAATGACCACACTTTATCATTATTACAATACTCGTACGTTGTTGACGGTCAAAATTGATCCAACAGTCACATGCTTGTCACTAGAGTGGAGGATGTACTTGTTTGTGGTGACCAAATTTTCGGATAAACCACCTAAAGTTTAGCTAATGGACTACTAAGTTTAACTTAGCTCATGCTCTCTCAAGTTCATACCAATTTGCGACTTAGGTTCAAGTTTTTAATATACATATGATTTTTCAATTAAGAGTCGCCATAAATCTATTTTTGGTGGGTCGATTAGAAACCCAAGCAAAGTAACAAGAGATTTACTTTACTCCTACGAACTAGAGATTTATGAGTTTGGGGATTTGGTTATGCTAAAATTCTCTAACACTATTTTGGTACCTTGCTCTTTTATTTTGAAAAAAAATGTTTTGCAAGTAGCTTGAATTGATTTTATTTTATCTCTCCTAACATGTGAAGTGTTCATGCGAGTGCACAAACCATCAATTTAACACCTAGATAAAGTAGTGAATAAATTACATAACTTACCTCGTAGCAATAAAAGCATCTACAATGTTAGATAAGAATTTATATCGAGAATCTTAGATATAATTTCTAATTAACACGCAATTTCTTTTTTTGTTTTCACTTATTCAATGAAAATCATGCAATGCATGCAACTGATCTAACACGAAATAATATGACATGAGTAAAGTAACTTTTTTGTGTTTTCTTCATAAAATTCGAAATTAAAAAAGCAATAATTAAATGTGCAATCTAAATTAAATGTAAATGACTTAATTCTAATGACGAGCAATTTCTAACTAAATGAACCTAGCAACAATCACTAGATGACAGGCATTTCATGAACCTAATCCTACATGACATGCGCATGATTTTTTCGTATTTTTTTAATGAAAATTCGTAAGTAAAAATTGCTAAAAATAAAAATCTAATTAAAGTAGATATTATCTATTTTAAGTTAGGAAATAGATTAATCTGAATCCCATCTTAACCTAAAAATCTCTCTCGTTGTTGACACCTAAATTTTTACCTAATTAGTTGCATATAAAAAAATGTAAAATTGCATTTCATGTAGTTGCATTTGCATCAAACGCAACGGCTCGCGGTCGATTACATGCACAAAAGGTCGTCTCTCTCTTGCTGATCTGAAAACAAACAATGAAAGTCAAAGAAAGAAGAAAGAAGAGTTCTTCACGTCCATTGTCTCTTCCTCATTAATGCATGCACATGCATGGATAAAATTTGGTGGACATAAAAATTCTAGAGAAGCCGCAAGCATGAAGAAAGCAAAGAAAAAATTCTCCACTGCACACGCGATAATTCCGGAGAAAATCTGCAAGAAGATGGGCTCATAATTTTATAATATTTTATAGTGAGTTGTTGCAAGGAATTCTCTCCTTCCTGGAGAGCAAATCGGCTGGAGAAGAAAGAAGTTCCTGCACATCCATTGTCTCTCGCTCATTAATGCATGCACATGCATGCGCAAGAATTCGGCGGACGTGAGGAGCCTCGAAGAAGCAAAGGGAAGCCCATAATATATTATAATATATTCTCTCAAGTGTGGGTCGTTAATTTTGGTGAAGTAAGGAGAAGTGTGTTCAAGAAAGAAGCAAGTAACAAGCAAAGAAAAGTCAATGGTTGTGGCTAAATTAATGAGTGTCAGATGGTGGCCACCATATGTGAAAAAAAAGAGCCGAACGTGAACAGCAAGGAAAAGTTACGGCTGCCTTTTGTTCACCTGTTCACACTAAAGTCGGTTGTTGCCTATAAATAAGCAAGGATCCTTGGCTTTAAAGGGGGAGGAAGCTGAACGGAAAAATTGATTTGAGGGTTTTCTCTTTTGTGGGGGATAGACGAGTAGATAGGAGGAGGAGATTAAAAAAAAAGAGATGAATAGAGAGTCTGTCAGAGAAAAAACCAAAAAGAAGGTGAAGCCAGAGAGGAAATATTGGGTGGGTTTAACCCTCCACGTAGGCAAAATGTATCACCATTCAAAAATCGACACGTGGCAAATTTGGGCCCACCTGTCAGCGTCCACTCTCTCTCCATTAACTCCGTCTCTCTCCCCTTTACTCTCTCTCCTCCCCTCTATTTATGCCCACGACTCTTTCTCCCCCTTTTCTCTCTCCACTTCTCTTTTTTTTTTTTTTCTTGCGTCTGCCATAGCTCGAGCTCGAGTCGGCTCATGGCCGCTTCACGTTGAGGGATGGCACGCCGCCGCGAGGCGTCGGCGTGAAGCCTCCCACCTTCGCCGGTCCATGGTTTGGACCCTTTTGGTGTCTTCGCCTTTGGATTGCAAAGAAGAATAGCGTGGCGACGACTAGCGAGCTGGCCACAGTGGCTGCCATTGCCTTGACGATCATCTTGCTTGAGGAAGATGATGAGTCTAGCGGCGGCGCATGGAGCGAGTCTATTATGGAAGAAGGGAGAGAGCCAAGGGGGGTGGCGGCGGCGGCGGCGGACGACGTGGAGGTGGCTTGGGAGAGGAGGGCGTGGACGCGGGAGGGGTCGGCGGGTTGCTTTGGGGTGGGGATGCGCTCCACACCGAAGTGGCGGTTGGCAACGCACCAGGATTGGATGAGGCGGCGGAGGGTGTGGTTGGGGATGAGGGTGAAGTCGAGGAGCGGGGCGCGGGTGACAGGGCAGGTAGTGTTGCCGGCGGCAATCTAGGGCTCGATGTTGGACCGATCGTAAGTCTGCCCCGTTGAAACGGTCACCGGGTCCAGCATCAGCTTCAGCGAGATGGGGCACCAGAAGTGGTGCAGGATTTGAATGCCCACCATGTTCAGCGGCTCCAAGCTCAGCCACCACGCATTTTTCTCTCTCTAGGAACGGCGCAAAAAAGCTCCCTTTTGTTCGTTATTGCACTCCCTCTCTCTCTCTAGAATGTGGGCACTGGATGAAGTGAAGGGTTGACACTTATAGAGTGTGCAGATAGGCACTGGCGAAATTCCTTCTCCGTTCGTGAGAGGACGCTGGTTTCTTCTTTATTCGGGAGTAGAAGACAGAGAAAGAGGGAAGAGAGAGAAAGAGAGAGGGAGAGAGGACAGTTGGTTTTTGTGGGTAGAAACGGAGGAGAGGAGAGAGAATAAAAGGGAGAGAGACAAAGGGTTAACGGAGGAAGTTAAGATTGACAGGTGGGCCCAAATTTGCCACGTGTCGACTTTTGAATGGTGGTACATTTCGCCTACGTGGAGGGTTAAACCCATCCAATATTTTCTCGAAGTCAGAGAGGGCAACATAGAGAGAAAGAATGTGAGAGAAAAAATTAAAAAAGGAGGGGTTATCTTCTTCAAGGGGAGGCTTCGAGCGACACTTGCACCTCCTCCCCAGCGTCCACTGCAGCCCGCATCACCGCGCTGGTCCGAGACCCGTCGTTGCTCGCGACCTCACCAGCCACCGCCCTTCCCTGGAGCTCCGAACGCCGCCACTGTTGCAGTCCTCAACTCGAGCTCCATTGCTGCCCACCATGCCAGCGGCACCTCCAAGCTAGCACCACCGCATTCCGCTGCTAGCGACGCCCCCTCCGCCACCATTGCTGCCGTCACCCAGATCTGAGCCGACCCTAACACTCGCAGTCCGTGCCTGCACCACCGCCCGACGTCGCGAGCACTTGTCACTGCGCCCCAGCTCCTTCGTTGCAGCACCACCGTCCTTGATGTTGCCGCGACTTTGCACGCCCGTGACCCAGCCACGACACCGCTCCTGCTGTCCCTCATCCCGTCTGTTTATGAAGCCGTCGCTGCCCAACCCCTTTGCTCTCCACCGCCTCTCAATCCCTCGCGACACCAGCAGCCCGTGAAGCCACTGTCTCTGCCCGCGCTTGCACTTCCGCCCCGGCGTCCTAAGCTGTTCTGCCCTTTGCTGCTGCACCAGTCACTGTAGTTGCCTCTGCTCATCGCCGGTCCCCTCGCCTGAGCTCCGACGCCAACAGCCGCCAGCTCACGCCATCCACTGCAACCAGCATCCACCAACACCCGGCTCACCCACAAGCTTGCACCGCCGCTCGTCACCCCTACTATGGCCGCGACGACCCGACACCTCTGACCGCCCGAAGCTTCATCGTCGTTGCCCTTGCTGTTTCGTCAACCGCCGAGGTTCCACCCCTTTACTACTGCGCCTTCCTCTGCCTGACTCCGCTGCACGCCATTGCAGCAACCGCTCGAGCCCGCCTAGCTCCGCCAGCCGCCGTCCCCTTCCGAGCGACACCACCACAGTAGCTCGCTACCTGCTCCGAGCTTGCTGTCCCTCACCGGAGCTCCGATGACTACCCCCCACTCCGACGGTGACCAAACACCACACGAGCACAAGCGTTGGTTGGGAGGAAGGAAAAGGAAGAAAATTGAATTAGGTAGTGTTTTTGTTTATTTTATTTTATTTATTTATCATTTGTTTTGTTCTTTTTAGTATAATTATTCCTTAATATAATATTGAGAATGTTCAACATGATATAGCTTGTGAAATTTGTGATTGACAGTCCGATTTTTGCGCCCGAAATCCGACTCGCAATTGCTTGAAAAATCGTCAATCCAATCTCATGCCAGGGATTCGATTCACGATTTTATTTAAAATTGGCCAACCCGATCTCATGCGCGAGATATGGTTTGTCAATTTTTAGATATCAATCCTATCCTGTCTGATTTGCCATGTTGTTGGCTGAATTTCACTTTCATAAAATAAAAATAAAAATCCAAAAAAATGTTGGTTAGAATTAGGTTTATTTCCTATTTTAAGGTTGCATATTTAGAATAGAAATTTTATTTCGAATTTAAAAAAAATCAAAAAAATCAAAAATCAAATCAATCAATTTAGGTTGCTAGTTTTTTAACTTAGGTTTCATGTTTAATTACTTGACAATTTTTAATTTCGAAATTAATACAAAAACATAAAAAAAAAAAAAAAAGAATTTTGGCACTCTTCGCATGTCATTGCATTTTAGGGTAGAATTTCATATAGTTTAATTCTAGATAATAGTTTTTATTATTATTTAATTTTAGAGAAATATTTTAGATAGATTGCATTTTAGTTAGGAATTTCTAAATTAGGATAACATTCTAGTTTAAATTAGGATTTGGCTTAACCTCATTCCTAATACAAATTAGATGGTATTTTAATTTAGATAGATAATTTTTCACATTTTTCTAATTCCGAATTTCATGAAAAATACCCAAAAATTGTCTTTGAATAAATTAATTTCATTATTTAGAATAGATTGCATGCTTATTAAAGAAACACAAAAACATCTCATTTGCATCATGTAGCTTAGGCCATGTTATTTTATCATATCATTTCATGTTAGATTAGAAGCATTGCATTGCAGATGGATTATATCCTCATTAAATAAGTGAAAAAAAGAAAGAAATTGCGTGTTAATTATAAATCATATTTAGACTGTCGATGTGAATTCTGATCTAACATTGCAGATGCTTTCGTTGCTATAAGGTAAGTCCTGCAATTTATTCATCGCTTTCTTGGGTGTTAAATTAATGGTTTGCGCACCCGCATGATCACCTCAAATGTTAAGAAAATAAATTAAAATCAATTCAAGCTACCTGCAAAATATTTTTTGAAATAAAAAAGAAAAGGTACCGAAAGGGTGTTAAAGAAATCTAGCGTAATAAAGTCCATGAACTCATTTAATCTCTGGTTTGTAGAAGTGAAGTAATTTTCTCATTACTTTACTTGGGTTTCTAATCAACCCACCAAGAATAGATTAGTGGCGACTCCATGATAAAAATCATTTGCATATAAAGAACTTTAACCCTAAGTTGTGAATTGGTATGGGCTTGGGAGAGCTCGAGCTAAGTCTAGGCTTAGCAATCCATTAACCTAAACCTTAGGTGGTCCAACCCGCTTCGGGAAGATCGCGACACTCGTCATGCAATTTAATTCAAAAAATATATATCTAACCCATATACCATCTAAAGATGCATTCTAAAGAATCTAACTATTCTATCATGCAATTATATCTAGGAAATCAATTCTAATCTTGATGATATGCAAATGCAATCTTTTTTGTATTTTTTTAGGATAAATAAAGCGATTAAAGCAAGATAAGTACCAAATCATTCACGGTCATCAAAGATATTATCCATTGTTCGAATTTGGAAACGATATCTAATCAATTTGATTATTTCACTAATAAAATCAATAAATTGATTTAAGCCTTAAAGAAAAAAATATCAATTTTATTCCCATGTGATTAATTATTCCATCTAAAGCCTTATAGATGGAGTAAAAAATCTGTGCAGTTGCGGATTAGGCCATAAATCATAATATGGAATATGCCGATAATTCAAATATGCACGTAAGATATTGAAAAGCATACATTAGGCAATAAAATATCCAAATCAAATTTAAATAAGATAATTAACTAATTTCGCAAATAATGTTACCAAATTTGACTTGAATGGAATCTGCTCAAGGATGACCGGCGGTGACGATTAGCTTCTCGGTGGCGTCAACGGTGATGGTTCACGGATGATTTGCAAGATCATGTAGGGACTCGCGGCTGGGGACTAGACCAGCTTGAACAGCTTCGTCGTCAATGGTGCATGATGATGGGTCTCTGATCTGCGACTTGATCACGCTTCAGGGACGGCGTGACGAAGGGCCTAGTTCACGGGGGTGCAGCAGGCAAAAGGGTTCCGTGCGGGTCACGGACAGCAGTGGTTCAATGACAGGCTGTCGGTCGTCTCGGTGGGCCTTCTCTTTTGGCACTTTCTGCATGTTGAAATCGTCTCCGAGGGTGTAGGAAAGCACTCCTTTATCTCCAAGTTTCCCTCCTTTGGCATTTTCTTTTTTATTTGCAGGACATGCGGATGAGGTGTCCATGAACGTGGATCTTATCAGAATGAGGACAAAGTCCTTTGTTGACCTTGAATTGGGTTTTGCGGACACGAACTGGAACACAAGGCGGGTAGGGACGCGGTGCTCCTCGCTGGACAGCGGGGCTCGCTGGACTAGACTTGCTGGCGTCAGTGGATGACCACTGGACTGAAAATGATTGGAATTGCTGTGGGGTCTTGCTTGGAGGCTGCGAAGGTCGTCGAAGACTGATTTGTCGCTGTAGCGGACAATCGGCAACAGGGTTAGCGTTGAGGGGCAGCCACGAACTCCACAAAGTCACGGTCGTGAAGGGGTCTGGATCGTGACTCCTTCAGCTCCCTTTCTTTCACATATGTTTTCTATATTGTGGCCGTATATTCAATATGTGGCATCTCTAAAACCCTACACGAGCAACCTATTTATAAGCCACGGACTAGGATTTTAGTTTTTCCAAATCGATATCCACAAAGATATTTTTTTCCAAACACAATATTTGCTTTTCCGAACATATCTTGAAAAAATTTCAAATCACTATTTCTCACATGATAATTTTTTGTCATAAAAGAAAACGCGCCAATTTGCTCTTCTTTCGCGCTTAAATCCAACTTATTAATTTAAAGCTCAGAACCACCAATTCGAATCCGACAGTCATTAGTCCAAAGCAAATGCAAATTAAAAATAAATGCACCTAAAATTATATGCTATGCAATTAATTATTTTTTAGGGGTTAAAAATTAATCCATAATTTTCTATGCATTAAACAAATGACTGGGTTACCAAAATTTAAGTGTCAACATTGTCTTTTTTTTGGTAGGAAGATGTAATTGTCCTTTATTCATATTTAATTGAAAAAAAAAATTCCCTTAATATTTCTTTATTAATTCTTTAATTATTCTTAATGACTGTCAAATCAAAACTTAATATTATTAGTATACTAGTACGTTGTGCTTTGAATGTAATATATACTGTATTATTTACCTCAAATTTTATTACATTTCCATTTCTTGCAATTTTTATTGAATATCATATTTTCAACTCTAGTTTTTTTTTTTTTTTTTGAATTTTTCTTTACAAAAAAATTCAGTTTACAATGAAAAGGGCCCAAGTTAACCTTGCCCCACCCTAAATGGAAATTTGTGTGGAGTCTTGCCTAGGCTTGGCATAAAATGTCCCCGGACCATGTCGGTCCAGGCACTGCCATCAACACGGCTCGATGGCCTGTCCTAATATAGCAAATACACTTGTGAAATTATATTCAAAATTAACAGGTTGTTGAACTCAAATCAAAGAAAAAGGCTGAAAGTACAAATTTATGGGCAAGGGACAAACAAAGTCAAATTGAAGGGTTCACTTGTGCAGTTGTGTAAGAGAATCGGTGTCAAACTGGCAAGGGTGCTCTGAATGCAAGTTCAAATAGCAAATTTGCTTGATCGGGTAGCTATCTAGCTAGTTCTTTCATTGGGCTTTGGGCCCAAAACTCATTAGTCACTGGGGGAGCTTATATCGTTCCTAAATTTAACCATTCAGTCAACTTTTTATCAACCATTTGATCAAGAATGTCATACCATGCTTCTTCGGTTCACGTCTCATCAAACAAAACGATTGCGTACCGATATGGTCAATGGTACCATACAATCTTCCCATTCACTGGTAAGAATAAAAGATGCCTAATTAATATTTTTAGAGGTAAAATGTACTTTGTTAACGAGCTCTCTTTTCTCAATCATGAAGAGGAGCTCTCTTTGGATTTTCTAAGGTTCACGACCGTCGCTCTCGTTCTCTCCAATCTTCAAGTCCTCTATGACTCTGACGACACCTCAATAGCAAGCAACGTCCTCCAGCCACAATTTCGTTTAAAGCAACTACAAGTAGCTTCCAAGTTTAGTGTTAGATACAAGGTTTTCTTTTTTGATTTGCTCAATGTGAAATGATGTCATTGAGTTATTTAGGGATTCTCTTTCAGAAACCAACTATATTTATGTGAAATGATGTCATTTGATATGTGTGAATTGGGCTCGAAGTAGTAAGTTAGATAAAAAGACATGTGCATGATACGACTTCCAATCAGCCCACTTTCCCAAAACATATAGCCAAAGTCCTCCATCGTGCGCAGCGATCAAAAGAAAGCCAGCGCATGTTTTCTAGAACTGGCATTCTTTTCCATTGCGAATGGTGGGCACCACGCTGGATCAACCAAAAGAATAAGAACTTTGAATGAGTTAGCTGCAATGCGTTAAAACTTAACGCGTAGAGTGCTTTTCATGTGGCAAAGTGCCAAAATACCCACGTCACCAATGAGCTCGAGCGTTGACCGACGACCTCCATTCCATGATTGGAACCCACGAGAGAGAGAGAGAGAGAGAGAGAGACTCTACAGTCTATTCTCCAAGATAAAGCTAACAGAGAAGGCGACGAACCCTAAAGAATCGTGGGTTAAGCAAGCGCGTGGGGTCGTGGAAATAAAATTTTCCCCGTCCCTTTCCATGCATGGCGCTTTTGGGATTTGTGTTTCCATCTGTCGCCACCACACTTTCCCACCAGAATCGTCAAATTACGACGCCGTGAAAATCACGAGCATCTTATAGATTCCCTTCTTTTCTGGAGGTGAGAAGGGAGAAATCGGAGTCCCCAAGCAAGCACCACAAAACATGTGATTGGACAGGTTTGACGTTGCCATCGGCGGTTTGATCTCTCATGCGTCAATCGCGGTTTGGAGAGTAAAATTAAGTTCAATTTACGCGTCAATCATTGAAAAACATGAGGATAATCATAACACAGCTCTTGAAACTTATGCTGAAATGTAATTGAGTCCTCAAAGCTTATAATTTAGCATAGCTAACCAATGCAGTTAATAAAAAGACTTGTCTAAGCATACATTAATCGAAAGTTTTAAGACAAGATTGCATGAAAAAAATATAGTAAGACTCAATTATGCTTTGAGTTTAGGTTGAGGATTGCTTCTGGAACTACTATTTTGTTATGCTCGAATCGTGCGTGTTTATGCAAATGACCCTTTTTGCTAAAGTGAAGTCCCACCCCAGTTTGGTCAACTCGTGGTCGGAGACTACTATTTTGTCTCATCCAGATTTTGAACTTTCTGTGGCCATATTTTGTGAACCAACCTTGCCAAACCCCGGTTGACAAATGCATGATCGCATTGCGTCTTATTCGCTTTGTCTTGTTTTGCACGTGCTAGGTGAACTCATCTTTCGGAATACATAAGATAATCGGGCCTCTGCGCCTTAAACTTTGGTTTCTTTCGAGATGAATTATTTTGATTGTAAGATCATTCCGTTGTTCTTGTCCAAATTTTGTCCCTGGCGTTTGTCTCATAAGTTGACATCAAAGCATGGAACCGGCCGTTGAATTTGCCACGCAGAAAATACCAGATCGCAGCTGAAAAACACTTCCACCGGTTGGGTTGAAGGGATATTCATGGCGATATGGTTCGACCTCAAGTTCTAATAAATTTACCTTGTTACCACTAGAAGTTCAGGACATTCAATTTCGGCATTGTTCTGTGCAATCTTGTAGTACGAGAGGAGGTATATTCGCGTATAAATCTTATCTACTATCTTCATTACAAGAATCGTCAGATTCACTTCACGTGTCCTCCAATTACTCATTTTAGATTTTTTTTTTTTTTGTTTTAATTTCCTCTTTCTCTCCCCCCACCCCTCCGTTGTCCAATCGCTCGTGGCTGCCATTGATGATCCAATGAAGTCACGGTCGCTTTGCGCTCAACGGCCTTCACTGCCCACTTGTCTCTCTTCTCCCTCATTAGTCCCTTATCTCACGCTTAACAATGGCCTCCCTCATAACATTGATTCTAGGTCGACCCAAGGTGGTGGGACTCAAATTGGATTCGATTTAGGCCTCAAAGTCCCCTAAACCGGGTTTTCACAATAACAAAAAAAGTGTGTCATTCCTAAATCTAACTTGGGTTCATGGTAGTGGAGGAACTGGATCGAAAGAAGAGGCACTCTAGTGATAAGATATCAAATAAAACCATCGTCAAAACTTAAATTGGTAATTTTATCATAATTAAGTGGTAGTGACAATTCCGGTGACAGAAAAATTTACAATTACATTTAAGATGAGCATAGAAATACTAATGAAAGGCGTCGCTTTAGTATTGATTTCACTTGAAGTGAAAATTCCACTGATTTCGTTTGACTCAAGGTGGAGATGGGTGGGTAGGTAGGTGAGAGAGATAGAGAGAGAGAGAGAGAGAGATGATGCAAGCTAGATCCGAGGGAGAAGTCGCTGACGAGAGATAGTGGAGGCGTGAGGAGTGAAGACAGGATTTTTCCTTGTTGGTGTCTAAATCGACAGGAGGTGAAAAATCAATGACTAATTGGATGGTGGCAACGCATGAATTCCGGGTGGAAGATAGGATTCCCTCACCTGATTAAATTGGTCGAATAGATTAAATTGGTAATAATGTTAAATTTTTTAGATTAATTTGGTTTAATTGAAAAGTTTATGTTTAAATTGGTACAAATGCAATAAGTTTAGGACTTTTTGGCACCTTTCCCATCAAGTGGATATTGCATAATTCAAGCCATACTTATAAACTTTAAAGAAAAACTATTTCGATTAAAACTTCGCTTGTTTCATAGAAAATAAATGACTTCCATCACTTGTCGCATTTAAAAATAAATAAATAAATAGTATCTTCTTTCTCTATGAAAATATTTAAACATAAATTGTTGTTGATGGGGAAAATGTTGTTCCTTGGCTATTTTTTCAAGTGATACAAGCAATCCTTTTTAAAAAATATTTTTCAAATTATCCATCTTACTCTAAACAAACGGAGCCTAATACGGTTGAGATATATCAACCATCCTTTTCTAATCATTTAGGTTGCTTCGCAGCTAATGTGAGCCCAACGCGTATGAGCTGTCGGATTCCATATCACGACTCGCATGCATAGATCTGATGTGAATCGGATGCATGAATAGCATTGCTTCTTCACGACAAAATCCGAATGAAAGCACTTGAGCAATTGGGGCAGAACGTGGGTCGCGTGGAGAAGTCATTTCATCCTCCAACACTTCCAAATCATTTTCCCACCGGCCAAGGCCATATCTGATCATAAGCTCTCGAAACTTTTGTTGTCTTTTTCAAAATTATGAACGAGCGAGAAACTTTTTTTTTTTCCTGCAATTTTTCCAAGCTTATGTGAAGGATCTAAAATTACCTTCCGCAAGGCTTCTGTCTATAATGGTCGTTAAAAATCCGAAATGGCAGTCTTTGCGGAGAACACAAGGCAAAGGAAACTGACACGGTAATGAACGCGCTGTACCACTTTAGATTTCTAACAGCCTCACATGTTGCCATGTGGAATTTTTAACGGCCGACAGACAGATGGTATTTCTATAGTAATTGGCACAAGTTTGAGGTATTGTTGCGACCAAAAATAGCTCCATAATGTTTGATGCGATTATTCCTTTCCAACTGAGAGAGTCAACATCGTGCGAAACAGCTGCATGCAATGGACAGTAGAAGTGTCATCTAGCATTCCTTTTAATTCGTATGAAACTTCTTAAAAGTTGAAAAGTTGAAAGTGAGAAGATTCTCGGTTTGCTATCTCATAAGGAAATTACTTCTAGAATCTGATATGAGGATAGGTTGTGTTATATTTGCTTAAAATTGACAGCATGATACAGACCTATAAATATTTATAGGGCCAAAAATTTCTATACGGTGAGATTAATGTTAGTTTTCAAATAAAAAGCTTATAAGTCTAGACTACACATGATCAAGCTATATATATATATATTCATACACTTCGGTGTTGAACTTGTTTTTTCAAAATTCAAATTTCTTATATTATATATTCTGGCATCCAATGCCGTTGACTTGAGAAGAAAGAAAAAGCATAACGGTGCAAAAACTCTTGTATAAATACCCCTGAGTTCATTTAAGTGCATCACACAAAAGCACACTACGCGCACAGCCATCAAGCTTGTGCTTCCCTTCCTCCTTTGCTTATTAACTTCTTTTTCGCTGAAACTGTAACTCCAAGCGATGGCTTGGGAGAGCTCTTCTGTCAGATCCGCCTTCTTATTGTTGCTGTGTTTTCTTCTGGAAACAGCCTCAGCTCAGCTGTCCAGTACTTTCTACTCCACCTCCTGTCCCAGCGCCCTCTCCACCATTAAATCCGGCGTGAGCTCTGCGGTCAAAAGTGAGGCCCGCATGGGCGCATCGCTGCTCCGCCTTCATTTCCACGATTGCTTCGTTAATGCAAGTCCCTCTGCCCGGAGTCTCTCCTCTCTTTCCGATTGATTGCTACCTTTGTTTCTCTTCTGTCATTCAAGCTGCATGCAAGCGTGCATGCATGATGCATCTTTGTGCTTTTGTGCATGTGAAACGTTCCAACCGACCTCATAGTCAAAAAGAATGATTAGATTTCGCTTCTACGCAAGTTACTCTCTTTTTCACTAACCAAACAATAGGTAGGAATTACACATATTGCATTAGTCGAGTCTGACCGACCCTTTTTGTGCCATGGATTTTTGTGAGTTTATCATTATAATAATAATAGGCTGTGTTTATTGAAGTCGTTTAAAATTAGAGCTATGTTTTCATTCAAACAGCAATAAAAAGCATGGCCCTTAGAATAAAAGCACTTCTTTTTGGTGATTCAAAGAAAAAATTTTCATGAGTAATTCTAGTATACACCGCCAGTGTAAAAATCTCATTCCATAAGTGGTCTTATCCACTAAATATTTTGGTGGCCGGGGAGAGATTTGGTAATTAGAATCCTCGAATCAAGATGGACAAGACTGTTGTTGTGTGTGCTCTATTTCTTTTTTTTCATTTATTAAATTGATAATGTATTCTATAACTTCATTACAAAAGCCATGAAGGCGAGCGTATTTTCTGACGAGTATGTTGTGGTTGTGGATAAGACGTGTGTATGTATGATTAGCTACATGAATTTAATTCGATGAATTAGATCACGCAAAAGTCCCAAACGTTGGAGATGGCCAAAAGAGAGAGCGAGAACCTTGCTTTTATGACGGTGGTTGACTTTACGCGTTTATCATGTTTGGCAAATCAATCAGTTGTTTTCAATAGGTTTTGGTCATATTTTGATCACCGTCACTTTGGTTGCCATACTTTTCTACATTAAAAATGATATTTTGCCATAAAATATCTTTATTTAATGAAATTTGTTAGTCCAATGGTGTTCTAAAAATTGTATTAGATCTTTTGAACAAAATAAAAAGTGCCTTGTGCTTGGCCTCACTAGTTTGCTTCCAACACAAATTTAGAGTGTTAATCTAAATTAACTAATCAATTTGAAGTACCTTCATTATTATCCCACTTCGTGTTCTTTGTGCATAATTCAAGAGTTGTCCACATCCTAATGGGCCTTTCTCCATCAAACATGCTGTCTCTATTTTGAGCTTGATAATTAAAGCCTGATCCTTTTTTTACTAAAAAATGTGACATGTTTATAACTTTCTCGATTAGATGCTTTTCTCTTTTCCAGTATGGATTGGAGACTGTCTAGATCTTCGATGTCAGTATGGATTGGAGATTGTCTAGATCTTCGAGGTCATTCAAGTAGACAAAATTCATGCTAATTCTAGTAAATCAAAAAGTCGGTGACTCCCCTCTGTTAAATATTAAAGGACACGGCATGTTGCTGACCAAAAGCCTTGATTTAGAGAACACTTGAGAGCACAATCATTTTATTTCTAGTCCGACAATTATTGGATGCATTGTTCCTAGAGCGACAACACAAATTAAAGTCAAAAGGCACGAGAAAGAGTGTCATTTCCGTCCAAACTGGTGTCTGTAGGCGTTCATAACGGGGGACAAAAAGGGGGGAAATGATAAGGGAAATTAATCAGTGTTCATACTTTATGTTCGGGAAAAGTTACAGCACTTGTTCTGTTTATATTTTGACCGTTGAATCTAATGAATCCAGTAGGATTGATTTGACTGATTAACGATGTGTGGCACAAAACATAATATAGGGATGCGACGCATCTGTTTTGTTGGACGACACCGCGAACT
This sequence comes from Eucalyptus polyanthemos subsp. polyanthemos, assembly GCA_017140185.1. Taxonomy (NCBI): domain Eukaryota; kingdom Viridiplantae; phylum Streptophyta; class Magnoliopsida; order Myrtales; family Myrtaceae; genus Eucalyptus; species Eucalyptus polyanthemos. The sequence continues at coordinate 16,970,117 of CM029457.1, read as the reverse complement.
TCACTGGGGAGAAGAATGCTACCCCAAATGCCAATTCCTTACGGGGATTTGATGTGATTGACACGATCAAGTCCCAATTGGAGAGCGCATGCCCCGGTGTTGTGTCCTGCGCTGATCTCTTGACTGTGGCTGCCCGAGATTCCGTCGTCGCTGTAAGCGCACACTTTCTTCTTAATTCTAGTGATCAATTGTGATGAGAAAAAATCACTCGTTATGATCTCGATGCTGCATCAATACTAACACGCGTGGATTTGTTTAACTATTTAATTCTTAGTTAGGTGGCCCAAGTTGGACAGTCCCGCTAGGAAGAAGAGACTCAACTACTGCAAGCCAAAGTGCTGCTAATAGCAACATCCCTGCCCCGACTTTGAACCTTAGCGGCCTCATCACTGCCTTCTCTAACAAAGGTTTCACCACCAAAGAAATGGTGGCACTCTCAGGTCATTGTTTTTCCTTTTTTGTGGCACTTTTTAATAACAAATTTACAACAATGCTTGATCAATATACTAAGATTAATATTAAAAAGTTGTTCGATTGTTGTTAACAGGGTCGCACACGATAGGTCAAGCCCGATGTACATCTTTCCGGGCCCGTCTTTACAATGAGAACAACATCAACACCACGTTCGCAACCTCGCTCAAGGCGAACTGCCCAAGCGCCGGAGGTGACAACAATCTCTCTCCTCTAGACACCACGAGCCCAACGTCCTTCGACAATGCCTACTTTAAGAACTTGCAAATCCAAGAAGGTCTTCTTCACTCGGACCAGCAATTGTTTAGTGGTGGTTCCACAGACGCTCAAGTGAACGCTTATAGCAGCAGTTCAGCTACTTTCATGACAGATTTTGCTAACGCCATGGTGAAGATGGGTAACCTCAGCCCGCTCACCGGCTCAAGCGGTCAGATTAGGAAGAACTGCAGGAAAGTCAACTAATGATTTTTCTGGGTTTTGTTTTTGCTGTCTCTAAAGTTTTGCTTACGCTCTCAAGCGTACTTTGATAAGAAAAAGGTTCAATGTATTGTCTATTGGGATGGTTAGTCCCACTTTTAATATTTATGTATGAGCGCATAAAAGTAGTGTTCATGTAGTTGTGACACATGGCATGATCAAATTCATTATTTAGAGTTTCAATATATTTAAATTGTGTTAGAACTAAACCCCACCAGATTTGTATTAACAGGAGATTCAGATGAAGCAAATTATAATGGTAAGAATTCTCTGCACATCTAACATTTGTCTTTCTGCAATCCACAAATATTGCATATGCATTGCCCGACAAGAGAAGTTTGGAAGTAAACTTTGACAAATCCTTTCCCTTCCACGTTTTTTTCGCTTGTGGGCCTCGTTAGGCCAATGCCCTACCTAACTTTCAACGTTATTCCAACGTTATTCCACTATAACAGTGTTTTTCCAAACAATAGCAAAGGAAGAACATACGGAGATTTTAGGGTAAAGTCTCACACAAATTGAAAATTGAAATTCGGTGGATTTTGTAACCAAGCGATTAAATTTTATTTTAACTACTTAGTATACTAAAATTTGATTTCTTTGCAATTTTGATACAATTATTTTTAGCGTAATTCTCAACTAATCTTAATTATAATAATTCTAGAAACTAGCAAGACTAACTTGGAAAGTACTCCATATTCCGATGGAAATATGGATAAATATTTGGCGACAGAGGTTGTATAACCAAAATCGATGTGTGTAGTTTTACTTTTAGCAAATAAAGAATTAATTATATTTTGTGGAGGTCGATGCAAAATATGTGAATAAAAGCTACATAGTATTTGTGATCAAGAATAATCCTTAAAGCTTCATGACTATAGAAGTACCGTTGTGGCATCTTCCCATTTTCCAGGGTTGATATGGGTAAGGAAGATCCGGCCTAAGAGTCAAATAAAATTATAGAATGACCCACTAACCCATTGGGTTAAGGCCTAGAGAAATGGCTCACTTGGAAAGCCCACGACCCCTCTCTTTCTCTTAACACTTCAGCACTAGCCCAAAAAAGGGAAAAAAACGGAACACATACATTGAGAGACGATTCCAAATAGAGTAGGTATGGTGAAAGGACAAACATCCTCTATGGAAGATTTGAAAAATATTTTTTAAAAAATAGTTGGTTATATCATTTAGAAAAAGTAGTCAATGAAAATATTTTCATTATCGACAATAATTTATGATTAACTATTTTCATGGGCGATAGAGAATATTTTTCATTCTTTCATTAATTTAAACAAATGCACCCTAAAATGTGAAGGAAAAGTTATCCTTTAAAATGAATTTCCTTTATATGATATGAAATTTTTAAAAATTTAAAAAAAAAAACACGCCACCAAGGAAAAGAATCCTAATTCTATGTTCCCTGGACTCTCTCCCTCTATAGAGATTGGGCGAACATACTTGCATTGATGAAGTAATTTACAATCTATAAATAGGGTTTAGGGCTAAAACAATACAATGACAATTATGCCATTTAGTATAAACCCAATTTGCCAATACTCCCCCTCAAGTTGGTGAATGTAAACATGTCAACAACTTGTTCTTAAAATTACAAAAGAAATCACGTGCGACCGGTTTCGTGAACAAGTCCGCGAGTTGGGAGTGACTGGGAACATAAAGAGTACGCAAAGTGCCATCTTGAATTTTTTCATGAAGCAAGTGACAATCAATCCCAATGTGTTTGGTTCATTCGTGGAAGACACGATTAGTGGTGATGTTGATGGCTGCTTTATTATCACAAAAAAAATTGGCAGTGATAGTGTTGACATGAAGATCCGAGAGAAGCATGTGAAGCCATGTGATTTCGCATGCGGTAGATGCCATAGCACAATATTAAGCTTCTGCTGAGGAACGGGCAACGGCGGTTTGTTTTTTGGAACGCCATGAGATAGGACAAAAACCAAGAAACATGCAGTAGCCAAAAACAGATCGTTGGGATGTAGAACAGGTGCCCAATCAGAATCTTATAACTATGAATTTGGAGAGTTGAATCAAATGGGAAAAATAAATCAATGCTAGGATCATGCTTGAGATACCGCACAATGCGAAGGGTAGCATTCCAATGGTCTTCATGAGGAGAGTGCATAGATTGACTAAGATGTTGCACTGCAAAGAGTAAATCTGGATGAGTTACTGTAAGATAAAATAATCTACCAATAAGTCATCGATATGAACCTGGATCCTTAAGAGTTGGAGAGGAGTCTGAAAATTGTATATTGGGTTCCATCGGAGTATCAATAAGATGTCCACCAAGAAGACCTATGTCAAACAAAATATCAAGAGCGTATTTCCTTTGTGACAAGAAAATCTCAGAATTGAAACGAGAAACTTCAATGCCCAAGAAATATTTGAGAGTGACCAAGTCCTTAATACAAAATTGTGTGTCGAGAAATCGCTTGAGAAGTTGAATCATAACTTCATCATCACCCGTGATAACCAAATCATCAACATAAACAAGGAAAATGGTAAAGAGAGAGCTACAAACTAATGTAAAAAGTAAATAGTCCGCCTTTGACTATTAAAAACCAACATCAAGTAGTGTAGAAGAGAATTTAGCAAACCATTGCCTCGATGCCTATTTAAGACCATAGAGTGATTTCTTAAGTTGACAAACTAAATTCCCCCCTATAGTATGAAAACCCGGTGGAAACCTCATGTAGACCTCTTCGTCAAGATCACCATGCATAAAAGTGTTATTCACATCTAATTGGTAGAGAGGCCAATGACGAATTGAAGCAAGAGCTAATAGAGTGCAAACGGTTACCATTTTAGCAACATGCGCAAATGTGTCATGGTAATCAATCCCCTCTGTTTGAGTGTAACCCTTTGCAACAAGCTGAGCCTTGTAATGCTCAATGGTGCCATCAGAATTGTATTTGATTTGGTAAACCCATTACATCCAATGGGATGTTTGTTATGAGGAAGATGAACAATATCCCAAGTGCCATTTTGTTCAAGAGCCTAAATCTCTAAAGACATTGCCTCTCGCCACTTGGGAGATTGACATGCAGCGTCATAAGTTTCAGGTTCCTGTTAAGAGGATATGGAGGCTAAAAAGGCATGATGAGTGGATGAAAAACGCGAGTATGATAAACAGTTGGATAAAGGGTAAAGAGTACCTGATTCAGCTACCTTAGAGTTTGAAGAGGATTGATTGGAGGCCACAATAGTGCAGTAGTAGTCCCAAAGATATCCGAGTGGATGGCGTTGCCGAGATGGCCGAGGCATGGCTTCAGGTTCAGTTGGTGATGGTGTGATCGTGGGTGCAGGAGGTTGAGGAGTTGAGGTCGGTGCAAGGTCTAGGGTGGTGGGAGGTGGGTACATTTCACCAAGGTCGGGTATGGGTAATGGAAGTACTGAGGTCTGTTCGATTGTGGTATGTTTGATGGTTTGACGGAAAGGAAAATCTTGTCCATAGAAAATGACATCGCAACTGGTAAAAGTTGTTTGGTCTTGAAGGTCATAGAGATGGTAACGTTTGTGGTTTCTAGGATAATCAATTAGAACACATCCGCGAGATCATGGACCAAATTTATCGGAGTGAAGATGACCGGTGGAAGCATAGCATAATGAGCCAAAGACACAAAGATGAGAATAAGAAGGTGGTTTGCCATAGAGAAGTTCATATGGGGTTTTATTGTGTAGGAGAGGACTATGTAGTCTATTTCGCCCCAAAAGTGAAGAGGTATGCTAGAATGAAAATGCAATGCACAAGCAACATTGAGCAAGTGACGATACTTACACTCAACAACTCCATTTTGTTGAGGAGTGTGAGGGCAACTACGTTGGTGGTGAACACCGTGTGCACAGAAAAATTCTTGTAAGCGAGAGGAAAAGAATTCAATGTGATATCCCTATTTTCCAATTCTATTTTCAATAAATTAAGACGGGCATTTCGTTGGCACGCATATAGTTCTTTTCCTTGAGTCAGCCACTCATGTGAAAACTAGTTTATCAGATAAAGCCGTTAAGAGATTCTAATGCACCGGACTTGAGAATTTGACTAGGAAGCGACCTTTTGATCGAGCTAATCTGCAAGGATCATTATGGCACAATTAAAAATCGATTAAAGACCAGAAATAGATCGACTCGACAAAGGCATGTAATCGAGTGTGGGTGATCCCACCAGATCGCACAATTCTTGTCAATTGACATTGGACCGACTTTTCTGTCGATTAGGTACCCTGTGTCCATATTTGAAATCTTGAGATTACCTCGACAACTAAGAGTCGCCAATGTGTCAAAGATGTATATTGTGGCTTGAATTGATCAATCATGAGTCAAATGCATGAAAATTTCTAAAAGCTACCTAATAAATTAGGACGTGCTAGTATCGTGCCAAAGTGAAATTAACTATGGAATTGAGATTGAATTAAGAAATTGGAAGTTATGGCATGTCACAGATCATTTTAGGAACGTTGACTCATTTTCAGAAGATTTTTCATATAATTAGAACTTTTTTAGCAATTAAATTAGAAAATGGCTAATTTGGCTCGAGAAATTAGTAGGCTTGCCTTTGGTCGCGCTTTTGGGACTTAAGTTGGTTCTATGGACGAGTGAAGATGTGAATTGAAGTGTAGTGACATTGGATTAATTTTTTGGACTTCAATTTGATTAAATTGGAAGAGAATCGAATGGAATTGAAGAAGTTGTTGTACAAGATTTTATGCCCCAGCGGAAAATGAAATTTGCACCCATTGAAAGATGTTGTGGAGGGTTGAGTTAGTGGAGTATGACATCACCAAGTGATGTCATGGTGTGGGGGCAAGAGTGGCTAGGATGTTGACAAGTGGAGGGTGAGGATTTATTCTTGAAAAGGTGGGATTTCACCCTCACCAATCAACATCATCTTCAAACTTGGGAAGTGGGAGGAGAGAGAGAGAGAACCGGTTGCAGCAGCCCGACCCCCTTCGTCCGCTCCTTCACCGCTTGCCATTCGCCGTCATTGCCGGAGCCATTGTGGTCGTCGTTCGTCCGTGCGCGCGCCTCACTGGCTAACGCGTCACACCATCTCCGCCCGAGCCTCCAACCGTCATCCCACCTCGCCAGTCGTCTGCTCGCCATTCATCAGCCACTATCGGAGCCAACAAGCCTCGTCGGAGCCACCGTCCCGACTGCATGAGCTGCTCGTCATCGCCGCTTGCCGTCTTGCACAACCACTGCTTTGCAGTTGGCCAACGCCTAGCCGTCCCCGTCGATTTCAGTCTATGGGTTCCAAAAGCTGCCGGAGCTCGTCCCCACCTCCGTGGGCCGCCGTCAACCTCCCCGTCGGCCCGTCCAAGCCACTGCCAATCTTCCCCTGCTGGATTTGGTTCAAAGCTAGCCCGTTTCCCCCTTCGTCGGCCTCAACTAGCAGCTCGCCGAGTGAGTATTGCAGCCCAATCTTGACCCGTTTTGGCCGGCTTCCCAATCCTGGATGGTTGGCCCGCCTTGAGGAAAGACGATCCCCGCGGCGTCCCCGTCGTCTTGGTTCGATCAGTTCGTTAATCGGGTGAGTTTAACTCACTAAATCTTGATTAGAGGGTCAATGATGCCTTAAGAGTGCTTAGTCTAAGTTAAGTAAGCTTAGGTGGTTAGTTTAGTTTATTTAACTTTGATTTAGATTAAGAGGTTTTTTTAATTTAAAGCATGTTTAATTAAGGCTAAGAGAGTTTATTTTATAATAAACCTTGACGGGACATAATAAGGGTTTATTTTTTATTTACTTAAATTTTTCGAAATTCTGGAATTATTTAATAATATATTATATTACGAAATTATTAAAATATTATTATTTATTTAATTTCGGAATAAATTTAATTATTTAATAAATTTCAAAAAAATTATTTCGGGACCCTATATTCTCATAATTTCGCGCGATCGCTAATGTATATTCAGATTTTGAAATTGATAGTTGGATATTATAAATTGAGTGTGAATTGTGAAAAATATGAATGTTATTTAATTTAATTTTCGGAATAAATTTAATTAATTAATTATTTTCCGTAAATTAGGCAAGGATGACCGGTGACCGGAATTTTATGTTGATCATTATGGTGCAGTTCGTTTATTTATTTGAGCTTTATTTTGTGCTAAATTGATTTATGAGTAATTTTAGGATTTATTCATAAATTGAATAATCTTTGGTTATTAATTGAAAAATAATCAGGTATCGGTTGACAATGCCAAAAATGTTTTGGTAGACTACAAAAAATGGTTGGATTTATGAAAAGGGTGGAGTGGGACTGTAAAGCCATTGAATCTTAAAAGGGTCGAGTGGGACCGTAAAGCCACTAAATATTGATAGTTATAGAGTGTAACCGTGATTACCACTAAATTTAGATTCGCTTGGAGGGCCATGTTTGAGGGTCGAGAATGAATAGTCAAAATGACTGTGTGATGACCTCAATGACATGTAATCGACTAAGTCGATTGATCGTTGAGTCGATCCGAGTAATTGAATTGTTTGAATTCTATTACCATATGTGCTTGAGTGATATGAATGTGATTGAGTGATTTGAATTGTGCTAACCTGCAGGAAGGAACGGAGGCGGGGTAAGTCCTCTATGTGGTGTGGCTAAGCCACCATTGGGTGTATTTTCTTTCTAATAAGGGTTTAGGCGGTTAAACTTGCTGAGATAATGTTTCACCCTATCATGGGCCAACATTTTCAGGTCCTTGTGGACGGAGCAGCCAGATAGCTTTGGTTAGCCTTGAGGAGTTGCAGATGTGAAGTCATAAGGGTTGGAGAACGTGTCCGACTTGTAGGTTGTAGGACAGTCCCTTTTTAAGAGCCGGTCTTTTGTAAACTTTTGGCTATGAGCCTTCATTTGTAACTCCGTTGATTTATGAAAGTGTTATGTTGTAGAATTGCTTCCTGCTTTTCTATCCTATATTTCATTGTCAGGGGTCTTACAATATGCTTCCGCATGTGCATTTAAAATGAATGAGTTGGCAATGAGTGCCTGGGAACGTTGCATATTTGAATGACCATGGTGGGATGTTGGCGCGCTCGAGGTTCGGGGCGTGACATTCAGTCTCATTATCAGATTGAACATTTTGGACTTTAGTTTGATATTTGAGTCTCAACAAAAGTAAAGAAGCGAATCATAGAGTCAATTGCATCAGACTTAAAAGTAAGCAAAAAAATCCAAGTATAGCGTTAATAGTCATCAACAATAGATAAAAAATAATGACATATCTCATGTGTAAAATGAGAATAAGGTCCCCAGATGTCAACATGAATAAGTTCAAAAGGATTTGGAGTAGTAATAGTGCTAGACACAAAAAACAGACACGTTTGCCTGGATAAATGACAAGCATCACATAGACTAAATTGTTTTGCTGGACTAAAACATAAAGTTTGTTGCAAAGTAGTTAAAACTTACTCGGATGGATGTCCTAAGCAGGCGTGCCAAAGATGAGATGAAGAATTTATAGTAGAAAGAATGGCAGGTTCGATAGGAATCTCCAGATAATAGAGACCACCATGCTTATGGCCTCGACCAATGATCCTCTTCGTCAAGAGGTCTTGAAAAAGACAGAAGTTAGGAAAAAAAAATGACTGAGCAATTTAAAGTTTGAGTGAGTTTGGAGATTGACAATAAGTTTTATTTGAAAGAGAGAGCGCAAAGGACATTATCAAGGGAGATAATTGAGGGAAGGGGGGCTGAACCGTGTGATGTCATGGGGACACCAACACCATTTGGAATTCCAACGGTGGGATGTGAAGAGGAATAGTATGTCGGCTTTGTAAGGTAATGGGGTTCAAATGTGATGTGATTGGTGGTGCCAGTGTCAATGACCCAAGTATTGGAATTAAATGAATTCAAAGTTAAGCCGAAAACATTACCTGAGAGGTTGGCTTTCGGGATGTTTACCACTTGCAACAAGCACATCAATTGCTTGTACTGATCATTTGTGAACGGTGGAGATGCCACATTAGAAATATGACTGGACTTGTTATTCGCGAGCAGAGAGGAAGTAGATGGCTATCCACGGCGTTGTTTGTGGTTAGGAGGGAAGCCGTGAAGTCGATAACACACATCTCGCGTATGTCTCGGGATGCCATAATGGGCACATCTTTCTTGGCTGCGAGACATGTTCATCCGTTTAGCCAGGTTAGCGGATAGAGCGGAGGCACCAAGAGAGCTGAGCTGTCCATGATATGAGGAATTCGTGTACAGCTATGGAGCATTATTTCCATGAGTGCTAAGCAAAGTGCTAGTTTGGTCGGATAGTGGACGATCCGATTGGATATGATGATGTGACTCATCTTGAAGAACTAGCGCATATGCACATGCAACACCAGGTAATGGATTCATTAGTAAAATCTTATTAATAACATCAGTGTACCTCAGATTGAGACCCATGAGAAATTGAAACAAGCGACATTTCTCTTGTTGTGTGGTGATGATAGAATGAGCCAAACAAGAGCATTGCGGTAATGAATGCAAATTATTCAATTCATCTCAGCAGCTTCGCAACTTGTTATAGTACTTAGTCACGGTATTGTCACATTGAGCAATGGTGCATATCTTTTGCTCGAGATGAAAAATCATGGGACCATTCGATGGCGAAAAACGTTCACGAAGATTGGCCTAAACATCTGCAACTAACTCTGTGTAAAGAACTGTTGGCACCAAATCTGGATGGATGGAATTAAGTATCCAAGATAGAATCATATTGTTCACACGAATCCAAGATGCATAGGCAGGATCTGTTGCAACTGGCTTTTTTATTTCTCCAGTAACAAACATCATCTTGTTCTTGGTGGAAAGGGCAATCTCCATGGCACGAGACCAATTGTTGTAATTGTCACCCGTAAGAACCATGCTAACGAGATTAGATCCTAGGTTATCAGAATGATACAAAAAATAAGGGCTGCCCACCTGCTCATGTGTGGGAATGGTAGCTGAAGAGTTTTGAGACTTAGTTGCCATGATTACTTGCGGCCAAAAGAGCGGTTGTTGGCTTTGAGTTTATCTCTACAAGATGTTTTGGTATAAATACCAACGCTGATTCTGACCCACTTCTTCACATTTGCACGGGTCAAGCGACTGGATTCAGAGGAAGTGACGACAAGGATCAATGCAGGGCAACCAGGACGAAGAACCTAGTGTGGAGTTTCATTCGGATCTACATCATCAACATGCCCCCCTTCAGATTTCGCATTCCATGAATTTGCAAGGGAGCAGCGACGGGGGAGTGTGCCCCCCTTTTAGATTTCGCACTCCATGAATCTGCGAGGGAGCAGTGATGGGGGTGCTCTTTCAATGGGTACTGCAAAAGAAGCTTGTTGAAAACGCAGCCGAAAAGAAACCCTAGCAACAGCAGCAATTATTGCGAGCGAGAAGGCCAAAGAGAGACATGAAAGACGGGCTTCAAGAATCATCGCTCTGATACCATGTAGAGATTAGGCGAAAATACTTGCATTGATGAAGTAATTTACAATATATACATAGGGTTTAGGGCTAAAACAATACAATGACAATTATGCCCTTTAGTATAAACCCAATTTGCCAATACCCTCTCTCTCTCCCCCTCCTCAACCACTACCATTCAACGTGCCTCATGTGTCCTAGCCATCCCACCTTCACACCGCATCCTCAAGTGGTCGCCCCTCGCTCGCTACTCATGTGCACTCATTGAAATAATGTTTGAAACTCTAATGTATCCTCAAATTCGCGTGGGTCTTGCCAAGGGGCCATAATGATAGCATTGGTTGCTTGTGTTGCCCAGGTTCGGCGAAGTTGGACTTGGGTTTGACCATGTTGGATTTAACATGTAGAGTGATATAACCTAAGGTTGACTACTCAAACAATGAAATTGGGAGAGTAACTTACATAAACAGAAACTTGTCAAAAAATCAAGTAGAAATTTCAGTTCTATGCTAGTTTGGAAAAATGGGTATAAATTTGTTGATTCAAATCTTATTGACTTGATTTCAAAGCCAAAGAATGGAGACTTTGGATTTGCAACTTTTGTGTTTTGAGTTATCTTAGATAAGCATTGTAGGCTTATTGATTTTGGAAGGAAGTGGGCAAAATAGGATTGGATAGAATGAAGAAAAGGATAGGAATTTTAATGATTGATCTTCTAGGCCTTTGAGGAAGTTAAAATGGCATCATGGGTGCAGCTTCAAGATGTAGGCTTTAAAAGCCTTGACTCTTTAAGGTTCAAGTGAAAATTCTTTCAAGTTTCAAGGGGTTTGAACTCTTCAAAGTTTAAGGAATTGCACCAAGCAAATTTCATTAATCAAATTTGGTGTCCATTTTAGAGAGGCTCAATGACCTTTTATAGAAAATCAAAAGAAGAGTACGGGCGTGTTTGGTAACCATTATGTTTCCGAGAATAATTTATGATCACAAATGATTATTTTTTATTCTGTTCCCGATAACAAATTCTAAGTATTTGAAGGTGTTTAGTAATTGCCCAAAATTTTTATTCCTAGGATAGAATTACATTTGGCACCGTTCTCAAAATTTCTAATCCAAACCATTTTCTTCTAAATTTTTAAATAATTTTATTACTTTTTTTTTTGTTCTTTTTCTTTTATCTTCTTCCCTATCCCGTCGCTAGCCCTTGACAAGGTTGAGCTTGCCCAACTGCTAGTGGAGCTCGACCTCGCCCAACCCAACCAAGGCTTAGTCGAGCCTTGCCCAACTAGGCAAGGCTCACCGGTGGTTGAGCAAGTCTCGCTCGGCTAGGCAAGGCTCGTCGATGGCCAAGGGAGGCCTAGACAAGGCTTGCTGGTGGCTGGGCAAGCTCGCCTAACTGGTCACCGGTCACCTACAACGGTGGTCGATGGCGGTGGCAGTGCAAGAAGAAGAGAAAAGGAAGAAAAACAAGAAGGAAAGAAGAAGAGAAAAAAGAAAAGAAAAAAATTTCAATTGGCTTGATTCTAGAATTATCCTCGGGAACAAGGAATCAATTTTTTTTTACTTCTTGATTCTACTCCAAATCTTTTCCGAGAACAAAAAATTTACCAAATGAATTTCTGTTCTAAATCTACTACCAAGAACAAATGAACAAAATCAAACACTATTTGGCCGGTTGCTAAACGAGCCCTAAGAGACTAAAGTCAAGTATAGAAATTGTAATTTACATAAAAACTAGAAACGTTTAGAAACTAGGAGCAATTAAAATCAAAACAATATTTCCAATGCTTTTGCTCATTTCAGAGTGCCTTGATGTAACCTTCAATGTGCGGGAAAATGACATAGTCTTTATGACAAAGTCAAATATGAGGCCTTATCGATGAGGAACTTGTCGAGGAGAGTGTTGTTGATCTTGAGTATGTGCTGATCTTCTTGGTTGAACGAGTTGATCTTGAGTATGGGCTACATCATAGAGCCATGTTTGATTTGCAGTAGAAAAAAGAGAGGGTAGGGTCTCTAGGTCAAGGATTGAGGGCTCGATGGGTCAAGACTTGCAGGATGCAAGTTGACAACGATGGAGCATTGAGTAATGGGAAGACGATATCCTTTGGTGTCTGTAGCGAAAGTAGTGTCTTTGTGGTTTTAGCATCCTTAGGGATGAGCATCAGTCAGATTCAGCTAGGGAGCTGAACCAAATTGATCTAGACTAGTTGATTGACTTGTTTAAAATTTGTTGTAGGTAGAATCACTTAGGTTTTAGTTCTAGAAATTTAGAATCGGCTAGGGGTTTGGTTCGATTCTTAATTCCCAAGCTAGAAGGACTGGAACCACCTAGGTTGAACTAGTTTTGAAGCTTTTTTTTTTTTTTTTTTTTTTAAGAAGGAGGAGGAAGAGAAGGATGAATTTGTGCCCATCAAGATGAACAAATAATAACACAACTATTTGATTAAAAACTGTTTATGATAATGAAATGGAGTAACTTTTATACTTTATTTCAAGAATGGTTTTTTATTTTATTTTTTAACCTGAAATATAACATTGGCTTACCGAGAATCAAGAGCTAATTGATAGTGCCAAACCCAATTCTTTAGGTTTTTTTATTCCATTTGTTTGGAACTGAAAAATCACAAGATTGGTTCTCGATTTTCTAGTTAAAGGTTTGGTATCAATCCATCTTGGAATCAATTCCCTAGAAGAGAAGGGGGGTGGGGGAGAAGATGCTAAGGAAATTTTGGTAAAAGAAAAAGGAAGCAGAAAAAAATAGTGAAAAAGAAAAGAAACATGGAGAACAAATCTTGACCATCCAACGAGTATAGCAAAGAGGTTTCTAGCTATGAGAAGTAACCTTTAAATAAATTTAGAGGAGCCTAATCCGTGATAAAATGTAGAGATTGGTATCAATGTTGAACTTTTTAGTATGCATGTGAACCAAGCTCTTATATGTCAGATGAGGGAAGCTTCATATTTCTTTGTTTCGCTGGAATTTCTCCCGTCGGTTTTTAATTTGTCCACCCCTCACCTCAACCTCCACGACCACATCCAGTCCCTCATTTGTGCTAGAGATCTCAATCCCGCCTCCACCACCATTCGTCAGTTCGACTTCTCCAACACCCACCCCCATTGTCTTCACTTGCAATGCCATCATCGCTTCTCTTCACTGTGACAAGAGCTTCATACCACTTTGTTTCGCCGAAATTTCTCTAGTCAGTTTTTAATTTGTTGGTTCCCGGTGATTTAGAATTGAATAAGGAGATATTGCAAAAAGCTCACGACATTAGATTCTCAATTCATCTGATAAGCACCAAAATGTATAAGGACATAATAGAAAACTTCTTGTGGGTCAACAACATGAAAAGAATGCTTTGAAATTTTTCAATCAATATCCAGTTTGTCAAAGAATGAAAATTGAGCACAAAAAACAGGTGGACAATTACACCAACTTAAAATACTTATCGAAATGAGAGTATATCATCATGGATTTCATTGTTGGTCTATTGAGGGTGTCAAGTGGTAATAATGCTATATGGGTGATTATTAATCGATTGATCAAATCCACACACTTTTTGGCCTATTGATTTGGCCTTTCCATGGAAGAAATGGCAAAGCAATTTCTACGATCAGATTGCAGAGAGTCTAAGACATTAAGGATAAGTTGATAAATTTCGATGTGCATGTTAGTAGTGTAGAACAATGATATCTTAACTCATCACCATATTATTTAGGGTGTGTTTGTTTGTGTTTCTGTTCAAAAATTGTTCCATGGAACAGTAAATAGAAAAAACTATTTATGTTCTAGGAAACAATTTTTTATCAGAAAAACGAGTTTGGTAAATTTGTTCCGGGAATAAAAAAAGAACCGAAGCCCGTTTGGTAAATTTGTTTTCTTTTTTTGTTTCTTTTAATTTTTTAATATTTTTATTTTATTTTTTGTTATTTTCTTTCTTCTTTTTTTTTTTCTTCTTTTGGCTGGTCACTGGCCTCGACCATGGTCGGCGACTGGCCAATGAGGGCCGACAGTCTCACCTAGCCATAGCGAGCCTCGGCCTTGCCTTGGCTGGGCAAGCTCAGGCTTGCCTAGATCCAACGAGGCCGAGCTCACCCAACCATCAGTACCCTGGCGGTGGTCCGACGAGGCTAGGCCTGCTCGGCCTCACCGAATCTGGGTGAGCCCGAGCTTCGCCAAGGGTTGGCAACGCTTGGCCACACTGGGGGTCGGCAATGCTTTGGCGAGGTCGCCGGCCCTCGATGGCGTTGCAGGCCCTCGATGGATAGTCGTCGGTCATAGCCGAGGTGACTACCGACCAAAGAAAAAAGAAGAAGAAAAGAAAAAGGAAAGAAAGAGAACAAAAGAAAAAGAGAGAGAAATTTTTTTCTCAAAATTGTTCCGTAAAACAAGAAAGAAGTTTTTTTTTGTTTCTTGTTTCTATTCTAAATTTGTTCCCAGGAAAAAAAAAAAAAAAAAAGATTTTGAACAAAATGCAAACAAATGATGTTGAGACCAAATTTTCGGGTGTGAACCACCTAGGGTTTGGCTAATGGATTACTAAGCCTAAATTTAACTTGGGCTCTCCCAAACCCATACCAATTCGCGACTTAGGTTCAAGTTCTTAACATACAATTGATTTTTAACTAGGAGTCACCACTAATCTATTTTTAGTGGGTCGATTAGAAACCCAAGTAAAGGAATGGGAGATTCACTTTACTCCTACGAACCAGAGATTTGGGTACGGGGACTTGATTATGCTAGATTTCTCTAATGCTTTTCGGTACCATTTCTTTTATTTTGAAATTTTTTTTTGCAAGCAGCTTAAATTGATTTTAAACTATTTCTCTAACATGTGAGATTATCATGCGAGTGCGCAAACCATCAATTTAACATCTAAATTAAGCAATAAATAAATTGCAGGACTTACCTCATAGCAACAAAAAAGTCTGGAATGTTAAATAAAAATCAACGTCAACAACCTTAGATATGGTTTCTAATTAACAAGTAATTACTCAATTTTTGTTTTCTCTTTTTCAATGAGAATATAGTCCATATGCAATGCAATGCTTCTAATCTAATATGAAATGATATGGCATGTCAATATATCCTAAACTATAGGAATGAGTAAAAAAAAACTAATGATTTCTTAATGAACATGCAATAATTAAATATGTAATCTAAATAAACCAGGATTGACTTGTGATGCAATGCGATGACGTACAAGATTATTTTAACTAAAATGACATGCGACATACAATTTAATATGCAAGCTATATGTCACGTGACATTTATTAAATGACCTAATCTAATGATGAGCAATTTAATTAAAAATGAATCTAACAATAATCACTAAAATGACGTGCATTTCATGAACCTAATTCTATATGACATGCATATGATTTTTCTATTCTAAAAAATGCAATATATCCTAGAAATTGCAACTAATTTATCCTAAGACAAATTTTATGAAATTTGAAATTTAAGAAAAAAAAATGCAAAAATGATCTAGCTAGATTAAGATTCTATCTAATTTAAACTAGGGATTAAGTCATATTAAATCATAATTTAAACTAAGACATTATCTAAATCTAAAATGCAATTTATCTAAAAAGATGATCTAAATTTAAAATGAAACATGCAATTCTAATCTAATATGCACAATGATTTTTTTTTTTTGTGTTTTTCTTTATGAAATTCGAAATTAAAACTAACACATAATTAACACATGCAACTCAAATAAAAAACTAACAACCTAAATGAATGCACTTTTTTTTTTCCATGATTCAAAATAAAATTCCTATTCTAAATATGCAAGATAATAAAAACAAACCTAATCCTAATTCAGATTTTTTGGATTTTCTTATTTAAAAATTCGAAATAAGATTGCGATTTTAACCCTAAGACTAGGAATATTCTAAAACAAACTTAACCCTAATTCGACTTTCTTGTGATTTTTTCCCTCTTATGAAAATAAAATTGATCCAAACACCACAACATCAAATCAAGCAAGACAATATTGATATCAAAAAATTGGCAAACCATATCTCGCATTTAAATCGGGTTGATTTAATTTTAAAATTAAATCGCAAATCGAATCTCGGGTTTGAGATTGGATTGTCGATTTTTTGTAAAGATTGCAAGTTGGATTTCGGGCGCGAAAATTGGACTAACAACCCCTAATTTGAGGGGCACTTTCATGTTGGAGTATCAATAACAATTTTACTAAAGAAAATAGGCTATAGAAGAAAATAAAAGCAAACAAAAAATAAATAAATAAAAAGATTATCTAATCCTCTTTTTCTCTTTTTTTGTTTTTTCTTTTTCCCAAATGTGGGCTTGCTCGTGCGGCTGGTCACCGGGCAGCGAATCCCGATTGTCGGAGGGCGTCGCGATCGGAGCTTCGGCAAGGGGGATCGGTGGCAAGCAGACTGGCGGGTAGAGGCGCAGTGTCGGCGGAGGCAGGAGCACGGTTGTCGGACCCGGGCAACTGGCTTTGGGTGCTGGGCACTAGCGTCGGGCAGATCTGGCTCGGGTCAATCGGACTCAGGCAGAACAGCGTCGGATCAGAAGTGGTGCGCGGTAGGGCTACAGTGGGTCAGTCGGCTCGGGTAGAAGACTCCGGGTCGCGGCACGGCAGAGCAGCAGGTCGTCGCGGCGTTGCTGGAGCGGTCGTCGGGTGCAGTGGACAGCGACTCGCGAGAGCAGAGGAGCGGAGCAAGAGGCGGAAACGGGTCTGGTAGAGGCTTCGAGCAACGTTGGCGTAGGAATCAGGTGGTGGCGTCGAGTCGCGAGATTGAAGCCGAGGTTGGGCGAGGGGGCTCACGGGCTTCTGGGCTGACGGGTCGACTCGGGGTCCGACGAGCAGAAAAATCGGGTCGCAGCACAGCAGAGCAACTCAGGTGTGGGCACTCGGGCAGCAAGGGACTCGCGAGGGCGGCGAGGAGCTCGGCAGAGGGGCGGCTCGAGTACTTGTATCGCGGCAGAAGGTGAGCGGCGCCCTGGCGTGGTGGCGGCAAAGTAGCTCGACTCGGGCTC
The DNA here is from genome assembly GCA_017140185.1 of Eucalyptus polyanthemos subsp. polyanthemos. Taxonomy (NCBI): domain Eukaryota; kingdom Viridiplantae; phylum Streptophyta; class Magnoliopsida; order Myrtales; family Myrtaceae; genus Eucalyptus; species Eucalyptus polyanthemos. Next base: position 16,952,732 of record CM029457.1, on the reverse strand, counting down.
GAGTTGCTGGTGGAGAACGACGGTGTGAGCACAATGCGGGTGAAGAGGAGCCGACGATCGGGGCAGCGAATGTGGAGCAACGAATTTGGGGAAGACAATGAACAGTAAAAATCCAATCACTTCCCCCCTCTCTACTGCTTCTGCTTTTACGTTTCCCCTGTCCCTGTTCTCTTTTTGCCTTTTATTTTACTTTTCTTTTCAGTCGACCCCACAAGAAACCCTAGAAAAAGCCCCCATTTTTAACTTTTTCCGTGCACTCCTTATATAAGAAAAACAATGCAATCTTTTGTCAATATTTCATCTCATACGAAGATTGCTTATAACCCTTACGATCACGAAAATCCTTTTCTTTATCTCCTGAATATCTTCTACTGATTTTTAAAGATAAGGTTACAATCCGATTTTCTTAAATTCCAAAAATCCTAATTTCAAATCTCAATTTCAGAAAACGGGCTCCGGCCAATTTATACTCTTTATGAGCTTAGTCTAGCCTATTAATTTAAAACCCAAAACCACTAATTCGACCCATCCACCACCGGTTCAGTAAATAATTGTAAAAAAATACAAATTAAAGACAAATGCAACTAAATCTATATACTATGCAATTAATATTTTTTTAGAGATAAATTTAACCCATAATTTTTTAATGCGATAAATGACTATATGGGTTGCCAAAATTTAAGTGTCAACAAACGTGTTTCTATTCTTTTTTTGTTCCCTGGAGTAAAAAAAACAAGAATTCTGTTCATGAACAAAAATAAGAACACAAACAAACACTACCTTATAGAATAGGGTTGATATATCTGGAAATTCATATTTTGAGATTTTCCTAATTTGTTTATATCTTTCATTGATGATTTTAGTGGATTAAAAAAAATTTCAAACTCACCAATGTTCAAAATCAAATGTCTAGAATGAATATTGTTTTCCTCAAATTTTATTTCTCTTTAATTGGCACGCCATCTCTCTTGCTCGTTGCCAAAGTTTGAACCTGTGCTTTTGTTTGAGACATTAAACTTGCTATCTTTGACATTATGCATGAGATCATCAATTTTAACTATAGTTCATTCATGCATTGGTGATTCATGCACTTACTCGACTGAAGAAGAGGAGCTCATTTTCATTTTCATCAAGATATCTTCTAGTGACTAATTCTTTTGGGCAAAGTGTATCCTAGCTAGTCTCATAGGGGCCATTTGAAACTCATTAATTGCAGCACTTCAAAGTTCAAAGTTTCTTTTAACTTTAATTAATCATTTTTTTAAACTATTGAGAACTTATTAAACAATTTCTTGCCTTGGTCATATGCGGAAAACCACAGCAAGTTTTCAGTTTCCAAAAGTAGAGCTTCCACTTCATTAACTTTCAACCATCTAATCACTTCTTTGAGTTTTTGTTTTCAAAAAGCCCACATTTAGAGAGGTCCCAAACTTGAATCAATCAAAGTTTTCATCTCAATTTTTGAGTTTGAATGAGGTAAATCATTTAATTTTACTACTTCCTTTTAACCAATTATGTTGTTTTTAAAATTACACATTGTTGATTTTTTTGGTTTTGTTTATTTTGCTTAAAGGTGATCTAAAGCTCCGAGTCTAAAGTCATTTTCAAGTTTAGTGAGAACTCTAGGCTTTAAGTCATTTTCAAATCTCTCTAACACTCTTGTCTACTTTATTTTTATTTGCTTATTTTATTTTATTTTTCCTCTCTTTTTTAATTATTTATTTTTATTTTTCCCCTTCTCTAATAAAATTTTATTAAATAGTAAATTGTACTAATATACCTAAAATATTTAATAAATATAAATATATAATTATATTCAATTTATATTATAAAATAGAATTAAAGTCAACTATATAAATAAAAATAAGATTAAATTAAAAATAAATTGTTATTTTTTGTTATTTTGAATTTTTTATTAGAATTCAAATAATATTTATATTGAAATATAATTTAAATTTTTTTTCATAATTTGAGAACTTTTTAATTTAGAAACAATAACTTTCCTATTAGGAATATTAGAAATCCTATCCATTTTCATTACACATCGCCCGTGATATCTTATATCCGGCTTTATCTTATCCTAAGTATACATTAAACATAGAGTAGGATAAATTTTATCCTATTTTGCCAAACGCAGCTTTGAGGGGTTGGATTGCTAAAGTAAATTCTAATGTGTATGTGCGTGTGGGATAAGAGTACGGCAAAAATTAGGTGGACAAGCAACAAAGGCAAGGAAGGAAAATTATGTTTAATGGGTTAACTGTATTACAAGAGTGGGATTGTTAGTATAAAGCATACATCTCCACGATTATTGCATGTATATTGAGGGACTAATCTTTAATTCCTAAACAAAAATGTTATAATTGCATATAGTTTTAAGAGCATTTATTATATACTTTAGTTTATTAATTGCATTTGTGTTGGACCGGCGATGGTGAATGGACTTGAATTAGTCATGTGGATTGGGCTAGTCCCATTTAAGAACTCATTGCATAGAAAATCAAGGACTAATCTTTGGCCCATAAATAAAAAGTTATAATTGCATATAGTTTTAGGATAATTAGTTCACTTATTGCGTTTGTGATGGACCACCGATGATGAATTGACTTGAATCAATCACGTGGACTAGGCATGGCTACAAGCAAATATTCGGCCAATGCAAGAACGGGTAAATGTCGAAAATTTCAAGCCTAATGGACTAAATTTTTGAGCTTTAATTTAAGTAGCACGATGAATTATTTTTCTAACAAAATGTGGCTATTCTTTCTAGTTTAATTAGGTAGAATAGCTGTCACGCCCCGATCCTCAGGCATGCACACATCCATCTCATTTGGTCGATTTTATAATGCGATATCCCAGGACAATATATCGCCGACCCTTTCATTTTTAAGCACATGCGGAAGCAGTTAAAATCCCCAGACAATAAAACAATGGGATAGAAAAGCATGGCCATATTTTTCATAATGAAATTTATAACCAAACTTTTGTACATGATATCAACTAGAGAACTTCATAACTATTCGCATCAATTGGAGTTCACAAAAGAAGATGAAATCTCAATCCCTTCAGGTCATACTCAAAATCTCTCTCGGTATTATCTTCTTCTTCCAAAAGTCCTTCTACTCAGGTTTCACCTCCGAGTTCTCCTTCTCAGATTCCTCCTCAGCTCCTCAACGGGGTCCTGAAATGTTTTTCCCCAAACTGGGATGAGACTACGTCTCAGCGAGTTCTACCCCACTAAGCCCAATTAGTAAACTATTATACTATAGGCTGCCTATACACGCATAGGGCAGAAAACGTACCTTGGCCTCATATCCCACCTGCAAGTCAGTATAATTCATAATAGACAACCAAGCAATCATATTACGGATCGAAGCATCGATCAAATCGACCTAGTCGATTAAATGCCAACAAGACCACTCACGGTCATTTCTAATCAGTCAATCAATCCACGACATCAAATCAAAGCAACGAATCACATCAAGTCACACTCAGATCGAATCATCGATCAATCGACCTAGTCGATTACAAGTCAATCAGACCATCTCATGGTCATTTCCAATCAATCAATCAATTCACAACATCAGATCAAGCAATGATCAATCGACCTAGTCGATTACACGTCATCACGACCCATGCTTGGTCGGCACATTCAATACTATCTATAAGTCCGACCATAGTCCAGGACTGCTCACTCTAAGCTGATATATAGATAGTATAGCTCGCACTAAGCTGATAGGGTTAAGGTATACTGCTCTCGCTAAGCTGACATATCGCCCGTAGGCTGATATAGCATACCGGTATACTGCTCTCGCTAAGCTGACATATCGCTCGCAGGCTGATATAGTATACCCCCGGTGCTCACACTAAGCTGATAAAGTGTACTGCTCTCGCTAAGCTGACATATCGCCCGTAGGCTGATATAGTACACCAGTATACTGCTCTCGCTAAGCTGACATATCAGAGCCCGTAGGATGATATAGTATACTATCCAACCATTCAATCCATTCCATCTGTCATCCTTTTCGATAAAATAGCCGTGTGTGGGGACACGGTCGATCTTAGCCAAAATATTATAATTTCCTTTTTCATAATTCCCACCATTCTCTACAGCCCACCAAAACACTTTTGGTGCTGTCAACCGACACCCGGTTATTTTTCAATCAATAATCAAAGATTATTCCATTAAAGAATAATTCTCAATTTCACAAATAATTCAATTCAGCACAAAATAAAGCTCAACTAAATAAACGAACTGTGCCACGACGATCAGCACGAGATTTCGGTCGTCAGCCATCTCAAACTTAATTTCCGAAAAATAAATAAATAATTAATTAATTTCGAAAATTAATTATTTAATATTAAAAATTCTGTTTAGCTCAAAATAAGGTCCAATTAAATAAACGGACTTCACCACGGTCATCAGCATAATTTTCTGGTCACGGGCCATCCCAGTTGAATTTTCAAGAATTAAATAATTATTTAATTAATTTCGAAAATTGATTAATATTAAAAATTCAATTTAGCTTAAAATAAAATCCAATCAAATAAACGGACTTCGCCACAATCATCAGCATAATACTCCGGTTCCAGATCATCTCCCTTGAATTTTCGAAAAATAAATAATTATTTAATTTAATTCCGAAAATTAATATTTAATTGCCAAAAATCTCACTTAGGCCCGAATCATCAAATTGAAGCTCAATTAGGGTCCGAAAATTCCCAAGACACTCCCAATAAATAGTAGACCACGTCTACTTGTTAATTGCACAATCAATTTATCTAAATCACATCACAATTGACTAATAATTGCTAATTACTTCTAATCTAACAACCTAAACATAATTAATTAATTTAAATCAACCTAAAGCATAATTAGCCAACTAATCCGAGATTAGTGAGATTACTCACCAAATCGCGCGCAAATCGGATCAATCCGACGGCGGCGACGCGAGGGACAATTCTTCCCAAAGCGGGCCTCGGGTTCGGGGCCGGGAAACGGCCCAAACGGGCCAAAACCTCACTGCAGACCCATTTTCTGCACTCTCTGTGTGCGGCTGGTTAAGGGCGAAGGAAGGCGGATCCGGAGCTGGGTTGGGTCGGAAATGGACGGAGGGGCCGAACCGAACCAAGGCGAGGCTTCACGGTGGCCGGAGGAGGGGTGGACGGCTCCGGCGGAGCTCCACCAGATCTGAAACGTCACTGAAACAGAGGGCTAAGCGAGGGAGAGGCCGAGGCAGGCGGAGCACGGGACGGCGAACGGCGAGGCGACGCGGGCCGGGAACGGCGTGTGGCGGCGAGGCGGCGTGCGGGGTGACTACAGCTCCTTCAAGCAACGCCGATCGTTGCTTCTGCTCCTGCTAGTCGGTTCTGCTCGAACCAGAGGAAGGAGAGAGGGGCGAGGCTTTGCACGGGCAGCAGGACGGCGGACGGTGGCGACTCCGGCTCCGGTTGCTTGCTGCATCGGCGCCGAGAGAAATCGCTGCTTCGGCTTGCTAGTTTGTTGATCTTCAGCTTCCATGGAGGTTTGAAGAAAAAGAAGGAGATGGGGGAGGAGTTCCGTCGACGAAGGAGAGAGGAAGAAGAAAATTTCTCTCCCCTCTCTTTGGTCTTCGAATAGGCCCACCAAATGGCTGTCCTCCACTTACTTTTTCAAGCCCCAAAATACCCATTCTAGAAGACTTTAGGTATTTTAAAATGTTGGGTCTATGGGCATACGAATTTTGCTAATTTTTCTTCTTTAGTCTCACTCAAATTTCTTCAATTCTCAAACAAATAATTTCAATTGAAGCCTAAATAAATCCATCAAGATATCATTGTCCATTGCATGACTTTTCCCATCATATAATCCAACTTGCATCCTAATTTCCCAATCCCTGGCTTCAACTGAACAAAAATGGCCCTATTTATCCAATCGAAATTAGAACCCAAAATTTTGGATGTCACAATAGCGACTTATTTTCAATGAAAATTTTGCTACCTACTTTAGCAGAATTATGGCAGGTTTTATGATTTGAAAAATTGTTTCAACATTATTAGGATTTATAGATGCAAATTATCCAATTTTAGAGAGAGGCGAGAGTGTACCTAGACTAGGAGAATTTTGGTACCTACAAAATAAAATTGAAAAATCGAAAGAACTAGAGAGAGAGAGAGAGAGAGAGAGAGAGAGCTCTAAAGGCCATCCCTGCGATTGCCTAAGGAACAAGCGCCCATATATCATGGACCATCTCCATAAAAGATAGTAAAAAGGTATTAGGGCATGCATGACAAAATTTTTGTTCCAGAAATTGATTTCTGGCTAGAAATTGATTTCTTAATTTCTATTCCCTGGACAAATTTTTAAGCAAAAAAACCCGTTTGATAACGACTCAAAATTTCTATTTATGGAATAGAAATCTGTTTAATAACATAATAAAATTTCTATTTCTAGTAATAGAAATTGATTAGATAACAACATAGGAAATCCTCAAATACAAAATATTAGTCGAATACTAAAACAACATAGGAAATCCTCGAGATGCAAAATAATAGTCGAAATAATACCAATACATTACGAAAATTGAAAATACAATTTCATGGAATTTCCGACATATTATTATCCCTTGCCATTTTATTGGCAATGGTTTTCCTAAGTGTATTTATTTGGTTTCCCTTATCGGTTAATTTATCGTTTGCAAGCTCATCTTGTGTAGGTTCAGACAAGTGCTGCGGATCTCCATATAAGGAAAAGTTCTTATCCATCTTGTCTTGATCACGGATGTAATTATGGATAACACAACATGCAATTAAAATATATGCTTGCTTTGGAATTGCAAATGATGACATGTGCCTCAATATGAAAAAACGATTCTTCATTGCTGCAAATGATCTTTCAATGACATTCCTTAGAGAAGAATACCTATAGTTGAACAATTCTCTTGTAGTTGTTGGCCGTCTCATTGTACCCCTATAATCATTTAAATGATACTGTTCACCTTTAAAATGAGTTAAAATTCTCGGAGTTGCTGCATAACCAGAATCTATGACATAGTATTTGTCTACAACAATGTATTCATACATTGGTTATAATTTGTAACTATAAATATGATCATAAAGAAAATTACTCCTTAAAGGACAAGCAAATACCTGGTGGTGGCCTAGGAAATTCCAAGCGATGAGTCTCCATTGCTGTTGCAAGCACTCGACAATCGTTGACAGAGCCTTCCCAACCAGTATATACAAAAGTAAATTTCATGTCAAATGAACAAACGCACATCACATTCTAAGTGATGATTTATTTCCTACCTCTAAATGGGATTTGCTTCGACATAGGTACATAAACATGAATATGGGTGCTATCAATGGCGCCAATACAGCCTTGTCATTTTATCAAAGACTAGTATTATACAAAATTATCAACAAAATAAAATTGATGGTGTAAATGAATATATGAGAATTCTACCTTGAAGTAATGTTTATGGTTAGGAACCAATCGGGGTAAGGTCGGTTTATTTTGATTCTCGAATTGAATCAGCCCAGTTGTCCATCCCTATTTTCTTTATTGTTGTTCAATGAACCTTTAATGGCCCTTGCATAGCAAAGAGAGAGATTCTCTTGAGTCTCTTGCCTTCGAATTAAAATTCAAGATTGTGTAACAATCTAATTATTTTGATTTTGCAAGAATTTTGAATCCATAAAGAAACAAGGTTAAATTTCTAGGCATGTTTTTATTCATCTATTGCGTAAGAACTTTTTCTTCATTTGGCCATGCGCTTGCCCTTTCTAGAAGGAAAGAGTCCCATTGTTTTTAAGTAAGCATTTAAGAACTTTGGTCGTTTTTTAAAATTGGGGACCCATTCAATTGCCTTTCATCCTAAAGAGGAAGTTATAAAAAGAAATGAAAAAAATGAAAAAAAAAAAACACGAGCAAAAGAAGAAAAAGAAAATTAGCAATAATTTGCGAAGTTGTGGTTATGAATGAATTAAGTTAGCAAGAAAGCACAATGTTCTTTTATATGATTTGATTTCAGCTTCGATTTATATTTCAGAAACGAGAAGTTAAAAATTTCAGCTTCGATTTCTTTGATTTCTCTATTTTTAGAATATAAATTTGTTTCAGAAATAGAGAAATCAAATTACGTTACCAAATGGATTTCTGTTCCAAACCTATTCCAGGGAATAGAGAAACAGAGAAATCGATAAATAGAAATTTTATCATGCGCGCCCTTAGTGTTAAAGCAAGAGAGAGAAACTACAAGTTAGGAGTGAGAGAAATGCATTTATCTTCTTAGTAAATGAGAAGCATATGTGTGTGTGTGTGTGTGTGTGGGTGTGTGTGTGTGTGTATTCTGTCAAATTCTCTATGCAGAACGGAAGTTTGACACGAGGCTTATGAAATGATGCACAAGTCCTGGGCCGCGCTTGAGGCCTAGTGCGTGATGCCCAAGGGAGATGGCCCTCACTAGCCGAAAGTAGTGCAATGTGCAAACCCTGGTAGGACTTGACTAGCGCTGTCGCGCTGCTGGCTGTTGCACCTGGTGCTGGTGGTGGTAGGTTTTCTTTTAAGAATCATTCAATCCATTTATTCTTTCAAAAATTAACCGACCTTTGATCGTGCATAGATTTTGTTTGATGCTATTGACCAATTTTGTGCTCACTGGAGCTCGTGATCCGAAACTTTAGAACATGTGGTAAAATTTTGAAAATATTTTTGAGATCACTGATTTTTCAATATTTGCCATAACAGGCAATAATAGTAAAAAGTTACCATACTGTAGCATTTTTTTTTTTTTTGAGTTTATTAGATTGATCATGTACAAATTATTTGAGGGAAATACACATCACCAAAGCACAATACAATAAAAAACTTGAGATCCGGATTATGATATGCATGGTAGGTTTCAATTTTAAAAAATTAGGAAATCTATCTTGACTAGAATTTGAAACTTGGAATCCGAAACAAGTTTTATTTTTTTCTTATTTTATGATTTTACGTGATTTTATGGCATTTTATAGCATTCAATGATGAGTGTATACTTGAAATCATTAGTATGAGCTTCCATTTTTGGTGATATACATGACTAAGATTTTTACTTTACTAATATTTCATAATCTTTGTGTGTCTAAATATGAGTCATAATGAATTGCAGCAAATGATAGTACTTAGAAGTAATGATTCATTATAGTCGTTCAATTAATAGTACAAGTGGAACATAGGTAAACTTTGAAATCCGTGACAAGGTAGGTTCTAGGTTCCTAGATATGCAATGTAGGTTTCGAGTTCTAAAAATTAGAGAACTTATTTTAACGGATAGGCTCCATGTTTTAGGTGTAACTTAGATAGAACTTAGGACCGCTTACTCCTAATGTATCTTAAAATGTGTGCACACATTGATATATGTTTTGAAAATGAAGGTCCAAACATGTCGAAAGAGGAGGACCAAGGACACTATGTGCGATATGAATTGCAGCAATCCGAGCCATAACTAGCCTTGGACAATTCATAATTGATATTAAGTGTTTTTAATTTAACTATTGACAGATTATATGTAGCGTATTTTTTTTAATTTATTAGATGATTTATAGTGAATGTAGGTCATTAAAAAAAAAAAAAAAGAGGACAAAACAAAGCAGACAATAAAAATGGTTGCTATTCTCTTCTTCTTCATCACCAGCATCTATGATACCTTGTAGTCCTCATTGAGTACTAACCAACCATTTATGGAAGGAATAGGTATAGCTTTGACTGCGAACAATGAAATAAATGGAATGTCCAACGGCCTGATTTTTCTTTTTTGTCAGTCCTACTCTATTCCTACTCTACACTCACTCTCAGACTTTTGCCTTGCCTTATGCAGGGCATGGGAGTTAAAACCCACCTCTGAAACTTACGCGTCCCTACCCCATCCTTCCAGAGAAGGTGGGGATTTGAACCCCTCACCTCCCCCTTCCATGTTGGAAGGGTGGCCACTGGGGCAAATCCCAGTGATTGTCCAATGGCCAGATTGGTTATCACAAGAATTGACTCCAACCAAACATTCCTAACGTGAAGAAGAGGACAATGACCACACTTTATCATTATTACGATACTCGTACGTTGTTGACGGTCAAAACTGATCCAACCGTCACATGCTTGTCACTAAAGCGAAGGATGTACTTGTCCTTTATTCATATTTAATTGAAAATTTTTTCCCTTAATATTTCTTTATTAATTCTTTAATTATTCTTAATGACTGTCAAATCAAAATCTTAATATTATTAGTATACTAGTACGTTGTGCTTTGAATGTAATACATACTGTATTATTTACCTCAAGGTTTATTACATTTCCATTTCTAGCAATTTTTATTGAATATCGTATTTTCAACTCTATTTTTTTTTTAATTTTTCTTTACAAAAAAAAATTAGTTTACAATGAAAAAGGGCCCAAGCCAACCTTGCATCGCCCTGAATGGAAATATGTGTGGAGTCTTGCCTAGGCTTGGCATAATAATGTCCCCGGGCCATGTCGGTCCAGGCACTGCCATCGACACGGCTCGATGGCTTGTCCTAATATAGCCAATACACTTGTGAAATTATATTCAAAATTAACAGGTGGTTGAACTCAAATCATAGAAAAAGGCTGAAAGTACAAATTTATGGGCAAGGGACAAACAAAGTCAAATTGAAGGGTTCACTTGTGTAGTTGTGTAAGAGAATCGGTGTCAAACTGGCAAGGGTGCTCTGAATGCAAGTTCAAATAGCAAATTTGCTCGATCGAGTAGCTATCTAGCTAGTTCTTTCATTGGGCTTCGAGCCCAAAACTCATTAGTCACTGGGAGAGCTTATATCGTTCCTGAATTTAACCATTCGGTCAACTTTTTATCATCCATTTGATCAAGAATGTCATACAATGCTTCTTCAGTTCACGTCTCATCAAACAAAACGACCGCGTACCGATATGGTCAATGGTACCATACAATCTTGCCATTCACTGGCAAGAATAAAATATGCCTAATTAATATTTTTAGAGATAAAATGTATTTTGTTGACGAGCTCTGTTTTCTCAGTCATGAAGAGCGGCTCTCTTTGGATTTTCTAAGGTTCACGACCGTTGCTATCGTTCTCTCCAATCTTCTTGTCCTCTATGACTCCGACGATACCTCAATAGCAAGCATCGTGCTCCAGCCACAATTTCGTTTAAAGCAACTACAGCTAGCTTCCAAGTTTAGTGTTAGATACAAGGTTTTCTTTTTTGATTTGCTCAATGTGAAATAATGTCAATGAGTTACTTAGGGATTCTCTTTCAGAAACCAACTATATTTATGTTCTGATTTTAAATTACTGCTAAGAGCATTTGATATGTGTGAATTGGGCTCAAAATAGTAAGTTAGATAAAAAGACATTGCTAAACAGACATGTTTGTAAACACTAATCGGCACAACCTGAGCATTTTCATGAATCTGATCGAATCTTTTCCTGAACATTTCTTGGCTAAGTCATTCATGATCTAAGAGCGGATCTGCACATTGGTACTGCGGTGGTTTGAGACGCCTACTTTCCTCTTTTACGCTGATCCAATCGAGTGCATGTTAAGACTTCCAATCAGCCCAGTCTCTCAAAACATATCGCCAAAGTCCTCCATCGTGCGCAGCGATCAAAAGAAAGCCAGTACATGTTTTCTAGAACTGGCATTCTATTCCATTGCGAATGGTGGGCAGCACGCTGGATCAACCAAAAGGATAAGAACTTTGAATGAATTAGCTGCAATGCGTTAAAAATTAACGCGTAGAGTGCTTTTCATGTGGCAAAGTGCCAAAATACCCACGTCACCAATGAGCTCGAGCGGTAATCGACGACCTCCATTCCATGATTGGAACCCACGAGAGAGAGAGAGAGAGAGAGAGAGAGAGAGAGAGAGGGGGAGAGAGAGAGAGACTCCACAGTCTAATCTCCAAGATAAAGCTAACAGAGAAGGCGACGAACCCTAAAGAATCGTGGGTTAAGCAAGCGCGTGGGGTCGTGGAAATAAATTTTTCCCCGTGCCTTTCCATGCATGGCGCTTTCGGGATTTGTGTTTCCATCTGTCGCCACTACACTTTCCCACCAGAATCGTCAAATTACCACGCCGAGAAAATCACGAGCATCTTATAGATTCCCTTCTTTTCTGGAGGTGAGAAGGGAGAAATCTGAGTCCCCAAGCGAGCACCACAAAACATGTGATTGGACAGGTTTGACGTTGCCATAGCCGATTTGATCTCTCATGCGTCAATTGCGGTTTGGAGAGTGAAATTAAGTTTAATTTACGCGTCAATTATTGAAAAACATGAGGATAATCATAACACGGCTCTTGAAGCTTACGCTGAAATGTAATTAAGTCCTCAAAGCTTATAATTTGGCATAGCTAACCAATGCAGTTAATAAAAAGACTTGTCTAAGCATACATTAATCGAAAGTTTTAAGATAGGATTGCATGAAAAAAATATAGTAAGACTCAATTATGCTTTGAGTTTAGGTTGAGGACTCCTTCTGGAAGTACTATTTTGGTATGCTCGAATCATGCGTGTTTATGCAAATGACCCTTTTTGCTAAAGTGAAGTCCCACCCCAGTTTGGTCAACTCGTGGTCGGAGACTACTATTTTGTCTCAGCCAGATTTTGAACTTCCGCTGGCCGTATTTTGTGAACCAATCTTGCCAAGCCCCGGTTGACAAATGCATGATCGCATTGCGTGTTATTCGCTTTGTCTTGTTTTGCATATGCTAGGTGAACTCATCTTTCGGAATACATAAGATAATCGGGCCTCTGCGCCTTTAACTCTGGTTTCTTTCGAGATGAATTATTTTGATTGTAAGATCATTCCGTTGTTCTTGTCCAAATTTTGTCCCTGGCGTTTGTCTCATAACTTGACATCAAAGCATGGAACCGGCCGTTGAATTTGCGACGCAGAAAATATCAGATTGCAGCTGAAAAACACTTCCACCGGTTGGGTGGAAGGGTTATTCATGGCGATATGGTTCGACCTCAAGTTCTAACAAATTTACTTTGTTACCGCTAGAAGTTCAGGACATTCAATTTCGGCATTGTTCTGTGCAATCTTGTAGTACGAGAGGGATACATTCATGTATAAATCTTATCTACTATCTTCATTAGAAGAATCGTTAGATTCACTTCACGTGTCCTCCATATACTCATTTTAGAATTTTTTTTTTAATTTCCTATTTCTCTCCCCCCATCCCCCCGTTGTCCAATCGCTCGTGGCTGCCATTGATGATCCAAAGAAGTCACGGTCGCTTTGCGCTCAACGGCCTTCACTGCCCACTTGTCTCTCTTCTCCCTCATTAGTCCCTTATCTCACGCTTAACAATGGCCTCCCTCATAAGATTGATTCTAGGTCGACCCAAGGTGGTGGGACTCAAATTGGATTCAATTTGAGGCCTCAAAAGTCCCCTAGACTGGGTTTTCACAATAAGGAAAAAAGTGTGTCATTCCTAAATCTAAATTGGGTTCATGGTAGTGGAGGAACTGGATCGAAATAAGAGGCATTCTAGTGATAAGATATCAAATAAAACTGTAGCCTGTAGCCAAAACTTAAATTGGTAATTTTATTGTAATTAAGTGGTAATGACAATTCCGGTGACAGATAAATTTACAATTAAATTTAAGATGAGCATAGAAATACTAATGAAACACGTCGCTTTAGTATAGCAATTAGTAGGAATGTTATTGATTTCACTTAGAAGTGAAAATTCCACTGATTTCGTTTGACTCAAGGTGGAGATGGGTGGGTAGGTAGGTGAGAGAGAGAGAGAGAGAGAGAGAGAGAGAGAGATGATGCAAGCTAGATCCGAGGGAGAAGACACTGACGAGAAATAGTGGAGGCGTGAGGAGTGAAGACTGCTAGGATTTTTCCTTGTTGGTGTCTAAATTGACAAGAGGTGAAAATCCAATGACTAATTGGATGGCGACAACGCATGAATTCCGGGTGGGCGATAGGATTCCCTCACCTGATTGAATTTCGCTTCTTGAAATTAAGTTGAACTTCCTTCGGAAATTACATCTCTCAACAGTTTGGTTCTCTCTGTAAAATTTTTGAACAGTTTTAGACTATCCATCACTACAAAGAATTATCAAAGTTCATCGCTATTCAGGTGCACATCTGAAGTAAGGATTTAGTGCTTCACGTTGGGTTTGTAACTAAAAGACTACAAGTTTCTACAAACACATCAAACGTGACGTTGTAATCTCAAAAATTAGCTAACAATGAGGGAAAAGTACCAAAAAGGTCTTAAACCTATACATTGGTATCAAATTATTTATGAACCTTCTAATTGAATCAATTTAGTTCTAATTTTTTTTACATTGGTACCAATTTAGTACATTGACATTGAGGCCAGCCATGGCACTTTAGATAGTCGATGATGATGTGGATATTTTAAAATTATTTTTCGATTTTTTACTATATTTTTTTCCCTTTTCTTTTCTTGGATTGTGATTGGCGATCAACCATAGACAAAGGTGCTATGACCCTTGTCGGTCAGAGGTGAGGACTGCCTTTGCTAGGTCTATTGAGGACATGACCCATCTAGCCTGGGCAATTCACCGAGTTTGGCGAAGGCCAATCTCACGGCTTTGGAGAGGGTGGCCCTCGGCTATGCGGCAAAAGTCAAACCCTTGCTAGATTCAATGAGGGCGGCCCTTGCCCATGCTGCAAGGGTTGTGCCTTTGCCTAGGCTATGAGGGCGACCCTCACCTATGGCCGACAAGGGTTGCGATGCCCTTACCTATGGTTGGTATTGGCCATAGTCCAAAGAAAAAGAAAAGGGAAAGAAAAAAACGGAAAAAACGGAAAAAGGAATTTTTTTAAACTGTAAAAAAATTGAAAAGTTATTTAAAAATATTTTTAAAAAGTCAATGTTAACACCGACCATCTTTATGACATGACTAGCATTCATGTCAGCAATTTCTAGCTTAAATTGGCCTAATAGATTAAATTGGTAATAATGTGAAAAGTTTTGAGATTAATTTGGTTTAATTGAAAAGTTTATGTTTAATTTGGTTGAATTGCAATAAGTTTAGGACTTTTTGGCACCTTTCCCCATCAAGTGGATATTGCATAATTCAAGCTATACTTAGAAACTTTAAAGAAAACCATTTCGATTAAAACTTTGTTTGTTTCATGGAAAATAAATGACTTCCAAAAAAATAATCACTTGCATCACTTACGAAAATAAATAAATAAATAAATAATATCTTCTTTCTCTATGAAAATGTTTAAATATAAATTATTGTTGATGGGGAAAACGTTGTTCCTTGGCTATTTTTTCAAGTGATACAAGCAATCCTTTTTTAGAAAATTATTTTTTAGATCATCCATCTTACTCTAAACAAACGGAGCCTAATACGGTTGAGATATATCAACCGTCCTTTTCTAATCATTTAGGTTGCTTCGCAGCTAATGTGAGCCCAACGCGCATGAGCTGTCGGATTCCGTATCACGACTCGCATGATTAGCAATCCAAAAAGTCTATAAAGGAGAATATGCATGATTAGCAATCACTCGAAATGTTGACCCATATTAGATTCCTAATGAGACTTTCATTCACACATGCATGCTTGAAAAATGAGGCACGCAGAGGAATATCACGGATAAGCCCATAGGATTGACTCATTGATCGAGAAGTTTTATTGATCTTATATGAATTAGTCCGTGGGATGAGTTTGGATCTCCTTTGCCACTAAGTGTAATCAGCTCCATGTTTGAGCAGCGACTAGAACTTCAGCTCTCGTTATATGTGTAGTCCATGAGGTTAGTGGGGCATTTCATGGGTCTATTGAAGATGCGCTTGCTTATTTTTACCCAAAAAAAAAAAAAATAATAATAATATGGGACTATGGAGGAATTCAACATGACTTGCTGTGAGAAATAAGATATTATGACCTACCTACAGCGGGATGTGGACCGTAGAAAGATATATTGGGTCACACTTAAGTACCCTAGTAAAGTTTATCACACAACTTCTAATTCAACTTTTCAATTTTTGTTTTGTAAATTATCTCAGCTAGAAGAAGATGCTATTGTTAGGACATTGTAGTCCATTATCTACAGAATTTCATTTTTATATATCATGGAAATCATATTTATGTTTACTAGTTGAACAAAGAGGAATGGTCGTCAAGCAGCAAGTTCCAAATTTCATACCATGCAAGCAATTGATTAAGCCTTACAGAGTCTTTTAAGGGGAGGACATACAATAGTTAGATGGCGTGATCCGCTTGTCTTTGTTAGTGAAAGTCAATGTTTCATCAATTGGATTTGGCGAACCTTCGCTTGGACGTGACAATTTTCCCTAATAGTCAATAACTCTCCAGACGAAATCCCACTTTGACTACTTGTTTTCTTTATTTTTTGCTGTTTATAGTGACATACGCGGGCTTTATTTTGACAAAAAATTTACTATATATGTTGATTGGGAAAAAGGAATGTGTTCTGTTGAGTTAAAATTTCACTTCAAGCCCTTGAACTTGCGCATTTCTTTTAATTAAATACTTGAACTTTTGATATGTTTAGTCGAGTCCTTGAACTTGCATCCCCTCGTGCTACAAATGCAATTAATTGGAATTGACATGTCTGTCTTAGCCGATCAGAGTCTAACATGGAGAACTTTTATGATCATGGACTTAATGAGTGAGACTAGAAACTTCAGAATTGAGTACCGCACAACCGGGACTTGATTAATGCAAATTTTTTAACGTGAACACGACCCAAAGTTTTCTACATCTGACTCCTGCTGGCTTTCGAGGTGGATGGGAATGATTAGAAAAGTTATGTAAGCTACAAGACTTTATTAAACAAATTGACAGTTTAACGACTTGACGAAAAAAATATATGCGAGGTCAGGACCAAAAATGAAAATTTGGACACTAGAAAATAAATGTAGAGAGTAAGTGAAAAAATCAACATATATGGCGACTCCTCGATATTGGTCCATTAAAATAGGAAACACATGCAAATATACTTATGTATCAGACTTTTCAAAATAAGCCATCTTCTTTAATTCATATGAAACTTCTTAAAAGTTGAAAAGTTGAAAGCGAGAAGATTCTTGGTTTGATATCTCCTAAGGAAATTACTTCTAGAATCTGATACGAGGATAGGTCCTGTTATATTTGCTTAGAATTGACAGCCTTATATAGACCTATAAATATATATAGAGCCAAAAATTTCTATACGGTGAGATTATGGTGGTTTTCAAATAGAAAGCTTAGAAGTCTAGACTACACATGATCAAGCCATATATATCTTCGGTGTTGAACCTGTTTCTTCAAAATTCAATTTTCTTATATTATAGATGCAGGCATCCAATGCCGTTGGCTTGAGAAGAAAGAAAAAGCATAACAGTGCAAAAACTCTTGTATAAATACCCCTGAGTTCATTCAAGTGCATCACACAAAAACACACTACACGCACAGCCATCAAGCTTGTGCTTCCCTTCCTCCTCCTTTGCTTATCAACTTCTTCTTCGCTGAAACTTCAACTCCAAGCGATGGCTCGTGAGAGCTCTTCTGTCAGATCCACCTTCTTATTGTTGCTGTGTTTTCTTCTGGAAACAGCCTCAGCTCAGCTGTCCAGTACTTTCTATTCCACCTCCTGTCCCAGCGCCCTCTCCACCATTAAATCCGGCGTGAGCTCTGCGGTCAAAACTGAGGCCCGCATGGGCGCATCACTGCTCCGCCTTCACTTCCACGATTGCTTCGTTAATGCAAGTCCCTCTGCCCGGAGTCTCTCCTCTCTTTCCGATTGATTGCTACCTTTGTTTCTCTTCTGTCATTCAAGCTGCGTGCAAGCGTGCATGCATGATGCATCTTTGTGCTTTTGTGCATGTGAAACGTTCCAACCGACCTCATAGTCGAAAAGAATGATTAGATTTCGCTTCTACGCAAGTTACTCTCTTTTTCACTAATCAAACAATAGGTAGGAAGTACACATATGGAATTAGTCGAGTCTGACCGATCCTTTTTGTGCCATGCATTTTTGTGAGTTTATTATTATAATAATAATAATAGGCTGTGTTTATTGAAGTCGTTTTAAAATTAGAGCTATGTTTTCATTCATACAGCAATAAAAAGCATGGCCCTTAGAAGAAAAGCACTTCTTTTTGGTGATTCAAAGAAAAAAATTTCACGAGTAATTCTAGCATATACCGCTAGTGTAAAAATATCAATTCATAAGTGGTCTTATCCGCTAAATATTTTGGTAGTTGGGGAGAGATTTGGTAATTAGAATCCTCGAATCAAGATGGACAAGAATGTTATTGTGCGTACTCTAATTTTTTTTTTAATTACATCGACAATGTATGCTCTAACTTTATTACAAAAGCCATGCAGGCGAGCGTATCTTTTGCCGAGTATGTTGCGGATAAGACGTGTGTGTGTGTGTGTGTGTGTGTATGATTAGCTACGTGATTTTAAATTCGATGAATTAGATCACGCAAAAGTCCTAAACGTTGGAGATGGCAAAAAGAGAGAGCGACAGCCATGCTTTTATGACGGTGGTTGACTTTACGCGTTTTTCATGTTTGGCAAATCAATGAGTCGTTTTCAATAAGTTTTGGTCATATTTTGATCACCATCACTTTGGTTGCCATACTTTTCTACATTAAAAATGATATTTTGCTATAAAATTCTTTTTTTAATGAAATTTGTTAATCCAATGGTCTTGTAATAATTGTATTAGATCTTTTGAACAAAACAAAGAGCCCCTTGTGCATGACCTCACTAGTTTACTTCCAACACAAATTTAGAGAGTCAATCTAAATTGACTAATCAATTTGAAGTACCTTCATTGTTATCCACTTCGCGTTCTTTGTGCATAATTCAAGAGTTGCCCATATCCTAATGGGCCTTTCTCCATCAAATATGCCATCTCTATTTTGAACTTGATATTTAAAGGCTGATGCATTTTTTACTAACAAATGTGACATGTTTACAACTTTCTCGATTAAATGCTTTTCTCTTTTCCTGTATGGGTTGGAAATTGTCTAGATCTTCAAGGCCATTCGAGAAGACCAAATTCAGGCTAATTCTAGTAAATCAGAAAGTCGGTAACTCCCCTCTGATAATTATTAAAGGGCACGCCATGTTGCTAACCAAAAGCCTTGATTTAGAGAGCACTTCAGAGCACAATCATTTTGTTTCTAGTCCGACAATTATTGGATGCATTGTTCCTAGAGAGACGCACGAATTAAAGTCAAAAGGCAAGAGAAAGGGTGTCATTCCCGTTCAAACTGGTGCCTGTAGGCGTTCATAATGGGGGACAAAATGGGGGAAAATGATAAGGGAAGTTAATCAATGTTCATACTTTATGTTCAGGAAAAGTTATAGCACTTATTCTGTTTATATTTTGACCATTGAATCTAATGAATCCAATAGGATCGATTTGACTCATTAACAATGTACAAAATATATAACAGGGATGCGACGCATCTGTTTTATTAGACGATGACAACACCACGAAATTCATTGGGGAGAAGACTGCTGGCCCAAACAACAATTCCTTACGGGGATTCGACGTGATTGACACGATCAAGTCCCAATTGGAGAGTTTATGCCCCGGTGTTGTGTCCTGCGCTGATCTCTTGACCGTGGCTGCCCGAGATTCCGTCGTCGCTGTAAGTGCACACTTTCTTCTTAATTCGAGTGATCAATTGTGATGAGAAAAAATCACTCGTTATGATCTCGATGCTGTATCAATACTAACACGTGTGGATCTGTTTATCTATATAATTCTTAGTTAGGTGGCCCAAGTTGGACAGTCCCGCTAGGAAGAAGAGACTCAACCACCACAAGCCAAAGTGCTGCTAATAGGGGCATCCCTGCCCCAACTTTGAACCTTAGCGGCCTCATCACTGCCTTCTCTAACAAAGGTTTCACCGCCAAAGAAATGGTGGCACTCTCAGGTCATTGTTTTTCCTTTTTTTTTTTGGCACCTTTTAATAATGAATTTACAATAATGCTTGATCGATATACTAAGATCAATTTTAAAATGTTGTTCGATTGTTGTTAACAGGGTCGCACACGATAGGTCAAGCCCGATGCACAACTTTCTGGGACCGTCTTTACAACGAGACCAACATCAACACCACGTTCGCAACCTCGCTCAAGGTGAACTGCCCAAGCTCCGGAGGCAACAACAATCCCTCTCCTCTAGACACCATGAGCCCGACGTCCTTCGACAATGCTTACTTTAAGAACTTGCAAATCCAAGAAGGTCTTCTTCACTCGGACCAGCAATTGTTTAGTGGTGGTTCCACGGACGCTCAAGTGAACGCTTATAGCAGCAATTCAGCTACTTTCATGACAGATTTTGCTAACGCCATGGTGAAGATGGGTAACCTCAGCCCGCTCACCGGCTCAAGCGGTCAGATTAGGAAGAACTGCAGGAAAGCCAACTAATGATTTTTCTGGGTTTTGCTTTTGCTGTCTCTAAAGTTTTGCTTACGCTCTCAAACTTACTTTGATAAGAAAAAGGTTCAATGTATTGTCTATTGGGATGGTTGGTCCCACTTTTAATATTTATGTATGAGCGCATAAAAGTAGTGTTCATGTAGTTGTGAGACATGGCGTGATCAAATTCATTATTTAGAGTTTCAATATATTTAAATTGTGTTAGCATTAAACCCCACCAGATTTTTATTAACCGGAGATTCAGATGAAGCCAATTATAATAGTAAGAATTCTCTGCACATCTAACATTTTTGTTTCTGCAACCACAAATATTGCATATGCATTGCCCGACAAGAGAAGTTTGGAAGTGAACTTTGACAAATCCTTTCCCTTCCACGTTTTTTTCGCTTGTGGGCCTTGTTAGGCCAATGCACTAGCTAACTTTCAACGTTATTCCACTATAACAGTGTTTTTCCAGACAATAGCAAAGAAAGAACATACGGAGATTTTAGGGTAAAGTCTCACACAAATTGAAAATTGAAATTCGGTGGATTTTGTAACCAAGCGATTAAATTTAATCTTAACTACTTAGTATACTAAAATTTGATTTCTTTGCAATTTTGATACAATTATTTTTAGCATAACTCTCAACTAATCTTAGCTATAATAATTTTAGAAACTAGCAAGACTAACTTGGAAAGTACTCCATATTCTGATGGAAATATGGATAAATATTTGGCGACACAGGTTGTATAACCAAAATCTTGCTGATGTGTGTAGTTTTACTTTTAGCAAATAAACAATGAATTATATTATTTGTGGAGGTCGATGTAAAATATGTAAATAAAAGCTACATAGTACTTGTGGTCAAGAATAATCCTTAAAGCTCCATGACTATAGAAGTACCGTTGTGGCATCTTCCCATTTTCCAGGGTAGATATGGGTAAGGAAGATCCGGCCTGAGAGTCAAATAAACCCATAATGACCCACTAACCCATTGGGTTAAGGCCTAGAGAAATGGCTCACTTGGAAAGCCCACGACCCCTCTCTCTCTCTCTATCACTGCAGCACTAGCGGAAAAAAAAACGGAACACATACATTGAGAGACGATTCCAAATAGAGTAGGTACGGTGAAAGGACAAACATCCTCTAAGGAAGATTTTTAAAATATTTTTTAAAAAAATAGTTGGTTATATCATTTAGAAAAATTAGTCAATGAAAATATTTTCATTATGGACAATAATTTATGATTAACTATTTTCATGGGCGATGAGAATATTTTACATTCTTTCATTAATTTTAAACAAATGCACCTAAAATGTCGAAGGCAAAGTTATCCTTTAAAATGAATTTCCTTTATATGATATGAATTAAAAAAAAAAACACACACACACGCCACCAAGGAAAAGAATCCTAATTGTATGTTCCCTGGACTCTCTCTCTCTCTCTCTCTCTCCTCAGCCACCATTCAACGTGCCTCATGTGCCCTAGCCATCCCACCTTGACACCACATCCTCAAGTGGTCACCCCTCGCTCGCTGCTCATGTGCACTCATTGAAACAGTGTTTGAAACTCTAATCTATCCTCGAATTCGCGTGCGTCTTGCCAAGGGGACACAATGATAGCATTGGTTGCTTGTGTTGCCTAGGTTCGGCGAAGTTGGACTTGGGTTTGACCACATTAAATTTAACATGTAGAGTGATATAATCTAAGGTCGACTACTCAAACAATGAGATTAGGAGAGTAACTTACACACATAGAAACTTGTCAAAAAATCAAGTAGAAATTTCTGTTCCATGCTAGTTTGGAAAAATGGGTATAAATTTGCCGATTTCAAAGCCAAAGAACGGCGACTCTTGGATTTACAACTTTTATGTTTTGAGTTATCTTAAATAAGCATTGTAGGCTTATTGATTTTGGAAGGAAGTGGGCGAAACAAGATTGGATAGAATGAAGAAAATGATAGGAACTTCAATGATCGATCTTCTAGGCCTTTGAGGAAGTTAAAATGGCATCATGGCTGCAGCTTCAAGATG
The DNA here is from genome assembly GCA_017140185.1 of Eucalyptus polyanthemos subsp. polyanthemos. Lineage (NCBI taxonomy): Eukaryota > Viridiplantae > Streptophyta > Magnoliopsida > Myrtales > Myrtaceae > Eucalyptus > Eucalyptus polyanthemos. The sequence goes on along the minus strand of CM029457.1, from coordinate 16,930,291 downwards.
CAGGCTTTAAAAGCTTTGACTCTTCAAGGTTCGATTGAAAATTCTTTTAAGTTTCAAGGGGTTTGAACTCTTCAAAGTTTAAGGAATTGCACCAAGCAAATTTCATTAATTAAATTTGGTGTCCATTTTAGAGAGGCTCAATGAGCTTTTATAGAAAAACAAAAGAAGAGTACGAGTGCATTTGGTAACCATTTTGTTTCTAAAAATAATTTCTGATTAGAATTGATTTTTTTTTTTAATTATGTTCCCAAGAACAAATTCTAAGTATTTGAAAGGGTTTGGTAATTGTCCAAAATTTTTATTCTTAGGAAATAATTGTGTTTGGCACCGTCCTCAAAATTTATAATCCAAACCATTTTCTTCAAAATTTTTAAATAATTTTATTACATTTTTTCTTTTTCTTTCTTTTTGTTCTCTTCTTTTATCTTCTTCCTTTTCCTATCGCTGGCCCCCGATGAGGTTGAGCTCGCCCAACCGCCAATGGAGCTCGACCTCCCCCAGCCTAGCCAAGGCTCAGGCGAGGCTCGCCGATGGCCGGGGGAGGCCTAGATGAGGCTTGCCGATGGCTGGGCGAGCTCACCTAATCGATCACTAGTGACTGGCGACAGTGGCCGATGGCGGCGGCGGTGTAAGAAGAAGAGAAAAGGAAGAAAAGGAAGAAAAACAAGAAGGAAAGAAGAAGAGAAAAAAGAAAAGAAAAAATTTCTATTGGCTTGATTTTGGATTTATTCTAGGGAACAAGGAATCAACTCTTTTTACTTCTCGATTCTACTCCAGATCTATTCCTAAGAATAAAAATTTACCAAATGGATTTATGTTCTAAATCTACTCTCAGGAACAAAAAAATAGAATCAAACACTATTTAGCCGGTTGCCAAACGCGCCCTAAGAGACTAAAGTCAACTTTAGAAACTGTAAGTTACATAAAAACTAGAAACATTTAGAAACTAGGAGCAATTAAAATCAAAACAATATTTCCAATGCTTTTGCTCATTCCATAGTGCCTTGATGTAAGCTTCAATGTGCGGGAAAATGACATAGTCCTTATGACAAAGTCAAATATGAGGCCTTATCAATGAGGGACTTGTTGAGCAGAGTGTCGTTGATCTTGAATATGTGCTGATCTTCTTGGTTGAACGAGTTGATCTTGAGCATGGGCTACATCATAGAGCCATGTTCGATTTGCAATAGAGAAAAGAGAGGGTAGGGTCTTTGGGTCAAGGGTTGAGGGCTCAATGGGTCAAAGACTTGCAGGATGCTGGTTGACAACAATGGGGGATTGAGTAATGGGAAGACGATATCCTCTGGCGTCTGTAGCGAAAGTAGTGTCTTTGTGGTTTTAGCATCCTTAGGGATGAGCATCAGTCTGATTCAGCTAGGGAACCGGACCAAATTGATTTGGATTGATTGATCGACCTGTTTAAACTCTGTTCTAAGGAGAATCACTTAGGTTTCAGTTCTAGAAATTTAGAATTGGCTAGGGGTTTGGTTTGACTCTTAATTCCAAGGCTAAAAATATTGGAACTACCTAGGTTGAACTAGTTTTGAAGCCTCTTTCTTTTTTTCTTTTTTTCTTTTTTTTAAGAAGAAGAAGGAGGAGGATGAATTTGTGCCCATCAAGATGAACAAATAATAGGGAAATGCACCAAAAAAGTCCTAAACCTATTGCATTGGAATCAATTCAGTCTTAAACTTTTCAATTGAACCAATTTAGTCCTAAATCTTTTAATATTGGTACCAATTCAGTCCATCTAGCCAATTTTGGCTGACTGGTGCTGACGTGGACGTTAGATGATGGCTAGACGCTAACATGGCAATTTTTATGATTTCGATTTTTTATTATTTTTTTTATAATTATTTTTTTCCTTTTTTTTTTTTCTTTTTCCTTTTCTTTTCCAGCGGTGGCGGGCGAGCCTCTGGTGAGGCTCGCCGGCCACTGGGCGAGGGCCATAAAGCCCTTGCTTGCCGCCGGTAAGGGTCGAAGCCCTCGCCTAGCCTCTCCTAAGCCGCCGGCAAGGCGACTTCGCCCGGATCTAGGGGAGGGCGGCCTCACTCGCAACTGGCGAGGCCATGGCGGCCATCGCCAGGGCAGAGGCGAGGGCCAAGGGCTACGACCCTTGCTGGCAGCTGGCGAGGGCTTCGCGGCCCTTGCCTTCGCTCTGGCAATGGCTGCCATGGCCTTGCCTGCCATAGGCGAGGCTTCCTTTGCCTGCGACAAGGCCTGGGCGAGGCCGGCTTCAACTAGACTGGGTGAAGCCGCCTCGCCGGTGGCCTAGGAAAGGCTGGGCAAGGGCCGCGACCCTTGCCAGTAGCAAGCGAGGGCCCAATGGCTAGCAAGTCTCACCAAAGGCTCGCCAGCCACCGTCGGAAAAGAAAAAAAAAAATTAATAAAAAATAATAAAAATCTTTAAAATTGCCATGTCGCATCCGCCACCGCCGATGTCCACGTTAGCGCCAACCGGCCAAAATTGATCGGATGAACTGAATTGGTACCAATATTAAAATGTTTAGGACTCAATTGGTCCTATTTAAAAGTTTAAGACTAAATTGATATCAATGTAATAGGTTTAGGACTTTTTTGGTACTTTTCCCACAAATAATAACATAACTATTTGATTAACAAATGTTTTTGATAATGAAATGGAGTAACTTTTATATTTTATTTCAAGAGTGGTTTTTTTATTATTTATTTTTTCCTAAAATATAACATTGGCCTACCAGAGAATCGAGCGCTAATTGACAGTGCCAAAACCAATTCTTTAGGTTTTGGATTCCAATTGTTTGGAACTGAGGATCATAAGATCGGTTCTCAATTTTCTGGTTAAAGGTTTGGTATCAATCCATCTTGGAATCGATTTCGCTAGAAGAGAAGGGGGGTGGGGGGAGAAGATGCTGAGGAAATTTTGGTAAAAGAAAAAAGAAGCATAAAAAAGAAGTGAAAAGGAAAAGAAACATGGAGAACAAATCTTGACCATCCAATGGGTATAGCAAAGAGGTTTCAAGCTATGAGAAGTAATTTTAACTAAATTTAGAGGATCCTATCCGTGATAAAATTTAGAGAATGGTATCAATATTGAACTTTTTGGTATGCATGTGAACCAAGCTCTTATATACCAGATGAGGGAAGCTTCATATTGCTTTGTTTCACTAGAATTTCTCCCGTCGGTTTTTAATTTGTCCACCTCTGCTCTCGTCAGCCCTCACCTCAACCTCCATGACCACATCCAGTCCCTCATTTGTGCCAGAGATCTCAATCCTGCCTGCACCACCATTCGTCAGTTCGACTCTCCAACACCCACCCCCACTGTCTTCACTTGCAATGCCATCATCGCTTCTATTTACTGCTACAAGAGCTTCATATTGCTTTGTTTCGCCGAAATTTCTCTAGTAGTTTTTTAATTTGTTGGTTCCTGGTGATTAAGAATTGAAAAAGGAGATATTACAAAATGTTCACAACATTAGATTCTCAATTCATCCGGTAAGCACCAAAATGTATAAGGACTTAATAGAAAACTTCTCGTGGGTCAACAACATGAAGAAGAATGCTATGAAATTTGTCGATCAATATCCAGTTTGTTAATGAATGAAAATTGAGCACAAAAAACGGGTGGACAATTACACCCACTTAAAATACTTATTGAAATGAGAGTATATCATCATGGATTTCATAGTTGGTCTATCGAGGGCGTCAAGTGGGAATAATGTTATATGGGTGATTGTTAATCAATTGATTAAGTCCACACACTCTTTGTCCCATTGATTTGGCCTTTCTATGGAAGAAATGGCAAAGCAATATGTTAATGAGACAGTGAAGTGGTATATTTAGGATTAATTTCTTCAATCAAATTGCCGAGAGTCTGAGACATTAAGGATAAGTTGATAGATTTCGAAGTGCACGTTAGTAGTGTAGAACAATGATATCTTAACTCATCGCCATATTATTTATAAAATAGGGTCGGAATATTAGGAAATTCATATTTTTGAGATTTTCCTAATTCATTTATATCTTTCATTGATGATTTTAGTGGATTCAGAAAATTTTCAAACTCACCAATGTTCAAAATCAAATGTTTAGAATAAATATTGTTTTCCTAAATCTTTATTTCTCTTTAATTGGCACGCCATCTCTCTTGCTCGTTGCCAAAGTTTGAACTTGTTCTTTTGTTTGAGACATTAAATTTGGTATCTTTGACATTATGCATGAGATCATCAATTTTAACTATAGTTCATTCATGCATTTGTGATTCATGCACTTACTCGACTGAAGAAGAGGAGCTCATTTTCATTTTCATCAAAATGTCTTCTAGTAACTAATTCTTTTGGGCCAAGTGTATCCTCGCTAGTCTCATAGGGGCCATTTGAAACTCATTAATTGCAGCACTTCAAAGTTCAAAATTTCTTTTAACCTTAATTAATCATTGCTCTTCTTTTATTTCAATAACTATTGAGAACTTATTAAAAATTTTCTTGCCTTGGTCGAAAACCATGGCAAGTTTCACTTTCCAAAAGTAGAGCTTCCACTTCGTTAACTTTCAACCATTTACTCACTTCTTCAAGATTTTGTTTTCAAAAACCCACAATTAGAGAGGTCCCAAACTTGAATTAATCAAAGTTTCCATCTCAATCTTTTGAGTTTGAATGAGGTAAATCATTTAATTTTACTACTTCCTTTTAACTGATTCTTTCGTTTTTAAAATTACACATTGTTGATTTTTGGTTTTGTTTGTTTTGCTTAAAGGTGATCTAAAGCTCTGAGTCTGAAGTCATTTTCAAGTTTAGTGAGACCTCTAGGCTTTAAATTAGCTTAATCTACTCAAGACTACGGGGTTTGCTATGACTTTTTACTACCGTCCAACTGTTACTGAGGCTTTTGCTTCTGTTCAATACATAATGACTGAAGCTAACTTTGGTTGGTTAATACTTTTAACTTGGTTGTGTGTAGTCTTGATATGCAATAATAGTGTGGAGGTGTGGTGATTGTTTAATTTATCTTGTTCATTTTATACATGCCAAAAAGGTCTTCGATTGGTTTTCTGAGATGTGGTGACATGTTTTATGTAAAAATGATGAACTTGAACTTGGTTGTGTATGTTTGTAACTTCATATTCAACCATCATTGGTAATTCATTTGGTTGTTTAGAGTCACGATTAGACTCTGTTGACATTCCATTAAATAATTTATTATATAGATAATTAGAAATTAATTTTTAACCCCTAAAAATTATTAAAATTAAAATTGCATGTAGTTTTTATGTGTACATTTCCTACCGTATAGATAAGCTTATTGGACCAACAGTGGTTTAAAATTCTAAGCTCAATCGATTTATTTGGATTAAACTTGCGGAATCATGAAATTCAAGTACAATGAATACTCCGCGTGGCCGAAAATTGCATGTGACTAAAATTGGAGAATTTCAGTAACTTGGAGAGCAATTCAGCCCTAACATGACAAGGAAGAAAAAATATTCGTACATTTTCGATGAAGGCAATCGTATGAAAGAGGTATTGCATACTCATCTTTCCGAGATTTGAAATTCAGAAAATTTCCATCAATTTGTCTATGGTTGTATTTCCACAATCTTGAATTTTTAGCAATCAAAGGAGGAGCCTTTCCTTTTCACAAGCAAAGCGTCTTTCTTTATCGTGATATCCAATCAACTAGTGGGCGGCACTGTACACAACCAGGGGTATTGAGTTAGCTTGTGGTTGGGTATAGTGCCGTAAGGCTTGCTAACTCGGCAGTAGGCATTTCACCCACCAAGGGTATCGAGTTAGCTTGTGGTTGGGTACAATACTGTAAGGCGTGCTAACTTGACAGTAGACATTTCACCCACTCTCACTCACCTCAGGCGCGGGAGGCTATTATACCTGCCTACCTGGCGGTAGCTAGAACCGAAGTCCTGACGTGTGTCTACCTTCACCACCGTGAGCCCCCCTAATTCCCTATTTATCTTTGTCTTCCCGACAGAGAGGGAATACAGAGGACAGCGCGAGGTCTCTCACCCCAGGGCGATTCTCCTGCCTGTTTCCTCCTTGAGCCTCTTAAGGACTTGCTCGGGTTCGGGGCTGATATTTGGTTCAAAGAAATAAAATCAAAGGAGAATATTTAGTATGCATGGTTAACAAAATAAAAAAATATGGGCGGATTGCTTTTAAGCAACCGGAGAGGACCTGCTTTGTTTCAGGGGAACCCAAGCCCTCTAACCTATAAAAGGAGGCTACACACACACACGTTGAGTAGACAGCACTTTTTGAGAGAGAGGAGAGAGAGAGCTTCATAGGATATACAGCAGCCCCAATTGAAAACATTGAAGAGAGGAGATTCACTCCTCCTAGGAGGTTCACCACTTTGCAGAAGACGCCAAAAGGAGTCTTCACCGTACAGAGAGATCGACGTGGAAAGTGGGGACAATTCTCTCATTTGCTTGTCCCCATCTGTTGCTGCGCCTCCTTTCTCAACGCCATCGACGGCTTGCTCGCAATCCATCAATTTCGCCGTGTCCAGTCCTCGCTTGGCGATCGGCAACGGCAGCTTGCTACACCTCAACGCGTTTCGCCAGTCGACTCACAATTTAGCTTTGGTTTTCTGATGATTGTTCATGCACCATGGAGCCCCATTAATCCCAAAGGCATTCAGTTTTCGTTGCTGCCCAAGTTTGGCCCCTATCGCTTGTCCTTGCTGGCCTCACCCTTGACGGCTGCGTTGTGAGTTTTGTCGACCACCAACTTGATTAATTTGATTTTTCCATATATGCCTAATTCGTAAAATTGTTATCATGTTTGAATATTCGTTTGATATTGTCATATCCACAAAATAAAAATAAAAATCTTTTGAATCCCCATGAATTTAAAAGTTTTCTTAACTTCGCAACATGCATATAATCATCAATCCAATCTCATGTCCAAGATGCGATTTACGATTGCACAGAAAATCGTCTGATCCATGCCCGAGATATGATTTACAAATACATAGAAATAATTACCCAATTCGATCTCATGCCCCTCGCTAATTTGATTCCAAAATTAACATCTTTTTTGATTTGGCACCATATTTGATGTGGATTTGTTCTATTTCTATCTTTCTTTGATTTGTATTGATTTTGCTTCCATTAAAAAAAATCTAGAAAAGATTAGATAATGAATCGAAATAGTTTTTCTTTTTTTTTTAAAGATAATGTTGCACATTTAGAGTAATTTACAATTCTGAATTTAATAAAATACCAAAATTATATTTTTTAGAATAAATTAATTTTCTTTTCGAGGATACTTTGAATGTTTAAATATAATGTATTTTTAAACTCGAATTTTAATTTTAAAAAAGAAAACATAAAAACTGTCATGCGCATGCTATGCAGGGTTAGTTTGCATATCGCATGTCATTTCGTTTGCATATTCAGTATCATTTAAAATACGTGACACGTTAGGATATTTACATTTAATATGTACTTGTCATTAGTTTAGGTCATTTAATTATAATTAACATCACATGAGATATAGTTTGCATGATAGGTTGCATATTATGTGTCAGCGATTTTTAAGCTAAATTGTAGATGTTTTCATTGCTCCAAATAAGTGTTAGAGAAATCCCTTATGATGTTTTGAAGATGAAAAAATAAATCAAAGGCTACTAACATGTTTAATGGTTGAGTAATAGACCATGCAGATGATAGAACATGTAAAGGATATTGTCAAAATCAGAAGACGGCCAGAAGACTGAAGGTAACACATGTCCAAAGTATATTCTCGAAGATTTCCAGACTACGTGTCAAAGTCGAAGACCGCGACTCAAGACTCAAAGTCGAAGACCGCGCGACTTTAGTGTCAAAGTCTATTCTACATCAGAAGTCTGTCAACTCTGACTAATTCCAGACTGAACGTGAATGATGAACCAGAAGACAGACTCTATGCTGAAGCTGAACTAGGTACAGACCTTAAAGCTAAATCTGTTCAGAAGCAGGATATGTTCAGACCCAGATTGTAAAGTCTACAGACTCAGATTGTAAAGTCTATTGCTCTCAGACTTTACATCCAGATTCGATGAATCGTAACTCAAGCCCAATCATACAACGGCTAGTGATCTGGTTTGGATTCCACATCAAGATTGATTTGATTAATTCAATCTAATTGATTGACGATTGGATCTTGAAGACAAGAACTTTCTATAAAAAGAAGCTTTACTTATGGAAACCAAGATTTCGTTTGTATGGGCGATCGGAATCAATTTGGGATTCTACCTTTGTCACTCAACAGCTACCAAATCTTCTAGATACAGAGCTGTCCAATGGGTATATTGGAAGACGATTCTCCGGGATACTGTCCAACGGGTAGTTTGGAAGTGGAGGAGTATTTAAGGAGATCATGGACCGATGAGCAAGTAAGAGACGGAGCGTAGAATTTATAATTCCAAAGTCTGAGCGACTTTCGATCATATACTTGTCTCTTGAGAGCTTAAACATTTGTAATCGTGAGAGAAATACCAAAAGAGTGACTTAGTGAGATAGTGTGATCTACTACTAAGTGTTTGCACTCGAAGTTGTAATCTCTTGTTGATTGCATAGGGAATCCAACCAAGAAGGCTGTTATAGTGGGAGAGTGGACGTAGGCTTGGATTAAGCCGAACCACTATAAATCTTGTGTTCTTATTCTCTTCCCTAACTCCTTTATTTTGTTCATACTAGCACTCTCAATTGGTATCAGAGCCAAGTGCTCGGTTTATAAAAGTGTTTTTACTTTTGAGCTAAAGATTCTTTATGGCTAGTATATTGGCACCAGGACTTATGGAAGGGCAAAGCAACACAAGGCCACCATATTTCGATGGAAGAAAATACAAGCAGAATGGCCAGAAAAGAACAAAAAAAGAGAAGATGATGAGCAAGAAAATTTATGCTTGATGGAACATTCAGAATCTGAGTCTGACTCAAACACAGACTCAGAATCAGAGTCTGACTCTAGCATAGACTCAGAATCCGATGAGGAAATCGAGAGGGAGAAATCAAATCCAAAATAAAAGGAAAAGAATCGTGATCATCTCAAAAAGGCAACAAATTGAGGGGGAGCTTTGATCAATTATGGAAAAATCTTTTTGGATTGATCATGATCTTATTATGGATGGAATGAAAGGTAAATGTGTCAGAATTTGTTAAAAAAAAAATCTGGTTAGTGCATCTTTTATTACCTTTTGTCTTTAACAAATCTCTTACTGATATTATCATTTTATTATGACAAAAAGTATACGTGAATTTCATGATGCATCTGTGATTTTTATTGGATATTTGCTGATATATATGATCGAAGTGAGCTATATTGCATATCTTTAATATTCGACTTACTTTATAAAAGCTGATTTTTGGAAAATGTGATTCATGCAAAATATTTGTTATCATTCTCTACGTGAATCCATTATTATCGTTTTTTGATTATGACAAAAAGGGGGAGAATATATGAATATGCATATGTGCTGATTGGTTGATATTATATTATCTATGGCATAATATTGAGCTGCGATTATTTTTCTATATATTCTTATGCTCAATCTATTTGTTATCTTTTGATATCCTTTGATTTAAAAGTATGTTTACAAATCTGCATATTCAGAGATTGTTTTGTCATCATCAAAAAGGGGGAGATTGTTAGGGAAATCCCTTATGATGTTTTGAAGATGACAAAATAAATCAAAGGCTACTAACATGTTTAATGGTTGAGTAATAGACCATGCAGATGATAGAACATGTAAAGGATATTGTCAAAATCAGAAGACGGCCAGAAGACTGAAGGTAACACATGTCCAAAGTATATTCTGAAGATTTCCAGACTTCTGTGTCAAAGTCTGAAGACTGCCAGACTCAAGACTCAAAATCTGAAGACTGCCAGACTTTAGTGTCAAAGTCTATTCTACATCAGAAGTCTGTCAACTCTGACTAATTCCAGACTGAACGTGAATGATGAACCAGAAGACAGACTCTATGCTGAAGCTGAACTAGGTACAGACCTTAAAGCTAAATCTGTTCAGAAGCAGGATATGTTCAGACTCAGATTGTAAAGTCTATTGCTCTCAGACTTTACATCCAGATTCGATGAATCGTAACTCAAGCCCAATCATACAACGGCTAGTGATCTGGTTTGGATTCCACATCAAGATTGATTTGATTAATTCAATCTAATTGATTGACGATTGGATCTTGAAAACAAGAACTTTCTATACAAAGAAGCTTTACTTATGGAAACCAAGATTTCGTTTGTATGGGCGATCGGAATCAATTTGGGATTCTACCTTTGTCACTCAACGGCTACCAAATCTTCTAGATACGAGCTGTCCAATGGGTATATTGGAAGACGATTCTCCGGATACTTGTCCAATGGGTAGTTTGGAAGTGGAGGAGTATTTAAGGAGATCATGGACCGATGAGCAAGTAAGAGACAGAGCGTAGAATTTATAATTCCAAAGTCTGAGCGACTTTCGATCATATACTTGTCTCTTGAGAGCTTAAACGTTTGTAATCGTGAGAGAAATACCAAAAGAGTGACTTAGTGAGATAGTGTGATCTACTACTAAGTGTTTGCACTCGAAGTTGTAATCTCTTGTTGATTGCATAGTGGAATCCAGCCAAGAAGGCTGTTATAGTGGGAGAGTGGACGTAGGCTTGGATTAAGCCGAACCACTATAAATCTTGTGTTCTTATTCTCTTCCCTAACTCCTTTATTTTGTTCATACTAGCACTCTCAATAAGTATTTCCTTCCCATGCTTGCAATTTATTTACTTTTGCTTTATTAAGTGCCAAATAATGGTTGTGCATCTGCATGATGACCTCACATATTAGGAGTAACTTAAAATCAACGCAAACCGCTTACAAAATATTTTCTTGAAATAAAAGAGAAAATGTACCAAAATGGCGTCAAATAAATCTAGCATAATCATGTCCCCAAACTTATTTTATCTCTGGTTTTATCTCTGGTTAATAAGAGTGAAGTAATTTTCCCATTATTTTTAATTTACCCACAAAAAAATAGATTAGTGACAACTCCAAAATGAAATCAATTTGCATATTAAGAACCTAACTACTAAGTTGTGAATTGGTATGAATTTTAAAGGACCCGAAATAAATTTAGACTTAATAATCCATTAGCTAAACCCTTAGGTGGTTCTAGTGCTTTGAGGTAAGGTTGCAATAGACTCAATTCGTGAATATATTCATTCATATGTTCAAATTCACATTAGATTCACTTTCTGAATGCATTCATTTGGTTGTTTAGATTCACGTTCAGACTCACTTCCGGAACATATTCATCTGTTTGCTCATAATCAACTTCTGAATATCTCAAAGTTCTAAGTGTATCTATCAATTGAATATGATCACATATTGCCTCTCACCCAGTTATTTGGCTAATGCATTTTATTGAATTGAGGAATATGTGTTGTAATTCTTATAAATGAGTGTATATCATTGCTTGCATGAGAATAATATGTTTTCCATCATATATGGATTAATGGTGACGATGACTTGTGTGTCAAATGCCTCAAAGAGTTCGGAAGAAGTAACGAATCTAGTGCATGTGTATGTGCATATATAAACGCATATGAGTCTCGTGTCAAGGAAGGAACTAATTGGTGGTTACATTGCATAAAAATATGTTATGACATCCACACGTGTATAAGTGAAACAATGTCGTTATTAGATTTCATTGGCATATCGTAGTAGGACAAGTAAACTATTTGCTCTTGCACTCAGCATACATTTTCACATTTTCACTTGTTATGCTCTCATGTTGTTTTGTACCAAGTTCCATGTTAAGGTGATTTTTTAAACTTAAAATTAAAAGATTTCATTTAGTGAGCTTTGGCTCACTACTTTATTTTTCAGAAATATAGGATGGACCGCTTATCATCAATGCCCTTTTGGGGTTCCTTTGCATCACGAGTGTGTCTATGAGGATGTACTTATACTTAGGTCAGAAGTTATATACATTTAGTGTACTTCTACTATATGGGTTGATGTGGGGCTCCTAGAGCGGGGATCCACCGTTTTGTTGCTTGGTATATGAACCTTGAGGGCGATTAGATTGGACCGTTGAGGGGCTTTGATGGTGAAAGCAACGATCAATGGGTGAAGTTGTCGACTCTTAGTGGATAATTTGACTTTTGTACATGCAAACTTCTGGACGTGAGAGTAGTATTTGTGATAGGCGACCCTAACCCTTCCAAGGTATTAAACATTTTGTGTGTTGTATGAGATATTGTTTTGGGCTTGTAAATTTGATGTTAAAATTGTTAGAATATGTCTCGAGTTTGAGCCTATTGAATGAATCCGATTTGAATTAAATTGCTCAGTACGTGAAAATTGAAAAAGTAATAATGTAGATAATGTTTATGTATCGGATCGGCTAAGTTTGAAAAGTCCAGCTTGGATTTTGGATGCACACGGAAGTTTACTTGGCGAAGAGAGGACATAAATAATAATAATAAAAAAAAGGAAAGTCCAACTTGGACTTGGATTGAGGGAATATGGGTTCCGAACATGGATTTCCTATTTCATGTTGTCGTCGGCCCCTGCTCATGGTCAGGGGGAAAATAGGATGAGCGTCTCTGTATGAGTACTCAAGAAGCGCTGTTATTTGTGCACGTTCTTGAAGCGCCGTTTTTCACGAGTGCTTGGCCGCGGGCGTCTTCGTGGAATTACATTGACAATACCAGTGTTTGTAACTGATTAAATCTTGTAGTAGATTTGTTAATTCCTTCGTGAGATTGAGAGATTCTCTCGCGAGGAATTATGAGACTAAATACTGTATGAGTTAATAGGTGTAATTGAGGCTTAGGAAATACTAAAAGTATTTGAATGACTCGAGTGTAATTGTATTTTCTGTTGTATCATTTGATTTATAATGAAATTCATTACTACTATCCCATGGACATAGGTTACTATGATTGAACCACGTAAATTTGATATTTTATTTTAATTTTTTTATTATGTCTATTTTATTATTCATTCGCTTACTTTTGCGGCAAATATATAGATAGACTTTCTTTTATGGTATGTTGTGAGTATTTTGTAGTATTTCTGCAGGCAATTAATCAAAGAAGAATCTAAATAGAAATGACATGTGTCACGCGTGACGTTCTAGGGGCATCTCAATGAAGTTCCAAGCATTATTATTTCTAGTATTCCAAATCCGTGTATAAGAAGTTTTGGATACTAAACTCAACTTCAGTACGGCTTTTCACTCATAAGCAGATGGACAGTTAGAGAGATGAGTGTTTGAAGGTATCGTCGGAGGAAATAATTTACAGAACCACTGGGGACGGCCAAGTCCAGCATGATCTTCTTAGTGCCGTTGAGGTTATCGTCGGAGGTGGAGGTCTTCTCGCACTTGTCGAGCTTGGATTTGGGGAGGATCTAAACCCCGGACACGGTCGCTTTGGCGAGCTTGATTGCAATATTTTGAACCAGTGAGTGCGGAGTTCTGGCTGGTCGATCGCCGTCGTTGAGTTGATGGGGTTTGATGGTGTCGATCGGTGAAGAGAAAGCCAAGCCATTGCTTGAATGGTATCTAGTAATAGCAGTGGGAAGACCTGTTATGTATTTATCGGTCCACGGCCTTTCACTTTCCGAAGTGAATTATCAGCCTCTCTTTGCAATACACGCAGTACTGCTACTTGCCGACCTACAAAAAGTCTAACATCGGCGTTCATCTGTGTATTCATCAAATAAAGCGAAATTCCTGTGAAACTCGAGATTTAGAAGTGCTCTGAGCTTAGCAAATCGCATGAAATCATCCGATAATTTTTGTACCATATAGATGGGACTCACCTGGTTAACAACAAATCCAAACCCAGAAGTGTTTCCAGGCAGAATGGGTCCCAGCGTGACAGCCTCTCCACTCTGCAAAGCCAAAAGCTTTCTCCATAAACACTAAATTCTTTCTCCGCTAATGAGACCTAACAATATAGTTTCGACGTAACTTGTGAGTTCCCTCCTGCTGGACCATGAGTTCCCCCTGTTCCCTCCCGTTTGAATGGGAGAAACAATATTATAAATGTGTTTGCGATTGTGGCAATCAAATTGAATTGGGTTAAAGATTAGTGCAACAGTTTGAAAGTTTATGGCCATATTAAAGATTTGAAACAAGTTCAAAATCAATGACCTCATCTATAAGTGAAATTAGAATCAATAGCCACATCAATGACCTAAAGTGAGTTCGAAATCAATGATCGCATTAATGATTTGAAATCAATTTGGAATCAACGGCTATATTAAAGATTTGAAATGATTTCAGTACCGTATTAAAGATCTAAATAAGACATAAAAACCATATTTTTGACCTGAAAGGGTTTCAAAATCAAATGGGCATATTAATGTTCTAAAACGTTTTTGAATCTAACGAATAAATTAATGTTATGAAACGATTTCAAATTTAATGGTCAAATTAAAGTTATATAATGGTTACAATGTTAATGTCCAAAATAAAGTTCTATAATGGTTATAAAATTAATGCCATATAATAATGCTCTGTAATGGTTATAAAAATAATGCCATAAATGTATCAATTCAAACAAATTGATCTAATTAATGCTAGAAGTTCAGGACATTCAATTCGGCATTGTCATGTGAAGTTTTATAGTACGAGTGGGGGTACACTCATGTACGATTTTTATCTACCATCTTCAAAAAGAATCTTCACATTCGCTTCATGACTCCTTCAAATACTCATTGTAGGAAAATCTTAATTTCTTCTTTCTCCCTCTCCCCCCCCCCCCCCCCTGTTCAATCACCTGGGGCCGCTGCCGTCGATCATCCAACGAAGCGACAGTCGGCATTGGCGCTCAATAGCTTTCATTGCCCACTTGTCTCTCTTCTCCTTCATTAGTCCCTTCTTGGGTGCGTTACCCCGAATCTCTCTCTCCCCCCTTTTCTTTCTCTCATGGTTGACAATGGCCTCCCTCACAACAGTGATTCTAGGTCGACCCAAAGTAGTGGAACTCAAATCGGATTCGATTTGGGGCCTCAAATCTCCCCGAGACTGGGTTTTCGCAATAACGTAAAAGTTTGTCTTTCCTAATCTAACTGGGGTTCAAGATAATGGAGGAACTAGACTGAGAAAAGGGGGCATTCTAGCAATAAGATATCGAATAAAACCTTTGCTGGAACTGAAATTGGTAATTCCATAGTAATAAAGCGGTAATGATAATTTCAGTGATGAATGTTGTTACATCTATGATAAACGTAGAAATACTAATGACAGGGGCAGCTTCAGTACAAAAATTAGCAGGAATGCCATTAATTTCACTTTTAGAGAAAAATCTACTGATTTCGTTTGACTCAAAGGTGGAGGTGGGTGAGTGGGTGGTTGAGAGGAGAGAGAGAGAGAGAGAGATGATGCAAGCTAGATCCGAGGGAGAAGACGCTGAGAAGAGATAGTGGAGGGGTGCAGACAGCTAGGATTTTCCCTTGTTGGTGTCTAAATTGACAAGAGACGAAAATCCGACGACTAATTGGATGGTGACAACGTATGAATTCTGAGTGGGGGTAGAATTTCCTCACTGCCCCCTTCAATTTCACTTATTGAAAATGTAAGGTGAACTTCATTTGGCAAGTCTATCACTCAACACTTTGGTTCTCACGGTAATAATTTTGAAAAGTTTTAGATTGTCCATTGCCACATTATATAGATTGCACATATAAGTTAAGGATTTATGGCAGAAAATGAAAGGCTTGGAAAATATTTTCAAAATTTAATTGTTTGTATTACTTACAAAAATGATTGAATGAAAAATACTTTTATCATGCATGAAAATGTATAGACGCAAATTATTATTGATAAGGAAAACATTATTTATTAACTAATTTTTCAAGCGATATAAAAAATCACTTTTAAGAAAATATTTTTTAAATTGTTCATCTTTTTCGAAATAACGAAGCCTAACATAGTTGAGATAAATGAAGTGTCTTTTTTTAATCATCTAGATTGCTTCGCGCACTCGGGTAATGTGAGCTCAACCGTTGAGATAGATCTGATGAGAGTCAGATGCATGGAAAGTATTGCTCTCCTTCACGACGAAATTCCAGAAAAGGCACTTTGAGAGATTGGGCAGAACAAGGGTCACGTGGAGAAGTCATGTCATCCTCCCCCGCTTCCAGATCATTTTCCGATCCGACAGCGTTTGTGGAGAACGCCCAGCATACGGCAGCGCCGTGGTAATTTACGCGCGCCGCCACTTCAGATTACTAACGGCCACGCACGCTGTCACGTGGGGATTTTAATGGCCATTTGAACGGGATGTAGTTTCTAGAAATTGACACAAATTTGAGGTAATGGTGCGACCAAAAATAGTTTGGGATATTGGCATCCGACCAGAAAAAGTTTGACAATTTTTGCTATGATTATCCCATTCCGACCGAGAGAGTCAACATCGCATGAGGCAGCTGCATGCAGTGAGCAATAAAGTGTGATCGAGTAGCACATCCTGTCCTAAAAATTGAATGAGTAGAGACAAACTCACACCCCCATTCGATATTGCCATGAAAATTTCTTTGGTTTGGTGAATTTGTTAATTTGCTTCCAAGCTAATCCAAAGGACTCTAAAGGAGAATATGGATGATTAGTAATCACTCGAAATGTTGACCCGAATTAGATTCCTAATGAGGATTTCATTCACACGGCACATGCTTGAAAAATGATACACTTAAAGCAGTATCGTTGATTAACTCAAGGGATTGACTCATCGATCGAGAAGTACGATCAATGCTTTTCAAATTAGGCATGCGAAATGAATACGGTGTATTTAGCTCTATGTTTGAGCACTCGGCAAGGAATTCGACTCTTGTTACATGCAGTATATGGGGTTGGTGGGATATTTCATGGGTTTGGAGTTTATCTATCTAAAAGGGTTTAAGCATCTTTAACCAGAAAGAATAATATAGGACTATGGAGTAATCCAGCATGACTTGCTCCAAGAAATGAGATATTACGACCTACCTACACCACTGGGATGTGGATTGTAGGAAGATATATATATCTAAGCAATCGGGTCATACTTAAGTACCCTAGAAGAGTTTACTATACCATTTCTAATTCAATTTTTGCTAATTTTTTTTTTTTTTGTTAAATCTCAGCTAGAACAAGATGCGATCGTTAAGATATCGTAGTCCATTATCTACAGAATCTCATTTTTATATATTATGGAAACCATATCTTATGTTTACTAGTTGAACAAACAGGAATGGTTGTTATTCAGCAAGTTCCAAATTTCATACCATGCAAGCAATTAATTAGCCTTAAAAATTCTTTTACGGGGGGGACATACCATAATGAGATGGCGTGATCCGCTTGTCTTTGTTAGTGAAAGTCAATGTTTCATCAATCGGAGAGTTGGCGAACCTAGGTGAGGAACTGACAATTTTCCCTAATAGTCAATATCTCTCTAGACGAAATCCTACTTTGACTACTTCTGATTTGTTTTCTTTATTTATTGTTGTTTCTAGTGACATAGGCGGGGGTTAGTTTTGATAAGAAATTTACCATACATGCTAACTGGAAAAAAGGTATGTGTACCGTTGAGTTAAAATTTCACTTCAGGTCCTTGAACTTGTACATTTCTTTCAATTAAATCCTTGAACTTTTGATATGTTTAATTAAGTCCTCGAACTTGCATTTGCTCATACTACAAATGTGATTAATTGGAGTTGACATATCCGTTGGGCCGATTAGAGTCTAACGTGGAAAGCTTTTTTGATTGGGGACGAATGAAAATAAAGCACCGCACAACCGGGACTTGAGTAATGAAATTTTTTAAACAAATTGACGGTTTAAGGACTTAATGAAAAAAATATATGCGAGTTCAAGACCAAAAATGAAAATTTGGACACTAGAAAGTAAACATAGAGAGTGAGTAAAAAAACCAACATATGTCGCAATTCCTTGAGATTGGTCCATTAAAAAAGAAAACACATGCAATTATACCTATATATTCATACTTTTTGAAATAAGTCTTCTTTAATTTGTATGAACCTTCTTAAAAATCCAAAAGCTGAAAGTGAGAAGATTCTTGACTTGATATCTCCTAAGGAAATTACTACTGGAATCTAGTATGACGACAGGTGGGGTTATATTTGATTATAATTGACAGCATGATATAGACCTATAACTACATGATGGGCCAAAAATTCGTATCCTGCGAGATTAGGGTTAGTTTGCAAATAGAAAACTAATAAATCCGACGACACATAATCGGGTTACATAGATGTATATGCGGGTGTTTTCATACAATTTGGTGTTGAATTTTCTGGTCAAACTTAAAATTTCTTATATTATCTTATATTATAGGTGCAGGCATCCGGTGCCGTTGACTTGAGAAGAAAGAAAAGGCATAACAGTGCAAAAACTCTTGCATAAATACCCGAGTTCATTCTAGTGCAGCACCCACAGACAGCCGTCAAGCTTGTGCTTCTTCTCCTCCTTCGCTCATCTCCTTCTTCAACTCAACTCCCAGCGATGGCTGGTGAGAGCTCTTCTGTCAAACCCGTCTACTTATTGTTGCTGTGTTTCCTCCTCGGAACAGCCTCAGCTCAGCTGTCCAGCACTTTCTACTCCAAATCCTGTCCCAGCGCCCTCCGCACCATTAAGTCTGGCGTGAGCTCGGCCGTGTCCAGCGAGGCCCGCATGGGCGCATCACTACTCCGCCTTCACTTCCACGATTGCTTTGTCAATGCAAGTCCCTCTCCTCTGTGTCTGTCCTCTCTTTCCCATTGATTTATACCTTCGTTTCCCTTCTGTCATTCAAGCTTCATGCAAGCGTGCATGCATGATGCATCTTTGCGCCTGTGCTTGTGAAACATTCCAACCAACCTCATGGTCAGGGGCATCATTAGATTTCGCTTCTACGCATTGAATTAGTCGAGTCTGACCGACCCCTTTTGGTATATTGTTGTGCCATGCATTTTTGCGAGTCTATTAGCATAATAATAACAGGCTCTGTTTATTGAAGTCGTTTTAGAATTAGAGCCATGTCTTCATCATACAGCAATAAAAGGCATGGCCCTTAGAATAAAAGCACTTTTTTTTTTTTTGGTGATTCAAAGAGAAAATTTTCATGAGTAATTCTAGCATACACCGCTAGTGTAAAAATATCATTCCATAAGCGGCCTTATCCACTAGATATTTTGGTCGTTAGGGAGAGATTTGGTAATTATAATTCTCCAATCATGGGTGGACAAGAATGTTGTTGTGTGTACTCTAGTTTTTTTTTTTTTTTTTAATTACAGACAGTATATGCTCTACTTTTCTTTATTACAAAAGCCATGCAGGTGAACGTACTTTATGCTGAGTATTTGTTGACAAGATTTGTGTATGTGTATGATTAGCCACCTGGTTTAAACCCGATGAACTCGATGATTTAGATCATGCAAAAGTCCTAAACGTTGCAGCTGGAAAAAAGAGAGAGAGATGGCCATGCTTTACAAGTCGGTGGTTGACTTTATGCGATCATCGCGTTTGGCAAAACAATCAGTCTTTCTCAATAGGTTTCAATCATATTTTGATCACCGTCCTTTGGTTGCAATGCTTTTCTACATTAAAAATGATGTTTTATGGTAAAATATCATTTTTAATGGACTTTGTTAGTCCAATGGTATTCTAAAAATCACATTAGATCTTTGAATAAATGAACTGTGCCTTATGCATGGCCTCACTAGTTTGCTTCCAACACGAATTTAGAGTGACAATCTAAATTAACTAATCAATTTAGTATACCTTCTTTGTAATCCTCTTTGTATTCTTTGTGCATAATTTAAGAGCTGCCCGCATCATAATGGACCTTTCTCCATCAAACATGCCGTCTCTATTTTGATCTTGATATTTAAAGCCTAATCGATTTTTTAAATAACAAATATGATATGTTTACAACTTTCTCGATTAGATTTGTGGGTTGCTTTTCCTTTTTCCTGTATAGGTTGGAAATCGTCTAGATTTTCAATTTTAATCGATAGATAATAGGTCATTTGAGAAGGCCAAACTCAGGCTAATTCTAGTGAATCATAAAGTCGCTGACTTTCCTCTGTTAAATATTAAAGAACGCGCCAAGTTGCTAACCAAAAATCTTGATTTAGAGAACACTTCAGAGCGCAATCATTTTGTTTCTAGTCCGACGATTATTGGATGCATTGTTCCTTGAGAAACAACACGTAGTAAACTGGTGTCTCTAGGCGTTCATAATGGGGGACAAAAAGGGGAGAACGATAAGGGAAACAACCAGTGTTTATGCTCTAACTTCAGAAAAAAATTAAAACACTCAAACCTCCTGTCTACAACTAATGAATGAAATGAACGCCAATCGGATCAATTTTCCATCTAGAAGGGCTGATTAATAATGTGTGGTGCAAAATATGAAATAGGGATGTGACGCATCGATTCTGTTGGATGACAACACGAACTTCACTGGGGAGAAGACTGCCGGGGCGAATAACAATTCCATACGGGGATACGAGGTGATTGACACAATCAAGTCCCAGCTGGAGAGCAACTGCCCCGGGGTCGTGTCTTGTGCCGACATCTTGGCCATCGCCGCGCGTGATTCTGTTGTTGCCGTAAGTGCACATTTTCTTCTTTGACACTAGCAATCAATTGGGAGGAAAAAAAAAAATCACTAGAATTTGCCTCAGTGACCATCCGTCCAACATGAAAGAGAGAGGTGGGAGGTTCGAATCACCATCTTCTCAAGGGGTTGGGGTGGGGATGATTTAGTTTCAAGTGTGGGTTTTGACTCTTATGTTATGCAAGAAAGCAGAGCGGAAGTTTGAGAGTGAGAGTTAGAGTAAGGGTACAGTAGGATGGATAAAAAAAATGAGAGGAAAAAATCACATGCTATATTACCCATCTATATTAGTACTAACATGTTTGGATTTATTTGTTTATTTAATTTTCAGTTAGGTGGCCCAAGTTGGACAGTATTATTAGGAAGAAGAGACTCGACCACCGCAAGCCTAAGTACTGCTAATAGCGACATTCCTGCCCCAACTATGAGCCTTAGCGACCTCATCACTTCTTTCTCTAACAAAGGCTTCACTACCAAAGAAATGGTGGCACTTTCAGGTCATTATTATTATTATTTTTTGTTGCATTTTATAATAAAGAATTATAATAAATTTCAACTGATTTACTATGATCTATTTACAAAAACTGTTCGATTGTTGTTAATAGGATCGCACACGATAGGTCAAGCCCGATGTGCAACTTTCCAAACCCGGCTTTACAACGAGAACGACATCAACACCACGTTCGCAACGTCACTAAAAGCAAACTGCCCAAGCTCTGGAGGTGACAATAATCTCTCTCCCCTCGACACCACGAGCCCGACGTACTTCGACAATGCCTACTTCAAGAACTTGCAGACCCAAAAGGGGCTTCTTCACTCAGACCAGCAACTGTTCAGTGGTGGTTCCACGGACGCTCAAGTGAACACTTACAGCAGCAATTCGGCTACTTTCATGACAGATTTTGCTAACGCCATGGTGACGATGGGTAACCTCAGCCCGCTCACCGGCTCAAGCGGTCAAATTAGGAAGAATTGCAGGAAAGTCAACTAATGATACTTGTGGGTTTTACTTTTGCTATATTCAAAGTTTTGAAATTTGTACTACATCTATTATGTTCTCAAGTTTACTTTGATAATAAAGGGTTCAATGTATTGTCTATCTAGGATAGTTGGTCCCGCTTTCAATATCTATGTATGAACGCATCAAAGTGGTGCTCATGTAGTTGTGATACGTGGTGTGATCACAAATTCATTATTTACAGTTTCAATGTCTTTAAATTGTGTTAGAATTAAATTGACCAAGTTTTTTTATGACTAGGCATTCAGGTGAGACAAATTATAATGGTAAGAATTCTCTGGCATATCTAGCATTTTTCTTTCTGAAACCCACAATATTGCATCCGCATTGGACGACGAGAGAGCTTCGGAACTAAAATTTGACAATTCCTTTCCCTTCCATGTGTTTTTTTTTTTTCCTTGTGGGCCTTGTCAGGCCAATGCCCTACCTAACTTTCGACATTATTCCACTCCAATAGTGTTTCTCCAAACAACAGCAAAGAAGGAACATAAAGAGATTTTGGGGTAAAGTCTCGTACGAAATCATTGAAAATTGAAATTTAGTGGATTTTGTAACCAAGCAATTAAATTTTATCATAATTACTCAATATACTAAAATTTGATTTCTTTGCAATTTTGATACAATTATTTCCAGCGTAATTCTCAACTAATCTTAGGTATAATAAATCTAGAAACTAGCAAGATTAAGGGTTTGCATGGTAACATTTCTGTTTCTCCAAATTTCTATTCTTTTATTCCCCAGAACAAAAAAAGAACTGACATCTGTTTGATAAAAAAAAAATTATGGGGAACAATTTCTCTATTTTTTTGTTCTTAAGAATAGTTTTGGAATAGAAACAAGAAACAAAAAAATAGCTTATTGTTTCCGGAACAATTTCTAGAAATAAGCTAATTCTCCTTTTTATTTTTCTTTTGTTCTCTCTCTTGTTGCGGCCACCTCCAACCGTTTGGAGCCACCGCTGACTGCCGTTGGCCATCGGCCATCAGCCCCCGGCCGCCGCCGCCGCCTGTCGCCGCCGCTACACGATCATCGGCCGTCAACTGTCACTGCCGCCGCACAGCTCATCAGCCGCCACCTCCCGCTGCCGCCCGTTTGCCTTCGGTGGTTGGCAACGGCCAATGGGCAGGCGGGCGATCGATCGATGGTGACGGTCGGCAGCTGGTGGTCGGCAATCCGTGAGTAAGAATAAAAAACGAATAAATACAAAAAAAAAAATTGTTTTGTACCAAACACATTTCTTTTTTTTTTCTTTTTTTGGAGTAAAAATTTTGTGTAGTTAACAAATACCTTATTTTACTAATAGATTGTTCCCTAGAATAGAAATAGAAAAGAACTATTTCTGAAAAAAAAAAAAAAAAAAAAACTCTTCCCCAGCCGAGAAACGTTGTCATGCACAACCTAAGTTAGAAAGTACTCCATATTCCATCGGAATATGGATAAATTTTAGCGACACAGGCTGTATAACCAAAATCTTACTTATTTCACTTGCTGATGGGTGTAGTTATACTTTTAGCCAATAATCAATCAGTTATATCATCTGTGGAGGTCGATGTAAAATATGTAAATAAAAGCTACATAGTCTTCATAGTTAAGAATAATCCTTAAAGCTGCATGACTATAGAAGAACCATTCTGGCATCTTCCCATTTTCCAGGGTTGAGATGGGTAATAATGATCAGGCCTGAGATTCAAATAAGCCCATAGAACCACCCACTAACCCATTAATATATTCACTTGAGGCGTTAAGGCCCTGAGAAATGGCTCACTCGGAAAGCCCATGATCTACCTTCTCACATCCCAAGCTATAGTCATAAGGTAGCTCTCTCTCTCTCACAAATACAAGACGCTCTATATCCAACACCTTCAAGTCAAGAACACGTTGGATTTGCATATTTCAAGGTTTAATCCTCATGTGTTTGGGGAAAGTTAGGAAAGCCACTCGTGGAACCATTGAATTCAATTTCCTTTGCGAAACTGATGAGGCATTATGAACCAATAAGGCATTTGATTGGTATCACATTGGCATTAGCAAAAAAAAAGGGACAAAAATGGAACACTCGAGTAGCGTAGAGACACGATTTGAATAGAGTACATATGGAAAAGGAAATTTCGAAGGAAGAGTTACCCCTTAAAACGAATTGTCTTCATATGTTATGAAATTCACAAGAAAAAACACGCCAAGGAAAAAAAAAACATTTCTTGAGTTATTCCTAGGAACAAAGAAGCAATTATTTTTTCTGTTTATTGTTTCTATTGCAAATCTATCCCCGAGAACAAAAACTTACACAAACAGAATTCTATTATATTTCTGTTATGAGGAACAAAAAAAAAGAGAAATGAGAATGTTACCAAACACGCCCTAAGTCAGTCTCTCTTCGGCACATTTGTGTTATTTGAGTGGTGTATGAAATCCAAATCGAATTTGATGATATGGACCGGAAATGTTGATCCGATCCTTAAATAGTTAAAAAGACCTCGTGTTCTTAGAGATATTTTTTAAAGATTTGATCGAAGAGTTCAATTCCTTTGATTGCCTATTTGGATTTTATCTTTATGTTTCAAACACTGAGCATCTAAAATCTAAAAGCCAAACAACGACCAAAAGAAAAAAAAAAATCTAAAAGCCACACAAAGAAGAAATAGTGAATTTAAAATTCGGTGGATCCCAATCCAAAATCAAGTCTTTATAAGAGAAAGAAAGTAGAAGAAAAAGGGCATTGCTTCTGTTTCTCTTTATCCTGAAGAAGCCGTCGCCGCACAAGTGGAAAAAGAGACGCCGCGCGTAAAGGAGAGAAAAAAGAACGTGGAAGACGTTATTGTATGACTAAAATGGCTCGAATTACTTGCATCTTGGGGGTATCAATGTCTCATTTCGTAAAAATAAGTCTATAATTAAAAAGATAAGAAAAATAGTCAATAATATTCGAGGTGAGTTGGTTCCAATTTAAAGGACATGATCCGCGTCTAAATTGTCAAATGGGATCTTTTATTTTTTCAAGTTTCGATGCTCCACCGAATGTGGTTCTCTCTCGCTTTGTAGAGTCGCCCTCTACCTCTTGGTAGCTTCTGTGTTCATCTTCCCTTCTTAACCCTAATCCCAGCTTTCAGAATTTCCAAATCAAGCTTTCTTTCTCGCATGGCGTTTTCAACGGAATATCCCACGTCTTCCTTTTATGGACTTCGTTTCAGGAGTCGCACCCCCCCTATTTTGAAGTACCGGCTCCCTTTCTTCTCTATTTCATCCATCTTCCTCTTACTTCTGTGTCCACCCTTTCCATCGCTCTTTTTCATACTCTGTTTGGTTGCATTTGGTCTTCTCTTCTCTAATTTGGAGGTTGGGTCGACCGATTCATCTGCATGTCTAATCCACAACCCAACTTCTATCGGACTGGTATTCTGCATGTGCTTTTTTAGCCTTTATAAACTCTGGTCCATCTTTTGCCAATTCTACTCTTAATGGATACTGGTAGCAAGGAAGAGGAAGCTCGACTTAATGCTTTATGTACTCGCCTGGGTCGACGGTGGTCTCCTCAGCATATTGAGGTTTGGAATGAAGCCCCTCCTGCAGAGAAAATTGAGGAATGTAAGTTAACACTTGTAGGGAAAATTCTTGCAAATTCTCCTATAAACTTCCCCGTTTTTCAGAGTACGATGAAGAAGGTATGGCGTGTAGATAATGTTGATATTTCACAAAGAGAAGCAGGTCTTTATGTCTTTAAATTTCCCTTTGAAGGGACAAAGCAGCGTATTTTAGACAGTGGGCCATGGTCATTCTCAAATAATCTTATTATTCTCAAACAGTGGATCCCTAACACTCACTTGCATTGCTATGATTTCACCACATATGCATTATGGGTCCAAATAGTTGGCTTACCGTTAGAACGATGCATAGAGCAGTTGATAAGTAAGGCAGTCTGTGATCTTGGACCTATTCTGGATGTTAAAATTGAGCCGAAAGATGTGACACCCCGAACCCTTCGCAGGTCGTCACCAGCGCCGATGTTACACTTTGTTCTCCTTTTTCCTATCTTGTACTTAAAACAAGCATCGTTAATCACAGGCATTTTTTTTTTTAAACGATCGGTCCCAGCACGACTCATAGCGGAAGCAAATTAAACATCACGTCTCTCCCCCCCTTACTAACCATGATACAAATACACACCAGCTAAACATCAGGATTTTATAAACAACTTCGACACTTTGCTTACATATATATATATCTAGCAAGATGGGATTCCCTTCGGTCGGTACATCAAAAAGGAAAAGCTATGACTCAGCCACGTCCAGCCTAAAACCTCAAAAAGAAACTCTCGACCCTCAATATCATACGAATATGAACCCCCATCGAAAGTGTCGACTATCTACATCAAAAAGAGATCCAGCTTCTACTCATCACGCGCAGGTCTCACACCCAACCCGGTGCATCAGGTGGTGGCAGCGGCAACATCCCTCGCATCGCTCCATCTCGACGAACGTGCACAGAAATGAACTCCTGAATGATAGGGCCCCCAGCCAGGCCTGTATCGTATATCACTAGACAGCGCACTCGAATAAAAGTCAATCCGGGAACAGAGGGACAGTCTATCTCTACACACTAGACCTCTACATCAGACGGTAGACCATAAAACGTACCACGCGTGACGGCAGGTAGCGGCATACTTGCTAATCTGAAATGTTATCCTCAAAAGGGGTGAGTACAACCACTCAGCAGATAAGGAAATCCAATAACAACTCAATGCATCATGCAATTTCACATACATTGCAGGCATTGCTTACCTTTGATGTCATGCGCATTCATGCATCATCATATCATACATGTCATCATCATGCATATCATATATCATATCATAGGTGATCATCATATCACATCACATATCATCATCATCATCATCATCATCATGCATATCATCATGCATATCATATATCATATCATAGGTGATCATCATATCACATCACATATCATCATCATCATCATCATCATCATGCATGTCATCATGCATATCATATATTATGGGTTCATTTTTCATCTTTTATCTTTAAGTTTGATCACCACATCACCCACTTCTCATATCATCAATATCATCATCCCTTCGGGCAAAGACCTCCGACAGGGTTCCTAGCATTCTAGCCATCCCATGGCCACCGGGCTTCCAACCCCCAACATTCCGGGCATCTCGCATCTCAACTAGCATCACGAGGCATTCCCTTCGGGCAGAAACCTCCGACAGCGCTTTCGGCCTTTATCCCGCACCCCAATCCTGGTGTCGCGAGGAACCTCCAGGCATGTATCCAAGATACAACCGGACTTCCGGCCCCCCACATTCCGGGCATCCTTAATCTCCCAGGGAATCTCTGGAATTACGCCACCAGGCCACCAGACATCATCCTCCACCACAACCTCTTACTCACATATCATTTTCAACTTTCACCATCCTTTTTAATATTATTATTACATGGCATATGATTCACGCATGCTTCACAATTCATGATCATACATACACCAATATCATATAACAATGCATAACAAATTCAATGAAATTCATGGCCAATAAAATAATCAATTATTAATTTATTATTATTATTATTATTAATTTATTTTATTTATTTATTTCCATAAATAAATATTAAATTTAATATCTATGATTTTCCCAAAATCATAATATTCAAACAATCATTAAACAAACAAATAGAATCACAATTTCATACAAAATTCATGGCCAAATTGAATTTCTCACAATTTCACAATTTCCACAAAATAGCACATGATATTCGGATAATGACCAGAATTGCACAGTTTCCAAATAAATTCGATTAAGCTACTCATATGGCCTTCAAAAATTACTAAATTTTACAGGGTGATAGCCAACACATTTTCGTGCACTTTTCATGCAGAACTATAAGCCAAATTCTTTTTAGATTAATTCATACAACCCCACGAAACTTCTGGAACCACTACCGCGTCGTCCAGAATACACTTCTCCCAAATTTTTAGATTTCAACCATCTATTCTCTTTCGTTTCCTACGAAATTTGAGTATGTTATGTACCAAGGTGTCATTTACAAGTTTGATGAAGAGATCTAGGTCAAATAACCAGAGTATGGTCACCATTTAAGTCCATAAAGTCTCGGGTGTCTCGAAATACTTCACCAGAACCATTGTTTCCAAGATCTAGCCGATTCACCATGCTATACTTGTTATTTTTGCTTCAAATTTGAGTATGTTGTAATTTAAGGTGTTACCTACAACTTCCATGAAGACATAAAAGTCAAATATTCAACAGAAATCAACATGTAAACAAGAATCTAGCAAGAGGTCGGTGGAAACTTCACAGATCTAGGGTCTCCGTATAATAGAACTGTAACCCCACATATCTCCATAATTTTCCACGAAATTTCAGTATGTTATAGTAAAAGACGTTAGCTACAACTTCCATGAAGACAATGAAGCCAAAATCGAACTCCAAACACCCATGCAAGCTCAAACAAGCTACTGACTCCAACAAACCGAACAAGAACAGTCACACGGTTTGTATATAACCAACTCTTACCTCGGTTTTTCGCACAAATCATACCTAAAATCGAACATGCAACCAACAAAACAAACATGCAAGAGAAGTTACGGACTCCACTTGCCTCTAAGATGGACAAACCACGACGAATGGCGGCGGGACACGGCGATCGGACGGCGAACGAACGGCAGCACCCCTCGGCTCCGCCTCGTCTCCTCTCGGTTTCTCCCTTTCTCTCGAGCTCTCTCTCTCTCTCTCTCTCTCACACTCTCTTTGGACGAATGAAGCAAAGAACCGGCCATCTCTCTCTCCTCATCCCTTTTATATTCCCCTAATCCCATGATTAGCAATCATTGCTTTGCCTAAAGATTAACCAATGCATGCTCTTGCCATTTGCCACTTGTCATATTGGGTTTTAATTTGAATTTGAATGGGCTTGGGCTTAGGCCCATCCGGCCACTCCCCTTGGGCTGGTCGAATTCTCCTCTTGGGCTCTAATGGGCCGACTAGCTTGGCCCACCAAGCTTTAGGCCAATGGGTCCAAGGCCCATTCGAAAATTAATCCTCTTTTTCCTTTTTTTTTTTTTGAAATTCCTTCTATAAATATTTTTGAATTCCAATTTTCAATCTTGGCCAAAGTCTTAGGATATTTTTGCTCATTGAAATTTAAATCATATGGCCAAGCATAGATTATTAATCTTATTAAATTTAAATTTCCACAATCAAAAGCCCAAATCATTAAATTTAAAAGACTAATGGCTAAAACACAAGCCATGGAAATTCTATCACCTAATTAAAGACTTTAACACACCTTAAGGCTCGGCTTTGAATTTCTAGGATGCCACAATTCTCCCCTCCTTAGAGAATTTCGTCCTCGAAATTCAAGCACTACTCGCGCCTTCTCGAAATAAATAGGGATACTTTTCCTTTATCTGATCCTCACTCTCCCATGTGGCTTCCTCCACATCATGATGTCGCCATAACACCTTAACCAATGGGATCTTTTTGGTCCTAAGAATTTGCTCCTTTCGATCTAATATCTGCATAGGCTCTTCAATATACCTTACTTTCTCATCCATTTTGATGGCTTCATGATTGAGTATATGACCAGGATCCAACTAGTACTTCCTCAACATCGATACATGAAACACATCGTGCAGATTTCCTAACTTAGGAGGTAACGCTAAACGATAAGTTACATCACCTATCCTCTCCAGAATTTCAAAAGGTCCAACAAACCTAGGTCTTAGCTTACCCTTCATCCCGAATCGAGATATTCCTTTCATTGGAGATACCTTAAGGAACACATGGTCTCCTATACTAAATTCCAAGGGTCTTCTACGTCTATCTGCGTAACCTTTCTGTCTACTCTGAGCTGCTCTAAGCCTTTCTCTGATAATATCGACAACTTCAGTGGTAACTTGTACCAGTTCAGGTCCTGTTAACTTCATTTCACCTACTTCACTCCAACAGACAAGAGTCCTACATCTCCTTCCATATAATGCTTCATAAGATGCCATGCCTATACTCTTTTGGAAGCTATTATTATAGGCAAACTCTACCAAATGACTCTACCAAATGCAACATTTCATCCTAATTTCCTTTGAAATCGATTGCACAAGCCCTTAACATATCCTCTAATATCTGGATTACTCTTTCCGATTGCCCGTCTGTCTGAGGATGAAAAGCAGTACTAAACTGAAGCTTAGATCCTAACGCAATTTGAAGACTCCTCCAAAAATTCAAAGTAAACCTCGAATCTCGATCTGAAGTAATGGTCACTGGAACACCATGTAAGCGTACCACTTGACTTACATACATGTCCGCATACTTATCCATTGGGTAGTCCATGCGAATCGCTAAGAAATGTGCTGACTTAGTCAAACGATCCACTATAACCCAAATTGAATCATGACTACTTGATGTCCTTGGCAATCCTTGCACAAAGTCCATCGTTACATGTTCCCATTTCCACTCAGGAATATCTAATGGTCTCAAAAGTCCTGCGGGTTTACGATACTCCGCTTTTACTTGTTGACACGTCAAACATTGAGAAACGTACTTAGCCGTATCTGCCTTCATACCATTCCACCAAAATTGCTGACGCAAATTTCTGTACATCTTTGTACTACCTGGGTGGATACTATAATTACTCTTATATGCCTCCGACAGAATTTCCTTCCTCAATTCCTCATTGTCGGGAACACAAAGTCGTCTTCGACATCTCACTATTCCATCATCAGAGATATGAAATTCTAATCTTTTCCCTAAAGATACAGCATCTTTCACTTTCAAAATCTCTGGGTCAGATTCTTGCAGAATTTTAATTTTCTGGATAATCTCTGGCTCAATTCTTAATGCACTAAGCATACCAGTAAGACAATCCACTTCCAATTTAAATTCGGAATTTGCTACGGATTCTAATAATTCCCATTCTGCCATCCTCAAACTAGCTATTTCTACGGCCGACTTTCGACTAAGAGCATTTGCTACTCTATTCGCTTTTCCAGGATGATATCTTATCTCACAGTCATAGTCCTTCAATAACTCCATCCACCTCTTTTGTCTCATATTCAACTCCTTTTGTGAGAACAGATACTTCAAACTCTTATGATCCGTATAAATCTCAAACTTTTCCCCATACAAATAGTGTCTCCATATCTTCAAGGCAAACACTATAGCTGCTAGCTCTAAATCATGCGTTGGGTAATTTAATTCACGAGGTTTCAATTGTCTGGATGCATAGGCTACAACCTTGCCATGCTGCATCAACACACATCCTAGTCCTTTGTGAGATACATAACTATACACCGTGAAACCATCAGGTCCAGTAGGTATAGTCAGAATTGGAGCTGAAGTCAATTTCCTTTTGAGCTCCTGAAACTCCTTTCACATTCTCCATTCCACTCAAACTTCACATTCTTTCGGGTCAATTTAGTTAAAGGTCCTGCCAGTCTTGAAAATCCTTCAATGAATCTTCCATAATAACCAGCCAATCCTAAGAAACTTCGTATCTCAGTAGGTGTCGTCGGTCTCGTCCAATTCACTACCATTTCAACTTTTGCCGGGTCTACTGTAATTCCTTTTCCTGACACCACATGTCCTAAAAATGTTATCCGATCCAACCAGAATTCACACTTACTAAACTTAGCATACAACTTGTGCTCTCTCAGAGTCTGCAAAACTATTCTCAAATGCTGCTCATGTTCTTTAGGTCCTTTTGAATATACCAAAATATCATCAATAAACACAATCACAAACTGGTCTAAATAAGGCTGAAATATTCTATTCATCAAATCCATAAATGCAGCAGGGGCGTTAGTCAATCCAAATGGCATAACAAGGAACTCATAGTGTCCATAACGAGTTCGAAACGCAATCTTAGGAATGTCCTCCTTCTTAATTCTCAACTGATGGTATCCCGAACTCAAATGAATCTTAGAAAAGACCGAACTTCCCTGGAGATGGTCAAACAAGTCATCAATTCTAGGCAAAGGATACTTATTCTTAATGGTCACCTGATTCAACTGCCTATAGTCAATACACAAGCGCATCGATCCATCTTTCTTTTTCACAAACAAGACCGGTGCATCCCAAGGTGAAGCACTTGGTCTAATGAATCCCTTATCAAGCAATTCTTGCAGTTGCACTTTCAACTCCTTCAATTCAACTAAGGCCATTCTATACGGGGCTTTTGATATTGGTCCTATTCCAGGCATTAATTCAATTTCAAATTCAATTTCCCGCTCTGGCGGCAAGCCAGGCAATTCCTCAGGAAATACATCTTGAAATTCGTTAACTACACGAACTTCCTCGAGATTAGGCTCCTCCCTTGCATAATCTCTAACTATGGCTAGGTACCATTGACATCCTTCGTCAAGTAACTTACATGCTTCTACTGCCGAAATAAGAGCTACAGGAAAATGGGTCTGCCCTCTAAAAAATTCACAACTAGACTGATAAGGTAAAACGAATTGAATCACTCTTCTATAACAATCCATTCTAGCCCGATACTTACGAAGCCAGTCCATTCCTATAATAACATCAAAATCATACATAGCCATTACAACCAAGTCTATTTCCATATCCTTTCCTCCCATTGATATCTTACAATTTCCACACACTAATGTAGACAATACCATATCCTTTAAAGGCGTGGAAACACAAAGAGGCGTCTCAAGAGGCATAACTTCTATCTTATTCAAACATCTATATCTTTTAGACACAAACGAATGCGTTGCACCCGTGTCAAACAATGCATATGCCTTTTCACCATTAATAAGAATCGTACCTGAGATAACATTTTTGGAAGCTTCCGCTTCCTCCTGGGTAATCGCATTTCCTTGTGCAAGCGGTCTCTGAGGATTTCCTTGCGGATTTGACTTAACAGCATTCTGATATCCCTGTCGCACTGAGCCAACACTCACTTGCAACCTCTCTTGTGGGCAATTCCTCCTAAGATGACCTACTTGTCCACAGCCAAAACATTTCTGCTGTCCAGTACAAGGTCCTGGGCCATGTCTCCCATTACACCTCTGACAAATACTAGGCTGATAGGGTGCTTTCCCTATATTCAGACCACTCCTTGCCCCTCCAAAATTTCCAAAATTACTCTTCTTCTTCACATTCCAGGTCTGACCTTGACCAGAATAAGGCCTCTTCCCATTTTTCACATCACTAAAATTCAACAGTTTCTTAAATTCCGACTGCTCCCTCAACAACTCCTGCTCCACTAACTGCGCCCTTTCGTAAATCTCATTATAATCTCTTATGTTCAAAGGCACCAGCTGCTTTCTAATGTCAGTCCTCAACCCTTTTAGGAATCTCTTGGCCTTCTCCTCCTGATCCTCAATCAATTTAGGAGCATATCTAGACAATTCAGAAAATCTAGCCTCATACTGATCTACAGTCAACCCCTTTTGTTCTAGCTGAACAAATTCAGTAATCTTTCTATCCTT
Organism: Eucalyptus polyanthemos subsp. polyanthemos; assembly: GCA_017140185.1. Classification (NCBI taxonomy): domain Eukaryota; kingdom Viridiplantae; phylum Streptophyta; class Magnoliopsida; order Myrtales; family Myrtaceae; genus Eucalyptus; species Eucalyptus polyanthemos. The sequence goes on along the minus strand of CM029457.1, from coordinate 16,897,226 downwards.
AGCATAATCAGAGAAATGCTTCCTACTGAAAGCCCTAACAAACTCCTCCCAGCTCACATTAGTACCTGGTGGAAAGATTATGTCCTTCGAAGCTCTCCACCAAAACTTTGCATTTCCCTCCAATTGATACTCTGCTAAGACTATTTTCTCAGCATGAGTGCAGTCTAACAGCCGGAAAATTCTTTCCATTCCATCAATCCAATGCTCTGCCTCCTCAGGACTTCCCATTCCATTAAACTTAAGTGGCTTCAGCTTTAAAAACTGCTCCACTAGTCCTTGAGTACGGCGTTCTGCTCCAAGCTGTTGCTACGCCTGCCTCTCCATCAGATTTCCAATATTGGCTAATGCCTGCAGGATATCTTCCATTTGGGGTTTAGCCCTTGCAGCAGAGGCTTCAGCCCTCGATGGATGAGCACTTCCAGCTCGCACCATGACTTTCCTGCAATTTCCAAGCATTGCCTCAGGAATAATCTAAGACTCACTGCTTCCACTCAAAGCAATTACTATCACTACATAAGTAACATATACATGTTACTGGCACCTAAAGGCAACTCAAAATAAGCTACTAAGGATCTACGAGTGAATAATCATCACCCGTTATTCAATTATTTCATTTTAGATCCTATGGTGTGCATTGTCATCATGTTTCCTCAATTCCAAATGAGGCTCCTTATCACTCCACCTATAACCATTCGCTCTGATACCAAAGAGGGCGGCTGTGACACCCCGAACCCTTCGCAGGTTGTCACCAACGCCGATGTTACACTTTATTCTCCTTTTTTCTATCTTGTACTTAAAACAAGCGTCGTTAATCATAGGCGTTTTTTTTTTTAAACGATCGGTCCCAACACGACTCATAGGGGAAGCAAATTAAACATCACATCTCTCCCCCCCCTTACTAACCATGATACAAATACACACCAGCTAAACATCAGGATTTTATAAACAACTTCGACACTTTGCTTACATATATATATATATATATCTAGCAAGATGGGATTCCCTTCGGTCGGTACATCAAAAAGGAAAAGCTATGACTCAGCCACGTCCAGCCTAAAACCTCAAAAAGAAACTCTCGACCCTCAATATCATACGAATATGAACCCCCATCGAAAGTGTCGACTATCTACATCAAAAAGAGATCCAGCTTCTACTCATCGCGCGCAGGTCTCACACCCAACCCGGTGCATCAGGCGGTGGCGGCGGCAACATCCCTCGCATCGCTCCATCCCGGCGAACGTGCACAAAAATGAACTCTTGAATGATAGGGCCCCTAGCCAGGCCTATATCGTACATCACTAGACAGCGCACTCGAATAAAAGTCAGTCCAGGAACAGAGGGACAGTCTATCTCCGCACACTCAACCTCTACATCAGACGGTAGACCATAAAACGTACCACGCGTGACGGTAGGTAGCGGCATACTTGCTAATCTGAAATGTTATCCCCAAAAGGGGTGAGTACAACCACTCAGCAGATAGGGAAATCCAATAACAACTCAATGCATCATGCAATTTCACATACATTGTAGGCATTGCTTACCTTTCATGTCATGCGCATTCATGCATCATTATATCATACATGTCATCATCATGCATATCATATATCATATCATAGGTGATCATCATATCACATCACATATCATCATCATCATCATCATCATCATCATGCATATCATCATGCATATGATATATCATATCATAGGTGATCATCATATCACATCACATATCATCATCATCATCATCATCATCATCATCATGCATATCATATATCATATCATAGGTGATCATCATATCACATCACATATCATCATCATCATCATCATCATCATCATCATCATCATCATCATATATCATATCATAGGTGATCATCATATCACATCACATATCATCATCATCATCATCATCATGATGCATATCATCATGCATATCATATATCATGGGTGATCACCATATCACATCACATATCATCATCATCATCATCATCATCATCATGCATATCATCATGCATATCATATATCATGGGTGATCATCATATCATATCACATCACATCACATATCATGCATATCATCATGCATATCATATATCATGGGTTCATTTTTCATCTTTTATCTTTAAGTTTGATCACCACATCACCCACTTCTCATATCATCAATATCAACATCCCTTCGGGCAAAGACCTCCAACAGGGTTCCCAGCATTCCAGCCATCCCATGGCCACCGGGCTTCCGGCCCCCCACATTCCGGGCATCTCGCATCTCAACTAGCATCACGAGGCATTCCCTTCGGGCAGAAACCTCCGACAGGGCTTCCGGCCTTTACCCTTCTAGCCAGGCATCCCGCACCCCAATCCTGGTGTCGTGAGGAACCTCCGGGCATGTATCCAAGATACAACCGGACTTCCGGCCCCCCACATTCCGGGCATCCTTAATCTCCCAGGGAATCTCTGGAATTACGCCACCAGGCCACCAGACATCATCCTCCACCACAACCTCTTACTCACATATCATTTTCAACTTTCACCATCCTTTTTAATATTATTATTACATGGCATATGATTCACGCATGCTTCACAATTCATGATCATACATACACCAATATCATATAACAATGCATAACAAATTCAATGAAATTCATGGCCAATAAAATAATCAATTATTAATTTATTATTATTATTATTATTATTATTAATTTATTTTATTTATTTATTTCCATAAATAAATATTAAATTTAATATCTATGATTTTCCCAAAATCATAATATTCAAACAATCATTAAACAAACAAATAGAATCACAATTTCATACAAAATTCATGGCCAAATTGAATTTCTCACAATTTCACAATTTCCACAAAATAGCACATGATATTCGGATAATGACCAGAATTGCACAGTTTCCAAATAAATTCGATTAAGCTACTCATATGGCCTTCAAAAATTACTAAATTTTACAGGGTGATAGCCAACACATTTTCGTGCACTTTTCATGCAGAACTCTAAGCCAAATTCTTTTTAGATTAATTCATACAACCCCACGAAACTTCTGGAACCACTACCGCGTCGTCCAGAATACACTTCTCCCAAATTTTTAGATTTCACCCATCTATTCTCTTTCGTTTCCTCTGAAATTTGAGTATGTTATGTACCAAGGTGTCATTTACAAGTTTGATGAAGAGATCTAGGTCAAATAACCAGAGTATGGTCAACATTTAAGTCCATAAAGTCTCGGGTGTCTCGAAATACTTCACCAGAACCATTGTTTCCAAGATCTAGCCGATTCACCATGCTATACTTGTTCTTTTTGCTTCAAATTTGAGTATGTTGTAGTTTAAGGTGTTACCTACAACTTCCATCAAGACATCGAAGTCAAATATTCAACAGAAATCAACATGCAAACAAGCATCTTGCAAGAGGTCGGTGGAAACTTCACAGATCTAGGGTCTCCGTATAATAGAACTGTAACCCCTCATATCTCCATAATTGTCCACGAAATTTCAGTATGTTATAGTACAAGACGTTAGATAGAACTTCTATGGAGAGAACGAAGCCAAAATCGAACTCCAAACACCCATGCAAGCTCAAACAAGCTACTGACTCCAACAAACCGAACAAGAACAGTCACACGGTTTGTAAATAACCAACTCTTACCTCGGTTTTTCGCACAAATCATACCTAAAATCGAACATGCAACCAACAAAACAAACATGCAAGAGAAGTTACGGACTCCACTTGCCTCTAAGATGGACAAACCACAACGAACGGCGGCGGGACACGGCGATCGGACGGCGAACGAACGGCAGCACCCCTCGGCTCCGCCTCCTCTCCTCTCAGTTTCTCCCTTTCTCTCAAGCTCTCTCTCTCTCTCTCTCTCTCTCACTCTCTTTGGACGAATGAAGCAAAGAACCGGCCATCTCTCTCTCCTCATCCCTTTTATATTCCCCTAATCCCATGATTATCAATCATTGCTTTGCCTAAAGATTAACCAATGCATGCTCTTGCCATTTGCCACTTGTCATATTGGGTTTTAATTTGAATTTGAATGGGCTTGGGCTTAGGCCCATCCGGCCACTCCCCTTGGGCTGGTCGAATTCTCCTCTTGGGCTCTAATGGGCCGACTAGCTTGGCCCACCAAGCTTTAGGCCAATGGGTCCAAGGCCCATTCGAAAATTAATCCTCTTTTTCCTTTTTTTTTTTTTTTGAAATTCCTTCTATAAATATTTTTGAATTCCAATTTTCAATCTTGGCCAAAGTCTTAGGATATTTTTGCTCATTGAAATTTAAATCATATGGCCAAGCATAGATTATTAATCTTATTAAATTTAAATTTCCACAATCAAAAGCACAAATCATTAAATTTAAAAGACTAATGGCTAAAACACAAGCCATGGAAATTCTATCACCTAATTAAAGACTTTAACACACCTTAAGGCTTGGCTTTGAATTTCTGGGATGCCACAAAAGATGGCTCCAGTCTTAAAATATGAAGAGCTCAGATGGATCTGGGTATTCAGAAGCCTCTCAAACCGGGAAAGCTTATTCGAGTGGAAGGAAAATCAATCTGGTTAGACTTTCGATATGAAAGATTACCGACCTTCTGTTATTCTTGTGGCGTACTTGGTCATTATGCTTCCTATTGCAAAGATATCCCTTATGAAGAGTCAAATTTTGATAAGCGTGACACGATGTATTATGGCCAATGGCTAAGGGTTGAAGCTAGGGACCCTAGCCCTTTCTGGCAGGCTTTCTATGAAACAAAACCTTTTATGGAAGATGGAGAGGAATCGGTACCTGAAACTCCTCCATAAGGCTTGCTATTGCTCCCTCTTGGTCCATCGGATTCCAGAAATAAGCAAGTAGTAACAGACCCTCAGAAGGCTTATCATCTCCCTTTTCCCACCACATCTCTGCAGCCAACATATGCCATCCCTGTCACTGGGCAGACAGCTCTTGAATCCACTTCGTTTCCCCCTGAAGGTCTAGGTCTGACATGCTCCAATGCTGTAACAGAAGTTATACAGTCAGTTACCAATTCCAAAAAAGTTAAAAAATCTCTGTTGCCGACTAAGACCTCTCCAGTCAAGAAAGTCAAGCGGTATTCTCCATATGGATCTCGTCCTGTTCTTCCGGAAGTTTTTGAAGAGTGTCAACTACTGGAAACTCCCATCTTAATGGCTGAAAACGTTAGAGATTGGGCTGAGGTGGCTTGCCCCAATAAGCCACCCAAGGATAAATGAAGATCATGAGTTGGAACTATCAAGGATTGGGCAATTCCTTGACAGTTCAAGCACTTAGGGCCTTAGTGGCCTGAGAACGGCCCGATGTTCTGTTTTTTATGGAAACTCGCAATCAAGAATTTCTTATCCAGCGTGTCCAAGGCAAAATTAAGTTCTCAAACAGTTTTGTTGTTAATCCTATAGGTTTGGCTGGAGGAATGATTATTTTTTGGACGAATCAAATCTCTCTTCATATTAATAGCTCTACTGCGCACTATATTGATACTATATGTACTGAAATTGGTAGTGACTCACCTATGGGTCTTACCTGCTTACATGCGCCGTCGGTCTTTCAACACCGACAACTTTTTTGGGCAGATTTAAGGCGTCTCTGTACCTTGCACACTTTACCTTGGGTTTGCATAGGGGACTTTAATGACATTTTACATCCATGGGAGAAGGTAGGCAAGAGACCAGTTCAACCTTACCGAATGCATGCCTTTCGAGAATTTCTTTATGACTGTGCATTGCTGGACCTAGAGACAAAAGGTTGTGCCTACACCTGGATTAATAACAGAAGTGGCGAGGAAATGGTCAAGGAAAGACTCGATCGTGCATTATGTACAATCGAATGGCGATTAAAATATGCAGAGGCAGAGGTTCTTGCCCTTCCAGCCATAGGTTCCGACCACAACCCAATTTTATTAACCACTAATGCAATGCCAGTCAAGCGGAAAAAGTGGTTTACCTTCGAAGCCTTTTAGCTTCAAGATGCAGAATGCCGAGAGGTGATATACAAATCTTGGTCTCCTCATTCAACCGAGCAGCTCCAAATTTCGAAGCGGATTAGGAACACCACTACGGCACTGGCCAGCTGAAGCAGGAACAAGTTTAAAGCAGCTCAGCAACAATTATATCTTTTGCAACAACAACTTCAGCACTGTATTAACGAGACTGCATGCAATTATGACAAAGATCTTGTCACTTCCTTGAGATGTCAAATTCAACAAAAATGGGCACAAGAAGAACAATATTGGGCCATGCGTTCTCGCATTAACTGGATGTGCTGGGGTGATCGTAATATGAAATTCTTCCATGCTACTACAATACAAAGGTGCCAAAGGAATAGAATCAGCATTTTACAGAATGAGAACGGGGAATGGATTCGCAATCCACATCAAGTGAAGCACGAGACACTCAACTTTTTCCAGCAATTGTACACTTCTACAGGTCAAAGGGATTATGGCCCTATTTTAATGCAATGCTTTCCAATAGTAACAACAGAAATGAATACACATCTAACAGCAGAAGTAACGAGGGAGGAAGTCAAATGAGCTACTTTTCAACTAGGCGCAACTAAAGCGCCAGGACTGGATGGGTTAAATGGATTATTCTACCGTCATCATTGGGACATTATAAAGGAAGAGGTCTTCTCAACTGTTCAACAATTTTTTGCTACAGCAAACATGCCATCGGAAATCAACCGAACTTCCATTGTCCTTATTCCGAAAATCCAGAATCCCGAGAGGTTAGAATAGTTTCGCCCCATCAATTTATGTAATTTTATCTACAAGATCATATCAAAAGTTTTGGCTAACCGTCTAAAGACCTGGCTGCCGGTGCTGATTTCTAAAGAACAAAGTGCGTTTGTCTCCGGTAGACAAATTCAGGACAATATTCTTATAGTTTAAGAGGTTATACACCAGCTGAAATCTAGAGACAGAAAGAAAAAATTTCAAGGAATTCTCAAGCTAGATATGAAGAAAGCCTACGATAGCGTGGAGTGGGATTTCTTACAAGATTACCTGTACAGACTTGGATTTCATGCTCAATGGGTGAAATGGATCTTTAGCGGTGTGTTTCAATGACTTCTTTTAGTGTAAACCGAATGGGGAATCTCTCCATTATTTTCGTCCATCCCGAGGTTTAAGGCAAGGTGACCCTCTATCCCCCTATTTATTCATTCTCGTCGCAAATTTACTCTCTACTCTTATCCAGAATGCTGTTGCTATGGGTAATTTAAGAGGCATTAAACTCAACAGATGGTGTCCTACGTTATCACATTTATTCTTTGCCGATGACGCCATCCTCTTCATTGATGGTCGACTACGGGAGAGCCAAAACTTATCCAACATTCTCAATCAGTATTGCCTAGCTACTGGTCAAGAGATAAACAGAAACAAATCGGGCTTGTTTATGAGTAAAAACTGCCCCTATTCCCTTCGACTTAATTTGGCTAATGATTTTAGAGTTCCAATCTTGGATAGAACAGGGAAATATTTAGGCATTCCTTCTGATTGGGGCTCTTCTAAACGTGATATGTTTTCATGGATCTTAAGTAGAGTTACTACTAAGCTGGAGGGGTGGAAGGAAAACCTAATCTCTAAGGGAGGGAAGGAGGTTCTATTAAAATCGGTGGTTCAGGCCCTACCACAGTATGCTATGACGATTTTTAAGCTTCCTGTATCCATATGTAAGGCGGTGGAACAGCAAACATCAAGGTTCTGGTGGAAAAACAGTAGCAACAAATCAGGCGTTCATTTGAAAAACTGGGAAACTCTTAAAACGAGTAAAGATCAAGGAGGTTTAGGTTTTCGTGACTTAATCTCCTTTAACAAAGCTCTATTGGGTAAGCAAGCATGGAGACTTTTTCTTAATCCTTCCTCTTTGTGGAGCACTGTTTTCAAAGCATTATACTTCCCTCATACAAGTTTCTGGTCTGCAAAAAAGGGGACGAGGTCTTCCTGGGGATGGCAAAGTCTTATTTTAGGTAGGGATTCTATCATTGACAAGCTCCAATGGTCAGTAGGGAATGGTACCCAGATTAGAATCAGAAGACAAGTGGCTGAAAATGGGAGTTCTAGGTGGACCATACAACAGGACAAAACCGAATAAAGTGCAGGACCTTATTATGCCTAATCAGCATGAGTGGAATGAGGTTCTACTGCGTCAATTTTATCAGGACCACATTGTTGAAGAAATACTATCTATTCCTCTATCGCCAGCCTCCTCTGAGGACAAAATTGTGTGGACAGACACTTCAAATGGTTGTTATTCTGTTAAGAGTGGTTATCATTTCATTAAACAAGTAGCATCTCACAAGTTTCAGTCTCAGCCTTCATCCTCCTATCAGCCCCCTACTACATTATGGAGACAGATTTGGAAAACTCAGATAGCTCCAAAGGTTCGTGTATTTCTTTGGGCTGTGTGCCAGAATGCTCTACCTACAGCAGAGAATTTATATCGCAGGAAGATTATCCCAGACCCTTTTTGTAAACTCTGCTCATCAAACATACTCGAAATGCCGGAACATCTATTCCTTCTATGTCCATGGACAAAATACATATGGAATCACCACATCGTGCAAATTAAAGTTTTACACCATAGCATATAGTGCATCGATACATGGCTTCATACGCATATCAACCAGAAGAAGGATCAGACGAGAGGCGTACCTGTGTTTGAGCAGATCGCGGTTTTGCTTTGGCATTTATGGAAAGCCCAGAACCTCTTTGTTTTTCAGAATCAGCGACCACACCTGGATCATCTGGTTCAAGCATCAATTAATATGGCTCAGGTAGGCAGTCGAATTCCACAGCTTGAAAAACCTACCCGGAAGACATGGTTGAACCCTAATCGGAATTGGGAACCTCCGCAACAGGGGATAATAAAGATCAATCTCGACGGGGCCTTTCTTAGTGGACACCATGAAGGCGCGATAGCTAGTATTGCTCGGGACTCTTCTGGCAAGTTGCTTGGAGGATTCGTCCGTACTGTTAGGGCTCGATCTGCCATTGAAACAGAGACCCAAGCTCTGTTATACACTCTTCGGGAGCTATTACAGAAAGAACAGATGGAAGACTACCTCATCATTGAGTCGGATAATCTCATCCTAGTTGAGGCCATCAATGGATGCCGCGAACCACCCTGGGATTGTCGAGCTTTGTTTGCTAAGTGTGTAGCCTTGAAGACGCCTGTTCTCCAATCCGAGCGTGCCGCACCGCCGAAGGGAAGCAAATGCCCTAGCCGATCGGGCCGCGAAGGCCGTGGCCGAGGAAACCTGCCACACAACTGGGCTTCTTCTCCCCCACAGCTTATGTTGGACTTACTATGTATTGATGCCTTGTTTAAGGGATATACCTTTGCTCACATATGAATGAAATGTCCGTATCTTTCGATAAAAAAAAAAAAATTGTCAAATGGTATAGAAGTATTTGGAATCTCTTGCCCATTGCTGTTTGAGGAGGTTAAATCTCTCGTCATGGCCCTACAATTAACCTCTATAAATAAACATATAGTCAATTTGGGTACTTAATAATCCCTATTGTATTCTTTTTCAAAATGATGTTTTTTTTCTTTCAAAATGATGCTTTTTTCAAAGGAGTACTCTTAATACTTATTAAATAAGAAAATAATGAGAGCTGTAATTTTTGATCTCTTGAAATCAAAACTCTTGTTGATAAAGTACTCTCAACAATTTTTTGTCCTTAAAATGTTTGGTAAAGACAAAATGATTGACATACACAGAAGCAAAATCCATCCTTTCACTGGACTTGGGTGATGGCGGCCAACCCTTGCCCAAATCTAGGAGAGGGTTGCCACCCTCTCCCGTTTCTAGTGAGGCCTCTAGTCGGTGAGGGTCACAGACCCTCACCCGTGCATTAGCAATCTTCTCGCCATTCTTTGTTGCCCCATCGATGATGGAGTGGCGGCCACAAGTTGGAGGGAGCTCTCCGTTTTTATTTTTGCTCTTTTTTTTTTTTTTTATTGTAGTTTTTTTATCAAAAGAAAAAAATTAGAATAAAGAAAGAAATAGCAAAAAAAAATTAAAAATTTAAAAGACGAAAATTGTCCTTCACTACCTAGTGAGTTCAAGCCCTTCTTGAGATTGGTATGGCCATTTTAGGCCATTGTTTGAAACAAACCCCACTTTAAGCCTTCATTTTTTTTAAAAAAATGAGGACATTGTAGACCTTTTTTGGGAACAATACTCACTTTAGGTCATTATTTGAGAAAGTGAGGACATTTCACGCCCTTATTTGGAATTTTCTCCTTATAAAATGGTGCATGATCAATAGTCCTCCTATAGATCCCATGCTTGTTGGCTCCTCATATCCACCAGTACTATATTTCACAGCTATCTCGATTATTTGATCGAGCTATTCCTTCATCAAACCATTTGAAAAAACTCCGTCATGTGTCGGATCTCCTGGTCATAGATAGGATACTGATCTTGAGATGCAATGCCCAAACGCTCCTTGTCTTTAGACACAACCCTGATGCCAAGGCATCATATTATCCTATTGCTTGGAGGCTAATGGAGTCTTTCCTTGGTGAGCTTTAGATTCATCGTTCTAAGGAAGGAGTGGGGTTTTCGAGGTTACTGTGGATTGTACGCTCAAATCTTTTGATTATTTTGAGGATGTCATGTCAATCCCGTACGACGAGCTTCTTACTCGTGACCTTGAGGACCCTGAAATCAAAGAACCACTGGGTCAAATCCCGGGTTGAACGAAAGAGGGAGAGGGAGAAACGCCATGCCGGACTAGAGGAATAGAGAGTTGGGCTGCACGAGGGAAAGCGAAATGACGTGCGGGCTAGGTCAGACCGAACTGGGCTGTGGCTTTCACATGCGGGTTGGGTGGGAGAAGGGAAATCGGAGGTTGGCCTTATGGGAGAGGCGTGCGGGCAAGGCCCTTGCGTGGGCTAATCCACGGGCTCCTCCTTTTATTTATTTATTCATTTATAAATTTCTAATTGTGCTAATCTATTTATCTAATTTTGTTGCTTTTGCTATTTTGCTATTTTGTTATTTTTATATCTTCATAAGAAGGAACCCCTTACCGGATTGACAAAATCAAGTGTCAACCACACCAGCTCTCGCCCCTAGCCAGCCACCGAACCTAAACAATCGGCTCAAGGAAGAAGGAAAGGGGAAAAGAAAAGGGGAAAAGAAAAGAATAAATAGGTAATTCAAAGAAATTAAAATATTTATTAGAAATTGTTCACATTGGTGTCATTTGTGCGATGTAAGATAATTGGTATCCATGTCAATGCCAATATGTCAAAATTAGTCAGATGAACTGAATTGCCATATATGCAAAATATTTAGAATTTAACTGGCAAAAAAAGAGAGTCCATGACTCAATTGACATAAATGCAATTAATTTTTGATTTTTTTTTGGTAATTCTTCCCCACACGGGCCATCTCCTTTTTTTTACTTGCTCCTTTGTGTGTGTGTGTGTGTGTGTGTGTAAATCGCCTTTTATCCGTTGTGCTTTTGTCAAGAACAATGTATACATCACAACCGTGACTAGTTGGTAACATTTGAGATTCTAAGTTATGGGATTTATATGGATTGGCTTTTAATCCTTTGCTTAAACAAATCTCATGAATTGCGCAGTCTTTGCCATGGAAAGAGATATAGAGAGAACATTTTCCGCCTCCCCGAGCCATCATCTGGGTCTTTTATTTGTTGCTGTATAAATTGGCTTTGGTCATTTGTTGTGCTTACAAGCATAAAAAATTTAAGGTTCTAAGATTCATAAGGATCGACTTTTAATATTTCGCTTAATGTTCTAATAACGCCAACCCACTAAGGAACAAACTGGCCCAAGTGATCAAATAAGCCCAAACTCCCCAGGATCAAATCCAGCACAAAATAATTTAAGCAGAAGCCCTTTTTGTTTTTCTGTTACTTCATCCCCTGCCCACCCTTCTTATTTATTTATTTATTTATTTATTATTATTATTTACTCCCATGCCTTACTTCTTCTTCCTTATGTGCGAGACATAGCCAATTTTGAGGTCATTGGTGACTCATAACCTTTGTTGCTGATCACCATTCGTCAATAATTATGTCATGCAATTGTCGAGTTTCCCGTGTCCTTAATGTTATCATATTAACTAATCTCTTGATTAATCAGTCAAACCTCACCATTTATCGATTATAAGGAGTCGGTGACCTTTTTGTGTATGCAAATTTATTTATAGACATCTTCATATGAATTTGGGGTTTATTATTTTATTTACACAATGAATTAACTAACATTAAAAGCGATATATTTCATCCAACAAATTTATCATCGCGCGATGTGAGCGAGGAGGATGTTGTCACATCCATAAAGTTCTCTCTTGTTTTTCTTTTTATAAATTCTCTCTCAAATTGATTAAATTAGAGAAACGTGACGTTGGCCCGGAAGGGTTAAAGGAAAAAGGGAAATTTTGGAAACTTGTTGGCCGAGACGCACGAAGGAAGCCGATTTTTCGCTGCTGACCTTCCGAAATGATGTCGCGGAGGCCGAATCGACTACGCAAATTGCCCAAAACAAGCCCCCGCGGCCGTCGCCCAATCAGGACAATCGCATAGCCGCATCGATCCGAGAATTGATCAGGGCCGTCGGATTCGCATACTTCCCGATCCATCAAGATGAAAGGCGATGCGCTGACGAGCGTGCGACGCGCACGCGATGTTGTCGTCTAGAATCTTTTCTAGATCCCTGTTTTCCGCCCCCACGCGGGCTGGCAAATGAAAGGCCACTGCTCCTCCTCCCTACGCCATTAGACCCAAAACCCTTGCAGAACCAGCTCCGTAGATCAAGAAAGAAGCATGACGAAGGCGTTGGAGCTACCCGGCTTGGCGACGGCGGCCGGCTGGCTATCTCTGTTTCGCCAAGCCGGGATCCTCCGGCGTTGAGGGCGGCTGAGACACTCTCTCACTCTTAGTCCCTCTCTCTTGAGGTCGTGACCAAGGAAGAACCTCCCCGTCTTTGTTCTTTGTCCAAACCTCCTTCTTGCTTGATTTTAGCTCGAGGTAGTGACCAAGGAAGTTTTTGTCTTACAGGGTGTGCGTAACAACGTTTTATTACGGGAAATTATTTCTTTTTAAAAATAGTTTTATTTTTTTTCTATTTCTACTCCAAGAACAATTTCTTAATAAAATAATATGTTTGGTAATTATACAAAATTTATATTTTTGGAATAGAAAAAAAAAATAGAAATGCGTTTGCTAAAAATTTATAGATTTTTATATTTATTTATTTTTTCTTAGGACCGCCGACCGCCGCCCATCGCCGCATGACAGCCGCTTGGATTTGTCACTCGCCGCCGCACAACCGCCGCACGACCGCCGCACGAATGCCACACGACTATTGCACGAACGCTACACAACCACCACACGACTGCTGCATGACCGTTGATCACCACTGCAAAATTGCCGCCCATAGCCCATCGGCCACGAGAGGGGTGGTGGCCGGTGAGTTGTGGGCAGCGGTCCTACGGTGGCAGTCGGCAGTCATGCGATGGCAAGCAACAGTCATGCGGCGATTAGTGATGGCAGGCTATTGGCGGACAGTGGCGATTGTTGATCGGTGGGTTGTGGACGACGGCCAATGGGCTATGGGCAGCGGCAACCATTGCCGGAACAAAAAGTTACTTTATTTTTATTTTTTTATTTCTTGTTTCTAGAAAAGAAAAGTAAAGAAAAACTTATTTTTAGAAATTGTTCCTAAAAACAAGAAGCTATTTTTTTTTTTTTTTCTTCTTGTTTCTGCTCCGAATTTATTCCCCAGCCACTTTTCTATTTCGGGGAATATAAAAATAAGTTAGCGTTCCCAAATGATGTTTCCCGCCAAAACACAGTTGGGTATAAGGAGAAGTCTTTCTGTTGCAAAACCAACAACAGGATATCCTATCTTCCATCCTAGAAACCCTCTCCAATCGCGCGCTCTTCTGCAACTCAGCTTCAAGCTTTCTCACGTTAGGATTCTTCTGCAATTCCACAACTTTGCTCCAAGCTCTCTCAAGTTCTTCTGCTAATCCTCTCTCTCTGTGCGCTTTTCAAGAGGTTTTCTCGATAGCCTTCGTGCGTATGAACCTTTCTTGCTGTTTTCTCGTCATGGAGTTGTTTGCTTCGTGCATATGAATGAATCTTTCTTGCCGTTTTCTCGTCAGGGAGTTGTTTGCTTGGAACAGAGGGTAACGCTACTGTGTTTTATTGTAATAAGATCGCCGCCATGGTTTGGATCAGCAGAGAACATCCATTGACTACCTGCACCTTTTTCTTCACGGGTTGCTTTGTAATGGCGCTGCTCTATAAGGTAAGAAGTGTTTACTATGCTGCGCAATCTTTTTACTTCATCTCCTTCACCCTCCATGATTTATGTCCCTCGATGGGTTGAAGCATGATCGATTACAATGCCGTACAATCTTTTACGTCGTCAGGCGCTCTCATCAAACGAAGGCCATGTTTGAGGTCTTCTTTCTTGGTCATCCGAGTGGTCATGTATTTGTATAGATAAGCGCGAGTATAATATGTAATTTCTTTGAAGATAGGAGGCTGATGCCAATTTTGAGGTTAACCAAAATAAGCAAAGGCCTAAAGAAGAGGCCTAAAGGTATGGCTCGGCTGCAGAACCCTAGCATCACGCAAAGCATTGGCCATTTTTGTCTCTTGATCGAATTATTTGGATGGTAAGTTGTTCTCTTTTTGGCAATTAATTTTTATGTGATTGGCGTAATTTGAGCGGCGTACATAATCCAAACAGAATCTGATGATGTTGATTGGAATTATCGAATGAATCCTTAAATAGTTAAAAATTCCTTATTGATATCTATTCAAGATTTGAACCGAGAGTTCAATTCCTTTGATTGCCTATTTGGACTTTATATTATATTTCGGACATTGAGCATCTGATTTAGAAGCCACACAATTAAAAATCGAATCTAAAATACGGTGGATTCCAATCCTAAATCAAGTCTTTATAAGAGAAAAAAAAGAGGAGGAAAAAAAGGGTTTCCTTTTACTCTTCTCTTTCCTAAAGAAGCCGCAGCCGCACAAGTCAAAAGGAGACGCCGCGCGGTAAAAGCAAAAACAAAAAACAAGGAACGCGGAAGACGTTCTTGTGTCGGAACTCATACGCTCCTTGATTGCTGCGGTGAGTTTTATACTCAAATTAAGTGTTTTTTTTTTTTTTTTTAAATGATCACTTTTGCGTTCAGGCATATTCTAAGTGTAGCAAACACTCGAGCGTGATGGACAATCTTTGGTGTTTGGTTTGTCGCTTATGTCTTTGGTTATTTGATTTCAAGATCCTGTTGTTTTGGCATCATAAATCTGCTTCTGATTGTAGCAAAACGAATTGAAGTCTGGAATTTGAAGGTCTATTTGTACCAAAAGCCATGGATTAAATCACTGCCCGAGTTCCCTATAATGTCATTGTCTTAACGTACGCTTCTACTGGATGCAGGTCAGGGAACAAGACCAAATATGCAGATCTCTAAACAATTCCATACCGCCATCAACGGTCTAGATAAATAATACCACCTCAATAAATTTCGCTTACAAATAATGAGGAAAACTGACATATGTCGCGCACCATATTTTGCAAGGCAAGGCTCTTTGGGGTTTTGGGTTAATGAGCATGATTTTGTATTGCTTTGGAGTTCACGGGATTCGGCTCTCGTTCAATGGAGGAGGAATGGCTGCCAGGGCTCTGGATTGGCTGTGATCCAACTTTTGTATTGGAGGGACTACTTTGACTCGGAGCGTTTGCCATATATATATGTATGTATGTATGTATGTATGTATGTATGTATACTGTATGCACATGTACATTTTTTCTTCTTTTTTGCAGTATCGCTCTTGCGTATGTGATCTGCTCTCTGTCGGGAATGAGCATACAGTTACGGCTCCTGTTCCCGGTGTCTGGCCCTATGTTCTCATATGTCTTTCGAATATCGCTGTTATCTTGATCGTGATTTTCTCCACATCGACCATGATCAAGAGTTTTGGAGTAGTTATTTTCCTATTTGCGGACGATGTGATGGACAAGATTATAGCCATAGCCTCAAAAGATCATCCTCTGTCAATTATTACCACGACTTTGCTATGCTTGATAGGTACGCATCCCCTTCATCTGCATGTTGGAAACCAACCAACAATTTACAATTTTTCTTCTCTGATGCAGCGTGGTGCGGTTTCGTCATGGATCACTGGAACTGGAAAAGGTCTCGTCTTTGATTCTACCTTGTTGCTGACACTTGATGAGACAACACAGATTCTGCAGAGTCCATATCAACTTTTTTTTTCTTTGACATTAGACATTTAGATGTGGGTCCAAATATTTTCCCCATCGGTGTTCTTTATGCACTTCTGCAGAGTCGACACAAATTCCTTGTACTAAGGCCTTTACTAGGACTTTACTACACTTGCATAATCATTCATTGTTGCACTAGAAAACCATATTGCTTTTTTTGCTATGCTTGCTTCAAGATCTTCAATGGTGCTCGAACGAATTTATTTTTACACAGCCCTAGCTGGCCACAAATTACATGTGAGTTTTCACAGAAGCTAGAGTAGGAATTCCCAGCTTTGGCGGCTGACCTGCGACCGATCTAATATTTTTTCGCTCTATCCCACCAAGGATCACTAATCAACTTCAGCAAGCCTGACCTCTCAATCCGGATCGTCGGTGCTTATTGAACCCAAGTGAGAGCACTTAAAGCGCCCAAATCCCATATTTTGCAGTGTCTTTTCATTGTGCAAGAAATGCTAACTCTTCTGTGCGTGTCATGTTTTCATTGAAGCATGTAAAAGGATCTGTTGGAGATGTGTTTCAGAGTTGTTGCTGATGTTCTGTTGTTTTTTTTTTTTTTTATTCAGTCAAGTTTATTTGTTAGGCAGTTGGTTTGTTGGCTATTTTCTAGGAAGTGGAACAAGTCTTTTTGCATGTTTGTGTGCGATTCTATTTTGCACATTTGTGTGCAGTTCCAAAATAGGTTCTTATTTAGCTTGTACTTGACAGTTTTTATTAACGATGTATGAAGTTCATTGTTCTGCTGCATTCCTTCTCTCTTAGTGTAACAAAGAAGTTTATGCTATTAGTTGATTATATTAGCTATAACAGTGGTATTAGAGCCTCTATGGGATCTTGGACTATGAAGTGAGGGTAAGTGAATGAAGACTGCTTCCAATCTGCAAAGAAAAAGGTCGATAGAGGCAAGATCAAGTGGATTCTTTGCAATGGTTGCTCCAGTCTTTACTGGGGAAAATTATCAAGCTTAGGTTGTCAAGATGATAGCATTCTTGGAGGGTCATGATCTATGGGAGGCTGTGGAGAATGATTATGAGATTGCTCCACTTCCAAACAATTCGACCTTGAATAAGATAAAATACCATAAAGATAGAATCACAAGGAAGGCCAAGGCAAAGTCTTGCGTCTCACCCCCTATTTTCACAAGGATCATGAGATGTGATTCTGCAGAGGCAATATGAGATTTCTTGAAGGATGAATATGAGGGAGATGAGAAGATAAGGAGCATGAAGGTGCTGAATCTTTTGAGGGAGTTTGAGAGACAGCAAATGAAGGATTCAGAGTCAGTGAAGGAATATTCTAATAGGCTGATTGAGATAGCTGAAAAAATCAGAGTCTTAAGGATTGGCTTGAAGGATGAAAGACTGGTTTAGAAGATCCTAGTGTCTCTTCCAGAGAAGTTTGAAGCCGCCATAGCTTATTTGGAAAATACAAAAGACTTAGTTGACATAAAGGTTGCAGAATTATTAAATGCCCTATAGGCACAGGAGCATAGAATACTGATGAGAAGAGAAGAGCTTGTAGAGGGTGCACTGCAAGCTAAAGTGAAGTCCAATGATGGATGCAAATGGAGGAATTGGAATCAATCCAAAGGAAATGCTGGTGACTCCAAGTTTGCAGCAAAAGAAGGAAATTCTAGTGGGTATGACAAATGGAAGAAGAACAAGAAGCTTTGTCAACATTGTGGTGAAACTAATCATCAGTCCTTTAGATGTTGGAGGAAGCCTGATGCTAAGTGCAGAAGATGTCACAAGTTTGGTCACATGGAAGCGATCTGCAAAGAGAAAAATTACCAACAAGCAAGAGAGGCACAAATAGCAGTGAATGAGACTGAGGAAGAATACTTATTTGTAGCTTCTTGTTCAGGCTCTTCTATTGAGAATGATGCATGGCTGGTGGATAGTAACTGTACCAATCATATGACTAGCAATTTTAAACTATTTAGGAGTCAAGACAAATCAATCAGGTCCAGAGTCAAAATTAGCAATGGACAGTATATTGAAGTGCAAGGGAAGGGTACAATAGAGGTGAAGTTATTCAGTGATGCTCTCTTTGTGCTAAAAGTTGACCAGAATCTATTAAGTGTTGGTCAATTAGTTGAGAAGGGCTATGAGGTGAAATTTGAAGGGAATGAATGTCTTATTAATAATTTAGATAGCAAAGAAGTGCCGAGAATGCCAATGAGGGACAAGAGCTTCATGTTCAAGCCACAAGAGATGCAACAAATGGCTTTAAAGTGCAAAGAAGAAAATGTAGAGTTATGGCATAAAAGGCTTGGGCATGTTCACAGGAAGAACATGTTGTTTATGCATACGAATAGCTTGGCAGATGACTTGCCAAGTTCAAAGGAAGAATTTCCACAGTGCAGAACTTGTCTTATTGGCAAGCAAGCTAGATTTCCTTTCAAATGAGGAGAATTTGGAGAGCATGTGAGAAGCTACAATTAGTCCACACGACTTATGTGGACCTATGTCTGAGTTATTTGTCAATGGTAGCAAGTATTTCATTACTTTCACATATGACTTGACTAGAATGAGTTGGATTTATTTTCTGTAAGCCAAATCTGAAGTTGATGATGTGTTTGTGAAGTTCAAAGCCTTAGTTGAGAATTAGAGTGTGAAGAAAATTAAAATACTCAGGTCTGACAATGGTTCTGAGTATACTACTCACAAGTTTAAGTTAAACTGTGAGCAAGGAGGCATTGTCCAACAATTCACTGCTCCCTATTCACCTCAATAGAATGGGGTTAGTGAGAGGAAAAAACAGAAGCATTATGGAGATGTCCAGATGTATGATGCAGGAGAAGATGTTACCCAAGAAGTTTTGGGCTGAGATAGCTAATACTGCAGTGTTTCTGTTGAACAGATTGCCCACAAAGACCTTAGAGAGGTCAACACCTTTTAAAGTCTAGTATGGTGTTAAACCTTCTGTGAAGAATTTGAAGGTTTTTGGGTGTTTGTGTTATACTCATGTTCCTCAGGTCAAGAGGGACAAGCTGGATAAAAGAGCAAAGCTTGGAATCTTCATTGGGTACAGTCTCCAATCAAAGGCTTACATGATTTTTCACCTTATGATAGGGAAGGTAATTGTGAGTAAAAATGTTGTTTTTCTAGAGGAAGATGAGTGGAATTGGATAGAAGAAAAGAATGCAAGACAACAACAATTTGCAAAACAACAACCTGCAGCAATTGTAGAGGTTGATGAAGTTGTGGATGGATTGGAAGATAGTATAGATGATTTTCCAGTAAGAGGCGCAAGGTCACTTGCTGAAATCTATTAAAGAAGCAATATAGCAGTACTTGAACCATCTAACTTTGTGGAAGCTAAGGAGGATCAGAGGTGGATTGCAGCAATGTAGGAGGAGTTTGCAATGATTCAAAAAAAAACCTCACATGGGAGCTTGTTGACAGACCATCTGATAAGAATGTGATTGGGGTTAAGTGGGTGTTCAAAAAAAAACTTAATCCTGATGGTTCTGTTAATAAACATAAAGCCAGACTAGTTGTGAAAAGCTATGCTCAAATATAGGGAGTAGACTATTTTGAAACATTTACTCTTGTGGCAAGACTTCATACAATCGGACTACTATTAGCTGTTGCAGCAGAGAAGGGGTGGCCTATATTTCACTTAGATGTCAAGTCCACATTTCTAAATGGAGAGCTTGAGGA
The DNA here is from genome assembly GCA_017140185.1 of Eucalyptus polyanthemos subsp. polyanthemos. NCBI lineage: Eukaryota > Viridiplantae > Streptophyta > Magnoliopsida > Myrtales > Myrtaceae > Eucalyptus > Eucalyptus polyanthemos. The sequence continues at coordinate 16,877,252 of CM029457.1, read as the reverse complement.
GGAGATTTTTGTTGAACAACCTAAAGGCTTCAGTATCAAAGGGCAAGAAGAGAAGGTATATAGATTGAGGAAAGCTATATATAGATTGAAGCAGGCTCCAAGAGCATGGTATGGGAAGAGAGACCAATATTTGCAGGATTTTGGCTTTGTAAGAAGCTTTAGTGAGTTCACTCTTTATGTCAAGAGGGTGAATCATAGTATTGTAATTTTGTCACTCTATGTAGATGATTTTATTGGTGATAGGGAATGATGTGGAACTAATAGAGAGGGTGAAGCAAAGTCTGTTTTTACATGTGTTTTGAGATGTCAAATTTGGAAAAGATGGTTTATTTTTTGGGTCTGGAAGTCAAACAAGCTTCACATGAGATCTTCATTTGCTAGAAAAAAAAAATACATGAAGGAAATTCTAAAGAAGTTTCAAAGGAAATATTGTTGAAGTGTAAGAATTCTTATGGCTGCTAAGGAGAAGCTATGGAAGAATGATGGAATGGATGTAGTAAATGCTTCTATGTGTAGAAGCTTGATTGGATGTCTTGTGTATCTTACAGCAACTAGACTAGATATTCTATTTGCTGTGAGTGTTTTATCCAGATTTATGAGTAATCCTAGTCAGTTACATTTGATTGCTGCAAAAAGGGTCTTGAGATATTTCAAAGGAACATTGTTCTTTAGTGTGAAATTTAGGAAATGTCAGAAGTTTAAGTTGCAGGTTTTTTCTGATAATGACTGGGCTGGCTCAATGAATGACATGAAAAGTACATTTGGGTACTGTTTCACTCTTGGTTCTTCTTGTTTCTCCTAGTGTTCCAAAAAGTAGGAGATTGTAGCTCGGTCCACTGCAGAGGCTGAGTTTATAGCAGCAACTGTAGCTGCAAATCAAGCTTTGTGGCTGAAGAAGATAATGAAGGATCCGTGGTTAAATTCTAGTGATTGCATTGAAGTTAATGTGGACAATCATGCTACATTAGCAATATCATAGAATCCTGCTTTCCATGGCAAAACCAAGCATTTTAAAGTCAAATTCTTCTTTCTGCGTGAAGTACAACGAAGTGGTGAAGTTATGTTGGTCTATTGCAGATCTGAAGATTAGCTTGCAAACATGTTAACAAAGCCACTTCAGGCTGGAAGATTTGAGTTGTTAAGAGAGAAAATAGGAGTTTGTAGCATCAACTAATCCAAGGAGGAGTTTGTTGGAGATGTGTCTCAGTGCTGCTACTGATGTTCTGTCATTTTTTTTTTATTTAGTCAAGTTTATTTGTTAGGTAGTTGGTTTGTTAGCTATTTTCTAGGAAGTAGAACAAGTCTTTTTACACATTTGTGTGAGGTTCTGTTTTGCATGTTTGTGTGCAATTCTAAAATAGGTTCTTATTTAGCTTGTACTTGACAGTTTTTATTAGCATTGTATGAAGTTCATTATTCTGCTCCATTCGTTCTCTCTCAGTGTAACGGAGAAGTTTCTGCTATTAGTTGATTATATCATCTATAACAGTTTTGCAGTATTGATCAAGGAGTTTCCCATAAGCAAGGATGATTTCAAAGACAACAATTGTCGAAAGCCTCTAATCTCTCTATAAGATTTCCATGTGATATAAACCCTAAAATAGTAAAGACATCTAAAAGGGTCACGGACATGGTTCCCCATGGGAAAAAGAAACAATTGGTCAATAGAGACTAGAAGTAAATAGTAAACAATAGTCCCCTTTCTAAATCACGAAACAACATACTAAGCTCAAATGTCATCTCTATGTCTACATTCTTCCATGATAATTGAGTTTTTACGTCATCCTTTAGTCACAAGTACCAAAAGTGAAATTTTTTCTTTTAGACGAAGGAAAGCTTTGAAACCTAGAAGGGGCAGATGTCCAAATATCCTTAATGGAAGAATGTTGTAGATGAAGTTTCTCATTCCTTCTAGGTGGGAAGCAAGGCTTGAGAGGTGATGGAAAATGATCATGATCTAAGAGATAGGGCCCAAGAAGCAACAACTCAGGGTTCTCTTCTATGGTGCTCAGTAACCGAAAACGACAATAATCAACATCTTCATTACGACAAACATCATCGAAGTGTGAGATAAAATATTCAAGGAGGAATTTGGGAGTTTCAGTTGCTAGGGAAGTAGCTTAGAAACATAGTGTGAAGGGTTTAGGGTTTAAGGGAGGAGACAAAATAATATGGAAAAGAATATGGAGAAAGAGACAATAGACATATACTCATTCTCATAGTAGAATACGACAATTCAATATTACAATATCTACTAGAATTCAAAGTGATGTGTCAAAATATAATAGAAGCCGTTGATTTGAATCGACTGTGGAAAAAAGATTTCAGAAAAGGGAAAGGCGTGATCATCATCTTTAGAAGATTGAGTGTGAAATGAGGTATGCCTTTAAATGAAATAAATTTTCAATTTACTTCTTTTAAAAGGGGACATATATTAACATCGAAAGTTACCCTTGTTATCACGTAGTTTGTCATGAGGGGTGTTGAGACTTGAAATTATTCTCATTGTCACCTGTTGGTCACAAGAATAACAATAGTAGTAATCTAGCCCATATCAATCATAAAGAAGAAGGATGATCAAGGTCTTCAAGAGCCTTTGGGCTAAGTTACATAGGCCTACAAGAGGAGATACGTAGTTCGATGGTAAGGCAATGAATTGTCATGTGTCCAAGCCTAGAGATGCTACTATGGACATAAAATTCAAGTAGAAATGGTGTCAAAATTCAAGCGAAAACAGCTGATGCACAAAAAGGCGTTCAAAATTAAAGGAGTTGTTATTACTTGCTAGTCAAGTCTTGCAAGCATCGACAGGGCAAGAAACAAGACATGGATAAGACGATTAAGGAAAGAGTAAACAATGTTGGAGAAATTAGGAGCGACTTTCAAGGAAGGACTGATAGTTACCAGGTTATTCTATAAATACCGCAGATCATCCAACGAAGAAGCTCCCCTGAACAACACACCAAAATCATTAATATTATCCTTTAGTTATCTTAGCCTAGACTAGTTTAGTTGTAGCTTTGGATTCCCAACATTGATTCACTACCGGTAAGTGTCTATCCCAAGTAGTGCTATTGATTAGATTCCAGTGTGGTCCTACAGTCTAGTGTCATTGATTAGATTCTGATATTGTGTCCTCGAACCCATTTAGGAGCAATGTCTACCCATTGTTGTTTATACCATCCAGTGTCGTCAATTAGATTTTGATTTTATGTTCTCGAACCCATTTAGGAGCAGTGTCTTCCCGATATTCTTTTTACTGTCCAGTGTTGTTGATTAAATTCTAATGTTATGTTCTTAACCCATTTAAGAGCAGTGCCTTTCCAGTGTTGTTTCTATTGTCCAACATTATTGAATAGATTCCGATGTTGAGTCCTCGTACCCACTTAGAAGCAATGCCTTCCTAGTGTTGTTTCTACCATCCAGCGTCGTCGATTAGATTTCAACATTATGTAACCCCCTTGATCTTAGTCGGTTCTCATTAGTGTACTGAAGTGTAATTAAGTTAAGCTATTGATTAGATTCCGACACTTGTTATCACCAGTTTCGAGCTTGTATTGAATGATTGCATTGGACTTAGAATTATATATATATATTTGCATTTGATCCTCTTGATTCAATATTAGCATAGAACCTAATCCCCTTAACTAAATATCAAAACACAACATTTGGTCAAAGATATTTCATTGCGAGATTCAAAACTAGCAAAACACTATCACATGTCATCTAACCCAGCAACTTTACTCTAAAATTTAACAGAAACTAACGGATGATACATTTGTTATAGGTATATCAATTTGTTGTAAATTTTTCATAAGTAAACCAGTACAAATAAATTGACTAATTAATGCTAGAAGTTCAGGGCATTCAATTTTGGCATTGTCTTGTGAAATCTTATAGTACGAGAGAGGGTATATTCATGTACGGCTTTTATCTACTGTCTTCACTAAAAGAATCATCACATGCGATTCATGTGTCTTTCAAATACTCATTAGAGGAAAATTTTAATTTACTCTCCTTGTCCAATAGCTTGTGCCCATTGCCGTTGATCATCCAACAAAGCCACAGTCAGCATTTGCTCTCAATGACCTTCATTGCCCGCTTGTCTACTTCTCCCTCATTAGTCCCTTCTAGTGTATGTCTGTCTCCCCCCCCCGCCCTTCTCATGCTTGACAATGGCCTCCCTCACAATATTGTTTCTAAGTCGACCCAAGATGGTGAAACTCAAATCGACTTAGATGAGTAGATAGAAATAACGCATATAAGGAGTCCTATTGAAATGAAAAAGTGTGTCATTCTTAAATTTAATTGGGGTTCAAGATAGTGGATGAATTGGATTGAAAAAAGAGGCATTCCAATTATAAGAAATTGAAAAAAACCCTCGTTGGAACTAAAATTCACAATTCTATCGTAATTAAGTGATAATGACAATTTCAGTGGAGAGAGAGAGAGAGAGAGAGAGAGAGATGATGATGAAGCTAGACCCGTTGGAGGAGAGATAGTGGAGGAGTGAGGACAGCTGTGATTTTCCCTTGGTGTCTAAACTGACAAGGGATGAAAATCCAACAACTAATTGGATGGTGACAACGCATGAATTCCGGTCTATCACTCGATACATTGATTCTCACTTTAGTAATTTTGAAATGTTTTAGACTATCCATCGCTACAATACATAGATTGCACATATAAAGTAAGGATTTAGAGCTTCACATTGGGTTTGTAATTGGTAGACTTTATGTTTTATAATCACAACCAACGTGATGTTATAATCTTGATAATTAGCTAACATCAAGTGGAGATAGCATAATTCAAGTTATATTCAGAAAATTTAAAAAAAAAAATCATTTTGATTAAAGTTTTGTTCGTTTTACAAAATATCAATAACTTGGAAACATTTATAAAATTTAATCATTTGTATCGCTTACACAAATGAATGAACAAAAAATATTTTTATTATTCATGAAAATATTTAGACACAATCTGTTGTTGATAGGGAAAATATTATTTATCGGCAAATTATATAAATTATATAAATAATTTTTTTTAGTAAAATATCTTTAAGATCATTCTTCTTCTTTTTTGAAATAAAGAAAGTCTAACACTGTTGAGATAGATGAACGGCAGCTAATTGGAGCCCAACGCGTATGAGTTGTCGGATTTTGTCTCTTTACTCGCACGCATAGATCTGATGTGAATCGGATGCTTGAAAAGTAATGCTCTCCTTCACGACAAATCCCTAAAGAAGCACTTGCGCAACCGGACAGTACGAGGGTCACGTGGAGAAGTCATTTCATCCTCCACAGCTTCCAGATCATTTTCCGACGGGCCGAGGTCACATCTGATTATAAGCTTTCGAAACTTTTCTCGTGTATCTCCAAATACTAAAGAACGATAAACTTCTATATTTTTCCGTGCCATTAATACTTCCAAATTTATATCGGTGACCCAAAATTACCTCCCGTGAGCTAACAGATTTGATGTGATCATGGACGCCCGCCATCACTCCAGATTTCTAACGGCCACGCACACTGCCACATGGGACTTTTAATGGCCATCTGGACAGAATGTATATTTTCGAAATTGGCACAAATTTAAGGTATTGACATGACGAAAAAAAGTTTGGGATATTGGCATCCAACTAGGAAAGGTTGACAATTTTCGGTATGATTATCCCTTTCCGACTAAGAGAGTCAACATCATGCGAGGCAGCTGCATGCAATGAACAATAAAATGTGATCGAGTAGTACATCCTGTCCTAACAATTGAACGAGCAGAGAAAAACTCATGCCCTCATTCAATATTGTCACAAAAATTCCTTTGGTTTGGTGAATTAGTTAATTTGCTTTTAAGATATTGCAAAGGACTCTAAAGGAGAATATGGATGAGTAATCACTCAAAATGTTGACCCAAATTAGATTCTTAATGAGGATTTCATTCACACAACGCATGCTTGAAAAATGAGGCACGCAAAGCAATATCTCTTATTAACCCAAGGGATTGACTCATTGATCGAGAAGTATGATCGATGCTTATACGAATTAGGCATGCAAGATGATTTCGATGTAATCAGTTCTGTGTTTTTGAGCAGTCAACAGGAGTTTCAGCTCTCATTACGTGCAGTCCATGAAGTTAGTGAGGTATTTTATGGGTCTGGAGTTCATCTATATAAGATGAGCTTGCACATTTTTACTCATAAAGAATAATATAGGATCATGGAGTAATTTAACATGACTTGCTGCGAGAAATGAGATATTACGACCTACCTACACCAAGATGTGGACTGTAGGAAGATATATAGATCTAAGCAATTGGGTTATACTTAAGAATCCTAGAAGATTTTACTACATCTGTTCTAATTCATTTTTTCCGAAATTATTTTTTTGTTAAATCTCAGTTAGAACAAGATGCGATCGTCAATACATTATAGTCCATTATCCACAGAATTTCATTTTTTTTATATATATGGAGACCATATTTTATGTTTACTAGTTGAACAAAGAGGAATGGTCGTCATGCAGCAAATTCCAAATTTCATACCGTGCAAGCAATTAATTAAGCATTACAAGGTCTTTTAAGTGCGGGACATACTGTAATTAGATGGCGTGATCCGCTTGTCTTTGTTTGGGAAAGTCAATGTTTCCATCAATTGGAGTTGGCGAACCTTCGTAAGGGCGACAATTTTCCCTATTAGTCAATATCTATCCAAACGAAATTCAATTTTGGCCACTTCTGAACCATTCTCTCTCTTACGACCAAAAAAAAGAAAAAACTATTCTTTCTCTCTCTCTCTCTCTCTCTCTCTCTCTCTCTCTCTCTCTCTCTCTCTCTTTTCTGGTGAAACAGGTAGACTTTGTTTTGATAGGGAATTTACTATATGTGCTAATTGAGAAAAAAGCAATGTGTACTGTTGACTTAAATATTTTCACTTTGGGTCCTTCAATTTGTAAATTTCTTTCAATTAAACCCTTGTAATATATTTGATCATGTCCTTGAAATTGCATCAATTTTATAGACTAGATCCCTCGTGCTACAAATGAGATTAAATAGAGTTGACATGCCCGTTTAAGCCAATCAGAGTTTAATTATTTTGATCAATTGTCACATGAAATCACTTTTCCCACAAAAATTTGCACGAATGACTATATTAAAATTTTACGCAAAAGTTTAGAATTAAATTGACAAAATTGAAAAGTTTATGACTTAATTTGCATCCATGTAATAGAATTAGAATTGATTGGACAATTTATTCTGCATGATACTAGAAACTTCAAAAGTGGGTACTGCAACCAGGACTTGAGTAGTGAAATTTCTTAACGTGAACACCGCCCTCGAGCTTGTTCCATCTGACTCTTGCTGACTTTCAAGGAGGGTGGGGTTTATTAGAAGAGTTATGCAAGTTACCAGAATTTATCAAACAAATTGACGATTTAAGGACCTTAAAAACATATATATATATATACACGAGTTCAAGGCCAAAAACGAAAATTTGGACACTAGAAAACAAACATAGAGAGTGAGTAAAAAAAACCAACATATGTCGCAACCCCTCCATTGGTCCATTAAAATAGATAACACATGCAACTATACCTATATATTCATACTTTTCGCAGTAAGCCATCTTCTTTAATTCATATGAACCTTCTTAAAAGTTCAAAAGCTGAAAGTGAGAAGATTCTTGGCTTGATATCTCTTAAGGAAATTACTACTAGAATCTGATATGAGTATGGTCGGGTTATATTTGCTTAGAATTGACAGAATGATATAGACCTATAAATTAATTTCAGGCCCAAAATTTCTGTACGGTGAGATAAGGGTTAGTTTGCAAATAGAAAGCTAATAAGTCCAGACTATGCATCATCGGGCTATATATATATTGATCAATTTGGTGTTGAACTTGTTTGGTCAAAATTAAAATTTCATATATTATAGATGCAGACAACCAATGCCGTTGACTTGAGAAGAAAGAAAAAGCATAACAGTGCAGAAACTCTTGTATAAATACCCCCGAGTTCATTCAAGTGCAACGCACAAAAGCACACTTCGCGCACAGCCGTCAAGCTAGTGCTTCTCCTCCTCCTTCGCTTGTCTCCTTCTTCGCTGAAACTCAAACTCCAAGCGATGGCTTGCGAGAACTCTTCTCCCAGACCCGCCTTCTTATTTTTGCTGTGTTTCCTACTTGGAACAGCCTCGGCTCAGCTGTCCAGAATTTTCTACTTCACATCCTGTCCCAGCGCCCTCCACACCATTAAGTCCGGCGTGAACTCCGCAGTGTCCAGCGAGGCCCGCATGGGCGCCTCACTGCTCCGCCTTCACTTCCACGATTGCTTTGTCAATGCAAGTCCCTCTCCTCCGAGTCTCTCCTCTCTTTCCCATTGATTTCTACCTTTGTTTCTCTTCTGTCATTCAAGCTGCCTGCAAGCGTGCGTGCATGATGCATCTTTATGCCTGTGCTTGTGAAACATTCCAACCACCCTCATAGTCAAAGGCATCATTAGATTTCGCTTCTACGCAATTAATGTACTCTCTTTTTCGCTAACCAAAACAGTAGGTACGAAATTCGCATAATGAATTAGTCGAGTCTGACCGACCTTTTCGGTATATTGTTGTGCCATGCATTTTTGTGAGTTAATCAAAGATGGACAAGAATGTTGATGTGTATACTCTTAATTTTTTTATTACACAGACAATATATGCTATAATTTTTTTATTATAAAAGCCATGCGGGCGAACGTACTTTATGCTGATCATGTTGTTGATAAGATGTGCGTGTATGATTAGCTAACTGTTTTAAACCCGATGAACTCGATGATTTAGATCATGCAAAAGTCCTAAACGTTGCAGCTGGAAAAGAAAGAGAGAGACCGCCATGCTTTTTAAGTCAAATACGCGTTTATCACGTTTGGCAAAACCAATCAATCTTTCTCAATAGGTTTCAATCATATTTTGATCACCATCCCTTTGGTTGCCATACTTTTCTAAATTTAAAATGATATTTTATGGTAAAATATCAGTTTTAATGGAATTCGTTAATCCAATGGTATTCTAGAAATCATATTAGATCTTTGAATAAATGAATTTCGCCTTGTGCATGGCCTCACTAGTTTGCTTCCAACACAAATTTAGAGTGTCAATCTAAATTAACTAATTTATTTAGTGTACCTTCTTTGTGTTCTTTGTGCATAATTTAAGAGTTGCCTGCATCCTAATGGACCTTTCTCCATCAAACATGCCGTCTCTACTTTGATCTTGATATTTAAAGGCTGATCGATTTTCTAAATAACAAATATGACATGTTTACAGCTTTCTCCATTAGATTTGTGGGTTGCTTTTCTTTTTCCTATATAGGTTGGAAATCGTCTACATTTTCAATTTTAATCGATACATAATTGGTCATTCGAGAAGGCCAAACTCAGGCTAATTCTAGTGAATCATAAAGTCGGTGACTCCCCTCTATTAAATATTAAAGAACGCGCCATGTTACTAACCAAAAATCTTGATTAAGAGAACACTTCAAAGCGCAATCATTTTGTTTCTAGTCCGACGAATATTGGATGCATTGTTCCTTGAGAAAGAACACGGAGTAAAGTCAAAAGGCATGAGAAAGAGTGTCACCCCCGTATAAACTGGTGTCTCTAGTCGTTCAGAGTGGGGGACAAAAAGGGGGAATGATAAGGGAGACAACCAGTGTTTATGCTCTAATTTCAGGAAAATTTATAACAACCAAACCTCCTGTCTACAACCAATGAATGAAATGAACGCCAATCGGATCGATTTTCCAACTAGAAGGGCTGATTAATAATTTGTGGTGCAAAATATGAAACAGGGATGTGACGCGTCGATTCTGTTGGATGACACCACGAACTTCACCGGGGAGAAGACCGCCGGCCCGAATGACAATTCCATACGTGGATTCGAGGTGATCGACACGATCAAGTCCCAACTGGAGAGCAGCTGCCCTGGGGTTGTGTCCTGTGCTGACATCTTGGCCGTCGCCGCGCGTGATTCTGTTGTTGCCGTAAGTGCACATTTTCTTCTCAACACTAGCAATCAGTTGGGAGGAAAAAATCACATGCTATGTTACCTTTCTATATTAGCACTAACATGTTTGGATTTATTTGTTTATTTAATTTTCAGTTAGGTGGCCCAAGTTGGAGAGTCTTATTAGGAAGAAGAGACTCGACCACCGCAAGCCTAAGTGCTGCTAATAGCGACATTCCTGCCCCAACTTTGAGCCTTAGCGACCTCATCACCACCTTCTCTAACAAAGGCTTCACTGCCAAAGAAATGGTGGCACTTTCAGGTCTTTTTTTTTTTCTTTTTTTCTTTTTTTGGTTGCATTTTATAATAAAGAATTATAATAAAGCTCAATTGATATACTAAGATCGATTTACAAAAACTGTTCAATTGTTGTCAATAGGATCGCACACGATAGGTCAAGCCCGATGCACAACTTTCCAGACCCGGCTTTATAATGAGAGCGACATCAACGACACATTCGCAACGTCACTAAAAGCAAACTGCCCGAGCTCTGGAGGTGACAACAATCTCTCTCCTCTCGACACCATGAGCCCGACGTACTTCGACAACGCCTACTTCAAGAACTTGCAAACCCAAAAGGGGCTTCTTCACTCGGACCAGCAATTGTTTAGTGGTGGTTCCACGGACGCTCAAGTGAACACTTACAGTAGGAATTCGGCTACTTTCATGACAGATTTTGCTAACGCCATGGTGAAGATGGGTAACCTCAGCCCACTCACCGGCTCAAGCGGTCAGATTAGGAAGAACTGCAGGAAAGTCAACTGATGATTCTTGTGGGTTTTACTTTTGCTATCTTTAAAGTCTTGGTATTACATCTCTTATGTTCTGAAATTTACTTTGATAATAAAGGGTCCAATGTATTGTCTACCTGGGATGGTTGGTCCCACTTTTAATATCTACGTATGACGCATTAAAGTGGTGTTCATGCTGTTGTAACATGTGGTGTAATCACAAATTCATTATTTACAGTTTCAATATATTTAAATTGTGTTAGAATTAAATCTGATCGAGGTTTTTTACGATTGGGGATTCACGTGAAGCAAATTATAATGGTAAGAACTCTCTGACACGTCTAGCATTTTTCTTTCTGAAATTCACAATATTGCATATGCATTGGACGACAAGAGAGCTTTGGAAGTAAAATTTGACAATTCCTTTCCCTTCCACGTTTGTTTTGCTTGTGGGCCTTGTTAGGCCAATGCCCTACCTAACTTTCAACGTTATTCCACTCCAATAGTGTTTCTCCAAACAACAACGAAGAAAAAACGTATGGAGATTTTGGGGTAAAGCCTCATACGAAGTCATTGAAAATTAAAATTCAATGGATTTTGTAAGCAAGCCATTAAATATTTCTTTTTATAATTCCTCAAAATTCTAAAATTTGAGTTCTTTGCAATGTTGATACAATTATTTCCAACGAAATTCTCAACAAATCTTAGCTACAATAACTTTTAGCAACTAGCAAGACTAATTTAGAGAGTAGACCGTACTCTGATGAAATATAGATAACTATTTGGCATCACAAGCTGTATAACCAAAAACCTACTTATTTCACTTGCCAATATGTGTGGGTTTACTTCTGGCAAGTAATCAATTAATCATATTATCTCTGGAGGCCGGTGTAAAATATATAAAATAAAAGCTACAGAGTCTTCATAGTTTAGAATAATTCTTAAAGCTGCATGACTATAGAAGTACCATTGGGGCATCATCATATTTTCCATCGGGCCTGAGACTCAGATCGCTTATAAAACCCCATAGACCACTAACCATTCACTTGAGGGCTTAAGGCCCAGATAATTGGACAGCCCATGACCTACCTTTTTAAATGGCTAAGCTACGGTTGATAAGGTAGGGGAAAGCAGGCCATGGAGCCCATTGAATTCAACTTCCTTTGCGAAATCCATGAAACATTGACTTTTACTTTCACCTGAGACCACTCTAGGTGATCGTCAACTATTGTTCTGGCTAACTACGAAGTTGTGCACTTATATTCGCATGTCGGATTATGTGCAAAAGAATGCCACATGCCCAAACATTATTAACCAATGAGGCATCCAAATAGTGTTGCATTAGCCCCAAAAAAAGGGAAAAAAATAGAACATGCGCATAGAGAGAGAGAGAGAGAGAGAGAGAGAGAGAGAGAGAGGATTCCAAATACACTACATATGGTGAAAGGACAAAGATACTCTAGCTTTCGAAAGTAAAGTATGCATTTGGTTCAACTTTCTCAAGAAGCTTTCAGACTCCAAAACCCCTTGGGAAAATGCTAGGATGTTTGGCAAGCCTATCCAAGGGGTTTTCAATCAAATGCTGGCCTTAGGAAAATTGAAAGTCTAATGCTAATAGGGACTAGTTTTGGGCTTTCAATATTTGGCAAAATGTTGAAATTGTTTTTTTTTTTTTTTTCAAAACTACTACATAATTTTTTTAGTTTTACATCTCATTTTTCCAAAACTATCCTTACTTCATTAGAGTCAGCAAAGAGTTCAAAATTTTTTAATTTAAAAAAAAAAAAAAATCCAAGAACCCTTTATAAAAAAAAGATTTGTCAAATACTTTTTACGCCAAAATACCTTTACAAAGAATCTTTTACAAAACACAATTTACATTTTCCCAAAGCCCTTTAGGACAAAGATATTTCCGTTTTCCCAAGGCCCATTTCCAAAACTGAACCAAACACGCCCAAAGTTACCCGTTAGAATGAAATTGCCTCTATATGTTATGGAATTTACAAGAAAAAATACACCAAGAAAGAAATCCCTAATTCTAATTCTTTAGAAAAAGTTTGAAAAAGTTTAGAAAAATCTTAAACCTATTGCATTTGTATCAATTTAGCCCTAAACTATAAATCTTTTAATTTTGTCCTAATGCAGTCCTTCCAACAATAATTTTAGCTAGATATTGTTGATGTGGATATTGGTTTATTGACGTGGAACGATCAAGTATTGCCGTAAACAACTTTTAATAATATTTTAATATTTTTTGAATTATTTATTTATTTCTTTCCTTTTCTTTTCTTTTCCTTCTCCTCATTCTTCCTCTAATCGATTGCCAGACCTCACCAACCTAGCACAAAGCCATCCTCACAGCCTCTAGCGAGGGCTCACCTCTAGCTAGTCGTTGAGATCCGGTGACTGACCAAAGGAAGAAGGAAGAGAATGGGGAAAAAGAAAAGGAAAAGAAAATAAATAAATAGTTCGGAAAAAACTAAAATATTATTAAAAAGACGTCCATGTCGGTCGACCAATGTCCACTTCAGTAATATCAGGCCAAAATTAGTGAAAATGAATTGGCATTAGGTCAAAACGTTTAGAACTAAATTGACACCAATAAAAGGTCTATAACTAAATTGGCATAAATGCAAAAAACTTAAAACTTTTCTGACACTTTTCCCCTAATTCCTTTAACTCTCTCCTCCCTCCCCCACCTCAGCTACCATTCATGATGGTCGGTGCACCTACTGTTCCCTACCTGTCCCAACTTGACATCGCGTCCACGTTCGTCGTTTGTTATTCACGTACACTCGTTGAAGGAGTATCAAACCCCTACTCTATCCTCGAATCTATGCAAGTCTCACCAAGGGTTTGCCGGGGTGGTGTCACTTGTTTGTGTCGCCTAAGTTTGGCAACATTGAATTTGGGCTCGACAATGTCAGATTTGACATTGAGCTATGTTCCACTCGCAGTAGAGCGACAACGGCCGTGGTTGTAGCGTCCTTTGTTTGAGGCCTGTGTTGTGGGTGAGATTGATTTTTGTCTTCTCAGATAAGAGAGTAAAAATAAGTATCAGGTCAATTCAACTAGGGAACTGAACCAAATCGACCTAAAACAATCGGTTCAAAGTTATTTGTAGGAAGAATCGGGTGGACCGCTCGTTCCAAATAAAAACTATTATTAGCCCAGGTTTTGATTAGGTTCTTAATTCTAAGGCTGGATAGGTTCTACCCAGGTCGAACCGGTTTTGAAGCCTTAGCTAGAAAAAAATTAAAATGAAGGAATTTGCACCCATCAAGGAATGAACTATCTTCAACATAAGGAAATAATTACATAATCATTTGACTAACAAAATTTGTTTTGTAACAAAATGGTGCAACTTTTATATTTTATTTTAAGAGTTTGTGTCTTCTTTTTTTTAAAATCTAAAACATAACATTGGCCTACCCGAAAATGGGACAGTAATTGATAGTTCCAATATTGATTCATTCGATATTCGATTCCAATTTTTTGGAACCGGGGGTCACAGGATTGATTCCCCGCCCGGCGCGTAATTTTAAGATGCAAAATTATCTAAATATGGCATAGAACGGTGAACTTTTTAGTACGCATGTAAATAAAACTCTTACATACCAATGAGGGAAGCTTGATATAATTACCAAAAAATGCCCTAAACCTATTTTACTTGTGCTAATTCAATCCCAAATATTTCAATATGGCCAATTTAATCCTAATCCTTTTGATGTTTTACCAATTTAGTTCGTTTTGGCCATTTTTAACTGAAAGAAAACCTCTGACATAATATCAGACATCCTATGTGGCATGACTAGAACTAGCATTGATAATTTTAAATTTTTAAATATTTTTTCAAATTTTTATTAGTTTTTTGTTTTCCTTTTTTTTAATTTTAATTTTCCTTTTCTTATCTTTTTCTTCTTTTATTTTGTTTCTTTTTTATTGTGGCTGATGAGCTCAAGTGAGAACATTGCTTCCATAGCCTCGCCCAAATCTAGCGAGGCTGAGCAAGGGCTACAATCCTTCCCAATGCCAACAAGGGCTTTGCGGCCCTCACTAGATATAGTGAAAGGGGAAAAAAATGAAAGAAGGAAAAAGTGAAAGGCCAATCATGCCACAAAGAACAATTGGTGTCCAAAAAAATTTTTGTAAAAAGATTAAATGCAAAATGTCAAATTATTTAGAACTAAATTGGTAAAATTAAATTATTAATGATTGAATTGGCCCAACAAATGCAATATGTTCAGGTTTTTTTTTTTTTAAATTATCCCCTTCGTATTGCTTATAGAATATGGAAGATGCTTACTTAATAAAAAAAAGGAAGGAAAAATTAAGTAATCAGAAACTGTAATAGAGGAACCATAAATAACATCGAATGACAGAGATTAGAAGATGTCATGTCTCGATTTTTTTTTTTAAAGGATATTCTCAATTCATTATAATAATAAAAAGAACATTTCTTTGGAGCGAGTGCGCCTTCAACTATATTAATAGGCACATCAAAATAAGAATCCTATTAAGGGAGAAAAGAAACCTCAAAATTTGTGAAGATAATAGGCCATAAATAACCCTGTTAATTACCTCTTCAGAATTGCTGAAATTGGACAGTCTTCTGATCAAGTCAAGAACATTACGTTACCGCATAAATAAACCGAGTCAAGGCAAGATCGAGGGGTTTTCGCACTAGTTGGGCTGGACGATTCGTGGATGCTTCCAAACTTTATCTTTAGTGATACAATAGTCGACAGGTCAATGGGTCGTAACTTAAGATATTGCGATGGCCCCTTAATTCTACCTAAAACTATAGTTAAAATTAAATAAATTGGTGGAAAATCGGTTTCTTGTTGCGTGCAAGTTTTATGCTAGACAGCAGGAACGCGACTATCCAACATATGATTAGGACACTTTTTAGCTGTGCCTGCTTTGACACGGTCCTTCTACTTTTCAGCTTGTTTTTAAACCGTTATCGCGATTGTCTTTCACTGGCACCTTGATAACATAATAAAACATAAAATTAATTAGTCATGACAATTTAATCTTTACACATCTTATGGTTTCCATCTATCTGTGAACTTAGATTTTTAGAACAATTAATAATTATCCCACAGAGTCTTTTAAGGTATCAGATGCAACTTCTATCGCAATTTATTTCACATGTGTGGCCACTTGTTCATCAAATTTCACACATCATCCTTAATCCGTGTTGCGCGCAAGAAGGGTGTCGATATATCCTGCATCACTTGATTATGGGATTTGTATGCTCTATTTATACAAGTTGTCTCCCTTCAATTATCAACTTTAACCTTTTGGATTAGATATTTCAACATAGTATTAGAGCTAATTTCTGCTCCAATTTTTTTTTTTTTTGTTGCACGGCACCCATTCCTTATATTTCACATGCCGTTTCTAATCCCTCAAAATTCTAAGTCTATACACTTGTGGTCTCCCTCCATCAATAAGCTTAAGCTTTTAAAATGTTGTCTAAGTTTGTATACTCTTTTTTATCATGTCGTCTCCCTCCACCTATATATTTAGGCTTTTAAAATATTGGTAATAGTAACATAAAATCTTTGACCGACATTCATGTAAAATAATTTCTCCATTGTCGTTAAACTTCGAAGTCTTTTTTTTCCCCGCAATGGGTCCGATGTAAAAATTTACGATTTCTTTTTCCTGTGATTTGAATTCATGCGAACGGTCGGGTTTCGGACAAAAATTTATGTTTTAAGGGCAACCACTCTTCCACCAATTGCACGAAATATATAGATTGAAAATTAATCTGCCGGCACACGACTTGGATTTGTTCAACCACGAGCGCCTTCCCCATTTCTATGTTCCCACTCTATTTTGCTTGGAATTACAGCTAAGATAAACTAATTTCCAGTTACGGTTGAGCCAAATTTGCATAGCTAAGCGCGTAACCCTAGCGATCAAATTGTGAGAAAAATAAGCAGCACGTGACTGTTTCTTGCATGCATGGTTATAACTGATCACCACCCACAAGTAATCATCGTTGAAACGCTCTTTTCTTTTGTCCTATAAATGAGCATGGTACCCACCCCAGGACTTCACGAGATCTACCCGAAATCAACTTTTGCAAGTGCGATCTGTCATATCAATTCCCATTTGTTTCCTCGATTGGAGCCTAGGATGGAATCGAAAGGCGGGAATCATTTTCTCGCAGTTCTCTTGTTGAGCATCGCGACCACAGCTTTCTCTCTTCCTAATCACCACACTGGCCTCACACCTTACTACTACAACTACGCTTGTCCTCAAGCTTTGCCGATCATCAGGCGCGTCGTCAAGGCAGCGGTAAAGAAAGAGAGACGCATGGGTGCTTCGTTACTGCGTCTGCACTTCCATGACTGCTTCGTTAATGTACGACACATTGCTTGTCTCTTGAAGTACTTACGTAGCTATAACCGATTGCGATAAAAGTTTTTTTTTTTGGGCACGGGGGGTGGGGTTTATGTCTGTTGAATTAACATTGCTCTGACTGATCGTGCAGGGCTGTGATGCTTCGGTACTTCTAGATCCGACGCCCACCATCGATACCGAAAAGCTCGCTGGCGCAAACAACAATTCTGCTAGAGGTTTCGAAGTGATCGATCAGATCAAGGAGGAGGTCGACAAAGTCTGTGGCCGTGCGGTGGTCTCTTGCGCAGATATTTTGGCAGTTGCTGCTCGTGACTCCGTTGTTTCGGTAAGTGGTTGCGCTTGCGTTGAATTTTTAAGTCAATACGTGTAACTAATCAACGTAATAGCACATATTTACACGGTGAACTGTTCATGATTTCGATTCTTGGTATTTGGTAATGTAGCTGGGAGGGCCATGGTGGAACGTAAGGCTTGGAAGAAGAGACTCGACCACCGCGAGCAGGACGACCGCCAACACGGACCTGCCGGCCCCGTTCATGGATTTAAGCGCACTAACTAGCTCGTTCCAAAAACAAGGCCTAGACGCCAAAGACCTGGTCGTTCTCTCCGGGGGACACACGCTTGGGTTTGCACAATGCTTTACCTTCAAGGATCGGGCCCATAACGACTCGGACATCCACCCTAAATTCGCAAAGAAGCTCCAATCCATTTGCCCACGCGCCCAATCCGAAAGCGACTCGAACCTCGCTAAGTTGGACCCGACGTCGACGCGCTTCGACACGTTGTACTACAATAACTTGTTGAAGCAAAAGGGTCTCCTTCGATCAGATCAAGCACTCTTCGGTAGTGGCAAGACCGATGAGTTAGTGAGGACGTACAGCAACGACGCCACTGCATTTTGGAAAGATTTCGCGAAATCGATGGTCAAGATGGGGAATATAAAGCCGTTAACCGGAAATCTTGGTCAGGTTCGCAATAATTGTAGAAGGGTGAATTAAAGTATACGGATCCATATATATGATCCTAGTGTTCATGCTCCTCAAAAAGCGTGATTATTTTGTGTTGAGTGCTATGAAATTATTTTTTTTTTGGTTCAAAAAAGTGTGTGTCATGGCTTTAGCTTCTAGCAATGTCAAGAAGCTATTGACCTCAACAGAAGCAACTTGTTGCAATAGCAAAATATGCATATTCCTTTGTATTTTGGATAGTGGTGTAATTTATTCGATAAGCTAAAGGGAAGTGCAAGATGTATTTAAGTGGAACAGAAGAAATTAGTGGATTGCTGAAATTCAAAAGAGCCATCGTAAGTGAAACTAGATTTGACATTAGGAGGGCTAAAAATCCTAAATTTGGAATTAATATATAAGAGGACATCTTGGGTATGTACCTTAGGGTTCGCATGGAATTCTTTTGCTATCATTACTCATACTTTATTATAATGTTGGAGTTGGACTAAAGATTTATAGGACATGCAAGGAATTAATATCATTGGACGGGAAATAACGTACACCGAAGATGAGAGCAAATCATGATTAATTGTGCTTCAATTAAACTGGCCGACGAGGAAGAAGTCTACATGCTTTATTAAATGCATGTAATTAATGCATCGACCAATCTTACTTGCAGACGACCGGTCTATTGACTTGGCAGGAAGGTTCCAAATCCTTGCCAATAATTAGTTCAGTGAATCTAGCTGCCGCTGAACAAAGCTGGTTTCGTCCAATTCAAAAAAAAAAAAAAAAAAAAACGCGACGGGTTGATGAGCTTCTCTGAACTTTCTGATGGTGATGCCGGGAGGATAACCAAATTGGTGCGGCTCTTGTGAAAATGAATTAAGACAAGTTCGATTCATGGAAGAAACCGAAAGTATTGCTTCGATCTTACCCCATGCTTTGAGAACCAACCAGACCTGGTTTGACTTGAGGGGGATCTCTTGTACGGAAATGATCGGGTGCCATGTCAACTTATGAAAGACTTGGTCCTCGGAACACGGTCGAATGAAGGAATCATATTTCTCAACAGACTTGGAGATTGGTGATGTTCATGCACAAAAGTTTGACAAGGTAAGTACACTAGGAGTACCATAAATTTCATACGACGCTCACTTGAGTATTGTAAATTTTTTCTCACTTACTTGAATACCATAAATTTAAAAAATTGATTACTTAAGTGTCATCGGTGAATTGCCTCATCAGAAAATCCAGCGTGGATACTAATTATCCGACGTGACATCATCAACGTTGACATGAACAATTATAAAAAATAAAAAATAAAAAAAATCCACGTTGAAATGAAAAATTAATTAAAAAAAAATCCATGTATGATGATTTGTTGGTAATAGCACTCAAATAATCAATTTTACTCTGATATAGCACATAAGTAAGTGAAAAAAAAAATTATGATACTTAAGTAAGCTCTATATAAAAGTTATAACAATTATGTTATTCTGATCCAGGCATTTTTATTTATAAGTGAAAAGATTGGGGAGGGCCAATGCAGCCATTCCTATGAACTTTACCATAAGGGTCTCACATAAACAAATGCCTTGCATTAATTAATTCTTTATAGGACATATTAACAGAAGTGGTACCATATATATAAAACTAGGTACTTCTCATGATTGAAATTATAATATTATCAAAACAATTATTATGTATTAATACATAAGTAGTATTAATTACAAATTACCCCATTTGCCTCTCTTTTTTCACAACCACCGTACGGCCACTAACTCTAAAAATCCATCATACTCTCCTTATTTTACTCGCATCAACTGAAATACAAAAAAGTAGGTTAGTTTTAACATTTAAATGAGCAATTATGTGATAGGATAAACGCATAAAGGCTTTGTACTTCTTCCATCAATTTTTTTACTTCTGGTGCCCCTTTTACTTTAAATTGACAACAATATCTCTTAGAGGTCTTACATTTAAAATTATCTCTTACGTTTTTTTCTTCTCTTCCTTTGGAAATTCTTATGCATTTAGAATTGACAAAATATATACATTTGCCAGAAGTTTGATTGGATTGTCTTATAATGCAATTACAATTTTTATTAATTTCTTATCAACAATTAATTGTTCCACTTAATCGGCCCTACTTTTCAGTTTTGTCAATGTACTGCTAAACTTTTGGGCCATATTTCAATATAGTCTTACGCCCTAATTGCCATTGAAAGTCACTGATGTGGTGTCTATTTATTGATAGCTGACCTCAGTGGCATGCTAATGTGAGCAATTTGTTGATTTCCACATTGCAATTTGCGATGATAATTGGTAGAAAAGATTACATTTAGATATTGTGCAAATGTATAGGACTATATTGAAAAAATTGGAAAGTTGAAAGTAAATTGATATCTGTACTATAGATATAAGACTAAATTGATAATTTTCCCAATTATTTAAATAATTACTCCTTCAACGGACACATGTATAAGCATTTTTTAGATAAATACACTAGGAGTGCCATAACTCTCACATAACTCTTGTGGGATGTTCACTTGAGTGCTACAAATTTGAGAAATTGATCAGTTAAGTGCCATCGGTGATTTGCATCACTGGAAAATCCGATGTGGATGCCAATCATCCTACATGACATCACCGGCACTAATGTAGGCAATTAATAAAAAATTCAGAATTTTTTTTTTAAAAATTCATGCTGGAATGGGAAATTACTAAAAAAAAGTTCCATGTAGGACTGTTTGCTAGAAGTGGCACTTAAATAATCGATTTCACTTAGATATAGCACTTAAGTGAGGTGAAAAAAAAATTATGGCATTTAAATGAGCGTTGTATGACACTTATGACATTCCTACTATTCTTACCCCAAGGTTTGACATGGCATAAATGATAAAGTACTCTGGAAACCCTCATGGCCACTCCAAATTAATCCTTACCAACAAAGAAACTCAGGAAATAATGGAAAAGTGGTCAACAATCCCTTAAAACTATAGATTTTGAGGCTCAAAATTGTAAGATCATGTCTAAGATTGAGCTTGCAAAGGAAACCGGATCAATCGGATTTTCTAATTTAAATGGTTTCCTAGTTTGAGTGGGGTTTCCTACAATAGATTTATGTTGAATACCTATATTATGTACAAGATATGGCATTTCCCTTGGCTATTACACACTATAGCAAATAATAGGATTTTAAGTAGGGGTGTGCAAAAGAACCAGGATCCGCTTGGACCGCTTAGAATCAGACATGAACCACCCGAAACTGGTAATTCTTGAAGGAACCGGTCTGGTTCCCGGTTCCAATTTATGGGAACTGGTGGGTACTGGTCCGGTTCCCGGTTCATGGGCGGATCTGCCCACCCGAACCAGGACCAATTATATTATAATAATATATTGATTTTTAATATTAAAATAAATTTCAAAATTACTAATTAGCAAATCTAAATTTTAGAGCTTCATTTCCTCTCATGGTTTCCATGTTTTAATAAGAATTTAGTAAAGTGTGTAAGCTGCCTTTCAACAACTCACCAAATGGCTCCTTCAAAGGATACTTTCAGGACTCAAATATGACACTATGTTAAAAAATATGTGGAGTACCGGTGGAATTATTTCTACAAAAAAAAATTTCGTAAAGCAAATGTTGTAAGAGATTGAGCATTGTTAGAGGATAAAGGAAAAGATGATCTATATATGACAATCATCCAGAATCTTGAACTTAAAGAATATTTTAGATTTCAACTAAAATGATTCAAAAATAGGAAAAGAAAAAAACCTATTTCTCTTCTTTGGTAGTTTTCCAAAAAAATAAAGAAAAATGGTGCACTTAATTAAGCCAGTTTGATTAAAAGAAAAATATTGCTCGATATGAAAAGTACTTGCGGCGGGATTGGAAAACAATATTATTATTGGTGAGATTGATTCCATGGATCTACTTGGGAATCGGACCAGACCGGCAGTCCAGTTCTCGGTGGATCCATGCAACAATGGGTGGTTCCCGGTTTCAATTTTTTAGAACCGATCCTTAGCGGACAATTTTTGGTTCTAGGCTGGGAACCGCCCATCCAGACCATTCACACCCCTAATTTTAAGGTCTTTTATCTGAGTATTCTAAGTGAGTTTTTGTGGGAGATTATGATGTAACACTTTTGGGTTTGCTCTAGGTGATTTTGCAATGGAAAACACTCGAGCAATTGATCAAGTGTAAAATTCTATATTATCACGATTCATAATAAACTTCTTAGAAGATGGCTCTTCTGATAGAGTTGATTTCGACACTCTAATCGAATTATTGAAAAATATGGTGTTTTTTTTATTGTCTGATCACTTCATGAAGATTTTGTTTTGCAACTATGTTTAGAAAGAAAGTAGAAAATGAGAATTTTAATGGGAGAAATGACTTTGGGCTGTGCAACCTTATGATGCTTGCACTATTAACAACCAAAGGATTGGTCAAAGTGTGGAAAATGGTGGTAGAGACCAATATGAGTTATCGAAAAGAGCAAAAAGCATAATTTGTTGAATCTATTGGATGGGGTATTGATTGAAAGAGAAATGCTCATGTGACTATCTTTAATTTACTAGGAGGATAACAATATGTTTTAAACCAAAAAAAATAACAAATAACAAATATATGAAAATTATTGTTGGGTTTATTTCTTAAAAAATTTGTGACTCACAATATACTGTTATTCTAACGGTAGCACAAAAACAGTTATGCTAGCAAAGCTCTAATTGAAATGGTCGAAGAGGAGATGGCACCATACTTAGCAAAGTCTACATACAAAGATAATGTGGTCATTGTAGCATATAACAGTTCCTATGATGGTGATGATGTGTTAGCAGTCATCACAGGTCATTAGTTAGTGATTGGACGTTTGACTTGGGATGTTCTTATCATGTAATTTTCGTAGGCAATAGTTTACTACCAATGAGTGCATGAAGAGTAGTGAGGTGTTTATGAGAAATAGTCTTACTTGTGAAGTGGTATAGATCATAATGGTTCAAATTAAGATGCACAATTCGAAGGTGACAAAGGCATATTATCTCACCAAGTGTTCTTGAAAAGAATCGCAATCTCAATGGTTTAAAAAACTGAGTATAATAAAATTTGACTTGTAATTCATGATTATCACTAAACTTTCTTTTGTCCATTAATGCAACAGCTTCCTTTATCCCTTGAGAATCTAAAGGTTTTGCTAGTATAACACTCTTTCAACTACCGTAAGAATAAAAACTTATGATAAGAAACAAATTTTTGAAGGAGTGAACCTCACAATAATTTTTAATTATTTGTTATTTGGTTGTTTATGGTCCATAATAGATTATTATTCTGAAAATAGACTAAAGACCGTTACTCAATCATTTCTTAGGATCTAATACTTGAAGAGCTATATATAATTTTTTTTTCTTCGGTAAAATCATGAAGGGTTGAAGAAGTTCAGTGATTTTCTTTTTCCCGGTCCACCAAGTATAGTTTTGAACTTAAAAGCTCTTTCATAGGAGCTTGGCGGGTCCTTAATGGGCCCTTTAGAGAAACCCTATAAACCCATAACCCCCTAACTGGAGGAGGGAGTTTTGAGCTCCCTACCTCCCTTACCCATTCCTATTTGGAGATGGTGGCCATTAGAGCAAGCCCCCGGTAATTGTTTTGGTGATTTAATAGCTAATGGTCCATCCTCTCTTCCAATTGCCTGTTGCAACCTGATTAATCATGGGTATTCTTTATAACTGCAATGTGTTTGTGTCTATACGGCATTCACTAAATAATTACTAAGATAGGTCGAAAGCTATGTGAAGACTAAGTATACCCTTTCACAAGCAATTAATAATGTCGATGATGTTCCTTCCTCAACAGATAGAATCTCCCGCCCAAAAACAGAATGAAAAGATTAGATTAACATTCGTTTTACAGATTATAAAGTGAGGCCCTCAAAGTCTCTCGTGACTAGTTCTCTTCTCGATTGTTTCAAAGTTAAGTAAC
The DNA here is from genome assembly GCA_017140185.1 of Eucalyptus polyanthemos subsp. polyanthemos. Lineage (NCBI taxonomy): Eukaryota > Viridiplantae > Streptophyta > Magnoliopsida > Myrtales > Myrtaceae > Eucalyptus > Eucalyptus polyanthemos. The sequence continues at coordinate 16,853,169 of CM029457.1, read as the reverse complement.
GTCACACAAGAAAGCAAGAAGACTAATACTAGATAACCGAAATATTAAACTACACGGTTTCCGAGGCCAAGTCCAATCAAAACCATGGCCAGACAACACAGTCAAAGCTTCTTCCACTTACTATAAACACAGATTCTCCACCGAACTGAATCTCCGCAGAACTACGAACGAACTCTTGCAATCAGCAACTCTCTTTGCCACTTCATATCCACTACCATCAATCAAAACATATAGCAAAATATGGCTCCAGTTAGATTCAATCGTGTCCATGCATTTCTCTGTTAACTCTTGCGACCACAGCTTTCGCCATTACACCCCGTGCCGAGCTCACACCTGCTTTCTACGACTCGCTTTGTACTCAAGCTTCACCAGCCATCAAATGGGTGGTCGAGGCCGCTATCCAGGAAGAGCCACGCATGGGTGCTTCTTTACTCCGTCTACACTTCCACGACTGCTTTGTCAATGTACTGAGATGTCTATGCTTACTTTTTGCACACCTTTTTATTTGCTTTCATTATGTGCATACTTAATGAGTTCCGGGATAATTGATAATGCAGGGTTGCGACGCTTCAATTCTTTTGGACTCTACGCCTTCCTTTGCCAGCGAGAAGTTTGCCATTCCTAATAACAATTCAGTTAGAGGATTCGAAGTAATCGACCGGATCAAGGGAGCAGTTGATGAAGCTTGTGGAGGCCCTGTGGTCTCTTGTGCAGACAACTTGGCCGCTGCTGCCTGAGACTGTCGTAGCGGTACGTATTAATTACTCGCATTATCATCCAATTTCTAAAGGATGGCCTAAATACTACAGATGAACAAGAGACATCAAATATGTTGGAAAAAATTGTTAATATTCCAATTTGGCCAGGGGGACCATGGTGGAAGGTTCGGCTCAGAAGAAAAGACTCAACTATTACAAAATCACACGTCGATTCTAGAAAAATAATGCTCACAAATAATTCACTAGGCATAATATACTAATAAAATAAAATAACATAAATCTGAAGAACACGCCAAAAAATTTGTTATAGAAGTTCATCCAAACCTAGGCTACGTCTCTGCGCAGAGACACTCTGCGAATCTACTAGACTTCGAAAAAAGTTGGAATACAATGATGATCTTCTCTCAAGATCAGGGCACAAAGAAATTGAGAACTCTCATAAAGGAAAAAACTCAATTTTTTCTTCTCTCTTTTTCTTGCCTCTCTATTTTCTAGGGGTGTGCAAAATACCCGGGAACCGCCCGGACCGCCCGGAACCGGACCGGAACCACCCGGAACCGGCGGTTCTTGAGGGAACCGGTCCGGTTCCCGGTTCCAATTTTTCGGAACCGGTGGGTACCGGTCCAGTTCCCGGTTCCATGGACGGATCCGCCCACCCGGACCGAACCGGAACCTTTTTAATATTAAAAAAAAATTACTAAAAGAAACCCAAGATTAAATCTCATTTCTTCACTCCCTTCATCTTCGGTTCTCTCTCTCTTGTCTATTCCTCGGTTCCTCCTAATCCTATCGCCATTTCGATTCGTCCTCGAGCATCGATGCCGCCGCCGTTGCTCCTCTGCCACTGTTGTTCGCCCCCTCGCATTGGCCACCACCCGCCACAACCGCGGAAAATGTTCCGCGATCGTTCTATGTTGAAAACCAAAATTATTTCGCGTCAAGATCGATTCCATGAATCCACCCGGGAACCGGACCGGACGGGGAACCGGACCGGACCGGCGGTCCGGTTCTCGGGTGGATCCATGCAACAAACGAGTGGATCCCGGTTCCAATTTTTCGGAACCGGTCCTTGAGCGGTTCCGGTTCTAGGTCGGGAACCGCCCGCCCGGACCATGCACACCCCTACTATTTTCTATTTCAGTGTCTTAACGGCTAGTGTATTGCCATCGCTAACATAAATGTACCACTTTTAACCTAAAAGCAAATCTAATTGAAAAGACAAAAAAGCCCCTAAAAATAAATATTTGGCTTCATCTATAATAATCTCCCACTTGAAGACAAATATACCCAAGTACCAAGCAACTTTGCATCCATCTTCTTCAAAAAATAGTAATTGAAAAACTCGTGCCTCTACGATACTCCTCATCAATCAACTGGAGTAATACCAATGGTAGTAGTACAAAAAATATGCTTCTCTCTGTCTACTACCTTGGTTAACATGTCAGCTGGATTCTTCAAGCCATCAATCTTCTGTAGCTTTAACTCATTATCTTTCAATGCTAACTTGATAAAGTGATAACACTTCTTGATATGTCTAGTCCTTGAGTGATAAGTTGCATTCTTTGCTAAGTGCACAGCACATTGACTATCACTCTACAGTGTACTGATTGGCTGTTTCGATGTAGCTCCTCCATATAATCTTGTAACCATATGATTTCCTTGGAAGCTTCTGTAATTGCCACGTATTTTGCCTTTGTCGTCGATAAAGCCACTACTTTTTGTAGTTGAGATACCCAACTCACTGCTGTACCTACAACTATAAATACATATTCAGTGGTACTCTTACCACTATCTCGATCACCCAAATGATCTACATCTACATAACCTTGCAACTCTAGAGATGTACCACCATAACAAAGTGAATAATTGGAAGTACTTGCTAGATATCTCAATATTCATTTTACTGCATTCCAATGCTTTATGCCTGGGTTCTGCATATATTGACTCATAACTCCTACTGCATGTGCAATGTCTAATCTCATGCTCACCATGATATACATCAAACTCCCCATTGCTAATGCATATGGAACTATCGCCATCTCATCTTTCGTAGCCTGAGTGCTTGAACACATATCCTTGGAAAGTTTGAAGTGATTTGCTAGAGGAGTTGCAACCGGTTTTAACACCTTGTTCACATAGTCTTCCTACGACAGCTATAATTTCTTACTTTTCCTGTCCTTGATGATTTTTATACCTAAAATGTTCTTGGCCTCTCCCAAGTCTTTCATAGCAAACTATGATGATAACATTATCTTCACTTCTACGATTCTCTTCATATTGAAACTAGCCACCAGCATGTCATCCACATATAAAGAGATATACACAATGCCACCATCATCATACTTGCACCAACATGTCATCCACATATAAAGAGAGATACATAATGTCACCATCATCATACTTGCGAAAATAAACACAATGATCAGACTCACAGTGTGGAAATCTTTTTTCTTTCATAAAACTATCAAATTTTAGGTACCATTGTCACGAAGCTCGTTTCAAGCCATACAAGCTTTTCTTCAAGCAACATACCATGTGCTACTTACCTTTGACTTCAAAACCCTTTGGTGGTGCCATGTATAGTTCTTCATCTAAGTTACCATGTAAAAACATTGTTTTTACGTCTCACTGCTTAAGATGAAGATCCTCCACTGCAACTATACTCAGCATAACTCTAATTGATGTCATCTTCACTATAGGTGAAAATATCTCGGAGTAATCGATTCCTTCTTTTTGAGAAAGACCCTTAAGTACAAGTCTCGCCTTGTTTCTAATACTACCATCTGTTTCATTCTTAATCCCGTACACCCATTTGTTTAATAAATTTTTTTTACCTGTGGACAATTTGGTCAACTCCCAAGTTTTGTTCTGAAGTAATGAGCTCATCTCGTCTTTCATAGCACACTCCCACTACAAGTGAGATGTGTCTGCCTTTGCCTCATTGTAAGTCTCTGGTTCCCCCGATTCTGTATATAAGACATGGCTTAGAACAATATTAGATAATTGATAAAAAATTACCTTTAGCTTTGTCACACATGTAGACCTTCTCAAGACAGGTACTTTAGGGTCGTTCATTTGCTCCGAATCTTTGCGTTCCTCTTGAACTACCTCTTCACTAATAATAGGCTCATCTTGAACCTCTCTTTCAAGTGCACTTTGATCTACTGGAAACATCTTCACGGGCATTGTGTCTAAGTCAACATATTCTGGTTGTACTACCTTATCATGCTCTGTTTGACGATTCTTGTACATCTTTTCTTCATGGAATACCACATTGCGACTATGGATGACTTTGTTATTCTCATAATCCCAAAACCTATAGCCATACTCATCGCCATCGTATTCGATAAAGATGCACTTATGGGACTTAGCATCAAGCTTTTTCTTATCCTCCCTGTCAATCAAAGCATATGCAATACAACCAAATACCTTTAGATGTGAATAATTAATCTTTTTACCTAACCACCATTTTTGTGGTATTTCTCAATCCAACGCACTAGATAGACTTTTGT